>CM059039.1:21882893-22588929 GCA_030279155.1 Forsythia viridissima | reverse complement strand
TTGGTTGAAGGGTGAATAGTAAACATGCCATAGACACTTATATTATAGTATAGATATATAGAAATTGCTGTCTAATTAGAAGCAACTTCATTAGAATAATAATAATTAGGGGTGGTAAACAGGTCTAACGGCTTGTAGGCTCGCCGACTCAACCTATCTGGACTCTACCCATGGCCGGCTTGGGCTTGCTTAGAGACTAGCATAGGGTCAGGCCAAGCCCCGATTTCTTTTTACAAGCCAAGCAAGCTCAGCTCGTGGCTAGTGGGCCAAATGGTCACTTTTGTGACTGTTTGGATCCTTTTCAATTTTTTTATTAAAATCGTCACAAACACATTTTCTACACAAATACAGTCATTTCTCGTATCGCATTTCATTTTGAATTTTTCAAGTTGTTTAAAAATTTTGATTTCAAAATAAATAATTAAATAAAACGAGCCGACTCATGTATGGCTCGGCCCATGAGACTCACGAGCCCATGGGTTGAAATAAGTCCCCTTTTAGGTCACGAGTAGAGCCAAATTCATGAGGACAAGAGCCTAGCCGGCTCAACTCGGTCCATAGCTACTCCTAATAAACAATTATGGCCACTACCAATCTTCAATTTTTGAAGCACTTAAGGGTCGTTATTGATTCAAACCGTAACAATATTCACTAAATTTTGGGAAAGATAATATTACTGAAACTTTAAATGAAATATTAATTAAAACAATATATATTTTATTCATGAAACAATTAATTATAGTACATGTTTGGCAAAAGATTATAAGCCACATATTTTATAGAATGTGTGGATAAAAGTTGTGGATCAGTCAGAAAATATTAATAAAAATGATGTTTGACTAACTTATAAACTTAAAAAATATTAGCCAAACAAGCCCTATTCATCCCTTTCTGTTTGTAGATTACACGTTGATTAGAAATGAACTTTTGACATTTGCGTTATATGCATCATCAACTCATATTAAATTAATGTAAGTTGTTGAGGGTACACTTTTGGGCAATTGCTGCCCATTTGGCCCGTTAACAAGTTGTCCCAGTGAAATGATAAAGCCCAAGTGATGAAGGACTTATGGTTGAGCCCAATTATGTTGGATCATTTCAGCGGCCCAAATCGCTTTTGAGTGCAAATATGAATCATCATCTCTTCCTTGGATTGTGATATGTGGAAGCTTGGAAGGTTAGATTCATGCTTCTAGTGCATTCTAATGATAAAAGTGTTTGGGCCTTACTTTTCATCTCATATCTTTTGGTGTTTTAATTTCTGGTCTCTCTCTGTGTGTGTGTGTGTGGAACTTCATCTTCTATTCTTCATTTTTTCTAACAACCTTTGGTTTTCATGTATACTTAGTGTATAAGACTGCATGATGGTGAACACTAACCTTTGTGGTTACACTTGGGGTATTTTTGTATACTATGATGATTGTTTTGTGAGTGATAGAGATCAGTAACAAATCCAAAACTTTAGTACTAAAAACTATTACACAAGAATGTACAAAAATTTCCTTTCAAACAAAAATATGAAGGAAAGACAAAAGAAACTTAAAGAAAAAGGCATATCTACTCCCTTGTTGCATCAACTTAAGAATCGGTCATATGACATACTATCATCAGACTCAAGAGCTTGTTTTAAAGGCATATGATACTCTCACACACCAGAAGTCACTCCAAACCTCAGATCAACCAGAACTCTCTCAAAAGCCCTACCTAACCAAAAGTGACTATTCACAGAAGGTAACACAAATCTAATTACTCATACAGAACCACTAATCACTCAGGAAGTGATTATTATTTAGAGACTAAACATTATTGATCACCCAAGATCAATAATCCCAGGATGAACTCAGAAAGAGATGAAAGAACATATAGTAGAAAGAGCGAAAGAGATAGTTACTTAATCTAAAGGTTGCAAACCTTTTGTATGTGAGAGAAATGGCTGCCAGAGGAGTATAACATAGGTCTCTTCAAATACCCCAGTATCTAACGATGCTCATTTTGCTACGTGGCATTATGTGGTAAAAGTTGCTTAACACCAATCAAACTCGTGTTCCACAAAAAAAAAAAAAAAAAAAAAAAAAAAAAAAAAGATTTAAAATGGATTTCCACTTTATAAATCTTGCACCATTTAAACTCACAATCTCCACTTTGGGGTAAGTTGCGTACTTTCATCATTATCCTCACCATGTGCTATGAGCACGATTCTAGATTTTGAGTATCATTTGTTTTCTTCCTATTCTTCTTCCTTACCTGAGAAAACAAAATTAAGCAATATCAACATTTAACAATGTTAAACAATTTTTAAATCTTCTTACATGAAGGACATTGGTGCCTATATGAGCTGGATTCTCAAGTATAGAGATTGTTTCAAGTTTAACTATTCCTTTTGAAATTATATCTCTAACAAAATAAAACTTTACATCTATGTGTTTGGTTCGATCATAAAAGACAATATTTTTGCTAAGATGAACGGTACTTTAACTATCAGAGAACAACACAGTCACATTCTTACTAAAACCAAATTCATTTGAAAGACCACTTAACCAAACACCTTCGTTCACAGTAGTAGTAGTGGCCATGTATTCAGCCTCAGTAGAAGACGAGGCACCACTTTTGAAGTTGTGACTTCCTGCTTATACTGATATCACATATTGTGTAGAAGTATGAAAAAGTAGATTTTTTGTTATCAATGTCACTAGCAAAGTTAGAGTCTACATAACCTTTCAGAATAATGCCTTACTTCTCTTAAACACCATACCTAAAGTAGAGGTCCCCTTTATATATTTGACAAGCCATTTCATAGCTGCCCAATGTACTTCATCAGAATTTGCTATAAATCTACTTAGTATACTTCTGGCAAAGGCTAGATCAAGTCTTGTACAAACTATTAGATACATTACAGACCCAACATCATAGGCATATGTAACTAAGGACATTCTTTCAACTTCTTCTTGAATTTTAGGACTTTGTTCAGAGGATAATTTGAAGCGATTTGCAAAGAGAACAAAGACGGACTTGGCTTCAGCCATAGTAAACTTTTCTGACACTTTTGAAATGTAAGACTTTTGCTTTAAAAAACAAGGTACAATATCTCTTATTCTTGCTTATATCCACGCCTAGAAACCCCATATCCTTCATTTCAAACTCATTTTTTAACTTGCACTTTATTTTATTTATTTCTCTTTTATCTTTACTTACAATTAACATATCATCAACATACAAGACAAAATACAAAGAATCACTTCCACCCTTTCCTTTACAATAATGGCAAGTATCAAAATTACTCATCCTAAAACCAAAGCCATTAATTAATATAAGAGTCAAATATCTTATACCATTGTCTTGGGGCCTGTTTAAGGCCATACAAAGACTTCCTTAGAAGGCAAAAAAGATCAAACTTTTTGCCCTTTTGAAAACCATCAGGCTGACTCATATAGATTGTTTCTTCTAAATCTCTATTTAGAAATTTGTTTTAACATCTAATTGGTCATGTTCTAGTCAAACTAAGCAAAAAGAGATAAGATGACTCTAATTGTGGTATATTTGGAAACATGAGAGAATATTTCATTGTATTCTATTATTTAGTTGAACACCTTTGCTACTAATCTAGCTTTATATTAGATAACTTGATCACTTAGCTCTCCCTTATTTATTTTAAACACCCACTTACAATCTATAACTCTTTTTCCTACAGGTCTCTCTACTAAGTCCCATGTTTTATTCCTATCTAGAGAAGACATTTCATCTTGCTTTGCTGCAAGCCAATTCTTTGAAATTATCCCTTTTACAGCTTCTTCAAAAGAGTTAGGCTCATTATCAATTGACTTATGCAGCAGTAGCATATTGAAAATGTCTCTGTATATAGGAGGAGGCCTAATTTGTCTCTTAACTCTATCCCTACCTAATTGATAATTCTCAAGAGAAGATCCCTCATCTTCCATGTTTTCTTCTACAGTTTCATCTTCATTTGAGGCACCCTGACTTTCTATAGATTGGGAAAGAGGAGGATTAGTACTCTGATGATTTATTTCATTATTCTCGATTCTCAAGATGCTCCACCTCAATTCCATGATCTTTCTCCAAGTCAATGGCTATCATCTTTTGAAATACTTTCCAGACATGGAAACTGATTTTCATTGAAAACAACATCCATACTCACAATTACCCTATAGCCTCTTTGTCCTTTAACCTAAAGTCTATAACCATTAGTGCCTTCAAAATAACCTAAAATCACACACTTTTAAGACCTATGTTCTAATTTTCCTAGACTTTGATGGGTATATGTAGCACATCCAAACACCCTTAGGTGAGAATAGGAATGTGGCATATTATTCCACACCTCATCAGGAGCTTTAAACTTAAGGGCAGTAGCAAGAGTTACATTTTTTAGGTAACTAGTTGTTTTGACAACTTGTCCCTAAAACAGCTTTGGTAAACTAGAGCGCAGTAACATACATCTTACCTTGTTTACGATGGTCCTATTCATTCTCTCAGCAAGGCCATTTTGCTAAGGAGTATGAGCAACAGTTAAATGTCTTAATACACCACTATCCTTAAAATAATTATCAAACTCATAATTGAAAAACTCCAAACCATTATGTGTTCTTAAGATCATTTTTCTTTTTGTTTGTTTGATTTTCCACAAGAGTTTCTAACTTTTGAAAACTCCAATGGTCTCAGATTTGGATTTTATAAGAAAAATCCAATTCTTTCTGGAAAAATCATCAACAATTAAAAGAAAATGCCTAAATCCTGAATGTGTATTAACTGTAGCTAGTCCCCAATTATTAGCATGTAGATATTCTAAAATATATGTAATCCTATGTTTCCCTGGGAGAAAAGTAACCTAGATTGTTTCTCCAAAACACACTGCTCACAAAAACTAGGCTTATCACAATTTCTTTTCCTAGGACACCTTGCTGATTTAGGATCTCAAGACCTTTATTAGTTATATGGCCCATTCTTTTGTGCCATATATGTGATAATTCTCCTTTATCCTCAACAACTGCAGCATTTAGAGCTGAAGTTGGCTCAACACATATTGTGTAAAGGCCATTCCTTCTAGGGGCATTCAATATAACTTGAGTGTTTTTAAGAATTTTAGTACATCCCTCACTAATACTTATGTCAAACTACAAATCATATAATACTCCCAAAGATATTAGATTTCTATGAAAATCAAGGACATACTTGGTCCTCTTTAGGACTAAACTCTTATTATCACTCAATTTAAGACTTATTGTACCTATTGTCTTACATGACATTCTCTATAAAGACTATCTCCCTTCGCGGCCCTAAAACTCACTAAACCACTCTCTAGTGGGACACATATGAAAGGTATAGCCTGAATCAAGAATCCATTGTTCACTAGGCTGTCTATTTGTGACAACATAAACCTCTTCTTCTAGGTTGTTCTCATTATAAGCTAAGGCAACTCCTCCCTCAATCTTATTTCTAAACTTCTGATCAGCTACTCTTTTGGGACAATCTTTTATGAAGTGTCCATCTTCCTAACAATGAAAATACTTTTTATTTTTAGATTTTTTTTTTATACTTGTTCTTTGGCTTACCCCTTTTTTTTACTATAGTCTTTTTTAGTTAAATTTCCAGTTTTACTATTATTCTTTCCATTAGCTAACAAGTTTTCCCCTCTAACTAGCTCACCCAATTCAATTTTAAGTTCTAACTCCTTATTTCTGAGAGCACTGATTATTATATCAGGGGTTAGATCCCTACCATATTCTAAAACAACTTTTACATCCTTATACTTGTCACTAATAGAACTAAAGAAGAAAACTGCAATTTGTTCACTAGAGATCTCTTCTTTACAATTTGCTAAGTCCCTAACTAGCCTATTGAACCTATCTAGATTTGCTTCCAAATCTAGAGTTGGATCAAGAATAAAGGTGAAAAACTGTTGAAACAGGTGGATTTTATTTGGCATGGTACTTGTCAAATAAGTTGCTTCCAAATTTTTCCACAGTTCTATAATATTATTGGTTTCTCCAATTTCCTTTAACACATTATCAGATAAATGTAAAAAAATTGAATTTCAAGCAATTTCATCCAATTCAGTTTTACTATTTTCATCAAAATCGGCATGCCAACTATTATTAATTGCTTTTGCACATTTTTGCTGTAACAAAATTGTCCTCATCTTTGGCGCCAAAGACTAAAGTCTCATTTGCCTTTATACACATCAAGTTCAAACTTAGTTTCCATTTTCTTTTGAAAAAGACACTAAAAGAAAACACAACACTTAATATGCAGTTTCACACAAGTATAAAACTATTATATTCACACAAGAATACAGGAATAACAAATTTTAACATGTTATTCAAACCTAGATTTTAATGGTAACAAATAAACAAAAAATTTTATAAAAAAGAGCACTAAGTCACGTCAGCCTAAACAAAGGATAAACCATAAGTCTCAAGTCCCCTTAAAAAAATCTTTAAACCAAGATTTCTTTTAAAATAATTATCAAGAAAACGTATATAGCTGACTAATACACCACCACAAAATTAGAGTTAGAGTTTTATACCATATCGTGAGAAATAATCCTCAAGAATGAGCATATCTTCTCAAATCGCTCAAGATTTTACCAAATTAGAGAATTTTCAACACTAATGGACTTAGATCAAACCAGATCTAAGGGATTTTCTTCTTTCCAAGCTCTGATACCACTGTTATAGATCCAAAAGTTTAGTACTGAAACTTTTACACAGGAATGTACAAAAATATGAAAGAAATACAAAAGAAACTTAAAGAAATAGGCAGATCTACTATCTTGTAGCATTAACTCAAGAATCGATCATAGCACAGACTATCATCAGATTCAAGAGCTTGTTTTAAAGGCATAGCATACTCTTACACACTAGAAGTCACTCCAAACTTCAGATCATCCAGAACTTTATCAACAACCCTACCCGACCAAACATATAACACAAACATAATCACTCCTACAAAACCACTAATCACTGAGGGCGTGATTATTATTCTGAGACTAAACATTATTGATCACCCAAGATCAATAATCCCAGAAAGAACTCAGAAGGAGATAAGACAACAGAGAGAGTAGAAAGAGAGAGAGAGTAGGTTAATATAGAGGGTCTAAACCTTGTGTATATTAGATAAATGGCTGTCAGAGGAGTATAACATACGCCTCTTCAGATGCCCCAGCATCCAAATAAGCTCATTGTGCCACGGGTCATCATATGGTGAAAGTTGCTTAACACCAATCAAACTTGTGTTCCACAAAAAAGCCACTTAAAATGGATTTCCACTTTATAAAGATTGCACCATTTAAACTCACAATTCTTGTAAATATTGTTCTTTGCCACTGTTTCTTGAAGCTTTTGCCTAGTGATTAGAGCGTTATCTTATTTGGGATACTTAACAGGGTGATGTAGGTTATTTTGACTGAATTTGTAGCGAAACAAATCCTTGTGTTCTTTGTTATTTTTCGTTTATTGATGATATCTAGTGCTGGTTGGGCTTTAAACGAAAACCAACATATACGAAACAAGTTTGTTAATCTTTTTTCATATATTTCATTGCATTTTGATTTTCTGTTTGAGAAATGAATTTGTTTTCGAAATCAACAATAAAAGAATTAATTCATCATAATTCAGAACAGTAAAAGAAAGGGAACATTTTTTATTCTACGTCATGAAACAATACAAACAATAATTCAATGAATCAATCTAAACAAATAACAATTTCTTAACACACTTCAAATACAATTCTTGGTCGACATCATGAAAATTTTTAGATTCTAGAGAATTCCAACAGGCTGCTTAAAACTTGGACTGAATCAAATCAATAGTCTTAATATCTACTTGAAATGACTTTGCAAGAAGATCGTTCGGAATCGCGGGTTTCGATCCAAAGACAGAATTTGCAACTGTAATAACACCAGGATTTTGGCTGCTAAGAGCTGCAATGGCAACAACATTTGTATAACCAACATTGCGCTGGAAATGGACAAGGCCCACTGGGAAAACAAAAACATCACCCTTTTCGAGCTTTTTCGTGATTAGTCGATTTTCGGGGTTGGAAGTGACAAATCCCACTTCAAGAGTGCCTTCAATTACTGTCAATATTTCAGTTGCTCGAGGGTGTGTGTGGGGAGGGTTGATGCCCCATGGTGCGTAGTCTATACGCACCAGGGAAATTCCAAGAGTGTTCAGTCCTGGAATTTGAACAACATTTGCAGGAGTCACTCTTGATCCAACTGGATTTGATGTGTTGCCTGGCAAGTGAAGCCCACTCAAGAAGAAATCATTTGCATCTACAAGCTTTGGATCCTTGCATGCATGCCCATTTACCAGCACTGCATCAACCATAAACAAACATAACGAAATTACACAAGTTCAGTACTATCTAGTCCAACATAAGAAAAAGGAAATGACAGGTACAATGATTGTAATTGTGAATCATATTATATATACCTGGGCCATTGGGGTCAGCAACACAAAAATCTTGAAGTGGGCTGGGGTCGGATGCCAAAACAACTGAACAAATTGCAATAAAGATTCCAAAGAAAAGAAAATTGGATGCCATTTTTTTTTTCACGTATTCGAAGATTCGGCAGGTAATATATAGAGAAGAAGAGGATCACTTAAGAGCAGAAGATTTGAGGTGCAAAACAAACGATAATTCAAGGGTGCTTATATAGATAATTAAGAGAATTAATTAATTATTGCATAATTGCTTATTATGCCGGCCTAATTAACACCAGTGAACAAAGAGGACATATTCTTTGTTAAACCGTGTTGGAACATATTAATTATTGATCTTAATCTTGTTTTACGATGCCGGACTGCATATGATGTAATAATTAAGACGATAAATAATTTAAATAAGACACTTGTATACCGAATTAGACTCTATAAGAAATTTAGTATAAAAATTATAATTGATATTATTCTATTATGTATAGGGTATTATGGTGGATTAAGGAAGATTTTATTTTTTATTTTTTATTTTTTTTCATTTGAAGAATGTCATTTACCATGTCTTTTCACTTAACACCTTCCAACTTCTAAAAATTTCAAATTTGTGTTTTATCAAATACACAAACACTTTTCTCGAAAAATCATCTATTATGGACAAGAAATATATGTTTCCACCATGCGTTTGTGTACTAGATGAATACACATATTCTAAAAGAAATAATGTTTTATGTAGGCCCACCAAAAAATTGAACTCCATGTTGTTTACCTAAGACACAATTTTTCCAAATAGTAAGTATGTTATTTGATCCTTATTAAACGTCTCCTTGTTTTTGCAACAACTATAGACATTTATTTCTCATGTGAGCTAACCTTTGAGGCAAAAAAATGTATTGTCACCCTTAACAGAATTGGTCATTACACAAACTGCAGACACAACTTCTGCTTTGGTGAAGTATAACCATTTCTTTTTACTCCTTTGATAGCAAAGAGTGCTCATTCACTTCTTTTTAAGTACCCATCTCCAAAGTTGCCTTTACAGTTGACATTTTCTAGAGATTCCACATAAATGTGATTTCTTGCCAAGTCTGGAACATGTCTCACATGTTCAAGACCACATACATATCCACTTTCTACATGAGCCTTATAGTGCTAATTCCTGCTACTTTACAAGATTTGTTGTTTCTCATAACAACAATCCCAGTAGATACTTCAGTGTATGTGTTAAACAAGACTCTTATGGGTGTCATATGAAAAGTCAATACAAAAAGTTAAATTTTCATCTAATGCCACATAGATATCACTTGAAGTAGCCGTGTTATTTTTCTCAGATTGCCACAACCGTAGCACTCTCTCCTTAGCCTTTGATTTAGACCTATATTTGCTTCTAATTCCTTTATTTTTATGGTGGTGACTATTGTTATTATTCCCTCTTGGTTATTTGGGTGCCTACCCCCCCCCCCCCCTCCCCTCTTTAACCATTCTCCAAAAATTTTACTACTTTCTTTCATTTCTCCATTTCCTTACTTCTTAAGGCATTACTTCTAAAGTAAAACAAATATAATTACAAGAATTCATTTATCTCCAACAGTTGTAATTACTTCACTATTTTTAGGTCAAATGTTCAAATCACATTACATCCATTCTAAATTAATAAAATAATAAAAATACTTGACAAAACTTAGTGGATTGGGTCGGACCTTTGGTGGGTCGAGTTTCAAGCCCATAATTGGCAAGTCGGGTCAGGGGTCCACCAAGTATATAAAATTAATTTTTTTTAATTATTAAAAATTTACACTATTACCTACAGAATTTTCGTAGGTAAAGGCTTGGGACATTACCTATGAAATTTCGGTTGGTAATAGTGCTTATCATTTTCGTTGCTATTTTGAGGGTCGCTAAAAGTTACCAACGGAATTTTCGTTGGCAAAAGCGTGTGTCATTACTAACGAAAATTCCGTAGGTAAAGGGTTGAGACATTACCTACGAAAATTCCATTTGTGAAGATCACCAAAGGATATTCCGTTGGTAATTTTCAGCGACCATCAAAATAACAACAAAAATTCCGTTGCAAATAGTCCGTTGGTAGCGATTATTAGGCGCAGAAATCGTGACTTCAGCAACAGAAAATTCGTTTCTGAAGCCACGGTTTTTTGTTGTTAAAGTATACATGTCAATACTTAATGACACTTTTAACCACCTCTTCATAGGCTTGTTTAATAGCATTTAAAAGGATAATAGCCTTATAATCATCTATTCCTTCATTCCCACAATTCTTAATATCTTGAATAATTTTATTAAAGGTATCAAGATTTTCATCAAGATCTTTTGAATAGTCAATTATAATACTAATTTTTTTTTTTTTTTGGAAGTAATTTACTTAGAGAGTAAATAAACCAATTTGTTCACAAGATACGCTGATGAAATAGGATTTTATGAAGAAACCTGTACTCACAACAAAGCGTAATCCTAGGATAAAACCTTAAATAACTTCATAAAGACAAAATGTGACACTAAAATTTATAGAATTATGTTCAAAGAGAACATACTTGTAGCCTTGAGACCAAGCTCGGTTCTAGGCCAAGGCAAGTGAGGCTAAAATTGTAGGGGGTCTATTTTTTCCCATTTAAAAATAAATAAAATTTATTTGAAGCCCATCTTTTTTTTCTCTCAGACTCAGTAATGTGAAGCTCATTTCGTGAAACACAAAAGAAGCAAGAAGGAACGGTCGTCTCTCTCTCTCTCTCTCTCTCCCCGTAAGATCCAGTCTCCTCTATTCTCTTTCTCTTTCACCTCTTCCAAGATTTGAGGTTTGTGTCTAGAATTTAAAGAAGGATTTTCTATAAACAGGGCATGCTTGAAATTAAGTACAAACTTGTTAATTATTTGAGATTTAAAAATATGGGCAGTCTATCCAAAAACCAAGATTTACTTGTGTGTTGTGGAGAAGATGGAAGAAAGGAAAGATGAGGAAATATAAGAGATTTGGAATGTGGGATTTTTTTATTTTTTTTTGTTTTCCTCAGTGGTGTCAGTGCAGAATTTAATTTTTTCCATTGGCAGTTCTTTTCCCTCAGCGGAAATTTTTTTTTCCCAGCAGTGCAGATTTTATAATTCTTCCTTCGACGGTGCAAACTCTTTGGTTAAATGATTATATTATATTAAATTATAATCAAAATGCTTTGCATTATCATCTCCAAAAATGGAGTTTAAACTTCTGTTTATAATAAGTTAAGTATTTCTAGAGTAAGTACTTGTCAAGATAAATTAATTCGTTACTTACTACTGCATAAATTCTCAAAATATGAGAATGGGAAAAGTAATCACTACAAGACAGAAGACATTTACCGACTAAACAATTAGTCGGCTATATTGTAAATTCCATCAGCGAATATTATCGCCGACTGAAATTTGTTGGTCGGCAAGATAGTCGGCGAAAGCCTACCTGTCGGCGAATTCAATACTGACTACAATATAGTGTAGTCGGTAAATATTATCTACGACTAACATGATTTTGGTCGGTGTTATATTCACCAACTAAGATATTGTATACTCAGTAAATTTGTGCGTGATTTTGCATGTCCAATCTCAAATAAGATGCTCGATTATTGGCCAAATACATTTACTGATTACCAACTATGCTCTGGTTTTATTTTAGGATTGTGATTTGTGACGGTGAAGTTCTCAAAGTGCCGTACCTTATCATTTCATAATTTTTTCTCAAGTCCACTCTCAGGTAAGCAGTGGTTTTTTCTTGCTTATTTATTGACTTATTAGAAATAGTTAAAACTTTGTCGGCTTATATGATTGTGGCCTCGTCGGTTTTAATTGTGAAATTGTTAAAATATTCTATTATTATTTTTTAAGCTAATCATACTTCCTAAATATGAGTCTAGAGCTCAAAAAACAAAAAGAAAAGGAAATGAAAATGTGGATTTTGAATGTATACTACAATTGGGAGGTCCATTGGAGACTAATTTATAGAGTTCGCCTCAAATTCCAAAAATCACAAGAAGCTTGAGAGATGACCTTAGTAATAAAGAGAGACGTTGTTGAGCCGAGAACATTCAGAAATACCATGGTATGACTATTTTCCCAACACAAGATTAGACATACAGACTATTTGCTTAAGCTAAAATTATTATTTAAGTTGGTCAAACATATTTTTTATCCACATATTTTGTAGGACTCACAATTTACTACCCATAACTTATTAGCATTTGAAAAATAATCAGCAATGCCAAACATGCACATATTGTGCACCATAAATATGAAGGGACATGATCTAATGCCCCCGGTGGACATTAGAACAAAACCGTAAATATGAATCGTGAAAAATGTTGAAAATAAAAACTGCAAGACCACCAAGATTTGTTTGTCTCAAAGTATATGCAATTCGTCCATCACTTGACTTCTTCTGCCTTTGAAACTCTACAAAAGGTATATCTGCCCCTTTTGCACTACTATCAATCAACAAGCTTACAAGATGAAGGTTACATACACTACAACAAAAAGGAGCTATAGGGACGACATCTATAGGGACGACACAAAATTCGTCTCTATATATGGCATATATAGGGACGACAATAAAATGTCGTCTCTAAAAATTGTAATAGATATAAAAAGGACAAAAGTCGTTTCAACACACTTATTTGTCGTCCCTATAGGTCCAGAATCTATAGAGACGACTTATTTGTCGTCCCTATAGGTCCAAAATCTATAGAGACGACTTATTTGTCGTCCCTATAGAGTACATAAGAAATAAAGTCGACTAATATCGTCCTTATAGCCTAAACAATTCGTCCATGTAGGTCATAAGAAATGGCGCAAATTTTTCCCGCTTTGTAAGCTACTGGGACGACTAAAGTCGTCCTAATAGTGCTAAAGTACGTTCCTACATGTCCAGATTCTATAGGGACGACTTATTTGTCGTCCCTATAGGCCCAGACTCTATAGAGACGACTTATTTGTCGTCCCTATAGGTCTAGAATCTATAGAGATGACTTATTCGTCGTCCCTATAGAGTACATACCTATAGCAACAACACGGAACATCGTCTCTAAAGAAATAAAGTCGACTAATATCGTCCTTATAGCCTAAAAAAATTGTCCCCATAGGTTATAAGAAATGGCGCCAATTTTTCCCGCTTTGTAAGCTACTAGGATGACTAAAGTCGTCCTAATAGTGTTAAATTACATTCCTATAGGTCCAGAATCTATAGGGACGACTTATTTATCGTCCCTATAGTGACAGACCTGTAGAAACGACGAAGTATGTCGTCCCTACAGAATCAAAGGCGACTATTGTCGTCTCCATAACTTAAATATTCGTCCCTGTAAGTCCTAATACCCTCAGCATATTGGCGGGATATTCTCGCGCCCAACTCTAGCAATTGGGACGACATTATGTCGTCCCAATAGCTCTAGTCTACAAATTCCCATCAGAAGCAATATTTCTTCAAAGTCTCTTTCAAGCTTAATCCACAAATTCTACCATTTTGAATCTCTCTTTCTCTATTGCAGTCCCCCAGTTTAAAGGTCTTAGTTGCAGTCTTCAAAAGATCATTGGTTAGTCAAATTTACGTATTTCACTTATATATTTAAGATTTAGTTTTCTGTTTTATTTTTTACTTTTTATTTTATTTTCACAATACATTGCACTTTCATAAACCTTAGAATGCCGTTTGAAGATTAGTTTATTAAGCACACACAACCTCATTTTGGGTTGTTTGATGTTTACAAACTAATCTTTGAATTGTCCTGTTTCGGACAATTTGACATTGATTTGTAAGTTACGAGTTGTGTTATCATACATTTTTCCTATAATTGCCTCGACTATCGCGTATGATTTTTGGTATTGTCTCTATTTTATTCTCCGGGTGTGGACTGTGTTTAAAATAGTGCGCACACTTAGGAGAATAGAAGGGAGATGCTGTCGAAATTTACACGTGAAACATAGGCAATCATAGAAAAAATTAACACAACTCGTAAATTACAAATCAATGTCGAATGGCTAGGGCCCACACCTAAAATTAGTATTGGAGCGACAAGGAGTTAGGACATTCTCACACCACTTGTATACTACACTTAATTATTGTTATTTTTTTGGTGTTACAGCAACTCTAAAGTGGAAATGGAAATCGATAAGAGTTGGATAAAGTTGAATAGAAGACGGGCAAAGTCTGCAGAGTTTTGGCATGGTCTGAAAGCGTTCATAAATATGGCGAGGCCATTAGCAAATGATAGGAGAATGATTCAATGTCCATGCAAAAGATGTATAAACATGATGATGCAATTGGTAGATGATGTTGAGTCTCACATATTTCGTCACGGTTTTTACGAGAACTACGAGAGGTGGATTTATCACGGGGAGAGTGAGGAAGGGCCTGTGAATATGCAAGGACAGAACGAAGGGCTTGTTGCAGAAGATGAGATGACGGATGTTCTTGCCGATGTGGTCGGGGATGGCTCAGCTGCTGGCAAATCTTTTGATTTAGGTTACGATGTTTTGTTCGATGCTCTGCATTCAGAGTTGTATCCAGGAGTATCTTCTTACTCGTCCCTAAATTTTTTAACTAAGCTGATGCATTTGAAGGTGGTTAATAAGTGGACAAATAAATCTGTAGGTGGGCTATTGAAGTTGTTAAAATCGGCCTTCCCCAAAATCAATCTTGTCGACTCTCACTACGACGCTAAAAAATTAATGTCGAAGTTGGGATTGGGGTACGAATCTATTCATGTTTGTAGGAAGGATTGTGCATTATTTTGGAAGGAAAATGCTGATAAAGAAATTTGTCCAGTTTGCTATGAAAGTCGTTGGGTGCAAATAGCTGGCAAATCCTCTGGGAAGAATGTCCCGTATAAAGTGTTGCGTTATTTTCCATTGACCCCTAGACTGAAGCGTTTGTTTGCAACAACACATACTGCGAGACTAATGAGGTGGCATAATACAGGTCGCTCGAGGGACGAGGATGATATGGGTCATCCCGTGGATGGAAAAGCTTGGCGGGCCTTTGACAAAAATCACCCTGATTTTGCGTGTCAGATAAGAAATGTTCGGCTAGGATTGTCGTCAGATGGTTTCAATCCTTTTGGTAATATGAGTCAGTCTTACAGCATGTGGCCGGTAGTTTTGGTAACTTATAATCTACCACCTTGGCTGTGTATGAAAGAAGAAAATTTAATGCTAACCCTTTTGATCCCAGGTCCCCAATCACCAGGCAAAGATATGGATGTATTCTTACGGCCATTAGTGGATGAGCTGAAGGAATTGTGGACATCTGGTATCGATACGCGTGATGTATCAAGTAATAACTGTATATTCAGAATGTGAGCAGCGATGTTATGGACAGTTAGTGATTTTCCTGCTCGTAGTAGTTTATCAGGGTGGAGCGGTCAGGGTTACGACGCATGTCCAACTTGTAATGAAGAGACACCTTCGATGCGTGTCATCGGTAAGACAGCTTATGTGGGTCATCGACGTTTCTTACCAAGTACTCATCTTGGCGAAATGACCGTACTTTCAACGGACAAACAGAGAGACGTGGGCCACCGCCTCAATTGACTAGTGCAAATATCCTACACCAACTTAGTCGTGTGAAAATTAGAACACCCAGAAAACACCCAAGCTATGGGGGTGTTAAAAGAAAAAGGGGTAAGAATGAGCTAAACTGGAGAAAGAAGAGCATTTTCTTTGAGTTGCCCTACTGGTCGACAAGTGAGTTGAAACACAATCTCGATGTCATGTATGTAGAAAAGAATGTATGTGATAGTTTGTTGGGTACATTATTGGGCGATCCTCATAAATCTAAGGATACAGAAAAAGCGAGACGTGATTTGATGAAATTAAAAATCAGACATGAGCTGCACTTGTACGAAGATAAGGAGAGATTGATGAAGCCTGCAGCAGAGTACACATTTATTAATGCAGATCGTCAAAAGTTTTGCAATTTTATACGGAAAGTCAAATTTCTCGATGGTTTTGCATCGAATCTGAGAAAGAATGTTGCGCCTAATGAAAACCGATTAATTGGTTTGAAGTCACACGATTGTCATATCCTCATGCAAAGATTGTTGCCCGTCGGGTGTCGAGCATTTCTAAACAAGACAATTTCATCCACTATTATTGAACTTTGTACATTTTTCAAAAAATTGTTTGCAAGGTCGATAAAGGTTAGCGACATGGTTAATGCTCAACAACAACTCATCCTCATATTGTGCAATCTTGAACGAATCTTTCCACCGGCTTTTTTTGACATTATGATTCACCTTGTGATGCATTTGCCTGAAGAGGCAATTCTTGGTGGGCCCGTTTACATGAGGTGGATGTATCCTTTTGAGAGATATCTTAAGAAACTAAAGGACTATGTGCGAAATCAATCGAAGCCTGAGGGTTCCATAGCCGAGGGATATGTTGTTGAGGAAGCATTGACTTTTTGTTCACGGTATTTCAACGACGTCGAGACACGATTCAACCGACCAGAGAGAAATGACGATCTATGCATTCCCAAAAAGCAGCTATCTGTTTTCGAATCCCAATGTCGTCCTATAGGAAAGAGAAGTTTAGTTGTCCTCGAAAGTGATCTTCAAGCTCAAGCTGAGTTTTATATACTTAACAACTGTCCTGAGATTGAAAAGTACTTAAAGTGAGTGTGTACGTATTTGTTGTAGTATCTTTAACATTAAACGGTTTTATTATTATAACAATTGCTCAATGTAATTTTTACTTCAATAGTTAGCACAAGGATCAGTTGCAGACTCGTGGAGTTACCAATGTTAACCAGTTTCATAGATCCAATTTTCCTGCTTGGTTTCATAAGAAGGTGGAACAATAATACTGTTTGCATTTATAATTAGTATAATGTTTGATTAGTTAATGACTTCACATCTTATTATGATAGATTTATGCTCTACATCTGATAAACGCTGATGATGTGTCTCCAGAATTGCTATCTTTGGCGTCTCAGACAAATGCTGTTGTGCATTCCTACCCAGCATGTATCGTTAACAGAGTTCGATTTCTAACTTATGATCGTGATATCCGACGTAAAACACAAAATAGTGGTGTGAGTATTGCAGGGACCGGTGATGACTTATTTTACGGCCAGCTTCAGGATATATTGGAGCTTTCATACATAAACGGTTTCTCAATTGTGGTGTTTTGGTGTAGATGGTTTAAGTGTGACGGAAAAAGAAAGGTCAGAGAGAACAACATCACAATTAGATTTCAAAGCTTCTTGTTAAGTAGGACTTATTGAAGCTAAGGACGTGATACAATGGCCGATGTATTAAACCATGGAGGGGATGGTGGAGATGAGCCTCCACATCAGCATGCAAATAGGCTACAAGCGGACTGCCAGACAGGTAAGATAATTTTTTTGGCAGTAAATAGTGTGTATTCTAAGTGATTTACATATTAAAACATTTTTTTTTTGTGAATTCGTAGCGCCTGTAGCTAAAAAACGGGGCCCTTCAAGATCGTTACATCTTGTTAAACTATTCCAGTCTAACAGGAAAAAACCACTCTCCATAGATTTTGATACACAAGAGGGGACCTATTTACCTACAGGAGAGAATCAAAAATACGTATCGAGGGTTGTAGGGACACATGTGAGACAATTTGTGCACCCCTACTTCGATAGATGGGCAAATGTTCCAGAGGAACAAAAAGCCCGTGCCACGGGCTGCGTATACGTAAGTGAATTAGCTGTCATTTTATATCTTAAGTACTTTTAATAAAGTCTAACTTCAATGACTTAAACAAGATTGATTTGCTATAGGAATTCTTCGACGTCAATCCAAGGCGTTACTCCAAGGCTGATTACAAGCTCATTGTAGACGGTATCGAAGATACAGCGGCCCGACCATTTCGTCAGTACAAGGCCAATGTGAATGCATACATAAGAGATAAGGGTGCTGCCGTACCTTACCGTGGCCTGACAGCAGATGTATGGGAAAAGTGCATAGAGCGCTCATCGAGTCAAAAATTTAAGGTAAGCACAATTCATTGAATTTAATTAATTGAATTTCCATTAAATATTAATATTAACATTGTATTCATTTCAATTAATTTTTTATAGGATATTTCAATGACGAACAAAGTGAACAGGGAAAAAATAAATTATACTAGCCTGCAGGGGTCAAAAACTATAGTTGCTACGCATTTTGATATGGTAACATATATTATTTTTCATCCATAATTTCATTTTCAAATTATGGAATACGTTTGAGTTATTCATTTAATACTGCATACTTATACAGTGGGACCACCAGACCCAGGAGTGGCCGAGTTTCATTGAAACTTTCAAAGTCAACCATCAAAGAAATGGCGAGTGGGTGAACGAAAGGGCTGCGCAAGATTACGTACGCAAAAGTTATTACAAAGTGATGTATTGCTGTTAAATTTTTGAGTTTCACATTTAATTGACAAATATTTGAAATTTGATTATTTAAGGAAAAAATGGTGGAGGAACGGGAAGAGTAAACGCAGCAAGCTAGTTCAAGCGGCGTGGCAGTTAATGAGCACGACGTTATTCTTAAGGTCCTAGGAGAAAGGAGGGGACACCGACGTGCAGTTGGACGGGTTCTGAGGGGCACTTCCCGCTCTCACTCGTTCACTACGACATTGCGGGACCAACCCAGTTCCGGTCAATCTACTCAGGCAACCAATGCATTGAAGTACAAAATGGAGACATACATGCATCAAATGAATGAATTTATGACACTTTTAACGAGTAATCTGCAAGCTGTCATGCCGGGAATTCAGCTGCCGACACCGCCACCACCACCTCCCCTGTCGCCTATGCATGAAGAAGAGTTAGATTCTTTGAACGACGAAGATTATTTATTTGATCTGTAGTCTTCATTTGACTATCTATTTTTAGTTGTACATACTTTTGTTTTGTACATTATGGTTATTTTGTGTTGGAAGTTTTTGTTTTTGTGCATAAACAAATTATCAGTACTGTTTTTATTCTACAGATAACTACTTTTTATTATAAGTACTTCGACTGTACTTATAATCTGAGTTTATCTTTAGTTCTAGGTATTGATATTAACTCTTTTCCCCCCTTCTTGTCATAAAATTGAAATGATTGAAGTTTTTGTCTTTATTGGTTTATCTTTTAGCAAAGCAACTGGAGATTAGATGTAGCAAAAGCTCTAAACCTTAGATTTTATGAGAAACTATTTTTCACATGATCGTAGTTTGGCAGATTTAGGACTAAGACAACCTAGACTGGAAGGAGAAAAATATTTGTCAATTGTTGATGAATTCATGGAAGCTGTTCATGCACGTTGGCCGAAGGCTATTGTGCAGGTCCATTTGTTTTTAAATATGGCTTTAGTTCATATATTTGACAAATACCGTACTGATAATTTGTTGGTTGGAACAATCTTGTCAGTTTGAGGATTTCCAAATGAAGTGGGCTTTTGAAACACTAGAACGCTACCATAAAAGGTTTTGCATGTTCAATGATGACATATAGGTAAATAATGCGGTCAGATCCTGCTATTCCTTTGCTAGGATAGAATATGCTTATTCAATAAAAAGTTCTGGTGGTATTATTGTGTATGGCATTACCGTAACTATCTTTACCTATTATAGGGAACAGCTGGTGTTGCATTGGCTGGGCTACTTGGTACAGTTAGAGCACAGGGACAGCCATTGACGGATTTTGCAAACCAAAAGATAGTTGTGGTTGGAGCCGGAAGGTAGAGCTTCTGTATTTGTATGACTTTAATTAAAAAAAAAAAAGGCCCTGGAAGCTCTTCTTCGTTCTCTTACCATACTGTCTAAATTGCAGTGCAAGGCTTGGAAGCTCCTCACTTTTTCCTGCTTGACAAAAATGTATGGTTTCACAAATTTGAGCAGTAGCTGATTGTCTTTAATCATCTCAATAGCTGCAGTTTGCCAGAGAGGTTCATCAATATTATAAATTTGAAACAAAACATATAACATGATGGATAAGCATAAAGTCAATACTTTATTATTACAAAATATTTTGTCACTTTTTTCCTTGATAAAAATATTACAGTTTGGCTGTAGTTTGTTCCTCTTCCCTCCAACTGGCAGGGGGAGGGGAGGGGAGACAGAGAGAGGGTCATTTGTACTGTATGAATATGAAGTCTATTGCTTTATTACATTCGGTTCTCATGGGTTTTTCCTTGGAATCTGGTCCTTTATATTTTGAGCATGTATGACTGCAGGGTCTTATCACGAAAGAGAGAAAAGATATTGATCCTGCAGCTGCACCTTTTGCCAAAACCCAAAGAGAAACTGAAGGACTAGGACTTAGTGAGGGAGCCAGTCTTATTGAAGTGGTAAGTTTTCTTTTTATGCAACATCTGATAGTTAGAGTTATGAAGGGTGATGTGCTTTGGAAAGGAATTAAGCATTGGCGAAGCTTGTTAACATGACTATGAAGGTTGCTGAGCCATATGGTGTAAAGATGATTTTATCTTCATTAATAGTAATGGATCCTATGTGTTAGACAATAATTGCAGAAAATTAACTTCTGTGCAGGTCAAGAAGGTTAAGCCGCATGTGCTTCTTGGCTTGTCTGGAGTCGGTGGTATCTTTAATGAGGAGGTTTTCATTGCATAAAAGTTTACGTCACTGTATAATTTGTATTACTGAAAGTTATAAAATGTACAAAAGGGCATGAGTTTTTTCTTTGCTTATTTCTTGGTGTTTTAATCAGGTCCTTAAGGCTATGCGAGAGTCGGACTCCACTAAACATGCTATTTTTGCAATGTCAAATCCCACGGCAAATGGTTTGTCTAGAAGCTTTCTTACTCATGAATATTTCATTGGTGGCATTCACGATACTTCTATTGAACATTTGAATTTTATCTGTACATGCTTTATTATACAGCCGAATGTACTGCTTTGGAGGCTTTCAAACATGCTGGTGAAGATATAGTATTCGCAAGTGGGAGCCCCTTTGCAGATGTTAATCTTTGTACATTATGGCTATTTATAGTTTTTTATGATGTTTTAGGAACAATTTGTTTTTGTGTAAAAATATGATAATATAATTAATATTATTTCAGTTGTTTTTAAAGATTTTATTTAATATTTCTATTAAGTCACTGTTAATAAATAATTTGAATTAGTATTGAAAGTGTAATAATTACTACAATTAATAAATTTGAAAAAAAAAATAATTAATATTTTTCTATAAATATTGGGACGACAATAGTCGTCCCAATAGTTTGTCCCCGTAGATATTTTTCTATTGAGATCGTCTCAATAGTTTAACATATTGGGACGGCAATAGTCGTCCCAATAGTTTAACCTATAGAAACGACATAGTGTCGTCCCAATAGTTTAACCTATTGGGACGACTATTGTCGTCCCAATAGATTAACCTATAGAGACGACAATAGTGTCGTCCCAATAGTTTAACCTATTGAGACGACTATTGTCGTCCCAATAGATTAACCTATAGAGACGACACTATTGTCGTCCCAATAGATTAACCTATTGAGACGACTATTGTCGTCCCAATAGTTTAACCTATAGAGACGACAATAGTGTCGTCTCAATAGTTTAATCTATTGGGACGACAATAGTCGTCTCAATAGTTTTTTGAGACCTACTATTCACTTTGGAAATGGGACATAAAGGGACGACAAATGTCGTCCCTATAGATTAAACATATATTGGGACGACAATTTGTCGTCTCAATAAATAAGTTGAAAAGAATATTTAGACGAAAATAAAAGACGAAAGTAAGGGCTATAGGGACGATAAATGTCGTCGCTATAAATTGTGAATATATTGGGACGACTATTATCGTCTCTGTTGACTTACTAGGACGGGCTTATTGGGACGATCATTAGGGACGACTATGTCGTCCCTGTAGCCCTTTAGCGACGACATATCCACCTATAGGGACGACTTTTATAGGGACGACAAAAGTCGTCCCTATAGCTCCTTTTTCTTGTAGTGATAGTAGATCTTACTCAAAGAAACCAAATCATGAATGAACTCTCAAGCTCACAATATAGCACTACATAGAGAACCACAGTAGGCTTCTCAAGTTCACCAAAACCCTAAATTCATTCATTAGGCTACACAGAATCACCTTAGCAACTAGGAATAGGTATTTGGGATCAAACCGATTAAGTGCTTGTATGGTAAAACTTTTTGAAGATTATAAGTAATAGGTCCTACAAAATGTATGAATAAAAAGTGGATAAAAGTTGTGGGTGCTACGAAATATGTGAAAAAAAAATGATGTTTGACCATCTTATAAACATACTTTAAACTGATCTAAACCAGACGATTTTGGTTGATTTTTCATGTCTCACTATATGATTTCGGTTTTTTAAAACATCACTCTGTTTGGGCCAGGTTTCAGGTTCTCCTTTAAAATCCAACCTAACCAGTACAGAAATATATTATAATTTAAATTAAAAGTAAATGATTAAAATGACAAGATGTTCATTTTAGTTATAATTAGAATGAGCCCAATTTATACTATAGTTCTGATGGCCTTGAATCAATCTTGCAACCAACGATTGGGATTGCACATTGTGCAAAAGCATGTTTCTCTCCTCAGCAAGCATAAGTCGTATGTTGCACTTAAGTGGGCTTGAACATCATTTGGGTCACACGATGGTAACAATCTCGTTAGTCATACAACCAATAGAAAAGTTCGACATAGCCATTAAATATGTCAAAATGTTGACGAGAAAATTTACTTGGCAAAAAAATTGCTAATTGAGACACATGTAAAGAAAAAAAAATACGAATTTATGACTCCATTGTAAATTGAATTTAAAAAGGATAAAAGCTATAAAAATAAATCTAGACAAAAAAAAAAGTTGTAATGAGTACTTTTAAGTACATAATATAGATTAAAAATAAAAATAAAAAAGCACATCCTCTAATTAGAAGCAACTTCTTTAGAATAATAATAATTAGGGGTGGTAAACGAATCGATCAACTTGTAAGCTCGCCGACTCAACCTGTCTGGACTCGCCCATGGCTGGCTTGGGCTCGTTTAGAGACAAGCCTTGGCCTAGCCGACCCCCATTTGTTTTTACGAGTCGAGCAACTCGTGGCTCGTGGGCCAAATGGTCACTTTTGTGATAGTTTGGGACTTTTCAATTTTTTGTTTTTTTAAACCATCACAAACACATTATGTGTACAAATATAGTCATTTTAATTTTTTCAATTTATATAAATATTTTGATTTCAAAAATTAAAAAAAAATAAAACAATACATCTCGTGTGTGGTTCAGCTCGACCCATGAGACCAATGAGCCCATGGGCCGAACTTAGTTCCCTTTTGGGTCACAAGCCAAGTCGGCTCGACTCGGTTCATAGCCATTCCTAATAAAAATTTTGGCCACTACCAATATTTGAAGCACTCAAGAGTCGAACATTATTTCAAAACCGTAAAAATATTCACTAAATATTGGGAAGGATAATATTACCCGAACTTCAAATGAAATATTAATTAATAGCAGTATATATCTTATTCATGAAATAGTTAATTATAGTATATAGAATATGTCTGGTAAAGATTTTATAGATTATAGGCAGTAGGTTCTATGAAATGTGTGGATAAAAAATATATAAAAGTTGTAAATTCTACAAAATGTGAAGATGGAAATGATATTTAACTGGCTTATAAGTGCTTACAAGCACACACAAACACACTCTATGTTTGGTAAAAAATTATAAGCCATGGATCCTACTAAATGTGTGGATAAAAAGTGAATAAAAGTTGTACATCAATCAGAAAGTAAGTGTGGATGAAAATGACGTTTGATTAACTTAAAAACTTAAAAAAGCTTAGCTAAACAAGCCCTAATCATGCCTCTTTATTTGAAGATTACACGTTGCTTAGAAATAAACTTTTGACATTTGCGTTATATACATCATCAACTCATTTTGAATTAACATTAGTTGTCGAGGGTATATGAAGCAAGTTCGTTAATCTTGTCTCATATATTTCGTTGCGTTTTGATTTTCTATTTCAGAAACGAATTTTATTAGAGAAGAAAGTCAATGTAATTAGTTTTGTACCACAAATATTTTAAAAACACTACCAATTTTCACATTTTCCTTCTTAATCACCCACGATTTGTGGATCTTCTTTGCTTTCCCTCATGTATGTATACATGTATAAGTCCTTAATGTAATAAACGTATACAAAAGATATTTCTACATTCTACTTTTATTATGGTATCAAAGCAACAATTATGTGTGGCCTGAATTTCTTGCTTATTCCATCAAGCCGTTCCATTTTCGCCTTTGTTTGTTCAAACCGATGAACACAAGCCCTTCTCGTGTATTATCGTATATCATCATCCCATGACAGAAAAACTGAAAACTTCTTCTTCAAATCACGTAGACCCAAATAACCAGCTGCTCATTCATTCTGATCATCCAAGAGTAATGTTTGTTTCTCAGCCTTCGACAGAAGAAAATTATAATACTTGCAGTCGTGCAATGATGATGGCTCTGCAATAAACAAAATGATGGAACCATCTCAAAACCAGATTCACCAAGTGCTGATTTCCAGCAATGGACACGCTGCAATAATATGGTAAAATCATGGCTGTTGAACTCTTTGTCGAAGGAAATATCTTATAGTGCTATTTATTACTCTCTCGTCTCAAAAAGAATAGACTTATCTTCTTTTTTCTTCTGTCCCAAGTTATAGGTCATTTTCCTTGTTGATAGTATAGTTGATTTCTTAATTCTCTAATATGCTCCTATTTTAATATTAGGAGAAATATAAGTAAAATGTAGGGTGATTAAGTGCGCCACATTTTAATTGCACTTAAGGTGCTTAACATTTGTTCATTATAGCATTTATGCCATTAAACTTTTTTCGTCGAATTTTTATTTTGAACTTCCATTAATTCGCACATCTCATCTTTAATAAAGATTTCTGTTAAAATATTTTATTTGCATGTTTTGAAAAAGAGGAAAAAATATTATGTTGAAATTTTGTATTTATTGTTTTTTTAAAAAATATGATGGGCAAATAAGTTATTTTACGCGTTCTCAATAAATTTTTTGAACAAAACTAGTTATTAGAAACAAAGTGTGCTAATTAATAGAAAGTTGGGGATAAGAACGTCACAAAAAGAAAAGTTGAGGACATGAGTACTAGAATAAACAAAGTTGAGATCATTAAGTGCAATAAATAAAAAGTGTGGTGGTAATATAATTACCCTAAAATTTATTGTTCCAACTATAATAACTACATTTTCTTAATCTGTGTGTAAATAGAAGCAAGCCTATTTTTTTGGGAGACATAGAGTATGCTTTTAGCTCATGAGATTTGGGTAGATTTAAAGAGAAGGTTTGCACAAGTGAATGGTCTGCGCCTTTATCAGATTGAGAGTGAAATACATAATCTAGTTGAAGACACTTGTCTGTTGCAACCTATTTTACCAAATGAAGGGGTTATGGGACGAACTTGGTGCAGTTTGTTCAATATCTACTTGTTCTTGTGGTGAAGCAAAAGAAGTTAGTAAGTACCAACAAAATCAGACAACTATAAAGTTTTTGATGGGCCTCAATGAGTCTTACTCAGCGATACATGGACAAATTCTATTAATAGACCCATTGCCGGCTGTGAACAAGGCATGTTCTCTTGTTCTCCAAGAAGAGCACCAACAAGCAGTGTTTTCAAACAAAATTGTTGTTCCTGGAGCAACTGCTCTAGTAGCGAAAAGGAACTCAAATACACAAGATGGTCCTGTACACAAGAATATAGGAAACAGAAAAGAGCATCCCAAATGTGAACATTGTGGTTGGGTTAGACACAACATTGATTAATGCTATCACATTCATGGTTTTCCATCCGATCATCGGGGACGCAAACCTGAATCAAAGAGCAGTGCCAATCATTTTTCTTTGGAGGAAAAATAGCAAATCGGAAACTTTTCATTAACCCAAGAACAATGCCAACAACTCTTGAGCCTACTGAATAATACCTCCAAGCCACCTGCAATGGCAAATTATGTAGGTAATACATCTATAATGTCAATTTTTTTCAGGTATAGTTCTATGTCACTCACCATCTCTTAAAGATTCTCCATAGATTCTTGATAGTGGAGCCACCGACCATATGGTCCGTTCCCCATCCCTTTTAACATCCTCTATGAAGGTATGAGGGCAAACTGTAAAATTTCCGGATGGATCTTTAGGTCTTTTATCCCTTATCGGTTTTGTGAAATATTCTCCATCCTTGACTTTAACTCATTTCGTTTCAACTTAATATCAATTAGTAAACTTTATAAACACTCACACTGTTCCATAATATTTTTTTCTGATTTTTGTGTTATCCAGGACCATCGCTTCAAGACAATAATTGGGAAGACGACGATTGGGAAGGGAAAGGGAACTGAGAAGAACGATCTAAACTACTTCACCAAGCCTCAACAAACCTTGTGTCAATCTGCCAAGCTATCATCATCCCAATTGTGGGAGTCATCACAAAGTTTGGCAACTTCTTTCCAGTATCTGAAGTTAAAACCTCAAACATTGAAAATTGTTTTATTTGTCATTTGGCTAAACAAACAAGACATAGGTTTCCTTTGAGTTTTATATATTCCACTATTCGTTTTCAAATAATACATGTTGATATTTGGAGAGGATATAAAACACCCTCTTTGAATGGACACATTATTTTCTCACCAATGGAAACGGGAACTTGAAAGTCTAGTCCATTACTAGAGATTGTTTCCTATAACCCAACCTCGACAAACGCGATGTAATTGGCCATAAATCTGAAACTCGTCACTTGTTGAAATCATTTGTTCAACTTGTTGAAACTCAATTTTCTTTACAAGTTGAAATTATACAAAGTGACAATGGTCTAGAATTTGATATATCCACCTATTATTCAAAAAAGAAAATTGGTTATCAAACCAATTGCATTGACACCCTGCAACAAAACGGAGAGGTAGAAAGAAAACATCACCATTTGCTTAATATAGCACGTGCCCTTCTATTCCGAGCTAGCATACCTAAATACTTTTGAGGAATGCCATTTTAACAGCAACTTATTTAATAAACAGAACTCCATTGTTAAGATAGTCAATAAAATCTCACTATCTATGGGATTGATATGTATTATATTAGGTGTAGAATTCTATTTATTAGTATTTATTTTGCCTAGAATGGCTTAGCCTAATTATTGAAAGTCTCTTATATAAATATGTAGCTTCTGTTTCAATGAAATTATTCAAACCAAAATATTTGTTTTCTTCCTTTCTTCACATGGTATCAGAGCAAAGGAACGATTCCTACGTTTCCTTCTATCTTCTTTCTATCATTTTTTCATCATGATAAACGAACAACCTTCGAATGGAGGTAGGCCAGATACCGCTAACCCTTATTCTCTCCACCATTCCAATCATCCAAGAATGATACTCGTTTCCAAACCCCTCAATGGGGAGAATTATTCGACCTGGCATAGAGCCATGGTCTTCTCTTTGAATGCCAAGTCTAAATTGGGCTTCATAGATGGAACAACCACAGCACCACCAGCTGTAACCAAACCAGAAGACTATGCTTCTTGGAAAAAATGCAATGATATGGTTCTATCCTGAATCCTCAATTCGATCACCCCAGACATTTCCAACATCGTCATTTTTTCCACCACTGCTCAGGAGGTATGGGAAGACCTTCGAAGTCATTTTTCTCAGAGCAATGCCTCACGTATTTTTCAAATTGAGAAAGATATTGCTTGCCTTGCTCAAGATCTCATGACTATTGGTGCTTACTATACAAAATTTAAAAGGTTATAGGATGAGTTGGGCTCCTATAATAGCACTATTTGTTCTTGTGGTGCTGATCATAAGAGACGCAAATTGATACAATTTCTCATGGGGCTTAACAAGTCCTATAGTATTGTCCGAAGATAGATCCTCTTGATGAGTCCACTACCTGACGTTGTCCAAGCTTATTCTTTTCTCGTTTAGGAAGAAAAGCAGCGAAGTATAAGCGCTACCCGTGAGACTACGGAGACCTACGCCATGGTTGTTCGAAGGGATGATCATGTTGCTCTATCCGTTCAACATAAGCAAGGCTCTTCATCTTGTTTTTATTCATCTAATCGCAAACCTCTGCATTGCTCTTGCTGTGATCGGGAACATCATTTGCAAGAAACTTACTGGAAGTTACATGGCTATCCTTATGAACATCCAAAATATGCATCGAACAAGTCAAATCAAGGAAGCACTCGTCCTAAACACAACAATCACCATCAGTCTTGGATTAATAACATCAAGGATAGTCCAGCAATACCAGAAATTCAATAAGTGACAAATGGTCTTTCTGATTTACAAATCCAACAAATATTATCTATTATAAACGGTAAGAGGACATCTCCATCTGCCAATCCAAAGACAAATATTGCTAGTACTTCTACAGGTTTGTCTCAATCCCAGTTGATCGTTGATAGTGGTGCCACTGACCACATTATTTCTTCTCCAAATCTTCTTGTTGACAGTAGAGAAAATACTACTTTACCACCAGTTATTATGCCAAGTTGAGAACAGGCTCCTATTGTATCAATTGGAAATTTGCTTTTAAATTCCGTTATTTTTTTTAAAAAATGTGCTTGGTGTGCCATCTTGTAAGGTGGATTTAATGTCTATGAGTCAAGTAACAAGGATCTCAATTGTTCTATAACCTTTTCTCCTAAATGGTGCATTTTGCAAGATTTGATGACGAAGACAACGATTGGTTTTGGTAAACAACGAGACGGACTCTATTACGTGGTTGCAATGACCGCAAACAAACTATCACATAAATATGTCGCTACTATTACCACCAATTCATCCTCCACACACTTATGGCATCAACGACTGGGCCATTTATCTTTCTGTAGATTAGATTTTATGGCAATCATTTGCTAAATTTTCCTTTCAAGTTTAATAATGTTGTGAAGTTTGTACCTTGCAAAACAAACCCGTCTCCCTTTTTCTAGTAGTTCCATTGCTTTATTTGGGGTCTTTACAAAGTAACTTTGCTTTCTGGTGCTAAATATTTTTTAACTATTGTGGATGACTATTCTCATTTTACATGGGTTTTTTTCATGCTTCATAAAATTGAAACACAACATTTACTTGTCAATTTTTTCTCTTACGTCCAAACTCAATTACATACTCCTATAGCTAACATTCGGGTTGATAATGGACGAGAATTTTTCCCTCTGAAGGATTTCTTTAAACAAAAAGGCACCACTTATCAACACACTTGTGTCTATACCCCCCAACAAAATGGGATTGTCGAGCGTAAACATAGACATATCCTTGAGTCTGCCCGAGCCCTACGCTTTCAAGCCCACCTACCTTTATGTTTTTGGGCAGAATGTGTTTTCACTGATGTCCATATTATTAATAGTTCATCTACACCACTCCTTTCTTGCCAAACTCTTTTTTACCGCCTTATGGAAAAATGCCCTTTTATTCTCATTTATGGGTTTTTGGGTGTCTCGCTTATGATACTGATGTTCATATTCTCTATAAATTTGCTCCCCGTTCCAAAAGATGTGTTTTTGTTGGTTATCCGACCGGTCAAAATGCTTACAAACTTTATGACATTGACACTCACGAAGTATTCACTAGTCGTGATGTCGTTTTTCATGAAAATATTTTTCCTTATAAGTCCATATCTCCTACTTCTCCAGATCAAGCTCCTGTCATTCCTATTGTTGTTTCCGATACTTCTCTTTCAAAGCCTGTTCCAATTGTTCCACAAACAGAGCCACCAATACCTCCTTTAGACATCATTCCAATCACTTCTGATAGCCCCCCGCCCATCCATGCCTTGCGCCATTCTCAAAGATCTCATGCCCCACCTACAGCTTTGCGTGATTTTATTTTCAACCAAGTGACGTCTCCCAAATCATCGTCACCTTCATCATTTGATCCCAAAAAAAGTACACGATATCCTCTTTGTAATTTTCTCTTTTATCATAGATACTCAACCCAGCATCGATCTTTTATTGCTACTATCAGTCAGGACACTTAACCTACATCTTATGCCGAAGCAGGATCTCATCCCTATTGGCAAGAAGCAATGAAATTTGAATTGGCCACTTTAGAAGCTAATCACACTTGGTCTCTCGCTTCTCTTCCTCCTGGCAAGAAGCATATAGATTGTTGTTGGGTTTACAAAGTCAAGCATAACTCTGATGGTACCTTTGAGCGCTAAAAAGCTCGTTTGGTGGCAAAAGGTTATACCCAACTTGAAGGTGTGGATTACCAAGACACTTTTTCTCCCACTGCTAAAATGATTACTTTCCATTGTTTATTAGCGTTGGTAGCTACTCATCATTGGACTCTTCATCAACTTGATGTCCCTAATGATTTTTTTCAGTGACAAGGAGAGAACCTTGTATGTCACCTCAACAAGTTATTATATGGCTTAAAGCAAGTCTCTCATCAATGGTTTTCAAAATTCTCTACAGCCATCCAAGATGTTGGATTTGTTCAATCCAAAGACGATTATTCATTGTTCACAAGTCGAAAAGGCAAATCTTTTACAGCTTTATTGATATATGTTGATGACATTCTTTTTACAGGCAATGATCTCTCTATCGTATCTACTCTCAAGCACTTTCTGAATAATCATTTCTAGATTAAAGATTTGGGTAATTTAAAATTATTTCCGGGCATTGAAGTCTCTCGGTCAAAGAAAGGTATTTCCATCTCACAGCAAAAATACACTTTGGAAATATTAAAGGATGGTGGTCTCTTGGGAGCTAAAGCCGTGAACTTTCTCATGTAACAAAATTTAAAACTCTCAGATGAAGGAGAATTACTTAGAGATCCATCTCAATACAGGCGGCTTGTTGGATCCCTAATATATTTGACAATTACTCGACCGGTTATCACTTATTCGGTTCATATGTTGAGCAGATTCATGCATGCACCACGCAGACCACATATGGAGGCTGCATTGCGGGTACTGCATTACTTGAAAAATAATATAGGGCAAGGCTTGTTTTTCTCTTCTCAGAATGATCTATCTCTACGAGCTTTTTGTGATTCAGATTGGGCAAGATGTCTAATCTCTTGTAAATCCACCATAGGCTATTGTGTCTTTTTGGGATCTTCTCTTGTTTCTTGGAGAACAAAGAGGTAGAAAAATGTATCTCTTTCCTTAGCTGAAGCTGAATATCATGCAATGCCAAGTACCTGCTGTGAATTAACTAGGTTACGCTCATTGTTGAAAGATTTATGAATATTACATCTGAAACCAGCATTGTTATATTGCGACAATAAAGCAGCCTTGCACATAGCACTACAAAAAATTTCTCTTATAACAACGAAAATTTTGGTCTTGTAAAGTCTCTCAACGACCATTTTTTGACAAAACAACCTAAAAATGACTTTCTACGACAAAAAAAAAATCATTGTTAAAAGTGAAATTTTTTGTAGTAGTAAACCCCATTTTTCATGAGAGGACCAGACATAAAGAGATGGATTGTCACTTCATTCGCGATAAAATTCGAGATGGTTCAATTGTAACAAAATATGTTTCTTCAGCAAACCAGCTTGTAGACGTCTTCACAAAGCCATTGGGAAAGGAACCATTCTCAAAAATGATACACAAGTTAGGAGTTCTTGATGTTCACTCTCCAACTTGAGGGAAAGTATTAAGAAAGTCAATAAAATCCCACTATCTATGGGATTGATATGTATTATATTAGGTATAGAATTCTACTTTTCCATTTGTATTTGTTACCACCCGATTTTGGTAAGGCCTCCACGTCAGCAAAGTCCCAGTAAAAGTCTCATCTAGGCCTAATTCAGGCCTCGCTAAGTCCTTATAGGCCCAGCGAGGGCGTTCCAGATTCATAAAGGTCTCATAGGCCCAGCGAAGGCCTCGGGGGCCCAGCAAGGGCCTCGCAAATTCTCATAATGCCTCGAAGGTCCATTGAATATCTTAGTATTTTGAATTGAAGTATTGCGAGACCTACAAAGGACCTTGACGCTCATGGCCGACCCATAGAGCCTCGCTGGGCTTCGTATTTATTATAGTCCGCATATAATCTGACATTTTGGGACAGCTAAAAGGATATCCCAGGGAAGATTGTGTTTGATTATCACAAGGAAACCATATCCCAATCCAATAAAATCAGCAACACAATCTTAAAGATTGAGAGAGATTATGATGCAATCTCGGAAGATCACGACGAGATTAGAACATACCTTATTTGATAAGGAAAGAGAATCCCAACATTATTCTAATTGATTGCTTCCCTAAATCAATTAGGATTCTCCCCCTGTAAATATTAGATTCCGGTTATTCTAAGGTACGAATTCTTTAGACACGCACAATATTTTATGATGCTCTTTTTACACTTGAATTTTACCCCTAAACTCTGCTCAAATCTCTGTCTGCTTGTCCCTCCAACACTCAATTACTTTCGTCACCCGCGTATTATTCTTATAACGGCAGTTGAGTTGTTCGTCGAAGTACCAACGATCGTCCGACCTTTTTTTTTGGGCGATCTTAGTACCTAACGATTTTCCAAGTATGCAGGTAACATACAGGTTGGCAGAGGAATGACTGGAGAACTGTTGACATGTGGACGGTGTAGGTTCTGACGTCAACAGATTGGCGCCGTCTGTGGGAACTGAAAAACGTTACACAACCAAAGACTTGTGGTAAAAATGTGTTTTCTACTAAGAAAAGCATGGCAACCAAATATTCATCTGGAGAAGAAGTTGAATCTCACCACACTGACTTGTGGCAGAAAAGCATTCAAGACCTTCAAAATGTAACCCACCGCAAGAGAAAAAGACAACGTCAGAGACGAATGATCGAGCAAGACATCCTGGACCCGAAGTTGGACAACGTCTGGATGAAAGCAGCACTTGAACTGTTGGAGAATCAATCCCTTCAACATGGACCCAAGCGTAGTTGTGCCCAGCGAAGTCCTTCGAGATCCGGCTCGATCGAAAGCCGTCAGACTCAAGATGATTCGCCAATCCATAATGGACTAGATCCCAGGAACTAGGAGAGACTTCGTGCCTCGCAAGTAGAAGAGCCAGTCACCTCTGCCAGCGTATTCGACAGGTTGGGGATCAGGTCATCTGTGGCTCGACTTCAATCGTTGAGTAGCCGGCGTAGCGAGTCCAGCGATGACCACCGAGAGAAGAGAAGGGACACCAGGGCTGCGGATGAAAGACCAGAATGGTTGTGCAACCTTGACGACAACGATGACCTCCCATTCTCCAAATAGTTGAAGGCTAGAGAACTCTCAGCAGGGTTCAAAATGCCTACTATGAAAAAATATAATGGAAGAGGTGATCTCACGGATTCTATTGAAGGTTCACTTTCTAAAGGCCTTCGTCCTCATTTAATACTTCTTCTTAAAGTCTCACGTACTATTGTTACCATCCAATTTTGGTAAGGCCTTCACGTCAGCAAAGTCCCAGTAAAATTCTCATATAGGCCTAATTCAGGTCTCGCTAAGACCTTATAGGCCCAGCAAGGGCCTTCCTGATTCATAAAGGTCCCATAGGCCTGACGAAGGCCTCGGGGGCCAGCAAGGGCATCGAAAATTCTCAGAAGGCCTCAAAGGCCCATTGAACATCTTAGTATTCCTGAATTGAAGTATTGCAAGGCCCACAAAGGACCTCGACACTCATGGCTGACCCAGAGAGCCTTGTCGGGCTTCGTATTTATTATAGTCCGCATATAATTCGATATTTTGGGATAGCTAAAAGGATATCTCAGGGAAGATTGTGTTTGATTGTCACAAGGAAACCATATCCCAATCCAATAAAATCAGCAACACAATCTTAGAGATTGAGAGAGATTAGGATGCAATCTCGGTAGATCACGACGAGATTGGAACATACCTTATCTGATAAGGAAAGAGAATCCCAACATAATTCTAATTGACTGCTTCCCTAAATCAATTAGGATTCTCCTCCTATAAATATCAGATTCCGGTTATTCTAAGGTACGCATTCTTTAGAACACGCACAATATTTATGACACTCTTTTTACACTCGAATTTCACTAATAAACTCTGATCAAATCTCTGTCTGCTTGTCCCTCCCACACCCAATTACTTTCGTACCCGCGTATTATTCTTATAACAGCAGTTGACTTGATCGTCGGAGTACCAACGATCGACAGACTCTTTTTTTCCGGAGATCTTAGTACCTAACGATTGTCCGAGTGTGCAGGTAACATACAGGTTGGCAGAGGAGTGACTGGAGATCTGTTGACACGTGGACGGTGTAGGTTCCGACGTCAACAATATTTATTTTGCCTAGAATAGCTTAGCCTAATCATGGAAAGTCTCTTGTATAAATATGTAGCTTCTATTTCAATGAAATTATTCAAACCAAAATATTTGTTTTCTTCCTTTCTTCACATCCATATTCTCTACTCTTATTTGAGAAAACACCTTATGAGATCTTGTTTAAGTCTCCACCACACTACACCCATTTGAGAGTTTTTGGATGCCTTTGCTTCGCTTCCACACATGCTCAAAGGCCTTCAAAGTTCGATGCTCGGTCTACTCGTTACGTCTTTCTTGGGTATCCTTATGGTCGAAAAGGGTATCGTAATTATGATCTTCACAATAAAAGAGTTTTTACCTCTCGGGATGTCATTTTTTACGAAGACCAATTCCCCTTTATGAATTCTACCGAGTCATCCCATAGTCCTCTTTTACCTATTCCCTTAAATATACGGAAAGAAAATGAAGTTTCAATGCATCTTCCAACCACCAATGATATAAATCCACCATTTTCTTCCCACCAATCCACTTGTTCCGTGAGACCTCCACTACAAGAAATAGCAGCAACAGTGACGACAAATAGCGGCTACTTTTTTGTCATCGCTATAGGATAGCGTATATAGCGACGGCTCACTCATGTCGTCGCTATAGTGTAGTGAGAGATATATCGACGATATTTGTCGTCTCTATAAATCAATTTAGTCGTAGCTTTTGTTTTGGAAGATGGAGTGAAGTTTTGCCGCTTTTTTCTTATCTATAGTGACGACGATGTTGCCCCTTTAGGTGAATTTTTTTTTTTTTTTTTTTGGAAAACTTAGGTGTGTAATTTGATTTTTCACTAACATTCATTTTTTACTTTATAAGAAATTATAGAAAAATGTTGTTTATTGAACTAATATATATTATAAAAACAAATATAATTACAAGAATTCATTTGTCTCCAATGGTTTGGTTGTAACTTCACAACTCTTAAGTTAAGAGTTCAAATCACATTTTAATCCTTCTAAATTAAAAAATACTTGACAGAGCTTAGTGAATTGGGTCGGGCCTTTGGTAGGTCGAGTTTCAAGCCCATACTTGGTAGATCGGGTCAGGGGTCCACCAAGTATAATAAATTATTTTTTTTAATTATTAAAAATTTGACTTCTATAGAGACGACAAAGTCGTCTTTAAAAAAGCTGCGCCTATAGTGACGACAAAATGTCATCGCAATAAAATTATAACTACTAGCCTATAGTGACGATATTTAGCGTCGACCTTGTCGTCGCTGTAACAATATAGCAGCGATTTTTCAATTTATGGGGACGACAAAATTCGTCGCTATAGCCTATAAGAAACCTTTCTTGTAGTGCTCCTAGCTACTTGCGTAATTTTCATCTTGTGTATAGACTCCTCTCACTGAATCCTTAATCCTCAAATTTAGCAATGGTCTCCACCAATGGTAATCTTTATACCTTATTCAAATTTCTTTCTTATGATCGATTATCTCCATCTCACCAAGCTTTTACCACATCTATTTCACTTGAAACAAAACCTAACATATTCTTGCAGTCTGTTAAGGATCCAAAATGGAGAGTTGATATGCGGGCAGAAATTAATGATCTTGAAACAAACAACACATGGACCTTAACTTCACTTCCTTCTAGCAAGAAACACGTTGGATGTAAATAGGTTTACAAGATCAAATATAAATCTGATAGTTTAATTGAGAGACATAAATCTCGTTTAGTTGCTAAGGGCTACAATCAAGTCAAAAGACTAGTCTACAAAGAGAAGTTCGCTCCCGTTGCAAAGTTGGTCAGTGTCCGAGTTATTTTAGCCCTTGTAACCACCTAAAATAGGCATCTTCACCAGTTGGCTGTCAATAATGCATTCCTACATGATGATCTAGATGAGGATGTCTACATGCAGCTTCTTCCAGGTTATGGACGAAAGGGAGAGACACGGGAATGTAAACTCAACAAATCTTTGTATGGCTTAAAGCAGGCTTGAAGACAATGGTTTGTCAAGTTCTCTTCTGCTCTTAAAGAAGCGGGGTACAAGCAATCTGAGGCAGACTATTCACTATTCATCCGATCTGAATGAAGAATTTTTGTTACTGCGTTAGTTTATGTAGATGATATCATCTTGGCAGGAAATAAATTGAAAAAAATATCCAAGACCTCAAAAGTTTCCTAAATTTGAAATCGTTTTAAACTCAAAAATCTTGGAAATTTGAAATATTTTTTCCGAATCGAAGTTGGTTGTTCAAGAACAGGAATTTACTTGTCGCAAAGAAAGTATGAATTTGAAATTCTAGAAGATATGGGATTCCTAAATGCAAAACCTAAAACTTGATGAAGAAAATGGTGAGCTTTTGACAGATCATTCCTCATATCGCAGGCTAGTTGGGAGGCTAATATACTTAACCATTACAAGGTCAGATTTGGTATATTATATTTTGTATTAAGTCAGATCATGGACAAACATCGTAGACCTCATTTACAGGCAACCCAGAGTGTTGAGATATATCGAGCAAGCAACAAGTCAATGCATTTTCCTTTCAGCCTGTAGTCAAGTTCTATTAAAGGCTTTTTGTGATGCCGATTGGGCAAGGTGTAAGGATTCCCGACGATCAGTTACAGGATATTGCATATTACTTGGTGATTCTCCATTTTCTTCCAAAAAGCAAACAACAATTTCTCATTTTTCAGCAAAGGCAGAGTATAGGTCTATGGCATCAACCTGTTGCGAGGTTACATGGTTAAGATATCCTTTAAAGGACTTGAACATTGAACATCCACATGCATTTTTTCACTATGACAACCAAGCATCCATTCACATTGGATCTAATCCTTTCTTTTACGAGGAGACGAAACACATAGAAATTGATTGTCGTATTATCCGCAAAAAAGTCCAAGATGGAGTTATTCAAACAAGATTCTTGAACACACCTGAGCAACCTGCACATCTTTTCACCAAAGCCCTTGGATCAACTCAATTCCATCATCTTCTCTGCTAGTTGAATGTTAAGAATATATACTTCAACTTGAGGGGGAGTGTTAAAGAAGAAAGTCAATGTAATTAGTTTTGTACCATAAATATTTTAGGAACACCACCAATTTTTACATTTTCCTTCTTAATCACCCACGATTTGTGGGATATGCTTTGCTTTCCCTCATGTATAAGTCCTCATTCTAATAAACATATACAAAAAGATATTTTGTGTTGTAAAATTTTATATTTTTAATGTAATTTTATTGTTGGAAGATGAAAGAAAGGTTGAAAGTTTCATAACATGATTATGGTGAATTATGTGGGCTGTTATTGTAGAAGATCATTGGACATAAGTTATAGAAATGAATTTATGGGATCTAATTTCTGATTAAATCTTATTGTCTTCCTAACACCTATAAAAATATCATTATTTTCACTTTAACTTGACATAATATAGCATATAAACATTTATATTTTCTTCTTTAAAAAGTTAGTATATATTTGCCACAAGAAAAATATTCTTAGAGTGGAGCTTTGAGTTCATCTTCTAGTGCAAAAAAATAGTGAACTAAATAGTGTTTCAATTATGATGTTCTATCCTGGAGGGAACAAGTCAAGAACATAGTTGTTGCACTGGTGATTGAGGATTTTTAACACTGCAAAGGGCTTGAATCACCTAAAAGAGAGCGAGATATCCGCATCTCAGCCTAATAAGTTATGAGTTTAGAATGTCCTAAATTTTTATTTACAATTGAATTTTGCCTAACAATTTTAAGGAGACTCAATGGAGCAAACCGTTGAAAAGCCAAATGAGAATATTGGAGATCTCAACAAGTCATTTCGCTTCAAAATAACAAACTTTAAAAGGCAGGAGGGTAAAGTTCTATTTTACCCCACTCTTCTCAAGGTTGCCCATGTCCTCACTGAGAAGGATCTGAAAAAATGAAGTACTGAAAGCATGAGCGATGATGAATACCTTGAATACGGAAAAAAGGTCTAAAAGTACGAAAAAGATAAGTATAATTGTCGTTTCTACCTTTTAAATTGTCATGCTAATCATTTATATGATTATTACGATACTCCTTTCATGTTTGCCAGGAAAATATGGAAAGCCTTGTAGAGCAAATATCACATAGAAAAATTGGGCACAAAAAAATATGTAGCAAGTCGATTTTTTCGTTATCAAATGGTAGATGAAAAATTTGTGGTAGAGAAAGCACAAGATTTACAAATGATAGTTGCTAAAGTCATATCTGTCTTCTAAAGGGATCAAGATTGGTGACAACCTAGTTGTTGCTGGCCTAATTGACAAACTTTTACCATTATAGAGAGAGTTCCAGAAAAATATGCTTTGCGACATAAACAAAAAGAGATGTCTCTAGAAACGTTGATTACACGCATTCGCGTAGAAAAAAAGGCCAGAGGACAAGTTGCACTTATTCAAGAGAGCAATAAACATTCCACCAAGATAAATTTAATTTCTACAAATGAAAATTTGCCTACTAATCAGTATTCCAAAAATAATGTGTTGAAGCGTAAAAAAAAAAAGAAAAAATCTCACCAACGTGGAAAGAAAAATTGAAACCAGTGGAGTAAGAACCAATCACATCCTTCTCAAAATAACATGGTAAGACTTGTTTTGTATGTGGCAAAAATAGGCATATTACTCGAATTTGCAGATACCAGAAACGTGAATCTATATCTGAGGCTAACATTACCGAGGAGTCATTTGTGGCTATGATAATCGATATCAATATGATACAAAGTGTTGAAGGATGGTATGTAGATTCTGGTGCAACTAGACATGTTTGCTATGATAAAGATTGTTTCAAAGTTTACACTCCTTTTAAGGAGTCCAAAACTAAAATGTTTGGAGATTATCACACTACTCAAGTTCTTGGAACGGGTGAGGTTGATCTTAAATTCACTTGTTGAAGAGTTTTAACTTTGAAAGACTTGTTTTATACGCCTTTCATGAGAAAAATTTGATTTCAAGTTATCTTTTGAACAAGACTGATTTTAAACAAACTATGGAATCTGATCAATATGTGATAACCAAGAAGGGTATTTTTGTAGGCAATGTTTATGCTTGTGATCGAATGTTTAAACTCAATGTTGAGAGTGTTAATAATAATGCTTCTAATTTAGTTTATATGCTCTATTCGTTAAATTTTTGGCATGCTCATTTATGTCATATTAATAATAAATATGTGGGAGTCATGAGTAGTTTGGGATTCATTTCTAATATGAAAAAGGATTTTGAAATATATGAAATTTATAGTAAAGTGAAGATTACAAAAAGACTACATAAAGTGTCGAAAGAAATACCGAATTATTTGAGTTAATTCACACATATATATGTGAATTTGAAAGAATTTTAACTCATGGAATAAATAGATATTTTATCACTTTTATTGATAATTGTTCAAAATATACCTATGTTTATTTATTAAAAAATAAAAGTGATGCTTTTGATTTTTTTAAAATATTTCTCCTTGAAGTTAAAAATAAATTTGGTAGAAAAGTTAAAAGAATTCGAAGTGATAGAGGTTGAGAATATGAATCTTTTGGATTTTATTCTTATGTGCAATCCTTGAGAATAATCCATGAAACTACTCCATCTGCTTCTAATAGTGTAGAAGAAAGAAAAAAAATAAAACTTTAATTGATCTTACGAATGATATGCAATTAGATTCGGGTGCTCCCTCAAATCTTTGGGGAGAAGCGGTTTTGACTGCTTGTTATAAGTTAAATAGAGTGTCACATAAAAAAGAAAAAATTATACATTTTGATGTGTGGAATGGGCATAAGCCAAATTTGGGATATCGGAACCTAAAAGACCTAAATTGGGAGCAAGAGCTAACACTTGTGGTTTTCTTGGATATGCGGTAAATAGCCAATAGATTTTTTGACATTCAAAATAATGTAATTTTTGAATCCGGTGATACTATTTTTCATGAAGAAAAATTTCCTTTTAAATCAAAAAATAGTGGGGGGTAAAGAATTTGAATAAAATATTTTGCAACATAACTCTTCTACTCATATATTACAAAGTCAAAAAGAACTTCAAAATGAGCTGAGGGGGAGAGTAAAAGAACTAGAGTTGAAAAATATTTTGATCCTGACTATATTTGTATATAATGTTCAAGAAAATCCAATTTCTTTACAAGATGCTTTATCATCGCCTGACACTATATTTTGGAACGAGATTGTAAATGATAAGATTGAATCACTACTTTCTAATAAAATTTGAAAATTAGTTGATTTACCACCATGTTGTAAAATCATAGGATGTATATGGGTCCTAAAGAAAAAATTAAAATCGGATGGAAGTATAGACAAGTATAAAGCAAAAGTCGTTGCAAAGGGGTTTAAACAAAAAGCTGATGTAGACTTTTTTGATACTTTTTCTTCAATTACTAGAGTGGCATCCATTAGATTGTTTATTGCAATTGCTGCAATTCATAATTTTATTATTCATCAAATTGATGTGAAAACAACTTTTTTAAATGGTGATCTAGATGAAGAAATATATATGGACCAACATAAAGGTTTTATACAACCTGGTGAAGAAAGCAAAGTGTGTAAATTGTCTAAATCCATTTATGGCTTAAAGTAAGCTTCAAAATAGTGGCATGAAAAGTTTGATTCCTTGATGATTGAAAACAGGTATGGGATTTAATTTCTTATTTAATCTTATTGTCTTCCTAACACCTATAAATTCCATTATTTTCTCTTTAACTTGACATAAGATGGCATATGAAATTATATATATATATTTTTTTAAAAATTAATATTTATTTGTCATAACAAAGGTGTTCTTAGAGTAGAGCTTTGAGTTCATCTTCTAGTGCAAAAAAAAGATTTGAACTAAACAACGTTTTGGTTGGGTTGTTGTATTATAGAAGGTACAAGTCAATAAGATAGCTGTTGCATCGGTGATTGAGGATTTTCAACACCGTAAAGGGCTTGAATCTCCTTAAAGAGAGCGAGATACCAGCATCTCAGCTTAATTGGTTACGAGTTTGCTTCTAAATTTAGTTGTCAATTTTTATTTACGATTGTACTTGTCTAACATTTTGCATTCTACTTTTATAAAATTTGGTTTTCGAAATCAACAATAAAAGAATTAATTGATAAGAACTCAGAACAGTAGAAGAAAGGGAACATTTCTTATTCTTCATCATCAAACAATGCAAGCAATTCAATGAATCAATCTAAACAAATTCCTAGGGAATTATGGAAACAAGAGAATTCAAAGAGGCTGCTTAAAACTTGGACTGAATCAAATCGATAGTCTTAATATCTACTTGAAATGACTTTGCAAGAAGATCATTAGGAATCGCTGGGTTCGATCCAAAGACAGAATTGGCAACTGTAATAACACCAGGGTTTTGGCTGCTAAGAGCAGCAATGGCAACAGCATTTGTATAACCAACATTGCGCTGGAAATGGACAAGCCCCACTGGGAAAACAAAAACATCACCCTTTTCGAGCTTTTTCGTGATGAGTCGAAGTTCGGGGTTGGAAGTGACAAATCCTACTTCAAGAGTGCCTTCAATTACTGTCAAAATTTCAGTTGCTCGAGGGTGTGTGTGGGGAGGGTTGATGCCCCATGGTGCGTAGTCTATACGCACCAGGGAAATTCCAAGAGTGTTGAGTCCTGGTATTTGAACCACATTTGCAGGAGTCACTCTTGATCCAACTGGATTTGATGTGTTGCCTGGCAAGTGAAGCCCACTCAAGAAGAAATCATTTGCCTGTACAAGCTTTGGATCCTTGCATGCATGCCCATTTACCAGCACTGCATCAACCATAAACAATCATATCTAAATTACACAACGAATTCTTTAATCTTGTTCACTACTGTCTAGTGAAGTGTAAACAAAAAGAAAATAATAGGTTCAATGATTGTAATTGTGTATCATATTATATATACCTGGGCCATTGGGGTCAGCAACACAAAAATCTTGAAGAGGGCTGGGGTCGGATGCCAAAACAACTGAACAAATTGCAATCAAGATTCCAAAGAAAAGAAAATGGGATGCCATTTTTTTAAGTGTTCGAAGATTCGTCAGGTAAGAAATGGAGAAGAAGATGAGTTCACTTATGAGCAAAAGATTTGAGGTGCAAAACAAATGATAATCCAAAGCTGCTTATATAGATAATTAAGAGAATTAATTAATTATTACATAATTTCTAATTATGCCGGCCTAATTAACTCTAATGAACAAAGATGACATATTCTTTGTTATACCGTGTTGGAAGGGTATTATGTATTTTAAATATCATCTTGTTTTATATTGCCGGACTGCATATAATGTTTTTCCATATCTGATGTAAACCAATATTCAATTTCCATTATATTACACGATTAATAATGCAAATGACTATTTTTTACATAAAAAATTAATTAATACTATCTATCTTATTCTATTATTATAATATTATCTATTGAGACCGTTCTACTTATCAATATATGTGACAAATATTCACGATCCTTAATTTTATTTAGATGAATTAAAAATTTTATTAGATCGTTAAATTAGAGAACGATTCTCATCATCTATTTGGCATTGTTTCTTGTAATTTTATACCAAAATCTTTATACAACATAATTGTTGCACCAAACTAAGCTTTATTTTTAATGTTTTAAATTTTTTGAAATAGTCAAATATTTTCCTGACCTAACTTGGTCTGTGTTTATTTTTGGTTTGTCACTTTGTTGGGAGGGCAGTTCATGCCATATGCCAAAACTAAAGTTAAGGGTGTAGCCAGACCCTAGGATTTATCCACTTTTTTAATAAAAATGTCAGTTTCCCTTACATTGAAAAATAAAATAAAATAAAATAAAAAATCACTGCAATCATATCATCATAAAAAATAGAGTTGTCGAGAATAAAAAGTTGGTAGATTTAAGATTATTTTAAATTGATTATATTCATACCACAATTAGTTATAAACGCACTATATTTTAATTGTATTTAAGATCTTTAATTTTTATTTATTGTTGCCATTATGTTTTTAACTTTTTATCATCGAATTCTTATCTTCAATTTTTATTAATTAGCACATTTCATCGTTGATAGTGGTTTCTGTCGAGATATTTTATTTATGTGCTTTGAGATGAAAAAAAAATATTTTATCGTACTTTGTATATATTGTTATTTATTTAAATATGACAGACAAATAAGTATTTTTACGAATTTTCAACAAATATTTTAGACAGAAATTGTTATCAAACACAAGATGTGTTAATTAATGAAAAGTTAAAGATAAAAATGTAATAAAAAAAGTTGGGGACATAAATGTTATAATGTTCAAAGATTAAGGATGATAAATATAATTAAAATGTGGTAAAAAAAATGTTGTGTGAATATAATTATCCTTATTTTAATATTAATTATTTGATGATGATATGATTGCAGTGATTTTTTGTCCCCCAAGATAAAGTATAGATAAAAATAAAATAAAAAATGTGTATAGTTTTCGAGTAAACTAAAATACCTTCTATTATATTAAGGAGAGTGTACTCAACTCAGATTTGAATGGATTTGAAAAATTCACATAAATTTAGGTGTCCCCAACTCAGATTTTAATAGATTTCATTGAAATTTAGGTGTCCACAACTCGGATTTAAATAGATTCTTTAGAAATCTAGGTGTCCCCAATAACTACTGAATTTCTAAAGATTTCATTAATTGATAGATTTTGACATATTTCAATAGATTTGGAACTATAATTATAACTACTAAAAATTTTAACAATTCTTATTCCAAATCTCAAAATTTCAATTGATTTCTCTTTCTCTCTCTCTATCTCTCTCTCTCTCTCTCTAACTTTTCACATACGATTTTGCTGAAACTCTTTTGTATCAATTGACTTTTTTTTCTTTATCTCACAAACCTCTCACATTTCATATAAAATTTTATTGAAACTCTTTTGTACCAATTTGTAATTATTCACGTCTTTATTCTATTTTTCTCAAAACGCTGCCCATATTTCCAACTTCATGAATTTTTTATTTAAAATAACAAAGTTAGAAGTTTCTTTTAATGTACGATAATGTTATAGATTTTATTTTTTAATCACAATGCTATTTTTTTAGTGATCTAGTCAGACATTATACTATTTTCTTAGCTTTTAAAAAAAAATCCGTTTATGCGCAATGAGTGGTTATAGTTAAAAAAATCACAAATACGAACTCCATTAACCTCTATAATTTAGAAATCTTTAAAAGTTAAAACGTCTCGATACTCATTTTTAATATTTAAAATGTAAATTATATGTATCAATATATCATGAATAAGTTGTCATTTTTTTTTTTTTTTGGCTATTAGTCTAGTTTTTTAAAAAAGAAAATTTTGTGCTTTTATGGTGAGTTTATTTGTCAGCATTAATTTTAGAGCAAGTTTCTCATCAAGACATAATTTGGTTTGAAAAACAAAAGACTTGAAATGTTATGATGAAATTTTAAAGTTTTTTCAAAATTTATAGTGACACAATTGAGGAGATGAAAATATAATTTTGAATAAAAAGACTACAAATTCAATGAAATCCATGAGAATCTATTAAAATCTATTAAAATCTTATCAAATCTGTCAAATTCTATTAAATTCCATGAAATTTATAAGAATTTATAAATATTAAGAAATTTATTAAAATATGAGTTGAGGACACCCACCTAAACCAGTTTATTTGATCAAAATAATTTATTTGACCAAAATGGTAGAGTTTTTAAACCAGTTTATTTGATCAAAATGGTTTATTTGACCAAAAATGATTTATTTGACAAAATAAATTTGTCTTTGTAGCCGTAATTTTTTACCATTATTGGTCAAATAAACTGTTTTGGTCAAATAAACTAGTTTATAATCTCTACCAAATGGACACTAAATTTAAAATTCATATCAATCTAAATGAACAATGAATTTAAAAAAAAAAAAAAAATGTGAACATTCATGAATATCGAACATATATAAATATTTATGAACTTTGAATATGTTTAATCTGAAAATAAAAGATTCATGAACATAATCTAGTCAGTAGTCATGCATTTGGTATTAGTAGCACCATATATTAAATTTTCATAAAAACGTCAAAGAAAATATTACAATGGCATGATAAATTATTAGACCTGGCAACATACAAACAAGTCTAACAATCAATATGCAGTTGAAGAACAATTTTTTTTTTTTGGCCATTCAAATGTGTAATATTGAATACTAAATTGTTTCTAATCATTGATGATCAGACGGCATTAATTACATCTTACTCATTCTCCAACTCTATAAAACCAGCCCTCAATGGCTTCTCTTGCAACTCAAATTTTGCAGCCAACAGTAAGCTTTAGAAATAGAAGGAAAAAACATGGCATCCCATTTTCTTTTGTTTGGATTTCTGGTTGCAACTTGTTCAGTTGCCTTAGCATCAGACCCGAGTTCTCTTCAGGATTTCTGCATTGCCGACCCCAAAAGCCCTGGTATTGAACTACTTCGTCTAAAAATTTAAAGATGGTGTTTAGTAGAAAACAAACTTGTTAGTGTTGGATTAATTGCAATTATTTTCGTGTTTTGTGCAGTGCTAGTGAATGGCCACGCATGCAAGGATCCGAAGCTTGCACAAGCAAATGATTTCTTCTTCAGTGGACTTCACCTAGCTGGGAATACGTCGAATCCAGTAGGATCCAGAGTGACTCCTGTGAATGTGGCTCAAATTCCAGGGCTAAACACTCTTGGAATTTCCTTGGTTCGCATAGACTATGCTCCATGGGGCATCAACCCTCCTCATACTCACCCTCGAGCAACAGAAATTTTGACAGTAAGTGAAGGCACCCTCGAAGTAGGATTTGTCACCTCGAACCCTGAAAATCGCCTCATTACCAAAAAGATTCAGAAGGGTGATGTTTTTGTGTTCCCGGTGGGTCTTATCCACTTCCAGCGCAATGTAGGAAATGCTAACGCTGTTGCCATTGCGGCTCTCAGCAGTCAAAACCCCGGAGTTATCACCATTGCAAACACAGTCTTTGGTTCGAATCCAGACATTCCCAGTGATATTCTCGCAAAGTCATTCCAAGTGGACATTAAGACTGTTAAAATGATACAATCAAAATTCTAGACTCCCTGATGTTCAAGATTAGAATGCAAGAGTTGAAAAATTGCATGTCGTGGCCAAGTGGTTCATTTGGTTATTCTTTGTGTCTGTGGTTTGTCTTTCTTGATTATGAAGAATAATGCAGTTGCCATGTCTTCTGTCAATTGCAACACGTACGATCTAATGTTTCTTATCCTGTCTAATTAGTTTGTTTGCTTCTCTCAATAACTCGTATTAATTATATTTGGCTCTCACTCTAATAAATTCATTGATGGGAGCTTCTTTCCGTAAAAGATTGATTGAAGTGTGGGAAGCCATTATTAGAAAACACAGGTCTATAGATCTTTTACTAGAACTTACCCGGGATTGCTCGGCACAAAGAAAAATGACTAATACAGATCCACATTTACACAGCACAAACATTCATGCTTCACATTGAATGAAAGTACACATTATCACAGACCCATCTCAAATATATGAAGCCACAAATCATACACACATAATAGCTACGTGAATCCAACTGACCCCTTAATTACAATACAAGAACCGACCATGAGATTTGGCCAAACCATGGGTACTTCGAAGGACACCTCAATCTGCAAGCTCCTCTTCTTCCCCCTCGTATTCCTCATCATCAGCAGTAGCATCCTGGTATTGCTGGTACTCGGCCACAAGATCGTTCATGTTACTCTCGGCCTCAGTAAACTCCATTTCATCCATACCCTCACCAGTATACCAGTGCAAGAAAGCTTTACGCCTGAACATAGCAGTGAATTGCTCGCTAACACGCCTGAACATCTCCTGAATTGAGGTCGAGTTTCCAATGAATGTAGATGCCATTTTGAGACCCTTTGGTGGGATATCGCACACACTAGACTTAACATTGTTTGGAATCCACTCTACAAAGTATGAGGAGTTCTTGTTCTGAACATTAATCATCTGTTCATCAACTTCTTTGGTGCTCATCTTACCACGAAACATGGCGGATGCAGTCAAGTAGCGACCATGACGTGGGTCGGCAGCACACATCATGTTCTTGGCATCCCACATTTGTTGAGTTAGTTCAGGGACTGTAAGAGCCCGGTACTGCTGCGAGCCTCTGGAGGTCAACGGTGCAAATCCTACCATGAAGAAGTGGAGCCGTGGGAATGGGATCAGGTTAACTGCAAGTTTCCTGAGGTCAGAGTTCAGCTGCCCGGGGAAACGGAGACAGCATGTGACACCACTCATGGTAGCTGAGATAAGGTGGTTGAGATCACCAACTGAAATACAGCACACAGTTAGTTTCAGTAGAAACATCATGCCAACAATCAAACAGAACTGCGCAATTAATGTCCAGATCATATTTATATGAACAGGGGAAAACCAGCAAACACAAAAAGACGCAGACAGTAGACTTACAAGTAGGAGTGGAAAGCTTGAGAGTGCGGAAGCAAATATCATACAAAGCCTCGTTATCCAATACCATACACTCATCTGCATTCTCAACGAGTTGATGAACAGAAAGGGTAGCATTATATGGCTCGACAACAGTGTCAGACACCTTGGGAGAAGGGAAGACTGAGAATGTCAACATCATACGGTCCGGATACTCCTCCCTGATCTTGGAAATGAGAAGGGTGCCCATACCAGATCCAGTGCCTCCACCCAAAGAATGACATACTTGAAATCCTGTGGATTTAATTAAAATAACATCAGAGCACATAACAATACAGGTCGAATCACTAAATGAAATGTTTGTTATCTACCTTACAGTGGACAAACAAGAACAATCAAAAATGCGATAGGAAAAGGTACACATACAGCAAGTGACAATCACAAATTTAAAACCAACGGAAATAAAAAAATGTTTCATTAAATTGCAATAGTACAATAAAGCATTCCATTAATACATGCATTAATCTTTAAATCTTTATACAATGCATAGTCCTATACAGGTATAAATGTTAAAACCCCTTGGGTAGAAATCACCTTCAAAAGCGAGCTGTTAAGGGAAAGGTGCCAAGGGTTATAAATCACACACCAAGGCCAATACTTTCTATGGGTGACAAGTCCCATAACTTGCAATGAAACCATGACAATAAATAATCTAAATACTCACCCACAAACCCAAACGTAAATGCATTTGATCAGTCATGAGATTGCATATTTCTTCCATATCTTTAAACAATTATGATATTAGCCTCCCAAAATTAATTAAATGCGAGATGTAGACATGAATTGCAAAAGGCATAACATAGTAATTACAAGCCAGATCTAACCAACAAAAGAAAAGATCAAAATTCAAACGTATATGTCCATGGAAAGACAAATAACCTTGCAAGCAATCACAATTCTCGGCCTCCTTGCGTACAACATCAAGTACCGAATCAATTAACTCAGCGCCCTCGGTGTAATGCCCCTTCGCCCAATTATTCCCTGCCCCAGATTGTCCAAAAACGAAATTGTCCGGCCTGAATATCTGTCCAAACGGGCCGGATCTCACAGAATCCATAGTACCGGGCTCGAGATCCATGAGGACGGCTCGTGGAACGTACCTCCCGCCGCTGGCCTCATTGTAGTAGACGTTGATGCGCTCAAGTTGGAGTTCAGAGTCGCCTCTGTACTTTCCGGTGTGGTCGATACCGTGCTCGTCGCAGATGACCTCCCAGAACTTGGCGCCAATTTGGTTTCCGCATTGGCCGGCCTGGATGTGAAGGATTTCTCTCATTTTTGCTTTCTTTTTCGGAGAAATTAATGTGATGGATTGCTTACGTTATTGATTTTGGAAGGCGATTGGATTAGTGTCCGAGTGTGCTTTTCTGTCGTTTGGTGAGTGGAGGAGAGGAAATTGAGGGCGATTGAATCAGGGTGTTGAGATTAAGGCTGATATCTAGGGGAATTTACAGAGCTTGCCATTCCGATTTCCTTTTTAATATTTTGGACAAGAAGTAATAGGAGTCGTGATCTCCGGCCCATTATGGGCAGAATAAAATCACTCATCGCTGACGTGAAGGGAACCACATAAGCGGGTTTCCATAGTCAAAAAAAAAAAAAGAAAATAATTTTGGAGAGCCCATTTGTTTACACATTATTCATCTGCCCTACTATTTATCTTGCCCCATTATTCCTATGCACAATTTGAAGTTTTAAACCCTCATTTCTCTCTCAACCAAATGCAATCCACAGTCGCAGTCGCAGTCGCTGTTGCTGTCGCCGTCGCCGTACCACAGGAGAAGAAAATCATTATGGGCAGCGATGGGTGATGTAAATTAATCTTCTCCGGTGGAGTATTCGCGCCAAAATTATAAGAATCACCAACCGATATATGCATTCCATGTCAAACAGAACCAAGAATTTCCATGTCAAAGTTGGAACATTCTATAAATGAATATACAAATCAGACCAAGAACAACTCACGCTTCAAATACGCCAGACATAAAAAGAAATCATTTCCTCCATTTGAAATATAAATTCTTAATGGACTCAGACAAATGAAGGAAATAAGCCCCCATCCTTCGAATTTTAATCAACCATTTACAAAGTCACGCAAATTGAATCCATAAATTACATCAATAAGAGCTCCTTTTTGTTCTTTTTTTTTTTTCTATTCTCACTCAGAACTGAATCAAAGATTTCAGAAAAAATAATAAAACTTAGGAAAAAAACTTACTTTCTTCCGATGATCCGGCTGCATTGCGTAAAAAATTCACTAAAAACCCCTCAACTGAAAAAGTGCAAAAGCTCTTAAATTTAATTAGTTCAACAAGTAATCCAAATCACAGCGATTTCGAACAAATTATCTCGAAAAACTCAACCACATTTGCTCCAACGTCCGCGGTTACAGCTTCGGATTTCCTGCGCGAACACTCCATAGGATGGGTTTCTTCTACAGTGAAGTGTTTGCGCCGGTGGAATGCTTACTTTCATATTTGAGCGGAGGTGAAGTGCTTAATTTTATATTTGTTCGCGCCGGTTATAAGCCACAAATGCAAAGGGGCAGGCGACTAGAAGGTCGCCGGAAAAGCATATAAAATTAACCAGTTAGATGGCACGGCGGTGGCTGTCGATTTCGTTTAGTTGAGAGAAAGTGAGGAGGGTTTAAAATTTTGGGGCAAGATGAATAGTGGGGCAGATGGGCAGCCCAATTATTTTTTTTAACATGGAAACCCGCTGACGTGGCTTCTTCCACGTCAGCGGTGTGGCTCCCTCCACATCAGCAGTGGGTGATTCTTATCCTGCCCATAATGCGCAGGAGATCACCACTCAAAGTAATAGACAAATATAAGGTGGCAAATCGTTGACCCGGCCTGTCCCGACATGTAAAAGCCCGGGCTCATCTAACGATGGACCCGGGTCCGGGCTCGGACCAGGCTGCAAAATGAAAAATGGGTCGAGCCTAAAACATGGGCTGATCCGTGATCGGCCTGTGGACCTGCTCATTGAGCCGGTCGCGTGTTTTGATTTAAAAAAAAATTAAAAACACTTCTTGGAGTTATTTCTTTAAAAAACAGAAAATTAAAATTCACGTGGGTCCGTGGATCGGACCGTGTGACCCATGGGTAGGTTTGGACCACCATTTCATGGACGGGCAGAGCCATGGCTAGGCCCGTCTCTTTACGGGCTGAGCCAGGCCCATCTTGTCAAGGGCCGGCCCGGACCATTGCCATCCCTATCACAAGACAAATATGTCATTCGTTCTAGTATTTCCATCTAGCCCATGATTGGAGACCCACATCATTTGATCTAAAGACTAAAATCATATCCATTTAGCCCGTAAAAACTTGGCCCATGATGGCTCGGGCTCGTCGCCCGTAAAAACTTGGCCCATGATGACTCGAGCTCGTCGAAGGATGAGCCAGAGCCCGAGCTGAACCAAAGAATTTTTCAATGGCCTAATTGGGCTCAGCCCTTGGAAAAGACGTGTCGACCCGTCCCTTGGCTCATAGACCAGGCTCGCTAGCCTTGTCCATGGGCTAGTCCACAAGCCGGCCCGTAGCTCGTGGACCAATCCCAGATTTTTCAAAAAATCTAGGGTGCCCAACTGTCACAAAAGTGACTGTTTTGGTCTTTGATCTTTTTCTTTTCAACAGCTTTTTTTCCCTATAAATACGTCTCTATAGTTCTAAAAACATCACCAATTCACTACTCTCTCAACTTACACAATTTTTAAAAATTATATTATTAATATTAGCTCTTGTATTATGCAATTTTCAGTAGAATTTCTATATTTCTTGTTTTCTAAATTTTTAGTTTTCTACAATTCTACATTTTACTTCTACATTTCTATTTTTTTACATTGATCCATACAATACACGAGGAAGTGCCAGCCACTAAATAAATAATATTCCAATTCTTGAATTTGGTAATGATCATGGGATTGTGAGCACTAATCTCATTGTCAATTTAGAGGATATCAATGAAGAATCACAAACGACCAATACTACTACAACGACTGGTCAACTACTAAACAAGAAGCCACAAAACAAAATGCTCAATGTTGAGATCATTTTAAATTAGTGCAGACTGTTGGAAGCGTAGACGGATTACCAATCTTCAAGGATATATGTAAATATTGTAAACAAAAATTTGCATGGAAAAAAAGTGGTGACACGAGCTATATAAATTGACATTTTTCTAAATGTAGGCAAAAGCACGGAGGAGTTGATACCAATCAAGCTCAACTTTAGTTTGGATCTCTCGGTGGATCTTTGAGTTCCATTGTAAATCTTAACAACTATGTGTGTTCACAAAACTCCATGCACTGGGAAAGCATGACTCAGTTGACGGCCAGTGGTAAGTTTCCGCTTAGCATAGTTGAAAGCCTCACTTTACCAAATTTGTACAAAGATATCTTCAACCAATTTATATGTCATTTGCTAGAAACATTGTTAGTGTTGATACTATTGCGTTATTTAATTAAAAAAACTATAATCAATGATTTAACTAAATATTTTAGTGTTGTATCATACACTTCGAACTTATGATCTGGTATAAATCATAAAGGATATATTGCTGCCACATTACATTATATTGATAAACTATGGATTGTGCATACAAGAATAATTATTTTTAAAATATTTGACTACCCTTATAATGGGATACAAATTTTTACTTATTTAATAAATATTATTAGAGAATTTAACTACGAATCTAAAATTCGTAGTTTCACATTTGATAATGCTACGCCTAATAACATAGTAATATATAAATTAGTTCGAGAATTAAATCTGGATTTTGGTGGAATTTTATTAGTTCGAGAATTAAATCCAAATTTTAGTAGAATTTTATTTCATGTTCGATTTGTATGTCACATTTTTAATTTAATTGTCTAATATGGTTTCGAGTATATAGGCCCACAATTAGAAAAAATTAGGTATGCCCTAAATTATATTATTGCTTCACCTTTTCAAAAACAAGTATTTAATGAATTATGTGTAGAAAATTCATTTCCAACAAAATATTTATGTACAAACATAAACAATTAGGTGGAACTTTACTTATTTAATGCTTCAAGCTGGTGAAGGTTATGAAAATTGTATTACTGCTTATTATAATGGCCAAAAATTGTACAACTGCCTATTATAATGGCCGACACTCAAACGGTCCAAAATATGATTTGTAAACATATGATTGAGAAATTGTATTCCATGTGAGAAAATTTTTGAAAGTTATTTTCAACGCAACAAACCCATGTGCTGGTGTATATTACCCAACCAGACCATTAGTTATAATTTTTATTTTATTTTATTGTAAATAATTTTAATAGGTATAAGACATTTATAATTTTTTATGATATTGTAGTAGCAATGGAAATTAAATTTAGAAAATATTGGGAACAATTGCATATGTTGTTTCCATTAGTGTCAATTATGAACCCTAAAGTAATTTCTAATAAGTTAAGTTAAAGAAATCCAATAACTTACGGTAATTTAGAAAAAATATTATGTAAAATGTATGACTTTTTTGCAGTAAAAACTAGTAGGAACGTTAGAAGACCTCCTGTAGTAATCCCTTATTCGTCATAAAATGATGATAACGATTATTGGATTTTCCTTAGTTCTGTTACGAGAACTCAACAATCTAGTTCTTCTACTTCGCTTTTCCGTGTCACAAATATAGAAACAAGTAGTAGAGACATGCCTTTAGAGGTATCTAGTTATTTTGTTCACGGCATGCGTAATAAATGAAGATGAGAGAAATGATTTTGATATACATAGGTGGTTGAGACAAAACAAGTGTCAATGTCCAAATGTTTCTATTATAGTACGCAATCTACTAGCACCTCCGATATCAACTATAGCATTAAGTCTGCTTTTAGTACAGGTGGCACGATTTTGAATCATATGAGATTAAGACTAAAAATAGACATATTAGAGAGTTTAATGTGTTTAAAAGATTGGGAGAATTCAGAATTCGAATCCAAAATAAAGTATACCTCATATTAGCCGAATAGGTGCAATAGCTGGCTACATAAAATATAAATATAGTTTGTGTAAATTTATTTAATTTTTATTAATTTTAAGTGTTGAAATTTAGTTTACCAAAAATTGTATACTTAACAACTTGTTCGTGTATAATTTTAACTTTGCCTACGCTAAAAATAGTAGGTCCCAAGCTCGAAAAAAAGAGAGAAGAGTTTTAAATGTCAATTTTATCATAACTTATTTCATTTCAAGTTTTAAACTCAAAAAAAAAAAATTTAGTTCACGTACATGTTGCCCGTGGACTGGCTTGTGGCTCGACCCGTGTGGCCCACAAGCCATGGACAGCTTCAACCGCATGAATTTAGGATGGCATGAGCAGAGCCATGGAAAGATTTTGAATCATATGAGGTCAAGACTAAAAATAGACATATTAGAGAGTTTAATATGTTTAAAACATTGGGAGAATGAAGAATTCGAATCCAAAATAAAGCATACCTCATATTAGCCGAATATGTGCAATATTTGGCTACATAAAATATAAATATAGTTTGTGTAAATTTATTTAATTTTTATTAATTTTAAGTGTTGAAATTTAAGTTTACCAAAAATTGTACACGTAACAACTTGTTCGTGTACAATTTTAACTCTGTCTACGCTAAAAGTAGCCGGTTTCAAACCCGAAAAAAAAAGATAGAAGAGTACTAAATGTCAATTTTATCATAAATTATTTCATTTTAAGTTTTTAAACTCAAAAAAATAAAATTTAGTTCACGTATGTGTGGCCCGTGGACCGGCCTGTGGCTCGACCCGTGTGGCCTACGAGCCATTGGCCGCTTCGGCATTGTAAATTTAGGACTGGACGAGGAGAGCCACAGCTCGGCCCGTCCCTTGAGCTGAGCTGGGGCCTTCTTGGCATGTGGTCGACTTAGCCCATTGCCATATCTAGGTCATCCCAAATGTTATGGAGAAATTACATCACCAAAAATTGAAATTTAATACTTTTTAAAAATAAAAATACCCATAACAAACCAAATTAATAAAAGAATGTTATATGTTTAATGAAACTTTGATTTTAGCAATGTTACTATCTAAAAATCTACTCGGCTATTTCATTTTGTTGTTATCCAATATTAAAAAATTCAAATTCAAAATCAAATATTGTTTAACAAAATTGTTACCACCAGATTTTGGTAAGGTCTCCATGTCAGTAAAAGCCCCACACGGGCCCAAAGTTAGGCATCGATATGGCTCATAAGCCCAGCGATGGCCTTCTAGATTCGTAAAAGCCTTATACACATAGCGAAGGCCTCATAAATGCACTTAAGGCTCGGTAACACGTTGGCACTCTCGAATTAAGTATGGTGAAGCCTGTGAAGAGTCTCGACGTTCATGGCCGATCCGGAGTGCTTTGCCGGCAACCGAATTCGTTACAAAGCCACATATGCCATGATATTATGTAATAACCAGAGATGTATTCAAGGAAAAATTGTGTTTGATTGGTGAACGAACTCTCACAAGGAACCCAAATATCAATCTCCTAAAGATCAGGCAACGTGATAATGAGAATCAACTCAAATAAGGGATAGAATTTGGAAGATTGCATCGACAGCCAATTATCCTTGTCTCATAATGAATGAGGATCCAATCAGATATATAATTGATTGTTTCATAAATCAATTAGAACTCTGAGGCTATAAATACAACATCTCCAGTTATTCTAAGGTACGCATTATTCTTACCCTAAAACTCTACTCAAATCTCTGTCTGCTTGTCCCCCCACACCTATTTTATTATTCTATATACTAGTAATTGATTTGATCGTCGAAGTACCAAAGATCGCAAGGCCCCTTTTACTCTGTAATCTTCGTGCCTAACGATCGTCCTAGTGTGCATGTAACATACATGTTAGCAGATGATTGACTGGAGATATGTTGACACATAGATAGTGTTGATTCCGATGTCAACAGATTGGTGCCGTCTGTGAGGAATCAAAAAATGTTATACAACCTAAAATTATGGTAAAACGTGTTTTCTACCTGAAAGAGCATGGAAATAGAAAAATCCCTAGAAGAAGAAGTAGAATCTCATCACACTGACTTTCTCATCACACTGACTTGCGGTAGAAAAGCGTTCAAGACCTTCAGAATGTAACCCACCGTAAGAGAATAAGACAACGACAGAAGTGGACAGTTGAGCAAGAAAATCAGGGCTTGAACCTAGACAATGCCTGAATAAAGGCGACACTTGAACTGTTAGAGAATCAAACTCTTCAACATGGACCCAAGTGTAGCTGTGCCAGACGAAGCCCTTTAAGGTCTAGCTTGATAGAAAGCCGTTGATCTCAAGACGACCTGCTACTTACAAATGGTAAGAACCCTCAGAATGTGAATCTGAGGCCCTAGCAAGACAACCAAAATGGAAGAATCCTTCTGGCGTGTGGAAACCAGTCGACTCCTGCCGCCAGTGTGTTTGACAGGTTGGAGGTAGGATCCTCCATAAAACTACTTCTACCGGCGCACAACAGACATAGTGAGTGCAGCAAGGCTCGTACAGAAAGAAGAAAGGACCCAAAGCTTGTTTCTCCGAGGCTCAAGGATGAAAATGAAGAGTTAGAATGCGATGAGGATGATAATGACGAGAACCTCCCATTTTCCAACTTATTGAAGGCCAAGGAGCTCCCCGTTAACTTTAGAATAGCCCTATGGAAAAGTATAACGGAAAAGGTGACCCCATAGATTATATCAACGTATATAAAACAAAGCTCTAAGGTAACTCCCCTACAGTGAAGTGCAGAAATTTCCATACCACCCTCACATTCGATGCGAAGATGTGGTATAACAAACTGTAATCGAGAAGCATCAAGAGTTGGCCCCAACTCAAACAGGAATTTATCAACACTTTCATTGGCAATCGGACAATGATAGCCTATATCGCTCAACTCCATTACATTTCACAAAAGGAAAGAAGAGTCGGTGAAGAGCTATTTCAAAAGATTTAGTGCTATCATCAACAAAATTGAGAACATCACCGATGAAAAAGCTCTGGACGCGCTAGTGATCGGACTTCACATGCACACTCTCTTTTGGAGAGATGTCCAAAATAATTAGCCCAAAACATATAATCAGCTGGTGGACTTGATCCAGTAAGAAATCTGATCTGAGGAGATGATCGAGAGTAGAGAGAGATAGGAGGATCACTATCAGAGGAAGGGACGGCTTCGGAAGAAAATATTCTCCCAAGCCGCATAACAACCATTATAGGCTATTCAACTAGATGGAAAGGATCCCAGTCCCCCATGTCGGACAACCCATTCTATCCAAGTTTTGTTGCATACACAGGACCGGGGTATACAACATAGAAGACTGCCCTAACGTAAAGAAACTGATCATCCGAGAAAATCAGCGACAATGAGAGGAGAACTGATCGGCTCGAGGGTGTCGAGGACTGTCCAATCAAGGGAGAAGACCTTTACCCTGACGCTAGGATGATGGACCTCGCCACAATGATGGGAAAAATGATAGAAATAGAGATTTTCCAAGGCCAGGAGAACTCACAAGAGCCCACCAGCCGAGAAATCAACAAAATTATTGGAGGGTTCTATGTCGGAGGGCACACGATGAACTCACAATGAAACTACGTGAAGGGAGCAAGAAAAGAACATGTGAAAAGTTGGTAGGTTCATAGACACCAACCCAGGGCCACACAGATTACGTTCATAGAAGAGGATGAAGTTGGTATACATTATCCGCATTGCGATGTCTTGGTAGTTTGTGTCGTTGTAGCTAGGAACATGTTAGAACAAATGTTGGTCGACGACGACAGTGTCGTAAACATCCTGTTTGGCATCACCTTCGACCAAATGGATGTGGATCATGAACCAATGGCCATTTCAAAACTGTTATTCAGTTTTACGGGAGATAGCCTCATCTCTCGAGAAAAAATCACCCTCACGGTGGACTTCAGAGAGCTCCCGTGTCATTTGAAAAAATTCATGGAGTTCTTAGTGGTTGATACTCACTCCATCTATCATTGAGTCCTCGGTAAGCCAGTGCTCAAGGACCTGCAAGTAGTTACCTCAATTCACCACCTGGCAATGAAGTTCCCAACGCTAGGTGGAGTCACCGAGGTTCGCGGTAACCATACAAAGGTAAGAGCCTGTTACATAAACACGATCTGAAAGACGCTCCCTCTGTGGTGATGACAATACAGATGGGGCCGATGGATATCGACCCCGAAAAGATTGAGAAAGAGATAATACTAGACGAATGTCTAGACCCTTGGATTATCGGTTCAGATTCTCAAGCCTTCTCGGTAGAAGAGCTAGAAGCATTTCCTATAAATCCTCCAGACCCTACACAGATTTTGCAAGTGGGCTAGAAACTGGAGGATTGGATGAAGAAAGAACTGAAGTAGTTCTTGTTGGAGAACATTAATGTCTTCGCATGAAAACACATTGACATGGTAGGAGATTGATCCATCTGTGGCCTACCACGTCCTGAGAGTGGATCCCAAAATACACCCCAAGATACAAAAAAGAGGGACTCTGAGCACCGATAAGTATGTTGCCCTGAAAGAGGAAGTCGGCAAGCTACTGACAAATGGGTTCATCAGAGAGGCAGTCTACCCCCAATGGGTATCCAACCCCGTGCTAACGAGAAAAAAACAAAAACAAAAAATGGATGGTATGTATAGACTTCTTTGACTTGAATCAGGCGTGTCCTAAAAGATAGCTTCCCGCTACCATGTATTGACAATTTATTGATGCGACTTCCGGCCACAAGCTACTTAGCTTTATGGACAGCTACTCTGGCTACAACTAGATCCTGATTTTTTTAGGACACGAAGAACACACCTCATTCATTATAGACTGAAGATTGTACTGCTACAAATGCCCTTCGGCCTAAAGAATGCTAGAACTACATATCAACAGTTATAGTGCTCCCGTCTCAGTTATGCAAACAAAGAAGCACGACAGCGAAGGAGTGTGGTTCTCGGCCAACTCTTTTTAACTCACTGGGTAAACATTCAACACATATATATTCATACAACGAAATAAAAATGTATGATAACTATAAATGATGTGAAACACGGACATTTTTCATTAATAGATTTAATGAAAACAACACAAACAAACATTACAGGAAGTCATGGTTCCTACGTCTCCGCCGAACCTTTGGGATCGGCATAACTAGAGACCCGTAGTTTGGCCAACAATTCTTTGGTCTTTGAGAGCTCCGCCAAGGCCTCTGTCAACTCTTTATGTTTCCCATGAGTCATATCTCCGCACACCTTGAGTTTCAACTCAACTTGCTTCTGAGTCTTGATAGACAACATTTGGATCGTTTCTGCCATGGTTATCGTATACTCGGTCTGTGCCCTGGCATCCTCGAAAACTGCAAGCCTCGAATGAAGGATGTTTTTTTCTAAATGCAACTCATCAATATCTTTGGCACCCACAACTGTCGAGCGCAGTTCTTCGATTTTTATTGCCAGTACCTTGTATAATTTGCAATTGAATACGTGGCTCTAGGATGTATTCATCTCTACCAATTTTAACATCTTCAATATGTCCGCATTGTCCATCGCATTCGCCCAGGCAGAAGTCTAATATTTATGAACTGAAGGCACCGTTATGGCAGACAGGGCTGGTAACTTCTCTAAAACAGCTGGATCAAATTCATCCCGACAAGACCCAATATTGATGCGTTTGGTCTAGTCGTGGAAAGAAAAAATAGAAGTCTGCATCGTACCTCGAGGAGAGTGAGTGATTTCTCTGGTCCCAACTTCACTTGGCCCTCCTAGAATCCTCCGCATTGTCTTCATCTTCCATGGCCCTTTTTGGCACAGCCTTCTCTTCTTCATCATTGGAAATCCTCTTTCCTTTGTCTGGTCATCGAACATTTTCAGACGGAGGTAGAGATTCTTCAAGAGAGAGGATGGACAAAACGTCCACTGCTACGTCTAGCACCAATGGACAGTAGCCACCAGAACAGGCGCCATACACAGTATTAGAGGTTGTTAAGGAATGGCTTCTTTTTCACCCACAACTCCTCCACTTCTTATTTTGAATGCCAGTACTTTAGAGAAATAAAAACCAGCCATGAATGACAATGGTTGAGTTCTGAACTTATAGGAAAAAGAAGAAAGTAAAGAGAACAATAAGAAGTTACATAGACATATATATAGGTAAAACACCTGATCTCAGCCGTTCATGCAAATCCTAGAATGCAAACCATCGGATAACGGACATGTGTAGAGGATATGCACTCTAAAAAAACCCTAAAAAAATGTAAAGGCTCCAAGACTTAAATGTGCCTATTGATTTGCACTTTATTTACGCAAGGATGATGCCATCAACCAACATCACACGTGAAAATGTTTGCGGAGGCATCCTAATCAAAGAGCTTTGCATATCTGGTGAAGGCATCCTGATCAAAGAGCTTTGCATATCTTGCAAAGACACCTCATCAAAGAGCCTCGCACTATACTTCAATAAAAGTCAAAATGTCTCGCATAGTTCGCGAAAGTATCTCCTAAGCTTCAACGAACGAACATGTTAGATTACGGTTCAAAGAAACTCGTTTCAACATCAATAATACAACAAACATGGGTAATCAAAATTGGTTTTCTATTTATTTATCAAATTCTAGATTACAAAATGAAAGGGAATAAATGTAAACATCGTCATACTATCTTGCCGCCTTTTTAGGGTTGGTACAAAAAAGGGTCCATAGTCTACCTAGTTAATTTTTAGTCTTCGCCAGGTTTCGTCGGTGACATAAGTCTAACTTCACCATGATAGGGAATCTCCCAAATTAGTATAAGTTGATTTGGTGACTAATTAGGCCATACTGCTTAAAAAATGCCGTTGACACCTTTGGTAGATGGATTTCAGCCTCGTCATCCAAATCATGATCATCGATGAATTTATCATCGATGTCCATTGTGGAGGTACTATTTGAGAACTTCTCGCTAAAGCTACTCGGCCTAACTTTTTCCACGGTACCCAACGTGCCCCACTGATCTGAAGTATGATCTTTGTATCTTTCACCGGGAGATGATACAGCCATTGGGATGAATGAACTAGATTCACAGAAGTCATGGACGCGTGAAAAATGAAATGAAAGACCTTTGGTGCTTATATAGGGGTTGCATGGAAAACACAAAGATTGACTACATGGAAAATGCAGAACATTAAATGAAGCTATTAACAAACGGTCATTTAATGGGCATCTAGAACGCCATACGCCACATGCGCCTTTCCATTCACCCCGACATCAATGACATTAACCCTTCAGATTTAACAAAAGGCTGAGCCATTAATGCCTGGAAGAAGGACTCCTCAATGTCATGTTAAACTTTTCGTATACAACAGAAAAGGATGACTGCACTATTTGTACTCTTGACAAAGGATGTCATCTTCGGCAAAAACAAAAAGGAGAAACAACGGAAAATAAATTTCACAAGTAAGAAACTTTATTGATTACATGTTTTCATCATCTACAATACTCAAATCATATTTCATATAAGGGAAACAACGGGAAATAAATTTCATTATTGATGTTGGAACAGATACAAGAACAAAAATTAGAAATATGTAAGTCCTACTACCCCGCCTTATCTTTAGGGTTGGCACATTGCAGGCCTTTATCTATGATGTGAGTGGCAGTTTAGGCTTCACCCTTAATCTATGATGGGAGTAGCAGTTTGGGCTTTACCCTCATCTTGATAAGAGTGGCAGTTAGGGCTTTGACGGCTCTAGGATCCTTCGAGGTAGGATGTTCGTCAGGATGATATCTTAGAAATAAAATATCCCACTCTAGATGGGTCTCTCCAATCCTCTCAACCAGTTGTTCTCCACCTACCGTCATAAAGTAATGAGCGAGATCCTTGTACTTAGGCGTGTCCTAAAATCCGTCCTGGTAGACCATAACTGTCCTATCCTTGGCATCTACATGCTCTGTCTTGATCTTTGCCACTTCTTCTCTGGCTTCGGCCAGTAACTTATCCTTTTTCGCAACCACAGCCTCCAAGTTGCTGTTGGCGGTGGCAACGGCAATCTAAGCTACAAAGGCCCGATCCTCAGCCAATTTCTGAGATTCTTCAATGCATTTTTGAGAGGCCTCGACAGCCCTTTTCTGGTCTCGGGCTTGTTTCAAACTCTCCTTCGCGGCCTTTAGCTCAATCTCATACTTGGCCCTCGTATCAGCCTTATTTCCTACCTCCAAATCCAACTAGAAATGAAGAACTTTCTTATCCGACTTCAGCTGTGGTTTTTCGAGGCTCATCACCTTCAGATCTTTGGATAACTTCTTTGATTTAGCCTCTTCCTTACTGAACTTGCCATCGAAGCCTGTGAGGGTGGTTTACACCTCATTGGTCAAGATCGCACCCTAGATCAAGTTCATCTCTGCCAACTACAAGAGTTTGCTCAAAGAAGCTTCTTCCGTAGCTTTCTCTTACGTTTTGGTCCAGTATTTAAAACGCTCGCCGCCATTATTGTAGGAGCGGCATGAAGCAACTCCATCACAGCAGGATCTAACTCACTACGGTGGTTGGTGATACAAATACGACCCTCTTGACTGAAAGAAGATGAAGAATTTCTAGCATCTCCAATCCCTTTAGTAGGGCCCTACGAGGCCTGGTGATTTTTCTCGACCCGCCTATTCTTGTTAGCATCTTGCATAAACCCTTCCACAGCCCTAGAAGCCTTATTAACCCTCTTTCTAGGGCTGTGGAAAGGTTTATGCAGGATGCTCGCAAGACTAAGCGGGTTGAGAAAAATCGACAGGCCTTGTAAGGCCTTACTAGAGGGGTTGGAGATGCTAGGAATTCTTTTCCTTATCTTTTGGGAGCACAGGGACAGGTGGGGATAGAGGCTGGAGTGGAGACGAAGCAGCTTGATCTAGAACTTGGTCAGCAGAGGCTGGAAGGGAAATCGTCCTCAGCGACATAGTATTATGCACCTTTTGCGATGACTGTACCTCTCACGGTTGTGGCTGGGCCGAGGAACTTGAGTCATCCACAGGCTGGGCAAGGCAGAATGATGCCACACTCTTGAATCTAAATGTTGCTGACACAATATCCAAGGCACAGAATGTTACGAATGTCTATTAGCACAACTCATATAAAATTCATGACACGAGGCTCACCCAATAGTCCAAAGTGAATCAGTAAGCCATCATCCTTGAGCAGGTTGCTGAGGCTCTCGAAGTCTCTGTCAAGTGTGTGAACTTTATAATACTTCAGCCTCATGTCACCTTGATCTCTCTTTGAAATTAGCAGCTTCCCACAATCTGCAAAGATAAACAAAGTATTAAGTCAGGGACGACGATTAAAAATAAGACAAGACAGTGAGATATACCAAGTTCCTCAAATTGGCAGAGAATGGACACGTTTGGAAGGGGATCCTCCGGTATAAACTCTCAATCTCCTCTGGCGAAGAAGAATCTCTCCTTCCAATTGTGCACTTTGTTGGGGCTATCGATCACCGTCTTCTATTTTTGGCTCGGCTGAGAGGAAATATTAAACCAATCCACAGACTGGTAGGGTTGTAGATTGTTTTAAATTCCCTTAGGGTTAAGTCCCTACCAGCCTTAGTAACCCTCCACAACAGAAATGCTGCGACCATCTAGCCCAAACCATTCAGTGTTATCTGACACGGGGCCATATTGCAATCTCTCATAATCTCGCAAAATAAATGATGTATAGGCAGGCGAAGGCCTTGTTGCATCGCCGATTCATAAATCGCGACGAATCCCTTAGGTGGGTCATCAGCGCTTTCATCGGGACCAGGGAACCTAAGATTTATTGAAGCTGGGACATCGTAACACAGTATGATGTCTTCCAAGTTAGCCTTCCTAACCCTCGAGTGAGCTATAAAGGTCTCCATGGCTGAACATTTTAGCTTTTCATCAAGTTGCCAAGCAGCAGGTGCATCCCTTTTGTCTAGCGACCCTCTCATTTCAGGGACCCCAGCACCACGTTGTTTCTTATCCGCCTTCACATTCGACGACACATGTGGGTTCTCTTTCCTCCCACTTGTAGATGCTGGAGGGGTCCCTGATCAGGTTTTTCTTACCCCTCAACCGAAGAAGATGACGAAGTTGAAGAAGAAGCTTCACCCATAATGTCAGAATCTATCCTAGTGGCCGGTTGATTATGAGAATCATCGTGTCCAGACAACATTGCTTATTCTCTTGGCTTATTCTCTTGACAAAAAGATATCCCATTGGCCACTGGAAAATATGGCAGAAAAAGCGTCCAAACTAAGAAATAGAAAAAAAAAAAACCACAAATGGGGCACACGAAATAAAGCACAACAACCTCTATAGTGTTTACCTCAAAAATACAGTAGAACTCTCCAGTCACTGAAATACCTTGAACTTGATTAGTTTTCGCTGAAACACTTGACTAATTTCAAGAATACACAAAAGTGAAAAGAACGTATGTTGGTGGAGACAACAGCTAATATAGACAAGGCCACTCCAATCCCCATCGTCGAATTCAAAGCATGAAATCTCAACCGCCCATCTAGCGAACACGTGTCCAAGGTAGGGTAATAGGCAAAAAAATAGAACCCTAGGCATTTAATGAATTGAAAGGACGCACTCTACGCGCATTCCCATTCATCCCACACGTGCCAACAGTATTTATGGCGCTGACTCTCAAAACTCATCATTACCGACCACTATGACAGCTTTGATTGACAGTTTGGAGAAAATCACACCAACTCCCGGCACGTAAGCAATCAAAGCCCTTACTTGTTAAAAATGAACAGGCTTCGGGCTTGGAGAACTGTACTGGGTCAAATAATTCAGGCATACATCTACGAAGAACTCCATCAAACAATCTCAGACTTCACAAAGACCGGCCATGGAATCTGACGCCTTTGTCTAAAAAAAAATCTCTCTTCTCTTACTTCAAAGTCCTATACCTACCACAAATAATAGGCTTGGACTTGGAAGACTATTGTTACCACCAGATTTTGGTGAGGCCTCCACGTCAGTAAAAGTCTACATGGGCCCGCTAAGTCCTCATATACCCAGCGAGGGACTTCTAGACTCGCTAAGGCCTCATAAGTCCAGCAGGGTCTTCCAAACTCGTAAAAGCCTCATACACATAGCGAGGGCCTCATAAATGCACTTAAGGCATGGTAACACGTTGGCACTTTTAAATTAAGTATGGCGAAGCTCGTAAAGATTCTCGACATTCATAGCAGACCACGAGTACTTTTCTAGCAACTGAATCTGTTACAAAGCCGCAGGCGCTGTGATATTTTGGAATTACCAAAGATGTATTTAAAGAAAGATTGTGTTTGATCGGCGCACAGACTCTTACAAGGAAACTATATATCAATCTCATAAAGATTAGTCAACGTGATAATGAGAATCAACTCAAATAAGGGATATAATTTGGGAGATTGCATCGACAACCAATTATCCTTATCTCATAAGGAATGAGGATCTAATCAGACATCTAATTGATTGTTTTCCTAAATCAATTAGAACTCTGAGGCTATAAATACAACGTCTCTAGTTATTCTAAGATACCCATTATTCTAACCTTAAAACTCTGTTCAAATCTTTACCTGTTTGCCCATCCTGAACCCATTTTATTATTCTCTCGTATATTATTCTATATACCAACAGTTGACTTGATCGTCGGAGTACCAACGATCGCTAGACCCTTTTTTCCTGTGATCTTGATGTCTAACGGTTGTTCTAGTGTGTAGGTAATATACATGTTGGCAAATAATTGACTGGAGATGTGTTGACACATGGATAGTGCAAATTCTGACATAAAAAAATCTCAGTCAATATAAATTTATTTTGTTTAACAAATATGCTGAATTTACCCAAAATGTCCTAAAAAATCCAATTGGGAGCTTGATGCTGCAGATTGCTACTAGATTGAATATAACAGCTTGTTCGTCTCCAGTCCAGCAATATTCGGTAATATTAATATAGCACAAGATGCAGTCTATGTGAATGCCTTAATAATGTATCTCATCAAGGACTAGTATCAAGACAGATATTGTTAGTTTCTTATTCTAGTGTTTAGTGACTTATTTTTGGTCATATATATACCCCTTTAGGGTGGAGAAAGAACACATAGTCCTAATTTTGGATTCTCAATAATGTCAACATCATAAATCTGAGAAAATGAAATGTGATCATAAATTAGAGAACAAGCGAAGTATTATTAAACGAAAATTTGTGAATTTCATAACTTGCAAGATCTGGCTTAAAATAAAAAATTAAAAACTTACCTTCCAATAATCAACTTTTTGTATAGAGTTTGTATCATTCTACAATTATAGGAGAAAAAAACTTATAAGATTAAGTGAGATTTACAATAAACAATCGAGAATCACAAATATAATATGGTGAAGATGGTATAGTTTGATAGTGTCGGGAAATGAAGGAGGTGATAATATGATTTGTAATGAGAGAAAAGTAGAAAAAAGGAATTATTGGCCGCTTAATTTAAGGAATTTCTGTTAATTATTTTTTTGAATTCGTAATTAGTAAAAAAGTAGAAAAAAACAAATCTTAAATATCCCGTACTTGTCAAATACATTTGTAGGGTGGTCAGAATCTTTCAAAATTTTAAGATGATCCATTTTATCATTTTTTTTTTCATATATAACCAGGTAAATAGTCTAATAATCTCAATGTTATTATTGTCCAATTTTGGATGGAAGTGGATTTGAGATCTTGTTTATGTAATAGCTTATTCAAATATAATTAATTATCTCAAACACATGCACAATTTGGTGAGTTTCGAACATGTTGTATGTTTAGTTGTTCCGTCAATACATTTTTAACACATTGACAAATCATATCTTCTTAAAAAATAAAAAGACGCCAATACATTTTTTTATCATATTGGCACATTACACTTTGTCTTTTTCACATTTGCTACAAAGATCATATACTGAGATGTCAAAAATAAATTGAGGTGATAGATAAAGAGACAACAAGTTCGAGACCGCACATCCCAACTCTAATTGAGAGCGCTTTGTTTTTATTAGGGACATTCACTTATCATACGATGTTGTGAGATTTTCTTTTCACATTTTGTCTTCAACTATTCATTTTATCATACAAAAAAATGAAAATAAGAAAACTTATTTTCTCAAAACTAATGTCTTGATCAACAAGAAAAATTGTCACAAATAGTCCCTAATATATGCATGTCGTGCACAAATAGTCATTATATTTATAACATCTTATCAGCACGAAGAAGCTCACCCAAAATAGAGAAAAAATTCAAGAGCAACAGTGCAGCAAAATTTGCGAAATCTGGGCAGCATGTGCAATTGTGTTCAAACATTGATATCTCAGTGTTCTATGGTCCGATTGTCGTGAAATTTAGACATAAAGTTTAAAACTCATTGTTCTTTAAATCTAACGGTTAAGATTAATCACTAATGTTGGAAAAGTATGTGTCATATTTTTATATTGGCTCACTTAATTAATATTACTGATTTGTGAAGTCAAAAGAGGATGTTAATTTTTACTTATGACTGGTCTGGTTAACGCTAGTTTTGACTGACTGCGTTGATAAGCAGATTATTTTTCTAGATCAGTAAAAGTTACATTTTTATTCTATTTCTATACATGATATATTCTGATCACATGAATATTATTAACAACTTCTTTTGTAGGTTAAATAATCTTTTCTTATTCTATTAGATTTGTTTAGGAAAGAAATATTTAAAGATAATCTTGAGTTTCATAAATTCTTTTATTCTACAAATCTAAGAATATATTTCTATATATTCTTTCCTACAATTGTCTTACCATTCTTGTTGCAGATTTTTAGGTAAGAAATAATTCATAATTTGATTTCTACTTTAACTATAAGTAAGAGTACAAATCAATAGGGAATTAAGGCTTTGAAAAATAATGTTTGCTCTTGTTTCTCCAAATACAAAACCGGCCGAATTCATTGGTAGAAAAACAAGACTCGATACTTTATTGATTCAACTTTCAAAGTAAAAATATTTTCTTCAAACGCATTGAATAATCAAAAATAATTTGGTGCTCAAGGAATAATTTTATATCTTGTTTAATCTACTTGGCGTGAAGTTAAGAACGGGAGTTCTTAATCCAAGTGGTGGTTGCGGTAAATTACAATACGAAAGTGGCAATAAAGTCAAGACCGGTGGATTTGATTTTACTTCATCAACAAGTCAGAAGAAGAAGTATCAAAGGGAGATTGATATGTTTTCTTTTAATTGTTATTTTGTTAATTTTGTGAAATTATAAAACCGATACTATTGTATTTTTAAACAAGATTATTAGTGGATTGTTTTTACCAATGGCCCAATGGATGTTTCCATTCGAGGTTTACCACGTTACATCTTGTGTTCGTTGTTAATTCTTTAAATTCTGTACTTAACGAGATTAGGTAAACGAACACTGCTGTACAAATCAGAACTGTTATCATTGTCACTCGCCAGTTCTGACTACGATCTGTGCACTGCTTGTTTAATTTAAGATTAAAATTATTATTAATTTAATTAATATAGGTTTTAGAACTTTCAATTAGTATATCAGAGCGGGTTCACTTCTTAAAGTGCGATCCAAAGAAATCTAGATATGGACGGAGATCTGTGTAGACCACTGGTTTTAGATGGTACTAATTATGCCTATTAAAAAATTATGATTCAAGTTTATATCCAATCTCTTGATGAAAAAGCTTGACACTCTATTATCTATGGCTATAAAACTCCCACCATTATTGAAAATGGCATATAAAGAGAGAGAAAAACAGATGAATGGGCTACAACTGATTTTAATTAAACTAATTGGAATTCCAAAGCTTTAAATGTTGTATTCTCCTTTGTAGATTCTAATCAATTTTGTTTGATCTCTACTTGTCAGTTTGCTAAATAAGTTTGGGACATCTTATAGATTGCTCATAAAGGAACCTCTATTATCAAGTCATTCAAGCTTTAAATTCTTACACTTGAATTTGAACAATTGTCCATGAGAGATGATGAACAGTTCAAAGACTTTTATGCAAAACTCAGTGACATCACCTATATAGCTTATACATTGGGAAAAAAATACTCAGAGAGTAAAATTGTAAAGAAAATTTTAAAACCTTGCCTGATTATTTTCACTCCAAAGTAACTGCAATTGAAAAAAGCAAGGAAGTTGAGAAAATGAAGGTGGAAGAATTGGTGGGATCATTGATGACATATGAACAACATCTACAAATGAGGAAAAAAGAAAAGGGATCTGGTATTACCTTCAAAATTGAAAAAGATAAAGAATAGATTGATGGTGGAGAAAGTGAAACTGATGAAAACACGGCCATGCTCACCAAACAATTTAATTTTTTTTTAAAATGAAGTCAGAAAGGCAAAAACTTGAATACCCTACTACAACAAAAGAAAAGATTTCTGAACAACATAAAACAAAACCCCACTACATCCATGATAGATCTGATCATTGAATTCAATATCATAAGTGTGATGGCTTTGGACACATTGCTTCTGAATGTGCAAATACTATAAAGAAACACTACTAAAAAATTGACTTTTGGGGACGCCTTATTAGAGACGGTTTAAAAATTCATCTCCAATAGTTATTTATTAGGGACGATTTAGAAACATGCGTCCCAAAAAGTGTGTCAGTATGGATGGTTTTGATAAGAATTGTCCACAAAAATCAATTATTAGGGACGGTTGGGTCCGTCGTGGAAAATATTTTAATTGTGCACTAAATTTTTGGCGGAAAAATTGTAAGGGGACCGTTGGGTAAAACATCCCAAAAAATCTTATCGGGGACACACGTTTCCAAAAAAAAAAAAAAAACCGTCGCCAATGAGTGAAAATTTTGGCGCTAAGTTTTCCTTCCACAATTTTAACAAAATGTTTTGCAGGGACTGAATTCTTCACAATTAGGGACCAAATTGTCTATGGTCAAAAATATTTTTAATTCAATTCTCTCCCACCCTCTTAGACCTAGCTGTCGTTCACAAGGAATTACCGAAGGAAAAATCAGAGCCATCTGCAATTCTCCATCTACAGAAATTCCGGCACCGTCGCCGTCCATAGCCAGGTATTCTCTCCCTATCTCTTTCATTTGTCTCTCTCCACTCTTTCTCAACTCAAGCTCCTTTAATCTCATTCTTGTTGTATAGCATTTGGTTTTCTAGGATATCTGTAAAAGGCTATATACTTTGAGAATACCTGACGAGGAAGGGAGGGTGTGGGAGGATAAAGTATTTTAAGAAGGTTCTCATGGAATTTCCATTCCTTTTCCTCCCGCTTCATCTCCTCCAAGGACCTTCAATCCTCCAATTCTTAGATATAAATTATTTTCTGTTTTAATTTCAACAAAGCTTGATTCAAATAGTAAACTTATGACGACTTCAAAATTTAATTTTCGAGCAAATTTCAGAACTCTCCCCGATATATATTTTGGATAATATATTCCCCTTTTAATATATATTTTAAGATATTTCTTAAGGAAAAAAATTGTCAAGAAGACCCACGGAGAACTTTAATAATAAATAGTAAGTATGTAGTTTATAATGAATTTAACCACCAATGAATTCAACTTCATCCCCCAGTTCTGCCACACAGTGTAACCATTAGTAAGTGGTGTACTTATCTTTCTCTTTCTCTAGATCGCAACCCAAGTCCATAAATTGAAGTTAAAATAGAGTATTACCAACTTGAAGATACTGTTTAAAACTCCCACATGCATGATAAATGAACTTCACTGTGTATTATGTTAGAATTCTATTTAATAAACAACTAACGGAGACTAAGGCAACACTGAATGTATTGAGTTTTAAGGATGGAACAGTGTCATAATCTAGTATTTCGTTTGAAGTGTAGTTTATGATTGCATTTGTATTTTTTTTGGGAATATCAATTTTGCAATGATATGACATTGAAACGTACAAATTTATGAGATTTGTGCCGCACTTGAAGGCAAACATTATTGCTCATCCAAGTATGACAAACATTTCTTGAAGTTGGGTTAATTGGTTGTCTCCAATCACCCCATTACCGGCCTAAAGTTGTGTAGAAAACCAATAGTAATTACTAGCAATCATTCTTTCCCAGAAACTGTACGTTATGTATCTTTGATAAGTACTACATTCAATTTATGCATTCTTAATCCTTTTGTTTTTCACCAATTAATGAGAAATCTGTCATAGTTAAATAAGTACTTGTTAATGCATGCCTACACATTAAGCACCAATATTCACCATGCAACCAGCTTAACATGGAAAATGAAGTGTTTAGTAATTTAAGGCGAAAAGGCAAAACAAAGAAATGAAAGGAATACAACATAACTAAGTCCAAGAATACTTGTGAACAAATGGTGGGGTACATTCATGGTGTAGGAAAGATAAATTGGAGTGTTGAAGACCTTAAATTTTGGTAAATTTGAACTCCTTTGGTATTCATTGATGTATATTGGATATATGCTTCATGTGTTGTGCAACTTTAGTTTATAGTTCATATATTATTTTTCGAGTGGACACTCTTTTGTATTGATATATTGTTTAATTTCTATTATTAATATGAAGTACTATTGTATTTGCAGATATTTTAACAAGATAGCTATGCAGATAGAGGAATTTGGACACGATCCAATGATAGACGGTATTTTGGCTTGTCAATGGAATGTGCAGAATCTTATATATAGTCTTTTGTGTACATATGAATATATGAAACTTTAAATCTCTAAATGGAATGCAGGCTAATGCAAGTTTGACTTGAGTAACACCTATGCATGATCTTATTTTAGATTTCTAAATGGATATGGATATGGATATATTAGTTTGGATTTATAAATTTAATTTAGGTGGATGTTATATTGACTTCATTTTTTGCTCATCATTTGGTTTTGCTACACTTTCCTGTTTTTGTTCTGTTTATTTTTCTTCTTGTTCACTTAAAAAAGGTTTTCCACTTCTGATAATTTTCCATTTCAGCTACCGGGAACTGCTCCATGACATTGGAATTAGCCGCCGCAGTTCCTTTTCTTATTGCTTTATTACTTTTCTCTACTTGTTATTATTTGGATGTGATTTATTTGTGCATTTGGAATTGTGTAAATATAGGCTGGATTTAGAATTGTGTAACCACAGGTGCACATGCAATGTAATGATCAAAAGCCAAAAAAAAAAAAAAATTATGGACATTAGGGACGGTTCCAACCGTTCCTACTAAGAAGGCAAATATCGTATCGGACAATTTAGGACGTTTTCTAACCGTCCCGAATTGTTGGAAGGCATTGAACAAATACACCTTAATAGGGACAATATGTTATAGTCGCAAATACATACAATTTTTCCCAACGTTAATATAACCATCCCTAACACCGTCCCTAATATTATCTGCAACACCCTTAACAGGGATGGTTACTGTGGCCATTCTCAATATATATTGGCAACGGATTTGAAGTATTAGGAACCGTCCCCAAAAGTTAATTTTTTTACCAATGGCCCCGTGGATGTTTCCATTCGAGGTTTACCATGTTACATCTTGTGTTCGTTGTTAATTCTTTAAATTCTGCAATTAACAAGATTAGGTAAATGAACACTGCTGTGCAAGTCAGAACTGTTATCATTGTCACTCGCCAGTTTTGACTACGATCTGTGCACTGCTTGTTTAATTTAAGATTAAAATTATTATTAATTTAATTAATCTAGGTTTTAGAACTTTCAATTGGTATATCAGAGCGGGTTCATTTCTTAAAGTGCGATCCAAAGAAACCTAGATATGGACGGAGCTCCGTTTAGACCACTAGTTTTAGATGGTACTAATTATGCCTATTGAAAAATTATTATTCAAGTTTATATCCAATTTCTTGATGAAAAAGCTTGACACTCTATTATCTATAGCTATAAAACTCCCACCATTATTGAAAATGGCATATAAAGAGAGAAAAAAACAAATGAATGGGCTACAACTGATTTTAATTATACTAATTGGAATTCCAAAGCTTTAAATGCCGTATTCTCCTTTGTAGATTCTAATCAATTTCGTTTGATCTCTACTTGTCAGTTTGCTAAAGAAGTTTGGGACATCTTATAGATTGCTCATAAAGGAACTTCTATTGTCAATTCATCCAAGTTTCAAATTCTTACACTTGAATTTGAACAATTGTCCATGAGAGATGATGAACAATTGAAAGACTTTTATGCAAAACTCAGTGACATCACTTATATAGCTTATACATTGGGAAAAAAAATACTCAGAGAGTAAAATTGTAAAGAAAATTCTCAAATCATTGCCTGGTTATTTTTACTCCAAAGTAACTGCAATTGAAAAAAGCAAGGAGGTTGAGAAAATGAAGGTGGAAGAATTGATGGGATCATTGATGACATATGAACTACATCTACAAATGAGGAAGAAAGAAAATGGATCTGGTATTGCCTTCAAAATTGAAAAAGATGAAGAAGAGATTGGTGGTGGAAAAAGTGAAACTGATGAAATGAAGTCAGAAAGGCAAAAACTTGAATACCCTACTCCAACAAAAGAAGAGATTTCTGAACAACACAAAACAAAACCCCACTACATCCATGAATAGATCTGACAATTGAATTCAATACCATAAGTGTGAGGGCTTTGGACACATTGCTTCTGAATGTGCAAATACTCTAAAGAAATCTCATACCAATAAGGCTATGAATATTACTTGGAGTGAAGATGATGAAAACGATTTAGACTCAGACGAGGACGACAGAACTAATGATGATTAGGTAACATCTCTCACTGTAAGCTTACATTCTGGTTCTGACTCCGTGCAAAAATTGACTGCAGATTCTGATTCTTTGACTACAACATCTGAAGAACCAAATCGTGTGTGTTCTAACTGTATCAGAGTGAACAAACAATTAAATGATGAGCAGGAAAAGAATTTTTCTATTCATGTCATGATAGAATTTTTAGAAGATGAGAAGGCAGTATTTGATTCTAAAAATGACACTCTAACCAATCTATTAAAAGAGAAGGACGATCAAATTGTGAATCTTCTTGATGAATTAGAAACATCAAAAGAAATGGTTAAACAACTAACAATTGGAGCCTCTCGCATGAGTGAAACCCTAAGCTATGAAAGAACTCCAAACGTCAAAGAAGGTTTGGGATATGTTGGAAAAGGTAAAAAAAAAAGTTGGGAATCAGATCAATTTCATCAAAGAAACACAGTCTGCTGTGTTTTTAGACAAAACTATTCCCATTGCCGTCAGGACTGAAGCTAACCTGCCTATGCAGGTTCTAACCAATACCAAGACTCAAAAACAGTCACAGCCATCAATTATACAACCAATGTATCAATCCTCATAGAGGTAAATCAAATTACTTTGCAAAATGTTACATTTGTGGTAATCTAGGACACGACTCTTTTCATTGTTTATATACTAAAAACTTGGTTAATAGACAAATGAGACATCATAGCAACACCAAAGTAAGACAAATTTGGGTTAAAAATGGTGATTTAAATTGTTATATGGTTGATTTTGCCTATAGAACTTTTATTCTTAACTCTTGGTATTTTGATAGTTGTTGCTCTAGACATATGACTGGTAATCGATCTTATCTAACTAACTACAAGAGTCACACATGTGGTCTGGTCACTTTTGGTAATGGAGGACACAGTAAAATTGAAGGTGTATGAACTATTCTAATTGATGGATTCTCTCCGTTAAAAGAAGTTCTTTTTGTTGTAGGTTTGAAAGCCAACTTGATTAGTATAGGCCAACTCTATGACGATAAACACTTAGTTATGTTTTCAAAAAATTCTTGTAAAGTCTTTAAATATGATGGTAGTTGCATTCTACATGGCACTAGGTCTAGTGATAAATATTATCTTCTTGACACTAAAATTACTTGTCATATTTCAAAGACCGACTCTACCGAGTTGTGGAACAAACGGTTGTGATATTTAAACTATAGTGATATGCTGAGACTATCAAAATTGAATATAGTATGAGACGTTCCTAAGCTTACTGAAAAATCTGAAAGATTGTGTGGTTCGTACCTAAAAGGTAAGCAAACCAAAGTACTCACAAGCTAGGTAAATTTCTTACTACATGTCATGTATTAGAATTACTTCACATAGATTTGATGGACCTATTCAAACTGAAAATATTGGTAGCAAGAATATATTTATGTATGCATGGATGATTTTTCTAGATATACTTGGGTAGATTTCTTGCGAGAAAAATCTGATGTTTTTGAAAGATTTAAATTTTTGCACCTAAAATTAACAACAGAAAAATATTTTGAGGGAATAAAAATATTGATAATTAAAAGTAATCATGGGTGGAAGTTTGAAAATACTAATTTCTCTACATTCTGTGATCAAAATGGGATTTTTCATGAATTTTCTACTCTTAAAACCTCTGAACAAACTAGTTTTGTGGAAAGAAAAATAGGTCTCTACAAGAGATAGCTAGAGTAATGCTAAATAGTATGAAGCTTCCTGTTAAGTTATGGACTAAAAATATTAATACTGCTTGTTATATTTTGAATCGTGTGTCTTTAAGAATAGGAACCACTCAGACTCCTTATGAAATCTGAAAAGGAAGAAAACAGAATCTCAAATATGTCCATACCTTGAATGATCAAGAATATTTGGATAAATTCGATTCAAAAAGTGATGAGAGAGTGTTTGTTGGTTATTCTGAGAACACCCAACCTTACAAAATTTATAACATGCGTACTAAGACTATCATTGAATCAATCAATGTAAAAATTGATGACACTGATGATTTTTCATCTTATTCACAAGAGCTTAATATTCAGATCTTAGAAGAACACGTTGCTAGACGTCAACCTACTCAAGACAATCATGTGCCTTCACCAGACAGTCATAAACAGACGGAATAGCTAGCATCAAGTTCTAGTATCTCTACTTCTGCTCTTGGAAGTTCTGACGTACCAAATACAAATAACGAACAAAACATGAGAAGACAACCTCTTTCTTAGATACAGAAAGTACACCCATTAGAAAATGTTCTCTAATATTCCAGAGACGGTATGATAACTAGAAGGAGGCTTGCTAATGAACTTGGAAATGTTTGCTACACTTTACAAATTGAACCCAAAAATATAAATGAAGCAATTATTGATGAAAATTGGGTTTTAGCCATCCATGAAGAGCTAGCCCAATTTGATAGAAATGAAGTGTGAAAACTTGTACCTCTGCCAAAGAACACAAATGTGATCGGGACAAAGTGGATAATAAAAAATTAATTAGATGAACATTGCAACATAATCAGAAATAAGGCACGCTTGGTTGCATAGGGATACACTCAACTAGAAGGAGTTGATTTTGATGAAACATTTGCACCTGTGGCTTGACTTGAATCCATTAGACTTTTACTATATGTAGCATGTCAAATGAGGTTCAAGCTGACCAAATAGATGTCAAAAGTACTTTTTTGAATGGAATTCTCAATGAAGAAGTCTATGTTAAGCAACCTAAGGGATTTGTTGATCCTTATTCTCCCGACCAAGTGTTTAGACTCAAAAAGTCCTTTTACGGACTAAAGCAAGCTCCACGTGCTTGGTATGAACAATTGATCATGTTCTTGTTAGAACAAAAATACAAGAGAGGAGGAGCTGAAAAAACTTTATTCATCAAACATTTCAAAACTAGATTAACAGTTGCTCACATCTACGTCGATGATATGTGTTTGGTTCTTCACTAGAAACAACATCCAAGGAGTTTGTTACACTTACGAAAAATGAATTCGAAATTAGTATGGTTGGTGAACTAAATTTCTTTTTAGGTTTGAGATCAAACAAGTTGGATCAGGGATTTTTATCTTACAGGCTAAGTATGCCAAAAATCTGGTGAAGAAGTTCAGCCTTTAACAAATAAAATCAGTTAGAACTCTTATGGCCACGTCCTTGAAAATCTCCAGAGATGACCAGGGTAATGAGGTTGACTCTAGCTTGTACAGAAGCATGATAGGCAGGTTGCTGTAACTGACTGCAAGCCGTCCTGACATATCATTCAGTGTTGGGGTTTGTACAAGTTATCAGGCCAAACCAAAAGAGTCACATCTTGTAGCAGTGAAGCAAATTATTCGCTATATTAACTTTACTTCTAATTTTGATTTATGGTATACTAATGATACTAACTCTCATCTTGCAGGATACAATGATGCTAACTGGGCTGGAAATATGGATGATAGGAAAAGCACAAGTGGAGGGTGTTTCTACAGTGGTAACAATCTTATTGCATAGTTAAGTAAGAAACAAAACTCTATTTCCTTATCTACTGTAGAAGCTGAGTATATTGCTGCGGGTAGTTGTTGCAATCGGCTACTCTGGATGAAACAAATGCTATGTGATTATGGTATTGATCAGGATTCTGTTACTATATTTTGTGATAACACTAGTGCTATCAATATTTCTAAAAATCATGTTCAGCACTCTATGACCAAACATATTGACATTAGACATCATTTTATTAAAAATTTAGTCAAAGAAAAAGTAATTACTTTGGAACATATTCAGATTGAGTATTAGTTGGCTGATTTGTTCACCAATGCCTTAGATTCTGTTAGATTTGAGACTCTACAAAAGGCCGTGAGCATTTTCTTGATACATTAATTTTCTTTTAAAAAACATTTACTTAGTAGAACTAATGTTTTTCCTTTTTGTTTGATTTTGTTTTTCCTTTTTGTTTGATTTTGTCATGTGTGTTTGCTTGCATTTATTTATTTTTTTAAATAATTAAAAAAAGGATGAGGATATTCTTGCAAATAGCATATGATATAAATGTATGATTGATCTATGAATTTTGAGATTTACTTGGATTAACCAATGAATATGGTATGCTCATTATACTTATGGTAAAATATGTTCAGAGAAGCACACTTTGAGGACATATTGACTTATTATTGTGCCTTACAACTGACTAAATTGTTATCTTCAAATTTGTTTCGTACTTTGTTGTGGACCTATGGTTAGTATCTATGTCTATCGGCATTATAGTATGTTATTGAGTTAAACAGAGAATTTCATGGAAGAAATGGCTACCACCATAGATGTGTGCAGTCGTCCTTGACAATGAACATAAATCATGTAGAAAATGGCTCATCTATAGCTGTGAGAAAGTCAACTCCATGATCTTATAAATTCAGTGCTTTGACAAAACAATATATACAACACTCTGAGTACTCAAGATAATTTATATGGTACTCCTATCTAGCACGCACATATTTTTTTTATTTAAAGAGATATGTTCATATGATGGCTGGTTTGAAATACATCTCATTACTTATCTTCTTGACATGGCTCAATTTAGCTTAGTGGGACATGTTATGATTGACTAGTCTAGTATGTCCTATCACACAATCACGTTAAAAATTTGGCCAATTAATTGAATCTAATTATGCGCATATATCTGATTGAAAGATTCTAGTTAATTTTGATATTTTTGGATTTGATTGTATAATTTATGAACTATGAAATTTGCCCATAAATAAAATATTCAATTTTATCTCATAAAATATTCTCATTATGTTTGTGTGATTGTCTTGTGTGAGCCTTTTTGTAGGATTTTCAATCAATAGTCTAATTTTGGCAGTACAATCAGCTTTAATTGAGAAAAATCTGGATGAATCTTTTACGAAATCCAATCTTATTATGTACTGAATATTAAATTGATCTTCCTAATTTAAAAATTCCATTTTTCATAAATTAGCATCTTAGACAGTTTAATTTTAATTTGGCATATCTGGTTAAGGAAAGTTTTTATATCCATAACTGCCAATCATTAGTTTTTCGAAACTGCTTTGAACATGTCCCAAAATTAACTGTACCCTCATTGTGCAATTTTGAAAAATTTCTTCCCCTATTAAACCGTGTCTTAGGATTTTCTCATTCATCTTTCACACTTGATTTTCAATTTCTTAACATCAAATTCTTTCTTGCATTTGATTCTAGAGTTGTGTTAAGTTCTTTATTTCAGATTCAAACAATGGTGAAAACCAAGATGCCAATATCAAATAAAAACACTGGTGGTTCTTCAAAGAACACTGTTACTCCACTGGTTGCTGCTAAAACTGCGATGGTACCTCAAATGTCACCGGTAAGAACTCTCCGGTGAAGTGCATGAAGACTAGAACCCTCTAGTTCAGACCCAGACACTTCTCCAGCGGCTATTGCATCTCAGGCAGAATAATCGACGGACATTATTGCCTATCAACCGTAAGTCAGCCATCCTAAATCACATCCCTGTTAAACATCTAAAGACCTAATTACTTTTCTGAGCAAGAAAGTTATTCTAAGTGTTCAAGAACCAAATGAAGAATGAGATGAAGACGATGGATTTGGAACATGTGATAGTGGGTCTGAAAATGCTGGAATTGAAGAGGAAGTCCGTGAGGATGAAGGGTCTGGTGATGAAGAGTCAGAACATCCTCCCCTAATCGTAAAAGGTTTAAGTAAGGCCCCTTCTCAAAAATCTGATTCTGATTTCGATGTTACTCTTGACGAATCCTCAGAATCTACTCCAACATCTCCTTTCACCTAGAAAAGCCACCATGGTTGAAAAGGGAAAAAGTAAAATTGGTGATGTTGTTGAAGAACCCACATCCGGTGGCCCACTGCCTCAGGGGGTGCCTACAGAGTGCTGCCTACTCCTAGTTCAGACACGCAATTCTTCAGGCTTGAAACTCTAACTAGAGGAAGACACTATGTTAATACTCTAAACTACTGCTTTCTATCTGAGACTGCTGAAAGCCTATTTCTCTCATTTACCTCCTTTCGCAAGTTCATCGTTGAATGCAAGGTGTCTATTCCTGAGTTTGTTGCTTTTGATCTAGATAAGATTATTGGGTTTCATAAACTGTATAATTTGTTGAGCTTTTCTAAACCGTTTAATGAGACTCTTGTCAAGGAGTTTATGGAAAATGTTCCCAAGAATTTGGGTAAGGCTGGAAATGAATTTAAGTGACAAGTTTATGTTAGGGAAAGACATGTTAATTTCATTTTTAGCTCTCTAAGAGAATGTCTTGGGTTGGATGATGTGGCTATCTCCAGTGATGATGAGTTAACTAAGGATAGTATTGCTCAAGAGATTATTGGTTCTGCTTGGCTAAAGGCGGTTGAACTGACTGCTTCCAGACTTCTGCCAAAATACAAAGTTCTTCATCGTATCTTAATAAACAACATTGACCCTTTGACTCATCAATCTGATATCTTGAGAGATAGGACAGTTATCCTATATAAGTTGGGAATGTGTTTGCGTGTTGATTGGGTAAAAATAATTTTTGATAGAATTGTGTATGAAGGGCCACAGAGGGCTAAGCAATACAGACTACCACATCCAACGCTTATTCATCATTTTATTGCTCATCAAGGAGTGCCTCATATAGATTCAGACAGGTTCTCAAATGCTATACCTGTCCTAGGCGTTCATAAATTTTCAAACTTAAGTGGAACACCAAATCCCAGTCTAAGGTTTCCAAAGCACATTCTGCCTTCTTTGGATCAATCTGGCTATTTGGATGTACTGGAAAATCAGCTGGGGCTAGTCAAGACTCCGGTAGAATAGCTTTTCGCCCTTACCAAATGTTTTTCAAATGAATTTGATTTCATGCGTTGGGTCTTCACCAAAATTAAATACCTGGAAAGTGACCATATCAAGTCTGCCTATCGCATAGTCACTCTAGAATTCTCGGCATTCTATGAAGGACAAGTGGAGATTTCTGGTACTGATCCAGTTGGTGAACCTACTGCTCATCCAGCTGATGCTCCTTCAACTAATTATCGTCCACCTGTTGCTCCATCTGATACCCCTTCTTGCAAGAGAGATGCAAAATTATCTGCATCCGGTGCAAAGAAGTCCAGACCCTCTCGGAACTGACTGCTTCTGGTTCTGACTTCTAACTTTCTAACTATTTGGTAATGACTCATTATGGATGACTGTATTAACTCTTACATTCTGCTTCACTTCACTTCACTTCAACACTACTTTACTTTTGTTTTATCTTCCCTTCTTGGTATTTCCTTTGGTAATCTTGTTATAAAAGGAAGAGTAATAGGTATATTTTTAAGTTTGTGATTGTTGGATAAACTTTGATGATATCTTGCTAAGGGGGAGCAATATTAAAGTTTGTGTCTAATATGTGTGGAATTTCCATATATTGTTAACTTCTTTGCATGAATTTTTGGTTTACTCACATAGGGGGAGCAATAACCATTATATATTGATGCTCAATGGTTCCTTTAATTATTCACACGCCATAACATCACACGCCATAACACACATCACACTTACATTAAAAATCCGATAGTCATGTGTTTGTTATTAAGCAACGCCAAAGGGGAAGATAGTTAGAAAAATATGTGTCATATTTTTCATCTTTTTATATTGGCTCACTTAATTAATATTAATGATTTTTAATTTCAAAAGAGGATGTTAACTTTTACTTATGACTGGTCTGGTTAATGCCAGTTTTAACTAACTGCGTTGATAAGCAAATTATTTTTTTAGATCAATAAAAGCTGCGTTTTTATTCTGTTTATATTCATGATATATTCTGATCACATGAATATTATTAACAGCTTCTTTTGTAGGTTAATGGATCTCTTCTTATTCTCTTAGATTTGTTTATGAAGAAAATATTTAAAGATAATCTTGAGTTTTCCAAATTTTTTCCTTCTACAAATCTAAGAATATCTTTCTATATATTCTTTCCTACTAATGGTCATACCATTTTTGTTGCAAATTTTTAGGTAAGAAACAATTCCTAATTTGATTTCTACTTTAACTATAAGTAAAAGTACAAATCTATAGGAAATTAAGGCTTTGAAAAATAATGTTTGCTCTTGTTTCTCCAATCACAAAACCAGCTGAATTCATTGATAGAAAATCAAGACTCAATGCTTCATTGATTCAACTTTCAAAGCAAAAAAGTTTTCTTCAAACTCATTGAAGAATTAAAAACAAATTGGTGCTCAATTAACAATTTCATATCTTATTTAATCTACTTGGTATGAAGTTAAGAACGGGGGTTCTTAATCCAAATGGTGGTTGCAGTCAAGTACAATAAAGAAGTGGCGATAAAGTCAAGACCGGTGTGTTTGATTCTACTTCATCAACAAGTCAGAAAAAAAGTATCAAAGGGAGTTGATCTGTTTTCTTTTAATTGTTATTTTGTTAATTATGTGAAGTTACAAAAATCGATACTATTGTATTTTTAAACAAGATTATTAGTGGATTTCTTTTCACCCATGGCATGGGGGGCCGTGAATATTTCCCTTTTGAATTTACCATGTTACATCTTGTATTCATAATTAATTCTTTAAATTCCGCACTTAGCAAGATTAGGTAAACGAACATTGTTGTACAAGTCAGAACTGTTATCATTGTCACTCACCAGTTCTAACTACAATCTATCCACTGCTTGTTTAATTAAGATTAAAATTATTATTAATTTAATTAATCTAGGTTTTAGATCTTTCATCTACAAAAAATCGTGGCTTCAAAAACAGATTTTCTGTTAATGAAGCTACGATATCCGTGCCTAATGGTCGTTATCAAGTACCAATGGAATATTTTCAACCGAAAATTCGTTGCTATTTTGAGGGTCGCTGAAAGTTACCAACAGAAATTCCGTTGGTAATTTTTACAAACGAAATTTCCATTTTTAAAAGTGTGTCGTTGCTTACGGAAATTCCGTAGGTAATGTCCCAAGCCTTTACCTACGGAATTTCCGTAGGTAATAGTACAAATTTTTAATAATTAAAAAAAATAATTTTATATACTCGGTGGACTCCTAACCCGTCTTGTTGAGTATGTGCTTAAAACTCAACCCACCAAAGGCCTGACTCAATCCATTAAGTTTTGTCCAGTATTTTTATTATTTAGAATGAATGTAATATGATTTGAACATTTGACCTAAGAGTTGTGAAGTTACAACCAAACCATTGGAGACAAATGAATTATGGTGATTATATTTGTTTTATAATATATATTAGTTTAATGAGCAACATTTTCTATAATTGCTTATAAAGTAAAAAATAAATATTAGTGAAAAATCAAATTCCACATTGTGTTAACACTTAAAACTTAAAATATCACATTGCTTAAATTTTGTTTTTATAGATGTACAAACTATATAAAATGATGATAAATATTATTTGCTTTCACATTTAAACACAAAATGTCTAACTAAAGAGATGTCGTACAATAGGTAAACTACTCCACCTATGTTTTCTTCGCACGGGATTATAGTTTGAATCTTTTTTATTTTTATAATTAAATAACTTCGTTGTAGAAAATTTGAATGTTAAATGAATGAAATTTAATTTACGGCTATTCCTTAAGTGATTAACCTTCAACTTCATATAGTTGAATCTTTTTTCATTTTCAAATTTTGATTTACATTACTCATGAAAAGTATGCAGGTAACAAGATTTTCTCTTCATCAACATACTTTTCTTAGCTCAATGGTTGAAATATTAATATCACATACGAATTATCTGTAGGTGATAGGTTGAAAGATTTTTTCGACTTATGAATTATTCTTCACATAAATTTCTAGTAGGTAAATAGTTGAATTATATATTTTCATTTTCAAATATGATTTATATCACCTACAGAACATCCGTATGTAATAAGAATCACTATTCACCAACGGATATTCTGTAGGTGAAAGGTCAAAAAAAAAATTTATATTCAAAATTGATTATTATCACCTACGGAATTTTCATAGGTAATATGATTCACTCTTCACAAACAAACAGATATTCCGTATGTGAAAGGTCGAAATATTTTATGGTCTTCAAAATCAATTAATATCACCTACGGAATTTTTGTAGGTAATACAATTCACTCTTCACCAACGAATATTCCGTAGGTGAAAGGTCGAAATATTTTTTGGTATTCAAAATTGATTAATATAACCTATGAAATTTTCATAGGTAATATGATTCACTTTTCACTAATGTATATTCCATAGGTGAAAGGTCAGAATATTTTTTTATCTTCAAAATTGATTAACATCACTTACGAAATTTTCATAGGTAATATGATTCACTTTTCACCAACGGATATTATATAGGTGAAAGGTCGAAATATTTTTTGGTCTTCAAAATTGACTAATATCAACTACGAAATTTTCGTAGGTAATATAATCCACTCTTCACCAACAGATATTCTGTAAGTGAAAGGTCAAAATATTTTCTGGTTTTCAAAATTAATTAATATCACCTAAGAAATTTTCGTATGTAATATTATTCACTCTTCACCAGGGCTGGGCATTTAACCCGCGGCCCGAACAACCGACCCGGCCCAACCCGACAAAATCGGGTTGGGTCGGGTTTTGCCTTCTTCTTGGGTCGGGTCGGGTCGGGTAGTTTTAGGTTTAAAATTATATGGGCCGGTTCGGTTAGCAAATAGTGGAAAGCCGAGATTAAAACATTTAAAAAAAAAAAAGCAAAGATCAAAAGCAAATCGGAGATCAAAAATCGATTGTGAGATCCGTGAAGAACCCTATCCTCATCGCGTCATCACCTCAACGCCGAAGAAGAAGATTGAATGCTGGAGAAATAGGGTAAGGAAATACAACAAATCGGAGCTTCCGCGACTGCAATGGACCCCCGAGCTCCATCAACACTTTGTTCAAGCTGTTCAACATCTTGGTGGAAAACACAGTAAGTTTCAACTCCATCAACACTTTAGATTCCTTTAGATTGCTAATTACTTGGGTTTTATTATAAAATGAGGTATGTATACTGAATTGGGTTTCAATAAATTGGTGGAAAACAATGCGTGATTTTTATTAATTAATTTCTATCTTTTATCGAGCATCTTCGATCTTGGAGCTGACTATCAAGATCTGGTTTCTGCACCAGAAGATTTCTGTTCTATGAGATAGGTGGGATTGAGTTAAGGAATTGAAGAAGGGAAATGATTTTATGCAGGCAGCGTTATATTGCCATCACGAGTTTTGTAAGAACCAAAAATTGAATTGGGTTAAGGAATTGAAGAAGGGAAACCAAAAATTTCTTAGAGATCTAAATAAATTTCATTGCTAATTTAGACTTTCTGTAAGAACCCTAGTTTTGTTGCAATGGTTTTTGTTTTAGGTTCTTCTTTAGCAATCTTTAGCAATTTTTGTAAGAACCCTAGTCTTGTTGCTAATTTTTTTTCCTCTATATAATATGCAGATGGTTATGGAATCTAGTTCAAGAACGACAATTTCTTGTTTCTAATATGTAAAGATTGAATCTGTTTATTGTTTTCAGATCTGGGCAGTTGTGAAAACGGTGAAATAGGCAAGTGGGCTTGTGTGATTCTGTGTTATGATTGATCGAAATGTCAGATAATAATGTAGGAGAAGGCTTTTTAGCTGGGGAAGATGGAGACTCAAAGGGGGTAACCCCTGCCGGGTCCCCTATTGGTACCGCTGAGAGTGCTGATAATTCAGTTAATCAGGTGCTCACTGTAAATTCTTCCATGTCAATTCTGTATTTTACTGGAAATATGTGATTTTTATTTTTTGCTTCTCACTTTTAGGGTGAAGCTGTGGCTTCATGGATATATGCATTCTAATTGCGTAGTGGACGTGGACTGTGTTTGTCTGCGGTTAGACAGATGTGAATATTCATATTTTGTAAATCATTTTTTGCCTCAATTTTGGTAGAATGTTTCAATGATTTTCTTGAAACTGGAAATGTTAAATGAGTTCTCAGATGGGCGAGGCCCCATCAAAAGTGGAGCTTTCTTGCTGTTCATACAACAAAAACTACAATTATATATGTTTTGAATGAAAATATTGTCAAACAATCCTGTGAATCTGACTGTAGTTTTGACTGCGTAGAATTGTAGATTGCTTATGTCTCAGTATATTTTTGATTTTGAGAGGTTTTAGAACCATTCATCTAGCTGTTTTGAAGGAATATGTACTGGAACTAATTGATAATCATATGATACTGGAATAGTGGTGTGATGGTTAGATTTGATGTCCTTATCCTTGAATTTCTGGATAATCGTAGATCTATGGGGACCTCATAGATCAGCTAAAGAATCGTAAGAAATGAGGCTGTTGTTGATTGGGTGTTTTCTGTGCTATATAAAATTAGAATTTGACCGGAATGATATGGAAATCATGTTTCATTGCATGGTTATTGACTTATTGTCCCTCGAAATAATTCTCATTTCTCCCACCTCACAGGATTTTTTCTTAAGTGCCTTTTCTCCACCTTTTTTCTTTTGAATATTTTGAACTCTGAAATTTTATACTTCTGGCACAGATTACATGTATTACTTTTGTTGAATAACTTCAATCAGTTTTTTATGTTGGGATGACTGTAATAATTTTTATTGTTGGATGACTGTAATAATTTTTAATGATTTTTAATGTTGGATGACTGTAATAATTTTTAATGTTGGATGACTGTAATAATTTTTAATGTTGGATTACTGTAATATTTTATTTTAATTCCACTTTTAGTGTTTGATGGTAATCTTGATTTATTTGGGATGTGAAAATGTATTTTTCTATTTAGGCTCTATTATTATTTGTTAATGTAAGAAATAGGATGAGAAGGCCCAAAAAAAAAAACCATTATTGCCAAATGAGAAGTCTTATTTACATAGAATTCAACCCATCTCAAGAGACGACCGTTGGAGTGTTTTTTGGCACTCAATTGAAAGGAAAAGATTCATTGACAGTAATTTGAGAAAGAAAATATTAGAAATGAAGGATGAAATTTGGGCAGGAGTGATGGACTCCCATTGGGACTCCAAGCAGTGGGGGGAAAAAAAATAATAAAAAAATTTGGGCTTAAAATCCGACCCGAACCGACCCAAATTGGGTCGGATCGGGTCGGTTTTTTTACCGACCCGGGTCGGGTCGGTTTCAGATCTGGGCCAAATGTTCCAGGTCGGGTCGGATGGGTCCAAAATTGGGCCCAACCCAACCCAATGCCCACCCCTACTCTTCACCAACGGAAATTCCGTAGGTGAAAGGTAGAAATATTTTTTTGTTTTCAAAATTAATTAATATCACCTACGGAATTTTCGTAGGTAATATAGATGACTCTTATAGGCACGAAAAATCCGTTGGTGAAAAGCTATATTACATTTGCCAATGAATTGGCAAAAAATCGTTGCTGATTATCGTAGGTGAAAGGATATAACATTTGTCAATGAATAATCCGTTCCTGATTACCAACGGAACAAATCCGGTTGTAAATATCCGTTGGTGAAAATGCAATTTTTAGTAGTGAATTAAGATCAAATATTTCATTCACGGCTAAGATTAAGTTCAAATGTTTCATTCAGGACAAATTGCTACGTGAATAGTATAGAATTTTGAATTAGTTGAAAGATCGTGAATTTTTGGAAAACAATCTTTTTTTTTTAAGATTTGCATTTTTGAAGGATTTGAGACTACTGAAAGTTCTCTAAATTTAATGAACTCAATTAATAGGTAATTCACAGTAAAAATACACTTGGTTCAACTTTCCTTTTCTTTGTCATCTTCAATATCTTATATATACAAAAATATACGTGGGTAAATTAAATTTGAATGAAACTTATTACTTTGTACCAATATTCCTAAAAAATATTGTATTATCACTTTTGAAGAAGTACAAATGTATAATAAATATTTCAAAAGAATATTTATATGATATTTATAATATTGCTCTTGAAAAGTAAAAGTTTATAGATGAATTTTATTTTGTTGCACGTGAAGAAAGCACAACTTTGATACTTATTATTATTCTAGAGGAATTTTTATTGTTCCAAAGGAAACCACAACTTTATATATATCAAAACTGATAAGAATATAATAATCAATTATAAATGAGTTGAAATTTATACACATCAATTTTCAAGAATAGGGCATTGATGTTTTTGAAGAAAAATAACGGACTTATATAAAATATTCAAGAAAAATATTGTATTCTGTTCCTGAAGTAGAATATTGTGTTCTTGAAAAAAAATACAAATTCATACATACTAATATTTTAGAAGAACATTGAATTGTGCTTCTTGAAGAAATATAACTTATATCAATATTCTTAAGAAATATTGTGTTAATACTTTTGAAAAGTATTAATATTTATATCAATATTCTAAAAGAATATAATATACTTGTAAAAATACGATATAAGTATATAATATTCTAAAGAATATAATATGTATATGTTATACTTGATTTATACAGAGTAAGGACCGCATCTGTTTTCGTATGAGAACTGCTATGTGTTAGGGTTTCTATTTATTAATTAGTTCAATTGTAATTATTTCATGATAGTGAATCATGAGGTGATTTGATGGATAAAATCATGATTTGTTTGATAGTAATCGTTTACACAGATAATGAATGGATTGAACCGTAATTATTAATTTATTTACTTGATTGAAAAAAAAAATGTTGTTATTTTTAAATGTGATCAATTTGAAAAATTAGTTAAATGTTCTTAGACATGTGGTTTAGCTATTTGAAAGTGCAAATTGAATTATCTTTTAATTTATGACTATTGAGGCTTGTTAGATTCGATTATCAGGACCAATAGTTGACATGCCTATGGTTATATTGATCCTTAGGCCATCTCTAATCCATATTTTTAAATTGGTGCAACTTTTACACTAAAATGGTGTAACTTTCACACCAAATTCACATGTCATCTCCAACCCATTACTTCAAATGTTGCACCAAATGAACAGCGTCTATTAACAAATATTTATATTTGTAATTTTGAACAATAATTTAATTCAAAAATTAGTTAATTATATAGTGTATTTATAATTTTATATTAAATATATAAATTGTAAATTACATTTAATTTCCGTAATTATTGCATTCATTAAAAAAAATAAGAAAAGACACGATACTAGATATCACAATTTATTACTCCTCATACAATTTATTGTGTCAATAAAAATAATAATCAAATTAAAATAATTATAAATCACTTTATATCACAAAACAATTAAACTCCAAAGGACAAAGGACACAAAAGGAAAAATAAATGTTTACTTCAGCCAATCAGGGGTAAATGTGGAATAATTATTCACGCCAAATTCATCTTCATTGCTACAGTGTTGTTCATCTTCCTATAATAGCGCAACTCTTTGGCATCCGGTTGGAGGAGAAATTTGCCCCATCTTGACGTTTTCACTTCAATTTAGTGATGGGTTGGAGATGCCCTTAATACCTATATTTTGTGATATATGACTATTAATGTCTTGATTATATTGTCCAAGTGGAAAAATGTCAGAACTGCTTACATATGGACGATTGTGCCTCGTTACATGTTCGGCCAAAATAAAAGGGCTCACTAAAGATTATTTGACTTACATACCTGACGAAGGCATGAAACTAAGAATCCAACTTGCGAACCTCTTGAGTTCAACTTCGTTTTATTCTTTTGTCTTCGACACCTAGATAAGAAGTTGGCAAAGGATCTGAGTTTGACCGTCACATCACTCACTGATAACATAATATCATTTGGACCACATGAAAAATCTCTACGTGGCAAAGTTAGTTGCAAGAAGCCATGTGGAGATACTTGCCACAAAATCTATTGAAAAAGATGGTTAAAGCAATAGATTGTGGCCACGTGTCGTAGAATATTCTAGAAATGTAAATACTCCAATAAGGCAGCGACACTTGACAAGGAAAAGAGAAAATATTGAAATGCCCTAAAATTTGAAACATTTATAAATAGTTGAAATTAGATCAAAGAAAATAGAGATTAATTGACAACCTTAGCCAAATTTTTTTTCATATAATTCTCAATCCTTTCGAACAAAGAAGTGGGTAAGAATTTGTTGAAACCAATTATTTGGGTCGAAAAACTGGCGTCGTCTATGGAAAGCGAACAATTTTCCACGAAAATCATAAACCAATGGGTGAAAGTTGGAAATTGTAAGAGAGAGAAAATATGTTGAGAGAAAGCTGAAAAAAATGAGTGATATTGAGGAAAAAAATGGTGGCAGAGTGAACACTTGGAAGACAACAATATCAATCAGAAAAGGCAAAGAGAAGAGATCCCAAATATTGTGGTCAGCTAAGGGAGAGAAGTGCCTAGGAAAAAATGCAACAAGTGACAACCTTGATGGAGACAGTCTAAATGCTAGTGGAGAAAAACCAGGCAAAAATACTTATGCCGGGGGCAGAGTAAGAATGAGGAATGGATTGAAACCGAGGCTAGAGTCCCAGCAACCAGCCACTCCCATCCACAAAGCGAGCCACCCAACTCTAGGCATTACCAGCCCATTGTTCCGCTCAAAGAGCGAGAGTGTAAACCTATAAGGTATGTCAGTGTCTTTGATAGGCTTGATGACGAAGTCGATTGCCATCAAAGGAAAGACCACTTATTTGAAGGGAGAAAGGTGGAATCAATCTCAAGGGATGCACTATACGTGCTAGATTATTCATATGATCATGAAGGACACGGTCTTGCCAGGACTTTTGAGCTGGATGACGATGATGATGATGATGATGACGACGACGACCACCTTACATTCTCCCAAGAAATCTGGAATATCTCCATTCTAAGGGATTTTGTTAGACCCTAACTGTACAAGTATACTAAGAGAGGTGATCCCATGTACCACTTGGTAAATTACAAAATTGAAATGAAGCTAAAAAATGCTTCGCCTTTGCTAGATGTATAGCCTTTCACATGACTCTCACAGAGGCGGCCAAGAGGTGAAACCTGAAGTTGAAGCCTGACTTCATCTGAAGTTGGCCTCAACTGAAGAAGGTGTTCATGAGCGCTTTCGTAGGCCACACTCTAGGTGAAGCTCCAGCCACAAGACTAAATGATATAAGACAGAGGTTGAGTGAGTATGTGAAAAGCTACTTTAAGACATTCCAGAACGAGCTTATCGTAGTTGAATCCATATCTAATGATAAGGCATTGGATGCCTTGTGGAGCGCATTGAGGATGGAGACCATATTATTTTTTAGTCAACACACCATCACATTCCCAGTATGGTTGTCAGGCCTCTACTAGGAAATGATAGGGGGTTCGAATACCCAACCTTATATAAATAACTCATAAAAAATACATAGGAGGGGGGCATAAAACCTGACCTCCAATCAGAAGAATTAAAACAAACAAATAAATTAATAATTAATAAAGCAATAAATAAGGAGGTACTACCTCCCAAACAATAAGTTCTAAATAATCTATAGGCCCCTAAATGTAGGAAACTCATGTCTATCAATTTGAATAAGCTTTGGTATTGCCGCAGTAAGTTTTGAGCACCGTACTCAAAATAGCAACAACAATCCCAACCCTCTAAAGTAAGTAAATCAGCTACCTGGTTGTCCTCTAGATAAATATAAGAAATAGTATCATGGTCGGAGATAAGGATATGTTTGATATGGTGAAGAGTGGCCTGAATAGACCAAGGTCATCCACCTTTGGTGATACAATGAATGGCCAAAGTAGATTCTGTCTCAATCCATAAATCTGATAGTGCAGTCCTACGAGTAAGAATGATACCATCAAGAATAGTCCTGAGCTCGACCTCCAAAATAGGGCACTCGCCATATGAAGAGAAGAAGGCACAAACACACTGACCTAATGAATCCCTAATAATCTCACATCCACTCGTAAATCCATCTTTGACGCATCCATCATTGTTGACCTTGTAAGATCCCAATGGTGGAGTACGCCAATAAACCAAAACAGGAGGAGGAAGGGATGGAGTAGTAAGAGATATACCAAAAAGATGAGTAATATCCATATCTCCTTGCCAATAAATAACCCGAAATAAATTGCATGTATGTAGTAGGAAGATAGTATGGTATACTCTCCAGATGATCCGTCTCGTATCTATAGAGATATCTTGGTACTTTGCATCATTCCTCGCAGTCCAAATAAACTAGAGAATTAGAAGAGAAATGATCGTGCGAATATGACCTTTTCTAACAAACTGACCCAAGAAACGCCAAGGCTGAAAGCGAAACTGAAAATCCTCCTTCGGCCGAAGGGTTATATGAAAAATGTCAGAAAAATAGCACCAAACATGGTCGGTAATACAACTGTCAATAAATAAATGTTGAATAGTCTCAATAGCAGAGCAACACTGACAATGAGAAGCCATATGACTACCAAATCCTTCTCTGAATAACAACATCAACTGGGATAAGACTCTGCCATAGTCTCCAGCAGAAGAAAGAGATAGTTGTCAGGATAATAGAACTCCAAATCATACGGTATACAGCCTGAATAGTATGCCCCGTACGAATTAGCTGCCATGTAGACTTGGTAGCAAATCTACCATCTGAAGTTTCCTTCCACAAAATATGATCTTGTATATCAGCAGTGATAGGGATGTTCCCTATCTGCTCAGCAATAATGTATGGTACAAGTTGAAGAAGTCTACCAATGTTCTATCCAGTATCATTAAATAATTCTCTAACCTAGATAGAAGAATGTGTCAAGTGTGGGTGTTGATAAGCTAATGTAGACTCGCTCATCCAACAGTCATGTCAAAAGAATATCTGTCCACGCCCTAACTGCCAAGCAATGTGTGTCTCTGCCTGTGGGCCTATGTGCTTTAGCCTCTTCCATACAACTGAAGTTTAGTAAAGAATAGTAGCCAGCAACGGATGGGTATCATTACAACACTTACTCAGTAAAAACTGAGCTCATAATAAACGCTGAGATCTGAATAATCACCAGAGCTTTAGGGAGAATGCATCAACAAGATCATGCGGTCTCCTAAAGCCCAATCTACCCTCCTCAATTGGAATACAAATGTCCTTCCATCTCCTCCATTGTAAATCTTGGTGCATCGTCTAGAGTCTCAAAGGAACCTAGTAAATATGCCCTCTAACTTCTTCAAGATAGCATTGGGAGGCTTCATAATCTGAAGGAGATAGAGAGTAATAGATGATAGCACCAATTAAATCAAAGTAATTCGTCTCCCAAATGATAGGAGCCTCGAGGCCTAGCCAGAAATCCTACTCCAAACTTTTTGGACTAAGTCATCATAAAAAAAGATCTTTATTGCTCCTTTAAATAAAGGAACACCAATATAAGTGAAGGGCTGCTGCTGATGTCGAAACCCTGTCAGATTCTTCAGTCTATGTATCTTACTAGTAGAAAATCTCTTAGGTAACATAATCCCACTTTTATGTCTGTTCACCAATTGCCCAGAAGTCCCTTCATAGTGTTCAATACACTGTAATACTCATTTGATAGACTGATTCTGGCCATTGACGAAAATAATCATATCATCTGCCAAGAACAAATGAGAGATAAGAACATCACCCCCATGTCTGTATGCCATCAAAGGAATATGTTGATATTGCTGAGTGAGTAGTCATTAAAAATAATCTGCAACAATAATAAACAACGATAGGGATATGGGATCACCCTGTCTAAGCCCCTGAGATGATGAGAAAAATCCATATGGTTTGCCATTAAGAAGGACCGAGAATCGACACTCTAAAATACACTTCCGTATCCGATCAATCCAAAGAGTATCGAACCCCAAACCCTCCAGAATAGATATCAAGAAGCCCCAATCTATGCATTCATAGGCCTTAGTCATATCAAGCTTGAGGATAACATTACCCCCTCGAACTTTCGTATCAAGTGTATGTAATAACTCATGTGCAAGTAGGACATTATCCCCAATTAGCCATCTTGAGATGAATTCGCTCTAAAGAGCTAAGATGATCTGAGGTAGTAAAGTGGTCAGTCGTGAGTTCATCAACTTCGTAATCAACTTATTAAACATTGTACATAAGCTGATATGATGAAACTCTGACCACCTACAGGCATTTTCCTACTTTGGAAACAAGACAATAGAAGTAGTTGCAAAGCCCCTAGGTAGGTGTCCTCCAGCAAAAAAAGTCCAATACTGCCTGAAATACATAATCTGATACTATGTCCCAGCAGACCTAAAAAAAAGTGAGATAAAAACCCATCTGGCCTGGCAACACTATCTGGATCAATACTGAAAATAGCCTCTCGTACTTCAGTCAAAGTAGGAGTTCGATTAAGTTATAAATTGTCCTCATTGGACACCAATCTAGGTATAATACTAGGTCGAATAGGGTCGACCGACTGAAGAGGAGCTGACAAAAGCTCCAAGAAGAAAAATACTGCTGAAGGCTAAATAGTCTCAGAAGACTCAAACACCTTGCCTGGAGCTAAGGTAATAGACCAGATCCTAGATCGAATACAACGTTCCTGAACTATAGAATAGAAGTATCGGGTATTATGTTCACCCTCACAAGTCAAACATGCCCCTGCTTTTTATTTCCAAAAGGCCTCCTCAATAGATAAAATACGATTCAGAACTTCCTGAGCATGGTGCAAAGTATCACGATGGTAAATAGAAGGATCTCTGTCATGGCCTAACTCTGCATCATCCACCCTACACTCGGCATCCCTACTTTTCTGAAAAATATCACTAAATACATTTCAATTCTACCAACGAATGCCCTATTTGAGCCTAAACATCTTCTTCTAGAGAGCGGCCATTCCCATAAGATGGGTAGGAAATGACCACTTCTAAGATACAAAGTCCAGAAAATTGTGATGCCTAGACCAAACATTGAGGAATCGAAAATGACGAGGCCCAAAATCATCGTCAAAAGACCAATGAATCAAAAGAGGTGAGAGATCAGAAGTGATTCGGTTCAGATGGCGAATTGAAAATTGAGAACAAAAAAAAAGCAACCGTTGAGTTAATCAAAACTCTGTCCCGACGCTTCCAAACCCTCATATTTGTCCATGTGTACTGACTTCTAGAATGTTCTGCATTCGTCAAACCACAATCCATCATCATATCTGCAAAATCTCAAGTGCCCATATCATGAGTATTCATACCAATACGTTCACTGTTGTGAGAGATCACATTAAAGTCTCCCCCAACTAGCCACGGCCCGTCCACAGAAAGGGATATTTGGTGAAAACATGTCCATAAATCTCTACGTCCAACTGGCGAGCAAGAAGCATATACTGGAGTAGTAAACAAAGGTCTGGCTAATTTAGGATGCTCAACTTTAATGTGAAAGAATTGGGGATGATCAACAATCGAAGTAACAGTAGTCCCCAAATTCCAAAAACACCATATCTTATCCGACTCATTCTGTAAGCTCACATCAAAAGAGAGAAATCGTCTGATAAAGTCAAAGTTCTTCCTCAAGACAAACGACTCCAACACCACCAAAAAATACACCTGATGGAGTCGAACCAATTTTTTCAATCATCTACAAGTGGCAATACTGCGCACACCTCTCACATTCCAGATGATAACACTCATAAAAAGACTGGCTACGTGACGAAGCACTTGTCTGACTACGAGTCACACATTTAATTGGACGCAGGACTTTCGAACTTTTCTTCCTATGACATGCAGTGAAACTATCGGCCTCTTGCCTCTCATCTAAACCAACCAAGTCATCAAAAGAATTCCTACGAGAAAGCCCCAAGAGATGAACTTCTAGCTAAATAGAACTAGCAGTATTGGAAAGAATCGAAGCATCTACATTTTCATAACTATAGAGGCAGGGACTGACATGTAAATATGTAAATCAATATAAAAAACTGGCTGTACTGGCTCTAACAAATTAAAAAACTCACGAGGGACGGATATCGTGTAATCTAATATTAGATCCAAAAAAATAACATCATGAATGGGCTTTGAAGCCTCAATAATGGAAATAGTAGAAGTAAGCTAAATGGTAGGTCCCATATAAACCACTAGAGGTAGTATAGCAACAACTGGAGAAGAATCACCAACTGGGACCCACTGTCTAGGAACCTTAGCAACAACTTTCTTTCTCTTACCCTTCACAGCCCTATTGACAATAGGTATCAGAGCATCAACAGGCTTACTAGACAAAACAACAACAGGCTTAAAAGCTGGAGTAACAGTATGCTTAGAAGCCGGAGTAACAAAAGGCTTAGAAGCCTGGGCAACAACAGTATCCACTGGTGGAGCCCCCATCCTACAATGATCAATAATATGGCCCATATGACAGCATTTAGCACAAAAAAAGTGACAACCTCTCATAAACAATAGGTTGCCAAAAACTATAGGATGCACTTCTATCAATCCAAAATCCTGTCTGGGAGCTTATGCTCCAGATTTACCTCAACATAAACCTTGGCTTCACTAGGCCTCAACAAATCAGCAGTCGCCTCATCAATCCTCAATGGCACCCTCACAATTTTAGATAAAGCAAATAAAAACTCCTTCGCACATAGATGAATAGGCAATAAAGGAAAATATATCTATACAGGGGCAATGGAGGTTTCAGCATCAGGGAAGAAATCACAAGTCCACTTAAGTATACGCATGGGACAACCCATACAAAGTGGTTTAAAAAATAAACGATTGTAATCATCATCATGCGTTAAATGTATAAGTATGTGCTTGTAATATATAAGTCCAAGTTTAAAATCACCGCAAAATCTGAACTTCTGAAAACTGTTACGTATCTCCACCATTTTGAGCTTGTGATGCGAAAACTTGCCAACAAGTGTGAACTTGAATGGCTCAGCAAGAGAGGCCTCCTCATCAGAGAAAATAACCAAAGTCGGCTCACCACGATGTAAATATGGCTCCTTAGCCACAAACTCGGACAAGTAGAATCAGGAGAGGACTGAAGGACAGAAGCAAATGATTTTCTCGTACTCCGTTCGATTGAATATGCAGTCTATCGTTCAGTGACAACTGCAGCATATGTTAATTTTCCAGAATTCAGTGCAGATTGAACTTCTTGAGAAAAAACATGAGGACCCAGAGCAATCGGAGATGAAAAATTAGGCAAACAGAGAGGGATGGAAAAACTAGCTGGAGGTGGTCGGACGATCGATTCCTGGCGATCAACTGGTTGCTGGCGGTCGTCCGATTTCTGGTGGTCAACTAGTTGCTGGCGGGTTTTGGTCATCCAACTGATGCGATTACTGCTATGTCGATACAGCAGCGACCATAGATGGCCCAGACACGAACCCCAATGCATGGTTGTGGTCGCCCAAGGCCAGAGAAGGCAAGGAGGGTGGTCCGTCGTCGTGGGTCCCTCCAAATTAGAAGGCAGAACTATGGTTTTGCCCTAGGTCCACTGCGGCTTTGTTGGTTTGTGGCTCAATAGAGCCACTTTGGGTTGGCATAAGGTCGGCGACGATATAAGAGATGGTAGGCGGGAAATGGCCGACCACATTGGAGACCAGATCGGGTGGTTTAGGGTTCGGATCAAGGGCGTGTTTGGATGTAAGGGATGAATCATCCATAGCTGATTATTTAAGGTTTGATATTAATTACACTGGTTCATTCCACTGCATTTGCTAAACCATATGATGGAGACCATATTTTGGCAAGACGTGCAGAATAAGAGGACTCAAATTTATAATTAATTGGTAGATTGGATCAAGGAAGAATTTAGACAGAAGAAACTATTGAAAATCGGAAGAAGCGTGAAGGTGAAAGAGAAATGATGGATCAAGGTGTGGCGAAGAGTGCATTTCAAAGACAACCATCCTAACATATCGTCCATGCCTAGGTATCGTGAATATAAGGCGGAGGTGATTAAGGTTGCCACTACACGAGGACAATCATCAGGTGAGGCATCTGTTCCCACGTTGAGATTGAAATATTGTAGAATACATCGATCCAAAGGCCATGATACAGATGAATGCCCTAATGTGAAAGCTACTATTGATTAGATTATAGAATAGAGGTATATGCCTAGTGGATGAGATCAGACAGGGAATTTTTTACTAAATCCCAACTATACATACAATGAAGAACTAGACATGAAAGCGAGTGGAGGGAGATTATCGTCAAGCACCTCGAGCTGTCCTACAGAGAGCCCAAGGAATGCCAAACATACAAACACTTGCGGCCCAGCCCTCCATCAAAGAGATCAATACTATTCTAGATGGACCCATCATTGGGGGCCCCCATATAGGAGGAGCAAGCAACATTTCTTAAAAAAAACTATGTAAGGACAGCCATAAATCCCATGTTGGAAAGCTATTGGGTAAGAAGAGAAGCAAAGCCGAATGGTCCAGATATAACATTCAACGATGGAGATAAAGCCAACATCCATTACCCCTACTGTGATGCCATGGTGGTCTAGGTGGTAGTCGCCTGTAACAACATCAAGTGGATACTGGTTGATAATAGTGTTCTCTAAACATCCTATTTGGCAATGGATTCAACCAGATGGAGGTTGACTATCCATGGACGTCCATGTCAAATATTTTCACTGATACAACATCATTTTTCGTGGTAAGATTTTCCTCGCAATTAAGGTTGGGAATGAGCCTTTAGTGGCTAGAAACTATATGGAATTCTTGATCATTGATTGGAGGTCTGCCTACAATGGGATTTTGGGTCAGCTGGCAATGAAGCAGTTGATAGCGGTAACTTGAATTCATCACATCTGCACGAAATTTCCTATCCCAGTAGGGTAGCTACTGTGAAAGACAATCAGGAATCTTTCCAGGAGTGCTACCTCAACGCTCTCTAATTCTCTATGAACCCCTATCGTGAATGCAGTAATGATGACTGAACTTGCCTTAGACAAAGTGGCAAAGCCAAAGGAAGAAGAGGACAACAAAGGTAAGATTTTAATTAATGATAACATAGACTCCCGAATCATCGAGTCTTACTACGAAGTTGCGATCAAGCCCTTAATCTGAAGGATGAAGTTGGCAATTCGATTATCAAAAAAGTGAGGCCCTTGGTTTTTGCCTGATCAACAAAAAACAACAAAGTCAAAATCTTCAAATGTATCAACCGAATGAGATAAAGCGAAAATAGCCTAAGTTAAAAAAAAGTGACTCACAGAGCTTGCCATAGAGGCATAGCATAAAAATTTGAAGATTGGTATCGGCCTGCTGAAACTCTAGTTCTCCTTCACAAAGAAAAGTGACTTTTTCCAATCTTTTACTTTGTTAGGGATGTCTACTAATTTTGGGGTCAAATTCGACCTATGTGTAACATAATAGTAGATAGGCTGAGGATTTCACGTATTTTCAGCTTGAACCAGATGATAGAAGAAGTGAAACACTTTAGATGAAAAACTTTCTATCCAAACCAGTGTTCTTCCATAAGCCGAAGGAGGCTACCACCACTGCCTAACTGTTAGGACCTAGTTGGGTAGGGGTTTATCTGTAGTCACAGAAATGTTTGGAAGAAGTGCTAAAATGGAAGGTGAAGCCTAGACTCCATAGAGAATGTGTGAATGGCTATGCATCCAGGCGGAGGCCTATCAGCTGTTTGGTGGGAGCCAAGAAAAATCAACTCTATATCTTATGAGATATTATAAAGGCTTCAGATATCGGCGAGCTCTTCGTCTATTTTAATGGATGAAAAGATATTGCTAGCTGGGTACATGTTATGAGCAGGCCCCTCCACAACTTCACCTCATTTTCCTCTCCATTCATTCCACTCTTGGTAAATAGGTTCGTCAATCAACCAAAATTTAGATTTTTTCAATGGACTACCCTCATTCTTCATACGGTCGAAGTCCTCCTTAGTAACGACTTTGTCGCAGGGCCCCAAACCCATATTTTGTAAACTTTTAAGTGCTACCACATCTACAGAAGATGTAAAAGACTCAATAAAGGATTCAGATTCATTTGCCTCCATCCCTGCCCCAGCATAAGGATTTTGAGAAGACATTTCTTTTGTTTAAGAAGAAAGATCTAAAAATATAGATAAGAGATTTACCTAAAACAAAAAAAGAACAACTATTTAAAAACTCTGAAGAACACCACCAGGAAGTAATAAGGGTAGAAGAGTATTTTGTATATGCTATTAGAAGTCTGAAAGTAGATACAAGAATTAAGAGCTTTAGTGAAGAAAATAATCATATATTTATAGTTTCTGCCAAACGAGTTGGACCGTTAGGATCATGAAGATGCAATCTGGGCGTGATGAGAAGGCTCATCCCCACCGTTGAATTTGAAATGGCACAAGAATAAAATTCAAATAAAGGATCCAGATGTATTACACGCGCTCACATCCATCACTGACGCGCATTAGAGGCTAGTTGGTGAAAGAAAAAGATTGCTGCAATCAAGACAAGCTTCCCATGCACACACTGACATCTGCATTAAATACGGTAATCATGATGCACCATTAATACACGTACTTCAGTTATGTGTAGAGAGAAGACACGTGTTCCACTACCTTGCTAGAAAGATATGTAAATAGTGAAACTAAGTCCAAAGTCTAATATAAATAATTAGGCTCGGACTTCAAGGACTATTGTTATACCTAAAGTATGAAGGGATGAACCAGTGCAGATGATGAGGTTGGATGAAACCAAACATAGTGTAATTTTAAATCATTTGGTCTAATCAAAGTCCAAAGCCTTGTATAAATAATTTGGCTCAGAAGATCCTTTGAATTACATACCTTGCAAAGGCATGAAACTAAGAAACCAACTTGCAAACCTCTTGAGTTCAACTTCGGTTTTTTCTTTTGCCTTCGATGCAGCTAATAACTTGGCGAATAGTCTGAGTTTGATCGTCACATCACTCACCGATAACATAATATCATCTGGACCACATGAGAATCTTCAAGTGGTAAAGTTAGTTGCAAGAAGTCATGTGGAGATAACTGTCACAATATCTGTTGAAAAAGATTGTTAAAGCAATAGATTGTGGCCACGAGTCATAGAATATTCTAGAATCCTAAACCCTCCAATAAGGCAGCGATACGTGGCAAGGAAAATAAAAAGAAAAAGACCGAAAAGCTCTAAAGCTTGAAACATCTATAAATAGTTGAAATTAAATTAAAAAAAAAAGAGATTAATTGAAAATTTTAGCTAAATTCTTGCTTCTAGATTTCTCAATTCTTAAACGACAATTAAGAGAGTTGAATTATTCTTTCGAGCAAAGAAGTGGGTAAAGATTGGTTGATAGTAATTATTTACGTCAACATGGACTATCATAATCATGAAATTCATGTTTTACTGGTAAATAATATTGTGTGCATGACATACAACATATTAGATTTTTTATTACAGACAATATTATTTCGGACCAAAACTAACTGACAAAATGTTAATCCAATATTATATGCTAATATGTCCTTTCGAAAAAATAATTATGATGAGAAATACATGTTTTGGCATTTTATGTGGATGCTGCTAAATTATTTGTTGTCCACTTATTTTATATTATTTAGTCTTTTATTATTTGTGAGAACATGTCAATCTTAAACTTGTGTTGACTTTCTAAGGAGAAAAAAAATTAACATGAGTAAGAAAATATTTATTTAAAAGATAGTGCACAGTTCTTTGTGGTAAAATGTATTCTTTGAAATAAACCAATTTTTTTTAATACAATATCATGTTCGTCAAATTTGATTGAAGGCTCCGTAGAATTCTCATGTAGTGCTTGATCTTAAGGTAAATTGACCATTTTATCACTAATTAAAATTTGAGAATTCTCAAATTTTTGGAAGAAATTTAGGGGTGGACTTTGTGAGTTCACTCACCTTCCATGTAGACCATCTAGAAATTTATAATATTAATATATGGATCCACTAGATTGTCACATGTATGTTTATTGCACACTCTAATCTAGCATTTGCTGGATTATTTGCTTAATTATTCGATTATGGACATACTTTTTAGATTTTACAATTAAGACACGTATTCTTGATAATGCTGGTTATTTTACATCTTAAATATTTTGATGATTATTAGTTGAAATAATGGTCGAACGTCTTTTGTCAATGGTTTAGCAGAATATTTATTAAACGCTCTCACAGATAATTGCTAAATAATTACAATTGAGAACAAAATGTTTCCATCTTTACTTAGGGAATGATATTTTACATGTAGCTTTATTGGTACTCATCGTGTGAACATCAAGTTCTCTTTAACATAGTTGAATTATGGTCAGAAGTCTTATATTTCTCATCTAATTTCTTAAGTTGTGCAATATATATCTTTATTTCTTTACCACATTGCACAAAGATGGATCTTTAATGAAGTTGAGAATATACATTGGGTTTGAATTTCTTGACGGGTGATATTATACGGTGTCATATGCCGACTGTCATTTTGATAAAACATTTTTCTCAACATTAGGAAAGAAATAAAATAGTTGGAAAGGATATATGAAAATGTATCATATTATGTTTTCTAGATTCTCACACAAGACAATACGAACTAGAAGTTCGACAATCAATAAATTTATTTGTAAATCATACAATTGACATATGCATTTACTAACAAAAAAAATTAACCAAATCTCATATACCAGCTATAAATACTCCAACTCGGATTGATATTGACAATCTGTTATATTATATTTGGTAAATTAATAGCACGTCTAAAGCGTGGTAACATTTGATTATAAATAAAAAAAATCCTCAAAAGAAAAATGGAGCAAATAGTTAAGGTAGTCTCATTGAAAAGGCATAAACTCTCAGACAGTATATAGACTTAACTAATTGTACGACTCAGAAGAGATTTAGCATCTTGAAATATTGAAAATGAAGAGATCTTAATAAATTATGCAATTCTAAGGAAAGAAATAGAATCGAAAATAGATAATTGTCGACAATATATTTATTATACAATATAGTGCACAATATTATGAAGGAAAGCAATGATGTTGAATCAAAATCTGTAGAAGAATGTCGATGTAGAAATGATTGGCCAAAATAAAAAATGCAATTCAGAAAAAATTAAACTACTAAAAACCTGAAATTTTTGGATTTGTAGTTCGAATACCTAAAGGTGTAAAGCCAATAGTACTTATGAGAAAAGAAAATAAGAAAAATAAAATCGTAAGATATAATACACAACTTTCAACCTAATGATTTTCACAAATGCTTATATAAGTAGATAATTCTCATGTGGTTGATGCAATCACAAGTCGATATCTTATTAGCCTATTAATGCATGCACCTTGATATGCGTCTAATGAATATAGTTATAACAAACTCATTTGGCATGACTAATAATACTATAGATATCCATTCCTGGAAGATTTAATATACTTGAAACATATAGTTCAACTTTTTGAAAAACATAATTAATCAAAGTACAGATCTCAAGTGATATTATCATGATGGAGAGTAAATATGCGTTGTTCTATTTTTTCTTTGATCGAGATTTTGTCTCATTGGATTTTCCTAGCAATGTTTTTAATGAGACAACTTTTATAGTGTATTAAAAAAAATAATATACTCTTTACTAAGATTTTTTTCCCCATAGTTTTTCCTAGTAAGATTTTAACGAGCCATATTCTTTGTGTAAATGACATCCAATAAGAACTGTTATAAATATTATAGTTATGGATATCAATAACCTACAATGCATTTACTCTTAACATAACTCTATGATTATATTCTCATGTGTTACAAATTGTATACGAGACAGACCCACAAAAGGAGAAACAGCATGACGCGAACCTGCGAAGATCGAATCTCGAAAACCACAACAAAGATTGATATGAATCTCAAGAAAGCTAAAATCAAGCCGCATTATGACTTCTTGAAACAAAAAGAACCAATTTTAAATACCACAAAAATTTGCGAAGCCTTTGATAAGTTTGGTTAGTTCAATTAAGAACGAGCAAGAAAAATGAATCCCAGTTTAATTTAATCTATCAATAGTCAAAGTTGTCTTTTTGTCTACAATGAGAAGTGTTTATATAGTATAAATCAATGAAATTCCAATCTAATTCGGAAATAACTAAAAACTTAACAAAATTAGAGTTTTATTTGGAAAGACTTTCCCAAATTTTATCCTAGGTGATCACCCAGGCTAAATTTTAGCTTCTGTTTTCGTTTCATGGTGTAGGAAGATCGTCCCACATTTTTTCTAGGCGATCGACTAGACATATATGATCATCTCCAGTGTTTTGGTTTCCAATCTTTGAATCATACTAATTTTGGCTCTCCAATCTTCCACTAGCCTCCAATATGCCTTTAATATGATTCTTAGTTTGAATTAAATGTACTAAGGTTGACTCTTCCTTGGTCATACTCATTTTGAAGGTTGGTGTCTTGATTGTTGCACTTTGAGTATCAGTTTCGGCCCATGTAGCTTGGACAAGACCTTGTATGGCGTCCTTGATATTCTTGGCTCTTGATCTCATTATTGGCTCCACTGGAATATGTAACGAGTCTTGGCTAGCTTGTCCATGGCTCGCATCATCCACTCCTTCTCAGAAGGATTCGACTCGAATCATCACATGCGTCAAAGAGAAAAAGACCAGCAACATTAAAAGTAGCACACACATTATACTTACCTGAAAGGTCAAACTTATAAGCATTATAATTTATCCTATCAAGGACTTGAAATAGCCCATCCTCCCTAGGATGTAGCTTAGACCATCCACGGCTAGGAAATCTTTCCTTATTCATATGCACCCAAACCCAATCATCAGGCTCAAAGATAAGTCAACGGCCTTTGTTGGCTTTAGTTGTATATTGTTTATTGTTCATTACAATTTGTGCCATTTAAAGCTCATTTGTCTCACCTGGATTACTTTTATAGGCGGGTCGGTTTGGAATAACAGCTCTATGTACAAAGTCAATTTGATGTTCAATATCTCTAATAGGTGGTAACCTACTAGACATATCTTTAGGAAACACGTCCTCAAATTCCTACAGTAAGAAAGTAAGCAAACTGGGGAGGGATTGTTTAGTTTTGCTAATTACAATATCTTTTTGTTCCTCTGTCGTTTTATTTTCTTGTACTCCTACCTCACTATTTTTTTTTTTTTTGTGCTCCAAATCATCTACTTTAATATGTGCATGAAGAGCATGCCTTGCAAATATAACCTCACCTTCTATAGGTACTCTACACCATCATCCTTCAACTCAGGCATCACATTAGTATCACACTCATCCTTAGTTTCCACTTCTCATATTTTCACGCAAAATCATTACCTTTTTATTTGGGCATTGTGACGCAATGTGCTCGGAACCCAAACATTTAAAATATTTGATATCCCTATTCTTATAAGGTTGAAAATCTGACTTGAATTTATTGTTGCTAGTTACATCCTCTTTTTCCTTAGGTGGTTCAGTTTTCCCCTTTGAAACAACTCTATCACTCCTATCATTAATATCTTATTTCAGTTTCCAATGAGGGTTAGGTCCCGAAGAATACCTTGCTGCCTCATTTCTTTTCAATTGCCTCTCTACCTTCATAGCCATGTGCACCATGTCATCCAACTCCACACAGTGTTTTAATTCAACTACATTGGCTATACCCCTATTTAATCCATTCATAAACATAGCCAATGTGGCCTCCGTATCCTCTTTAACATTAGCCTTAATCATAGCCACATCCATCTTCTTATGGTAATCATCTACATTCTTTGAACATTGAGTAAGGCTTTCCAATTTTTGATAGAGGTCTCTATAGTAGTGACTAGGAACAAATCTCATCATCATGAGAGTTTTTAAATCACTCCAAGTTTCTACAGGCCTCTTGTGATTTATCCTCATATTTTTTGTCAATTGATCCCACTACATTTATAGCATAGTTAGTGAACTCAATTGCTACTAATTTCACATTCTTCTCTTCCGAATAGCTATGAGAATCAAATATTTATTCCAACTTCATTTCACACTCTAAATAGGATTCAGGGTTATTCCTATATTGGAAGGAATGTATTTTTATTTTTATATTCCCAAGGTTCATATCTACCCCCATCTTGGCCTCTATAGTCTCCTCTTCTAAGTGACTTTTCAAGCCTATCTCCTCTACGCCTCATTCTACCCATCTCAGCTACATAATTATAGCCATCCTTATCATCACTATCCACTACATTCTCATCTTCAAAATCAACCATAGGATAATGATTACGCCTATCCTATCTCGTATCATTAGAAATCCTGGGTTGTTGCTCACTTAGTAAAGTTGTAATCACTGTATCATACCTATCCATCATATCCCTCAACGCATTATTATTTTTCCTCATCTCTACAAACACCATATTCATTCAATCAAATTGTTGTTGCATGGCTTTTAACAAAAATAATTGGTTGTTCTCTTCCCCAGGTGTTATTTATTCATTATTAGACATTTTGGGATAAAAAAATCAAAATTAGTAAAAAATTACCTTAACGTGTTTACACTCGTGTTTCACCCTATTTGACTTTTTCTCGATAATATTCTCACCATTCTTGCCTTTTACCTCTTTGTTTTTTCTTACAAGTTCTTTAAGGAACTAACAAAACTCAATCAAGAATTTGGTCTCCGCAATGTTCAAGAACAAGAAAATATGGACATAAAAGACAACGAGAACGACTCAAGGAGAATCACAACACGAATAAGATTTGAAGACTTAAACACCGGATGATAATATGGAGTGTGTGTTTCTTGCCAAATATAACACAATAATCTCAAAGGAATGTGTTTCATGACTTATCTTGATTTTTCTTGAATTTTCATTTGCTTAATACTTTTCGATCCAACACAAGAAACTAATAAACAAAAAAATATCACAAGGCAAGAACTAAAAAAGAATTAGTTTTAGTACCTTAATAGATCGTGCCCAAACAATTCTTGAATATTTTTTGTGCAAGAAAAGATTTTTTTTTTTATTATTATGACTTAAGATGAAATTGATGGGCACATCTTTAATAAAATTGATCTTAAAAGTGGATACCACCAAATAAGAATAAAAGAAGGATATGAATAGAAAACTATTTTTAAGACTAAGTATGAATTGTATGAGTGGTTAGTAATACCTTCTGATCTAACTAATGCCCGAGCACATTCTAACTAATGTCCGAGCACATTTATGAGATTAATGAACCATGTTTTACATGCATCATAGGCAAATTTGTGGTAATCTACTTTGATTATATCTTAGTGTATAGAAAGGACTTAGATGAGCATATTGATCAATTGGGTTGTGTGCTTGATGTTTTACAGGGTGATAAACTATAGGATAATTTGCACTTTTGGTCTCCATCCTTTCCAATTTGTAACAAATCTACCCATAATCTTTTTTTTAGCATCAGGCATCCCCAATCTTTCAATTTTTTGCAAATCACGTCCCTATTAACATATTTTAACGGTTTTGCCCTCCTCTTTAAATAAACAAAAATACAAAAAAGCTAAAAACAACAAAAAAAATAAAAGAAAATTGCAAATGAAATCCTACAACTTTTGAAAAGTACAAAATAAGTTCATCTTTCCCAAAAATCCATCCCATCCCATCACATCCCATCCCATCCCATCCCATATTCTCATTTGCATTTATATAAACTCCAAAGATCCCATAAACTACTTAATGAAGTACAACATTAAATGTAAAATACTGTAACGTCCCAAAATTGTAGAAAATAAAGAATTGTTGTATACAATTTATAATTCTAAGCTAGATTCCCACATGTAATTGACTTCAAATCAGATATGCAAAAGTAACAAAATTCAATAAAGACAATTCAGAAAATTTCAATTTTCAAAGACTTCAGAATTCACATATGAAGATCCAAATAAAAGGAAATATGTTATTATATACTCAATCAACAATTTCACTTGCATGCTTATAAACCTCACCGATAAATCACCAGACTTGAACTTACTTGCGTAATCCTTGGCTGCCATTGACGTAGCTGCAGCCTTTTTCTCTAGAGCCGATGCCGCAGCCATCGCTGCCTCATCCTCTACTCTATCCTTTCCATCCACCGTAGAGCCCTCCGGATGTTGTGGAGATGGCGGAGCCGGAGCCATGGTACGGACAACTTTAGGGACCATAACATAAACTATCGCATTCTATCTCGACTTAATCAACCACGGGTCCTTTATGAATTGCTCAAGTATAACCGTCTGTCGATCAAACTCATCTCTGGCCTCCTTACTCCGCATATGCAGAGAAAATCCCTCCTCATAATAACATATCTTCCGACTGAAAAACAACACAGAATGCAAGGAAAACGAGAATCCAAATGTAAAACAGAAAACCCGCAAACATAAACACGCTCTAGTCTTTCGATCTACCTTTTGTGGGTGTTCGGAGAAGACGGTATCCATGGCCACGCCTTTGCATGCACTGGAAGCTTGACTAAATGAACTGAGAATGCAGTAATTCTTTATTTTCTACATTTTTTTGGACGTTACAGTGTTTTGCATTTAATGTTGTACTTCATTAAGTAGTTTCTGGGATCTTTAGAATTTATATAAATGCATATGAGAATATGGGGTGGAGTGGGGTGGAGAAGATGGTGTTCTTTTATATTTTTTAAAAGTTATGGGACTTCATTTGTAATTTTATTTTATTTTTTTGTTATTTTTAGTTTTTTTGTTATTTTTGTTTATTTAAAGGGGATGGTAAAATTGTCAAAATATGTCAATGAGGATGTGATTTGCAAAAAATTGGACATGATTTATAAAAAAATTGAAAGGTTGGGGATGCTTGGTGCTAAAAAAAGGTTAGGGGTAGATTTGTTACAAATTAGAAAGGTTGAGGACCAAAAGTACAAATTACCCTAAACTGTATGATAATATTAAAAAGTGTACCTTTTGCATGGAAAAATTTGTTTTTCTTGGCTATGTTGTTAATGCTAACGGGATTGAGGTAGATGAAGAAAATATTAAAGCAATTAAGGAGTGGCCAACACCTAAACGTGTCACTGAGGTGAGAAGCTTCCATGGTTTAGCTAGTTTTTATAGGCGTTTTGTTAAAAATTTAGCACACTTGCTACGCCACTTACTGAAATTGTAAAAAAAAGTGTTGGGTTTCATAAGGACCTTCAACAAGAAAAAGTTTTTAATATTATTAAGGATAGATTGTGTTTTGCACTTGTTTTAGCACTACCTAACTTTAACAAAACTTTTGAGATTGAATGTGATGCCTCAGGAATATGTATTGGAGCTGTGTGGATGCAGAAGAAAAGATCAATAGCCTATTTTAGTGAAAAACTAAGTGGGGAAGCTTTGAATTATCCAATATATGATAAAGAACTATATTAGTAAAAGTATTGGAGACTTGACAACATTACCTATGGCCGAAGGAGTTTGTTATCTATGCGACCATGAGTCCCTAAAGGACCTGAACGGTAAAAGTAAGTTGAATAGGAGGCATGCCAAGTAGGTGGAATTCATCGACACTTTTCCATATGTAATTCACTACAAACAAGGTAAGAAAAATGTTGTGGCTGATGCGTTGTCTAGAAGGCATGCCCTCTTTTCTACTTTAAATGCCAGGATATTGGAATTTGAGTATATAAAGGACTTGTATGCTAATGATAATGACTTTTCTTGTGTGTATAGGGCGTGTGAGAAGACAACTTTTGAAATTTTGTATAGACTAGATGGCTACTTGTGTAGAGAAAATAAATTGTGTGTGTCTAATAGTTCTATGCACGAGTTGCTTGTGCGTGAGGCACATGGGGGAGGCTTGATGAAATATTTTGGTGTGAGACAAAATTTAGATGTATTGTATGAGCATTTCTTTTGGCCTAAAATGAAACGTAATGTGGAGAGATTGTGTGCAAGATGTGTCATATGTAAGCAGGCTAAATCTAGAGTCTTACTTCATAGTTTGTATACTTCTCTACTTGTACCTAGTGAGCATTGGGTAGATATTTTCATGGACTTTGTATTAGACTTGCATAGGTCAAAGCAAAGTAAGGATTCAATCATTGAGGTTGTTGATAGGTTTTCAAAAATGGCACATTTTATATCTTGTAATAAAATTGGTAATGCAAATAACATAGGTGAATTGTTTTTTCGAGAAATGGCCCGACTCCATGGTGTTCCAAAGAGTATCGTGTCATATCGTGATGTTAAATTTCTTAACTACTTTTGGAAAGTCTTGTGGGGTAAGTGGGGGACTAAGTTGTTGTTTTCAACTACTTGTCACCCTCAAATGAATGGACGAATCGAGGTAGTAAATATAACTTTATCTATTTTGTTACGTACAGTAATTCAAAAGAATCTAAAGAATTGGGAGGAGTGTTTGCCATTTTATTGAATTTGTATATAATAGAAGTGTCCATTCTACTACGAATATTTCTCCATTTGAAATTGTGTATTGGTTTAATCCACTAACTCTTTTAGATTTGTTTCTTTTACCTGTTGATGAAAGGAATAGCCAGGATGAACAAAGAAAGGCGGAGATAGGAAAACAGCTCCACGATAGTGTACAACAACAAATTGAAAAGAAGAATAAACAATATGCAGCTAAAGCCAACAAATGTCGTAGACAAGTTATCTTTGAACATGATGATTGGGTTTGGGTACATATGAGAAAGGAAAGATTTCCTACTTGTAGACCCTCTAAGCTACATCCTAGGGGGATGGACCATTTCAAGTCCTTGAGAGGATAAATAATAATGCTTATAAGCTTGATCTTTCAGGTGAGTATAACGTGTCTGCTACTTTCAATGTTTATGATAATTTTTCCTTTGATGCAGATGATGATTCGAGGTCCAATCCTTTTGAGGAAGAAGGGGGTGATGGAAGCCACAGATCGGCTAGCAAGGACTCGTTACATATTCCGGTGGGGCCAATAACGAAATCAAAACCCAAGAACATCAAGGACGCCATACAAGATCTTGTTCAAGCTATGTGGGCCGAAATCGACACCCAAAGTGCAACAAGCAAGACATCAATTTTCAAAATGAGTATGATAAAGGAAGAGCTAACCTTAGTACATTTGATTCAAACTAAGGATTATATTAAAGACATATTGGAGGCTAGTGGAAGATTGGAAGGCCAAAATGAGCATGAAACAAAGTTTGGAGACCAAAACGCGGGAGATGGGCATTTAAGGCAAAATGAGGAGTTATCGTCCCACACCGTGAAACACAAACAACAGCTAAAAAGCTTGCCTAATTCTGGGCGATCGCTCATGACAAATTTTGGGAACTCCAGATTTTTTCGGATTTGTTTTCCTTTTCCAATTAGATCTCTAATTTTTTTTAATTTTTTAATTAATTCCGAATTAGATTAGAATTTCATTGATTTTTTTGCTGTATAAACACTCCTCGTTGTAGGCAGAATTGAACTTTAATTATTGAGAGATTAAATTAAAGTGTGATTCACTTTTCTTCCTTGTACTTAATTGAATTAACCAAACTTATCAAAGACTTCGCAAATTTTTGTGGCGTTCAAACTTGATTCTTTGATTAAGAAATCATCAAGTCAAGATCCTGCGGCTTGATTTTAAATTTCTTAGAGTTCATTATCAATATTTGTTGTGGGTTCCGAGATTCAATATTTGTGGGTTTGCATCAGTCTCATTGTAGACAAAAGATAAATTTGATTCTTGAGAGATTAAATTAAAGTAAGATTCACTTTTCTTCCTTATTCTTAATTGAACTAACCAAACTTATTAAAGACTTTGCAAATCTTTGTGGCGTTCAAATTTGGTTCTTTGCTTCAAGAAATCATGGATCAAGGTCTTGCGACTTAATTTTAGCTTTCTTGTTGTTCATATCAAATTTTGTTGTGGATTCTGAGATTCAATATTCACGGGTTCAGTTCACATCACAGCAACATTTGTTTTCAATATAATAGCATTACACCATCTTGATCACTACAATCAACTAGGGATTGATAAATATCTTTTATGAAGATGGTACTGCTTAGAGGCTATAACAAGACAATAACATGGGACATATTTCAACATAATTGTATTATACAAGTGTTAGAAAGATGGTAGAATTGAGAACATTGACGCACACTATACAAATGGCTCAATACAAGGATTTTTATTGATTGAAATCATGAATAATAGTTGTACTTTTTAATTTTGCTTAGGTTTGCCCATTGAGTTTTTATGACAAGGTTTTAACGAAGCAGCATTTGACTACTCAAAATTTTTAATAATTTTTTTTTCTTTCGTTTAGTATTTTTGTCCCACTGAGTTTTAGTCAAACAATATTTTTAACGAGACACTTATGTGTGCATAAGTCATTCAAGGGAGAATGTTGTAAAATTATAGATAGTGATAAATGATTGTTTAGTCTTATCATGATACCTAGTAAATAGTTTAGAAATATGTATCTTGATAAGATTGTAATTCTCATTAAAACTCATATATAAAGATCCATCACTATAATGAAATACAAACTTAATCTCTATATCTCTGCATTTTCGCTCTTATTATTTTAGTTTTATAACAAAAAAGTAAGGGCATGTTTTCTTTGATGTTTTTAAACTGTTTCAGTTTTTAGTTTTACAAAACACTCAAAATTTGCTTACTATATTGTTTTGAAAATTAATTTTTGAAAATAAGATTAAATTTATAACACAAAACTCAAAACAAGGTTTTTGACGTTTTTAATGTTTTCAATGAAAATATGGAAAACACTCAAAAGAAGGAAAACAGAATTTATTTAAATAAAAATTCTAAAAATATGAAATTTGAAAAAAAAAAATGTAAAAATTTAAATTATAAATTCTTTAAAAATATTAATTTAAATAAAAATGAAATTCTAAAAAATAAGAATTCTAAAAAAATTTAAAAAATTTATATAAACAAAAATTCTAAAAAATAAAATTCTGAATTCTTAAAAAATAAAAATTCTAAAAAAAATTAAATTATAAAAAATAAAATATAAAAAATAAAATTATAAAAAAGTAAAAATTCTGAAAAAATTTAAAATTCTATAAAAATGAAATTTGTAAATACTAAAAGATAATTCAAGCCCTTCTTGGTTAGTTAAAATAAAAAAATTTAAAAAAATTAATTTAAATGAAAATTGATTAAAATTCTCTGTCCACGTCATTAATTTTTATTTTGTTAATTTATTATTTCTTGGTATTTTAATTTTGTAAAAACAAATATTGTAAGATTCAATGACTTTGAAATATATATATTATTTTATCATATATTAGTATAAAATTATTTTATTTTACTGAATAATCAAATTTATTGAATAAAATGATATAAAACATTTCTCAAAATTTCAAGCATAACATATTTTGCAGTTTTCTATTTTCAGAAATAGTTTTTCAGTATAACAAATCAAACATGTTTTCAACAATTTTAAAATAGACTATCACAATCGAAAAGTGAAAATAAATTCAAGATTCAAAACTAAAAAGTGAAATGCAACAAGAACATTTCTTAAATTTTCAAACGCAAGCATTTCGACTAAGAATAATTTATTGGACAAAGAACAAACCAGGACTGGTTGATTGGACCCATTAACTCGTAAAAGGCATTTAAAAAAAATCATGTGTTTGGCATTTAAACCCATTGCTTTCCTTTTACACCATCTTTTTCATTGATGTAATCATTCTTCAAAGATAATTTATTTATTATTCAAAAGTTCAAATAATAAAGGCAAAAAAGCACATTATATCGTGCCCAAAGTGATAATTTCACTTACTCCGCATGCCTCCAATCTTTTGCTTACTAAGTGTTGAATTTTTTAAATAAATATAATGATGTCTTTTATTATATTCACATGGTACAACAAAATAATTTTTTTTTTTATTTATTACTATTAAAGTATGAGTATCTTTTGTTACATTGGTCAAATTCCTCATTCCGCGTGAAAGAGTCTTCATGGCTACTTGACTTACTTCATCTTTGCTTGGTTTTGGAGATTTATCCAATTTTTTATTTTTTATTTTTGCAATGTATAAAAAATGAAATTTAAATTTTGTTAGGCTAGTTTTAGCATATTTCTTTTGATTTTAGAATAATAAAAATTTTAAGAAAATTGAAACCGAAGGCATCGATCTATAGGTGTTGCAACATATTAGTCACAATCTTTTTTGTTTTGCATTTAAATTTCTCTTTCAATTCTTTAGTACCTTCATTCCTATCTCACAAATTTCCATCCATATTAGCGTTCAAACAATTCTTCTTTCTTTGATTTACACTTCACCGTTCTCTTCCCCTTCCTTATCTCGAGAGCTACGATGCTTGAACTGTTGGAAAATTTTGTACAAGTATTATATCTGTTAATTTTAATGTGCAAACAATTGAATAGAGTTTTGACTTACTCGAAACAAAAAAAATGTTAGAAATTAAAATGAAGAATGGGGTTTTGATCGAGACAATAGTTGAACTCACTTTTTTAAAGAAGAATTTGCCTCGTACAAGTAGGGTCGGTTTTGACATTTTTGCGGTCCGAAGCGAAGTTCAAAAATTAGGCCTCCATGACAAAGTTTGACAAGTCATGGACAAGACTGCTGGTGAGTTGGGTTTCAATGTTTTTAATTTTTTTAAAAAATATAAGCCCCATCGATTTTGTGCCACTACTTAATAATGCTTACTTTGCTTTAAAGTGCTTCAAACTTTTACTCAAATATTTTTATGGGACAACTTCAATAATCAAAAATAATTTTTTTTTTCATGAAAATGGCCCCCTTTCGGTTTTGGGCCCGAGGCGGTTGCCTCACTCACCTTAGCCCAAAACTGGCCCTCTGTACAAGTACTGACTGCTAAACGACAATCGCCACTCAAAAATACAACAATCACTTTTCGAGATATCATCACTACAAATCTCAAAAACAGTGAATCGAAGAGTGTTTGTACTCTCTCTATTATAAAAACAGGAGTTTAACTAATTCAGAATAAATTTGCCAGACAATAGTGCAGTGTATGTGAAAGTGGGGTGAATGAATGAACAATTCTGCAATTATTGATGTCTGTTTATAATATCTGAAAAAGTTGTATATCAAAAGATACAATTTCATAAAAAGAAGATTGGAAAATATATGTCCTAAAACAATACGCCTCTCTTTGAAAAGATACAACGGCCTAAAAAGACATGACTTTTCAAACAAATAGATTATAAAATATTCCGCCATATGGTTGCGTTCTAGTTAATTGAATATTCCACTATATTTTAATTTCATTTTCCATAATTTAAGAAGTTTACTTTCGGCCTTAATATTTCATTTCCCTGAAGTCGAAAGTATGATAATTTACTTGTGGAGTAGAAAACGTTCGGCATTTGAACCCTCATATTCATCTAACGTGTTCTTAAATAAATAGTCAAAGTTGGTCAAAAGTCCAATTTCGAACATAAACTTATAAGATTGAAAATGCATACGTTAAAAAATAAAGTTCATGTTTGGCCCCCATTTTTTCAAAATTAATTTTTTTTCTTCCAAACTTATTTTTAACCACACATTTTATAAGATCCAAAATTTTTATCAACTCTTCAACTATATATTTCATCAAATTTTATCAAAATCTCATAAAAATTAGATTTTTATCTACATAAAACAAGCTCAAAGTTGAACACTTGATGCGCACACACATTCCTACAACATTTTCAAAAATTTCACATAAAAGATGTGCTCTTCAAAGTAGCAATGACAATGGATGGGACAGGCTGGGGTGGCTCTCTAGTCCCCTGCCCCGTTTGAAATTTTTGAGATATATAATGGGGTTGGGGTTGGGTTAAAATATCTCTATTTTTCACCCTTTTTATTTATTTATATATCTTTTAATGTTATTTTTTTTAGTTAAGATTTGATAAAAAAAAAATAGAAAGTAAAGGACAAGGAACAATGTCCTACTCCAAAGTCCAAAGTCCAAAGTCTAAAGTCCTACACTTCATTATCCGGTGCTTTTTAGGGCTTGTTCGATAGAGTTTTTTTTGAGAAAAAATAGAATTTTTTGACTTTTCAAAAGTTTTGGTAGTGTAAAAAAGTTTGAAAAGTCAAAAATTGTAGACATAAAAATAGAATTTTTTAGATAAAATAACAACCGAAGAAGCCCTTAATACCACAATTGTAATGAAACATTCACCTTTCACTAGTCACTTATTTGTTGATGATCGAAGTTGAACCATTATAAAACGTTCAATTGATTTGGGCAATATAAAGACTTGCAAATGGTGAACGGACACGGCCCTACATATTTCTTTCTTGAATCCTCCCTCTTGATTTCTTGATGAAAAGTCCACAAAAATTCACATTCCCACAAAAATGTATTTTATTTTTAGTTAAGATTTGTAAACAAAAAAATAAAAAATAAAAGACAGGGAACATTGTCCTACTCCAAAGTCCAAAGTTTGTACAGACCTCATTATTCGGTGTTCAGACAGTGGTAATAAATAGAAAACCCAAAATGATCTCTTTGCCTAACATTTCAAATTCTTGAAGTCATTCTCCAATCCATTTTGGCTAAATGATGCAATAGCAGTTGAACCCATCAGATTTGTTGTTAATTTATCTGAATTATAGGATCATTCATCATCTGTTCTTCGCACCATGCCATTTCCATGGAAGGAGGTGAGGAGCACCAGAATTTCCAGATTGGTAAATAATCATTTGCAGAACTCCCAGAAAAGGCGTGGGGACTCTTCTCTTGTGGTGGAGACCGGGTTCCCGACCTCCCTCATCGATCTTTTCATCAAGAATCGCGAAAAACTGAAAACTGCATCCAAGAAAAAGAGGGCAATGCACACGGCTATTGCCCTTGATGATTCTAATGATCCGGTGATCAGTGGATCCTTGTCCACTTCTTGCCCCTCTTCTTTGCGTTCTCCTGCGCTCTACCGTAGTCCCTCACCTTTGCCTTTGCCTCCGCGGTCGAGGAATCTGGACGAAATTGTTGTTGTGGATGCCGATAATGGTGATTTTTGTGGTAGAGGTGATGAGAGGGGAAGTGGTGTTAAGTGGGGTGTGGAGACGATTCGGGTTTTTGTGGCTGTTGTGAAGATCTGTCTGGCTGTGGTTTTGGCTATGGGGACAGAGAAATTAACAATGGGGATCACCATGTCTGCGTTTTTCTTGTTTCTCCTGGAATATGTGGGGAAACATTCGTGTGGATTGTTGAAGCCATGTTCTGAGGCAAAAGAAGTGCAAAGATTGATGGTACAAAGTGTTTGGAGGTTTTTCAGATTCAAGGTGGACAAGTCAGATAGCAAGAATGCTGGTGTTTTGGGATATGAGGTGTTGCAAGATGAGTCTTTTAATCCCGGCTGCTCGGGTTTGAAGAAGGATTGTGGGTTGAGTAGTCCAATTCGAGAAACTCAAATTGTGGAACCTAAGCGTCTTTCAATTGCCATTGCAGAGGAAATTCGGCGTGACAAGGAGATGATGGATGAGTCTAGCCATGATGGGAAGTTGGGATATGAAGAATTGGAATTCAAGAAAGTGATAATTGAAAAGGAAGAGTCTATAAGTGAGAGATTGGAATTGAAGGAAAGGAAGTCACGCAGAGCTAAGATGAAATCCAAGATCAAGAAATTTGTTTCAAAGAAACTACGGAGGAGAAAGGAACATTACTCTGAAAGTTCTGAAGTTCGTCCAATTGTAGAAGATAACAATGCCATATGTGAAGAACAAGTCAAATGTGAATGTGAGGATGAATTTAAATCAGAAAGTAGTTACAAATCATCGTCCCTGTCTAGTGAAAGGGAAATACACAATGATTTTGTCAATGCCAAATGTTTTTCCGATAAATCGTTGGAAGCCAACGGGAAAAAAACTCTAGTGGGGGAAGAGGCGAGAACAGAAGCGGAACAGAATTCGAGATATTTAGTACTATGTCTGATTGTTCTCATCGGACTTATTGGAGGTAGGATATTTGCACTTATGCTTGCCTTATTGTGGTGCCTGCTGTTGAAATCAGGCAAAACACTACAAAGACTCGTAAAGCTGCCTATGATCATGTCTTTTTCTGATCAATCTAGTTAGAATTTTCGGGATGTTTCTTGTTTGTAGAATCCTCTGAAATTTTTTGTTCATTCTGTTGTTTGCTTCTTGTGAAGTGCTATTTAAACTTTTAGAGTAACAGAATGTTCAACCTTTGGTTGGCCTCTAAACTTGAGGTGTTGTTCCTTGACCTGTAAACTAATATATACAATTCATGATTTATGATACAAGTTTAGTTTGAGAAGTTGCAGTTTGCATACTTAATGCTGGATTTTGTTGTCTTCATTTGCATCTACTTGTGTTGAAATTATACTCAATGTTGGGCAAGTGGAATTCATTAAATGAAACTCAGTGTGCAATGGGCAAGATAACTCCTCCCCACTGTGGAGAGGAGATCAGTCCCTGTAGTTGTAAAGTTGCTTTTTCTTTTCTTTCTTAGTGTTCTCTTTAGATAAAACAGGTCTTGCTTTTATGATTGTTAGACGTACTAATATGGAGAATTCCTTCTCCACCAACCATACACCACTTACAGTAAAATATGAGTATTGCCTCGTCATTTCTTGAGAAATCCACTTTTATTTGCCAGCTGGTTAATTTTCGTCCAGTGTGCCTGTCTTTTTCATCGTTAGAGACGTACAATTAACATCATGACTTTTAAGCTCGATGTTTGTTCTTGGGCTTTGTTACAAAACGAAATCTGAGAGTACCAAGGTATTACAACAAAAATATGTACAAAGCAAACAAAAACAGAATAAAGGGAGTTAGCAAACTCCAAGAACCCAAATCTTCCTTCGCAAGCTTCAAATCAAGAATTAGTCATATCACAAATTGATCATCGGATTGAGGAGCTTCTTTTTCAGGCATAGCACTCTCATCGCTCACGGGAAATCACTGCAATCCCCAAACCATCCAGAACTCTCTTCAAGAACTCTATTCAACCCAAAAGTTAATGTTCACAGAAGGTTATTCAAACTTAATCGTCCCACAATACTATTAATCACTCATAGAGTGATTATTTTTCAAAAACTATACTCAGTTGTTGACCCAAGAGCAAAAGCTCGAAAAATAAAAACTCATAAGGAGATGAAAAAACAGATAGTAGGGAGGAGAGATTTGGTAATCTGAAGGGGTGCAATTGCCTCTGTGAAGTGAGAGAATGCTGCCATTATGTGTATCACATATGCCTCATCAGATACCCATTGCCAACGCTGCAGATTTAGCTACATGTCATCATCTGATGAAAGTCTCCTTTCACCAATCAAACTCGTATTTTTAGAATCCGAGTTAAATAATGGTTTGACACTTTATAAGCCTTGCACCATATAACTCACAATCTCTACCTTGAGGCAGGCTTTAAGCATCATTATCCTCACCATGTGTTATGAATACAATTTTGTTTGAGTATCATTAGCTTTACAACTCTCCTTTTTTCTTACCCGCACAAGAGAAAATTAAGGAGTATCAACATTTAACAATTTCAAACAATTATTAAACTTGCTTATAGGTAGAACTTTGGTGCCCGTTTTAGCTAGATTTTCAAGAGTAGAGAGTTTTCAAGTTTAATAATTCCTTTCGAAATTATATCTCGTACAAATTGAAACTTTACATCTATTTGTTTGGTTCTATCATGAAAAAATGGATTTTTGCTAAGATGTATGATACCCTGTCTATCAGAGAACAACATAGCCTCATTTCGACTAAAACTAAACTCACTTAGAAGACCATTTAACTAAACACCTTCTTTCACAGCACTGGCAGTGGCCATGTACTCAGCCTCAGTTGAAGACATATATAGCAACTACCTTTTGGTCATGTACTCATCCCCAGTAGATTTTATATTGTCAATGTCCTCAGCAAAGTCAGAATCTACAAACCCTTTTAGAACTATTTCTTGCTTACTTCTTTTAAACACTAATCCTAAGTTGAAAGTTCCTTTTATGTATTTGAGTAGCTATTTCATAGCTTCCAAGTGGATTTCTCCAGGGTTTGCCATATACCTACTTAATGCAATTATAGCAAAAGCTGTAGGTTGAAATGAATAGTCATTGCAAAATTTTCTAACACCTTAAAAATTAAGACTTTTGAATTAAGAACAAAGACTTTTGAAATAAGACTTTTGACTTAAGAACAAACTATATTCTCTTCTATTTCTGCTTATATCCATACCTAGTATTCTTCTAGCAGGCGCCATATCTTTCATTTCAAACTCATTTTTTATCTTGTTCTCTATTTTCTCTAATCTCTTTTATCTTGACTTGCTATTAACATGTCATCAACATATAAGACAATATACAAAGAGTTACTACCCCTACTTCCTTTACAATACAGGCAAGTATCAAAATTGCTCCGCCTAAAACCAAGATCGACAATATAAGAGTCAAATCTCTTATACCATTGTCTTGGGTCTTGCTTAAGACCATACAATGACTTCTTTAGGAGACGCACAATATCAGACTTGTTGCCCTTTTGAAAACCTTTTGGTTGATTTATGTAGATTATTTCTTCTAATTCTCCACTGAAAAATGCACTTTTGACATCTAACTAATCAAGCTTCCAGTCAAACTGAGTAGCAAGAGCTAAAATTATTCTTATGGTGGTATACCTGGCCACATGAGAGAATATCTCATTGTAGTCTATCCCCTCCCTTTGGGTGAAACCCTTTGCTACCAACCTTGCCTTATATCTGATATCCTCGTCATTTAGCTCTCTTCTTCTAATCTTAAACACTCATTTACTAACAACCACTCTTTTCCGTACTGGTTTTTCTACCAAGACCCATATTTTATTCTTTTCTAGAGAATACATTTCATCTTGCATTGCTGCAAGTCAATTGTTTGCATTTATTCCTTTTACTGCCTCGTCAAAGTAATCAGGTTTATTCTCTATTGACTCTTGCAGCACTAGCATACTGAGATTATCTCTGCTAGAGTATCTAGCGGGAGGCCTTATCTGCCTTCTTATTCTATCCCTGCCCAACTGATAATTTTCAAGAGAAGAACCCTCATCTTCAATATTTTCTTCCACTATTTTCTCTTCAATAGAGGCACCCTCATCTGCTGCAGGTTGAGATTGAAGGTGATTATCAGTTAGTTGATTAATTTTCACACCTTCTTGATTCTCAAGAGGCTCCGCCTCAATCTCAACATCTCTTCTTAAGTCAACTTGGCTAACTTCTTTCACAGCAGCATCTAGACAAGGAAAATTTTGCTCATTGAACACAACATTCCTATGCTAAGTTTCTGATCTTTAATGGCTATGTTGCAGATATTAAAAGATTCAACTCAAATTGAAGTGGAAGAATATAACATTTCGATGCTGTAGTAATTTAGAAGAAAACTGAAATGTAATTTAAATTGTAGCTTAGTGTTCTTGTGATTACAATACTGAAAAAAACATAATATTGAATAAGATAAATAGGACTTTTGAGTGTTCCAGACTCTCCTCAATGATCCTCCATATTTTCCCATCATTCTGCTGATCTTTCCCCATCTATTTGTATGTTATTGCTTCTCTCATTACCCATGTAACCGATTATATGGCTTTGCACATGCTGCATGTGACCTCATCCCAAAGTTCTTTTCCTTTTCTTCCATTGCTGTGGTTTTGCGCCTTCGGTATGTGAATTTGACTGGTTGCCTATCATCCTGCTAACAATTACCCTAAAACCTTTCAAACCTCTACCCTCATCCTATAGCCCTTAATGCCTTCAGCATAGCCTAGAAGCACACACTTTTGAGACACAGGTTCTAACTTCCCTATACTTTGATGTGCATAAGCAGCACATCCAAACATCCTTAGGTGAGAATAAGATGCAGGCCTGTTATTCCACACCTCCTCAAGTGTCTTAAACTCTAGGGTAATGGTAAGGCTTCTATTAATTAGGTAACTGACAGTTTTTAGAGCTTCTCCCCAAAACAATTTTGGAAGACCAAAGCTTAGTAACATACACCTAACTTTATTTAGGATGGCTCAATTCATTATCTCAGCTAAACTATTTTGTTGAGGAGTGTAAGCAACAATTCTATGCTCAGGACATCATAGTTCTAATAGTAGCTATCAAACTCATAATTGCAGAACTATAGACCATTATCTCTTCTTAGAACCATTACTCTTTTATTTGTCTGATTTTCCACTAAAGTTTTCCACTCTTTAAATACTTCAAAAGTCTCAGATTTGGATTTTAGAAGAAAAACCCAAATCTTCATGAAAAAATCATCCACAATTAAGAAAAATACTTAATACCTGAATGAGTACTAAATATGAGCATGTAGATATTCTAAAATATATGTTGCTTTATGAATCCCTGGGAGAAAAGGTAGCCTAGATTGCTTTCCTAGAACCCAATGTTCACAAAAGCCTAATTTACTCACATGATCTTTTCCAAAGGCACCTTGTTGACTTAGGATATGGAAAACTTTGTCACTTATATGGCCCATCCTTTTGTGCCATATTTGTGATACATCTCCCTTATCCAAATCAACTACAACATTTAGAACTGAAGTTGGTTCATCATGAATAATGTAGAGGCCATTCCTTCTAGGGACATTAACAATGATCTGAGTGTTTTTGAGAATTTTAATAAAAAGATGGCACATAAATATGACCTTCGCAGGGCCAAATAGACAACCCTGCCCCTTTTACATGTCTAGAAAGAGTCACAATGCTTGTACTCTCATGAGTTCAATCACTTCCAAAAGGTAGGCATAAGTAAGAAAAATATTCAAGGAAAAAAAGAGACAGCAATGTACGTCCGCATGTAAAAGAATGGGATCCCCAATGAAGCAATGTGTACCAAAATATCGATGCTTATCGACATTTCCAAAGACATTCTAATGGGAAAAATCTGAATTCAAAAATCTTTTATGGCTTGTATGCAAGAATATGCTGCGAGAAGATTTATAGTTGATATATAATTCCTTTGCCTCATGAAAGGAGAACCAAGTTGAGAAAGTTGGTCTATAGAAATTGAAGTTGCCAATTCCTATATATTGTTAGATTCTAACCGATGGTACCAAACACGAACCAATCTAGATGATTATTCAAGTTCATGCCCAAAAGAAAAGAAAGACCTTTCATTCCCAGGCCTTCAAGTCAAGCTATGATCTACAAAAAAATTTCCAAGACACAAGACTTTAATTTCCTCTCTTAAGTTAGTAACACTGCAAAGATTGATCAATAACATAAAAAGTCTCTTATATAACGTCTAATGGGCAAAACGAAACAATTCATCCCCACTTTCCCTGCAAGCATATAAACTCTGCTCTGCCTCTCTTTCTAGCTTAATTATCGGGATGGAGACAAAGACCTTATTTATAGGTACAAAACATGACCTTGTAAGCAAAGAATTGTGAGTTATATGGTGCAAGGCTTATAAAGTGTCAAACCATTATTTAACTCGCATTCCGAAAATACGAGTTTGATTGGTGAAAGGTGCTTTCACTAGATGATGACACGTGGCTAAATCTACAGCGTTGAAAATGGGAATCTAATGAGGTGTATGTGATATGCATAATGGCAAAATTCTTTCATTTCATAGAGGCAATTGCGCCCCTTCAAATTACCAACTTTTTCCTCTCTATTTTTTGTTCTTCTGGGTTTTCTTTTTTATGGCTTTTGGTCTTGGGTGAACAACTAAGTAGAGTATCCAAAGAATATTCACTCTTTGAGTGATTAGTAGTGTTGTGGGATGATTAGGTTTGAGTAACCTTATGTGAAAAGTAACTTTTGGGTCAGGTTGAGTTATTGAAGAGAGTTTTGGTCGATTTGGGGTTTGGAGTGATTTCTTGTGGTGAAAGTGCTATGCCTGAAAAAGAAGCTCTTGAATCCGATGATCAATTTATGTTGTGATCGATTCTTGAGTTGAAGCCTGCGAAGGAAGAATTGGGTCTTGGAGTTTGCTAACTCCCTTTATTTTGTTCTTGTTTACTTTGTACATATTTTTTGTTGAAATACTTTGGTACTCTCATATTTGGTTTTATAACAGTGGTATCAGAGCTTAGGAATAAGGAATAGCTGAGATATGACCACATCTGGTCCATACTGTGTATAAAGTTCTCCATCTGGTAACATCTTGAGCGATCTGTGTAGATCTTCTCTCTCTTGAGGTTTATCCCTCAAATTTGGTATAAAACTCTGACCCCAATTCTTTACACTATAATATAGTATTCAGATCTATATTGTTATTGATGAAAACTTTGAGAAATCCAAGTTTAAAGGGTTGAATAGCTGAGACTTACAATTTATATCCTTTGTCTAGGCCTCTTATGACGTCCTAGAATCTGAGGTGAACTATGAGTTCTCTTATTTGAACTAAATCTTGCTTTTCTTTATTATTGTAATGTGTTTTCTTGTTGGAACAAGAACTAGACTTGAATAACCTATGATAAACTGTTATTCTTAAATTCTTGTATGAATAATTGAGTTTTATACTTCAGTGAGTGCTCATGTCTTGTATTGTGTTTTTTTTGTTGTTTTTCAAAAAATAAAATAAAAATAGGAACTAATTTTGAACTTAATGTGTATAATGGTTACATAGACTTTAGTCTCGGGCGCCAAAAGTTGAGAGCAATTTTTTTACAACAAAAATGTGCAAAATCAATTGATAATAATTGTCATGCTGATTTTGATGATAATAAGAAAAATGAATTGGATGAAATAGATTGGAGTTCAATTTTCTTGCATCTCTCTCTTAATGTGTTGAGGGAAATTGGGGAAACCAAAACGGCAATTGAATTGTGGACAAATATGGAAACAACTTACCATGCCAAATAAAATCTACTTGCTCAAACAATTTTTCACCTTTAAGCTAGAACCCACATTGGATTTTGAGACAAATTTAGATAGGTTAAATAGGCTTATTGGGGACTTAGCAAATTGTATAGAAGAAATCTCTAATGACCAACTTGTTGTAGTCCTACTTAGTTCCATTATTGACAAGTATAAGGAAGTAAAAATTGACTTGGAATATGTAGAGATGACATAACCCCTGATATAATAATATGTGTCCTAAGAAATAATGAGTTGGAGCTTAAAAAGGAAATGGGACAACATTTGAGTAGGAAAACTTGTTAGTTAATGGAAAGAATAATAATAAAACTAGTAACTCAGCTAAAAGGGACTATAGTAAGAAAAACGGTAAGCCAAAAAACAAACATAAGGGAAAGACTAAAAATTGTCAAGAGGGACACTTTATAAAAGAGTGCCCCAAGAGGCTAGCTCACAGAAATTTAGAAATAGGGTTGAGGGTGGAACAACTCTAGCTTACAATGAGGATAACCTAGAAGAAGAAGTATATGGCTATATGTTGTCACAAGTAGACAACCTAGTCAAGAGTGGATTCTTGACTCCATACTGTACTTTTCATGTGTCTCACTAGAGAGTAGTTTAGTGAATTTAAGGGCTGTGAAGGGGGAAAGTATGGGAAATGACGTATCTTGTCAAATTAAAGGGATAGGCACAGTGAGTCTTAGGTTGAATGAGAGTGCAAGTTTAGTCTTGAAAAGGACTAGGTATGTCCCAAAGCTTCAGAGAAATCTAATATCCTTGGGATTCTGATAGGTAATGTTAATATTAGCTAGGCACGCATTAGTTATAAATGAATGTGTCGCACCAGAATCAATAAAAACGTAAGACATATAACATATCTATAATATCGTCTGGATTTTGGGCAGCATCTTTATGAGCCATGGCGAAAACTTTTACTTTTTCTTTCTTTGCCTGATTATTACCATTTGTCGGTGCTGCCCGACACTGTAACAAATAGTGGACTGGTTTACCACACTCATAACAGACATTCTTGCCAAACTAGCATTCACCCATACGATTTTTCTTACACTTATGCCACTAAAGCTTGACTGCCCATCACTTGGTCCTAGATTCTGCCTCTGATACTGACCCGAATTCTAATTTCTATTCTGATCCTACCATTTTTTTCCTGAATCATTCTACTGACCCGAACTCTAGACTATATACCTAAGAAAGGCAATGTTTGGAATTTCTTTACCACTGCTTGGTAGGTAGGAAGCTCGTGCGAACTATATGTCTGATTTTCGGACACAAACCTCTTTCATAACGTTTCACCTTCATCAACTCAGCACTTACGAGATACCGAGCAGAGTGCGACAATTTCTTTAAAATTCGTTCATAATTAGTGATCTCCATGTCTTCTTGAACCAAATAGAGAAACTCCGTTTCCTTGTAGTCTCGCAGAGCTTGCAGCAAATATTTTTCAGCCAGCTCGGCCTTAAACTATGCCCAAGAAAGATTACTTTGTTCCTCTTCAGTATGGGTGTGAGATACTGACTCTCACCAATGGCCTACTCTCCTAATCAACATAAATTATGTGTACAGACCCTTCTGATTTTTTGGATAAGAGATGTGCTAAAATGTTTTCTCAATGGTTTGAACAACTCTTCGGCTGCCAGATGATCCTTTCTGCCGTCAAAGGTATAAGGGTGATACCGACGGAATTTCTCTATCATCGGCACAGTAGGGGATAATGGAAGTGCGGACGGAGCCTGCTGTGCCTAAGGCACATGCAGTACCCATGGTGCCCTTGGGGTCTAAGGTGCTGGTAGTGCTGACGGTGCTGCCAGAGCCCGCCTTATCTTTTCTACTATGAGTTGTAAATCCCGGCTCTTGCTTGTACAGTTGGTGCTATTTCTTTTAGGACAAACAAAAGTAAATTTATACACCCAATATAGCGATATAAAATATCTAAAAGAGCTAACAACGAAGGAAAAATGAAATAACATATTTTATTATTAAATAATCATTCGTGGAGAGATAACAACATAAGAAAAGCATCCGGTGCCAAAAAGCTGAAATAAAATAACAACTATACTGCCAACTGAAAAATGAAAGGAAAACAACATCTGACGTTGCTTCTACTTTACTATCTTTATGCATCATCACCACTTATCCAACCTCAATGAAACCTTGGCCTGTTAAGCTATGGGGCCTCGTCATCTTAGGTGAAATATGACTCGACCTGGACTTCTCTTCATAATCCTCATATGGCTCTTCCTCGATCTCCACAACTAACTCAACCTCAACAATTGGATTTGGTTCAAGCACATGCTCAACCACCGGAGTAGGCTCAAGCATGGTCTCAACCATCGGAATCGGCTCAGGGACAGGATGTTAGCTACCACTATATAAACGGTACTCCTCCCAATGCACTATAAATGCCTCGCAAAACACATCGTACTCAACCTCTGGATGATAGACCTCCTCCAGACCTCTCAAAAATCTCCATGGATATGACTGTCCAGGGCCAATAAGTGAGTCAACCAGGTGTACTATGGACTCAACATCAGTCGTTACTAATCCATAGTTCATCGCCCTGATACATGCTACCTTGTGGCTCTCGACATGCTGGCCAATAAAGCACTCAAGATCCGAGACAAACCATACATAGTCCCTCATTGCCGCCTTGGCTTATCCTAGATAAAACTCGCTAAGTGATACCATGCCTGAAATACTAATTAAGAAAAGTCCGATTTTGGTCATGTTTTCAAAACATTTAGTGCATAAGAATAAATATCCACATCACATTTTCAACTCAATTTTTCTAAATATAACATTTCAACTCAACTTTTATAAACTCTAATTAAACATTAACATTTCTCAAACATTTCTTTACCTCAGAGTTGGCGTAGCGCGGCGATATTGAATCCTTAAAATTCAAATTATTTAAACTTTGACTCGACCAAATAAAATAAATAAGGATAATTAGAGTAATAAAAATAAATTTGTTTTTTTGCAAGTCTACAGAAAAGTGAATATTTTATCTGATACCAAGTTGTAACGCCCTGAATTTTCTTAACCCGTAGGGTCACTGATAGTCTTAAAATAATACTTGACAACTCTAAATTAAATTTCCCATGAGCCAGTGAGTGGTTTTAAATTTTATCTGTAGCGAAAAAATATCATGCATGCAAGGTAATTTATAAAGGAAGTTAAAGACTTTATAATTTTATCGATAACTCCAAATGTTGCTAAAATTTATTTGACCAACCTAACGTGCTCAAAAGTCAAAAATTATGATTTTGACCCATGACTACTTGACACCTTAACAGTACAATTGCCGTTGCCCAAGAAAACAATTATAATAAATTCATTTGACGTGATTTTAAGGTGATTCTAAATTCTACTACTATTAGACAACTTATCAATCTACCCAGCGCTACTGATTTCACTTAAAATTTCACTCAAAATTTCACAGTATGCATAAAGTTATGCTATTTTGAAAACAGGGGCAAAAATTTGGAATTTCAACATGTATCAATTAAAATTCATTTTTAACTTTCAAATCGACAAAACAATCAAACTACTATCCCTTTCAAAGTTACACCATTAAAACATAGTCAAAACAAATGATAATTTAATTTATACATAAAAAAGGCTATATTATATCGACACTAACTCATAATAAACATAGAACTTTTTTCCATCACTACTTTTTTGTGTCGTGCAGCTACCAGGATTTCCAATCTGGAGAGTAGATATTTTTTGGGGCCTGAGCATTTTGAAGGAAACATTCAATGGTAAATATACATGCTTGTGAGAAAATTATACACATCAACCAACGGCCACATGCCAAGCGCCTACCAAACATAAATTTGGTTGATGGCACCGCACAATTCTTAAGGAACAAACATAAATTTGGTAGGCGGCACCACACAATTCTTAAGTGATTATCTTCAATAACTAACATCATGGGTGATTTTTTTCAATCATTGACATAATTTTCCATCATAGACGTGCCCTATCCATGTTAAAATTTTAGACCTTAGTTACGTCACTTGGTAGGTCAAAAAGTTAGCCAAAGTTACTTAGAAAACTGTCTCGGGTGCTTTAAGACAGCTCGCTAAAACGTTCATAATAAATTCATACGATAGAAGTTTTGAGTGATTCCAACTGCTACTATTAGAAAACATTTAAAGCTTTCTATAGCCACTGATTTCACTAAAAAAATCTAAATACACATAGAGTTAATATTTTTCAAAGTAAAGACAGAAAGCTGAAATTTCAGAATGTAAAACAATGCAAATTTCTATTTTAATAATTGAAATGACAATTAAATCAACATCTCATTATTCCTCATACTTTACATAATTAAATACTGTAAAACCAAATCTAAATTAAATTATTTACATGATAATTGACTCGATCATCTCGATGCCAAAACTTAGTTTAAATAAAATAAGTCTACTTCATGATCGCGATGGCGTAGCTAATGCCAACCATTTCAATATGAAAATTTGTTCATTTTGGGGTAAATATTTATAAGAAACACTCAGTATAAAATTTACTAACATGCGGGAAAATTTATACGGAAGCATAAATGCACGTGCCATCATTTCAAATGTACATAAGAACAACATAGTTTGGTAAGCGGCACCTATGAACTTAAATGTGATTTCTTTCCATCACTATAATGCATATGTGGTTACTTTCAATCAAAATCATAAAGTTCCTTCATAAATAATTTACATGGCATTTATTTCACATAATAACTTTCCAAAAATTCATTTATAGATCAGAGCTTGAGTAGTAAATAAAACTACCTCAAAATAGAGTTTTCGGTTGAAGTTGTGATGTGGAATAACTTGTCACTGCACCTTTCCTAAAAAGCACTCTTGCCTTTTTGTTTACCAACTTTGTATGTTGTAGGAAGATTTAAGAGAAAGTACTAGAGGTAATTATAGGCAGAAAATCTATACTTTTTGGGCAGTTTAATATGTGTTCTAGTGACAGAAATTTGGGAAGAATGGGACTTCTTTGCTGGCTGAAAATTTATGGGAGAAGGTGAGAGTTTTTGTTGATGTTTTGGAGATGATTTTTGGAAACAATGGTGGATGAATCTTACTGGAATTTTGGGGACTGAAAAGAGGGTAAAAGTGGAGCAAATCAAACGTGTTAGAAGCTTACTGCTGGGGCTGAAACTTGAAGAGAAATGGACTGATTTTTACTTGATAAAAACCAGAAATCTAAGCCTATTATTAGGGTATTCTTTGGTATTTGTAATGAGGGATTTTAAAGGGAACTTAGGGGCTGAAAATATGGAGTGAAAGTGAAAGTGAAAGTGTAGGATGGGAAAAATAGAGTAAAGGGACTAAAGTGGGCCAAAGATGAGTGAGAAATGGAGGAATTGCTGGCTTTTGGAGAGGAAAACTAGGGCTTATCATGGAGACTTAAGGGCTGGTTTTTTCTAAAGAACATGGTGCAGTTGGCTGAAGTTTGAAGTGACAAACATGTGATTAATAATGGCTAATCATGTAGTAGTGGGGGGCGATTTCTTCTTTTTGGTCGGGTGAATTTCAACCAGGCTTGTGGGAGCTTCTTAGCACGGTTTTTGGCAGCTGAGAAAGGGGGGGCTTGGGACGTTTTCCTGATGAAGAGATGGTAGGTCGTTTAGTTGAAAATAAATGGGAAAAGATGTGAGGCAAATGGGTAGGTAATGGACTGAAGTGAGGTGAGATCATTGGTAGTTAAGTTTTTGGGTTTTAGAGGCTATTTGGGGCTGATTTTGGCATGAGCTTAGGGTACTGTTTGGGGGTTTGATTAGCATTAAAAAAATTTGGTCTTGGTGATTGACAAAAATTCTTTGTTTGACACAAAAGATAAGGCAAGCACATGAAAAAATCTAACACGACTAAAATGTACTAGGAAGTTCACAACGACGTCGAAAGTTAAAATTTATTTTTTTGTGAAATACGCGAAATTTTTTCCAGTCGCTATAGTTGTGGAGGCATGACAACTCTATGTAGCACAGTAAGAATTGTGGTTATTTGGTCATGAAGTGTTGCGGACTGCTGAACGATGGCGAACTGTGGTTGTGGTGGTTCCGCCGCCATCTATCTTCTTATTTTAATAATACTTTAATTGTACCAAATCTTTATGTGTACTTTAATGGTCAAAGAAAGAAGCAAGTTACACATGTCATGATTTTATGTATAAAATATATGATATTAGACTGATTATCTAATTATAGTTTAACAATAGATTATTTTTTCAACCTGATTGTTTGATTTAATGAATAGTAATGAAGCATAAAAAATAAAATTATAAAGACGATATTTAACAATTGTATTAAAAAAAATGTTATTAAAATATGAAATCAAACAATTTTGTCATGCTGAAATTTGGTGTTTGGGAAACATGGATGGCAACTCAATATGTATTTGCAATGAATGTATTCCACATTATTAAAAGTTCCAAATCAACAATAAATTTATTTACTTTAATTTTATTTAACACACTTCTTAATGTGCACATTCATAATTCAATGTGGCGAAGACCACACTCCGCGAAATCCGCTGAAATTCGAAATTTTTTTTTGGTTTGCCCAAATTTTCTTCTTTCACCAGTCCCACGCCCATTATAAATAATAGGCTTAGACTTGGGGGACTATTGTTACCACCCGATTTTGATAGGGCTCCCACGTCAGCAAAGGCCCAATGGGAGCCCCATAAAGGCCCAACGGGAGTCCTATAAAGGTCCAACGAGGGCCTTGCAAACTCTAAAAGGGGCTCGGAGGCCTATCAGACATCTTAGCATTCTTGAACCATAATATCGCGGGGCCCAGAGAGGGCCTCGACATTCACAGCCGATCCATAGGGCCTTGCCGGGTCTCGTATTTACCGCAATTAGCAGGCAGCATGATATTCTGGAATAATCAGAGAGTTAATGGAAGACAGATTGCGTTGGATTGGTGCACGGATCCTCAAAAGAAAACCAAATCATAATCACCTAAAATCATGCAACATGATAAGCTCAAATAATGAAGATAATCTTGAAAATTGCCTGGGTAATGAATGATCCATATTCCATAAGGAAGCAGGATCTGATAGGGTATCTGATTGATTTGTTTCCTAAATCAATCAGGACTCCTGCATTATAAATACAACTTCTCTGGTTGTTCCAAGGTACGCTATTTTTACGCTTAAAATCTCACTCTAAATTCTGCTCAAATCTCTGCCTGCTTGTCCCTCCTACACCCAATTATTTTCGTCCCCCGTGTATTATCCTTATACCGGCAGTTGACTTGATCGTCGGAGTACCAACGATCGTCGGACCCTTTTTCTCCGTATATCTTGGTGCCTAACAATTGTCAGAGTGTGCAGGTAACATACGAGTTGGCAGAGGAGTGACTAGAGATATGTTGGCACGTGGACGTTGCAGGTTCCGACGTCAACAGTAATGAAGCATAAAAAATGAAATTATAAAGACGATATTTAACAATTGTATTAAAAAAAAATGTTATTAAAATATGAACTCAAACAATTTTGTCATGCTGAAATTTGGTGTTTGGGAAACATGGATGGCAACTCAATATGTATTTGCAATGAATGTATTCCACATTATTATCGACTTGTCGACCCCTAGTAAGGTGATTTCAGAACATGGATTATCGACTTGTCGACCCCTAGTATGGTGATTTCAGATCATGGATTATCGACTTGTCGACCCGGAAGGCCTTGGCCAGTAAATCATCATTAATGGATGGATTTGATCCAAAAACAGTATTAGCAATGGGAATGACACCTGGATTTTGCCTGCTCAAGAAGGCAATAGTAACAGCGTTGTCATGCCCAACATTTTGTTGAAAGTGAATAAGACCAAATGGAAAGGTAAAAACATCACCCTTCTTGAGAACTTTCGAAAACAGCTTGTTTTCAGGATCCGAGGTGACGAATCCGACAAGGACTGTCCCCTCCAGCACTGTAAGAATTTCAGATGCCCGAGGGTGTCGATGGGGAGGAACAACACCACGTGGGGCATAGTCAACTCGCACGGTGGAGATGCCGAGAGTGTTGAGTCCGGGAATTTGACCGACGGTTGGCCGGTTAACGAACGACCCCAATGGATTTGATGTGTTTCCGGGTATATTTAGCCCTTTGAACAAGAAATGATCTGCTGTGACCTTTTTAGGGTCTAGGCATGCATGACCATTCACTCTCACTGCATTACAACAGACAAAACGTGCAAGTTTTACGTTAAAATCCTTAAAAAAGGAAGGAAAAAAAAAAATGCGACATCAGTGACGGAAATTCACAAACCTGGACTATTGAAGTCTGCTACGCATAAATCTTGAAGAGGGCTGGGTTCACCAGCGTGGACAACTGTCCATCCAATGGCAAGAAGACTAATTATGGTTAACACTAGATTTGCCATTTCTGTTGAACTTCGAAGTACAGTCTTTGGGAGAGAATGAGATATTGATGTTGAGTAATTATTAATGGTATATCCTTCAGTCCAATGTTTTTCAAAATTAAAAAAGAAAAAAAAAAAAAACACACACACACACACACACACACAACTGTCTAAGAACTGTTAAAAGTGTTGCATGAAAAAATACGACTCAATTTTTTATGATAATAGTATACATGGTATATATTAATAAAATATAATGGCATGTTCGGCTTCATTAGATTAGACTAATAGAACATGATTAAGAGAAAAAAGAAATTTAATCCGTTTATTAATTATAGTACTCTTTAGTCCTATATGGTAAGTATCAAACATCCTGCGAATATTGTACCAATTGCATTTTCTTGTATTAAATATTGGACTTTGATGATCTAATATCAATGGTTGTCCCTCTATTTAAATTTCGATACTTCACTATATTTTGAAATGTCAAAAATTTATTGAAACATAATTCAGCATGTAAGGAAAATGTAAAAAAACAAATTAATTTTGATCCACCAAAACTTTGACATGTCAAATTTATATATAATAATGTGTCAAAAATTAATTTGTGAGAGACTATAAAAAAAGGTTATCGAAACAATAAATTTGAACTCATTGTTATAATTGGGGCAACAATTGTTTACATTGTTATACAACATGTCCAAGGTGGCAAGGCATTTATTTACTTGTTAAGATGAGGAATGTTTGTTATGTATAAAGTATATCAGAGATGGATATGCCGTTTAAATTAATGGTGATTAGACAATGTTTGTCCTCTTCAATTCATTCGAAGAGCTACAGAGCTAACCATTATTTTTGTTCTTTATTTTAATTGTTCAATTTTACTAAGTCCAAAAGGTTGCTTTTTCAACCAATTGACAGAGTTTTAATTTTTCACTTCTTTAGGTATCGGATTAATAATGACAATTTAGAAGTTATTATAAGTACTTATAAGTTAGTCAAATATTATTTTTATTCATACATTCTGTAAGATCTTTAAACTTTTATCCATTTATTCTGTAGAATTTACTACTTATAATTTATAAAAAATTTCACCAAATAAATACTAATAACAAATTAAACGTATTCAAATTTCAATGTTAAATAACAAATCAAAACTCGTTAATGGATGACTTATTAAAGAAAAAGTATAAAGTTTGACTAGGTATGCACTTTCTTGAGCTAAGAGAACAATTATTCTGGAGATTGAATTTTGAATTCGTTTTTTATTTTATTTGACAATCATTTGTAGATTAGTTCATTATATCTTGAGCAAATTACAACATCCTTAAGAAATTTTCCTCAATTTTTAAAAATTATTTAGATACAATGCAAGAAATAAAAAGGTTATGTTTTAAAAGATAGAAGGTTATTGTATGTATGTCAAAATTACCCACCTATGTTGCTTATCTTGAGGTGGAATCATATGAATAGTAGTTCATGGTCCCACACTTATTATTTTTATCAATCATATAATGTCATCTCAGCGTGAACAATATAAGTAGACAACATTAGTGGGTAGGAGATCATTTCCATATCAAAATTTGTGTTTAGATATTATGTATTTCATTTGACATTTTTTTTCTATTTTCTTTTATTCAGGTTGAGAAAATAATTTATGTTTTAATTTCCCGGAGTTATGCATTATGGATTCTTAATATATTTCAAAAAATGAGATTTCTTGCAGTTTTAAAAATTTATATAAATTTTTGTGTCTTCAACTTAGATTTTAATAGATTGTAATAAAATTTAGATATCTCCAACTAGAATTTTAAATAGATTCTTTAAAATTTGGGTTTGCTTGGGAGTTTTGAAGTACCGGTTGTGAGAGTTTTTTAAAGTACTAGTTTTGAGCGTTTATGAGTGGAGCGGCTTTGAGTGGTTTTTATTAACGATTTTTTAAACAATCCAACTCATGCTTGATAGTTTATTATCTAGTGGTTCTATAAGTTTTTTAAGAGAATCAAATTATATATATGCCCATATAAAAAAAATTAAATTAAATTTTAAAAATTTTATATAACCACTTATCATTGAAAATATAAAATTAAATTTATGTTCTTGTATGTGTTTTTTTTTTCTTTGGTATATGTTCTTTCATTTTTACAAATATTAAGTTTAAGGTAGTTTTGAAAATAATTTTTGAAATGGAGTAAAATTGGAAGAAATTTTGAAGAACGGCAAAAAACTACCGATTTGAGGAGTTGGAAGATACACTTCAAATTACACTACACCAGTTTTGGACGGTTTTTAAACCGTCGAAAATTGGTGCGCCAAAAAACTAACTAGCACCGATTTTCTCAACATTTCATAAACGGTACTACCTAAAACCAGTCAAAATCGGTGAAAACAAAAACTCCCAAGCAGGCACTAAGTGTTCCTAATAATTAGTGGACTTTTCAAGATTTTATTAATTAAAAGATTTAATAAATTTCGAACCCATAAATATGAATACCAATTTTTTTAGGAATTTTAACTTGACCCTTCAGAATTGCAATCCACATCTTCTCTCACGCCTATCTCTATTACAAAAAAAAGCTCCTATAGCGATGACATATAGAGACGACAAAAAGCCGTTGCTATTACTCGAATACAATAGCGACAACAAGAAAGTCACCGCTCTAGAATCAAACCACTTACGACGACTAAAAAATATCGTCGCTAGTGGCGAAAAGCATATGTAGCGACGACATATTGTCGTCGCAATATAGTTGCTGTCGTGGCAACATAACTAGAATTTGGCGGATATATTGGCGCCTAATTGTCCTTCAAATAGTGACAAGCGCCGCTATTGGCGACCAAGACAATTGGCGGGATGTCCTATTTGACCAAGCCTACAAATTTGGCGCTTCTCCTTTCTCACCATTTTTTTACTCCTCCATTTTGCTCTTCGACCAGTAGCTCTCAGTTGCCAGCTTTGAGACAGGAAATTTAGTATTTTAGTGTGTAACTTTTATCAATATATTTTTGTTATCGTCTTCTACTTTATGTGACTTTTGTTATTCTGTACACTTTATTGCACTTTCATAAATCTTAGAAAATCGTTTGAAAATTAGATTGTAAATCACACACGTCCTCATTTTGGACAGTTTGCAATTTACAAAATAATCTTTGAATTGTCCTATTTTTGGACAATTTTTCATTAATTTATGAATTGTACGAATTGTGTTATCATATTTCTTCATGTTATCGCTTATAATTTTGCATGTAGATTTCAATATGTCTCATTTGCTCTCTAAGTGTGGACTATATTTAATATAGATTGCAAACTTATGAGAATATGAGGAGATGCTGCCGAAATTTACAGGTGAAAAAGAAGCGATAACATGAATGAGGTAACATATTCGTAATTCACAAATCAATGATGAATAGTTTAGGACCCTTACCTATTTATTAGAGTGATAAGACAGAGTTCGGACACACTCACGTCACTTGGATATTTCACTTAATATTTGTTTGTGTTCTTAAGACGGAGTTCAGACACACTCACGTCACTTGGATATTGCACTTAATATTTGTTTGTGTTCTTACAGCGTAGCAAATATAGAAATTGATAAGAGTTAAACACTTGTTTCTTGATAAATGCGTTTTGTGCACTTATTCGGGTCTTTAAACTAAGCTTTTATCATGTCATTTTATCGATTTTCTATTTAATCTAGTTTGTTATTGATTTTATTTCAGTTTTGGATCCGTTTGTAAGAAATTGGAAAAGAACGGGTGAAAAGACAATAAATTGGAAGATGTATTGGAAGTATGGGGACTCAATTGCATTCAATTGAAAGTTGAAGGACCAAATTGGATCTATTGGGAAGTTGAAGGACCAAATTGCAGATTATGAAAAATTGGAGGACTGAAATGACAAAGACCAAAACTTGAAGGACCAAATTGGAATCTGAAAAAAATTGAAGGGCCAAATTATGAGATTGTAAAAGATACAAGCTGGGCGATCGCCCAGATTAATGCTTGGCGAGCGCCAAGCAACATTTATCAGAATCAGAACATGAACCAGCTAACCTGGGCGATCGCCCAGGCAAAAATCTAGCTTGCAAAAATTTTCTTTCGTTTGTTTCCTTTTCGAATTCTATTTTAATTAGGAAACCTTTAGGCTACAGATTTGGTAACTTTTGGGGACACCATTGGGGTAGTATAAATAGGGATTACAAACGCATGGTCGGTTGTTGAATTTTTTGAGAGAAAGACATTAGACAACAACATCAACCGGAGATCAAGAATTGGACTTTCAAAAATTCAACGAAGATCAAGAACAAGACGTCATCATTTTTTAATATTCTCCGGGTGATGAATTCCATGTTTTCTTCTACTTTTTATTTCTTTATTATTAGTATGCTAGGCTAGATCAAATTGTGCTAGGATTACGATGAGCCTTGTTATTGAAATTCTTCTATCTTGAGACTTGACTTTTGACGATTTATTTCAATATAGTTTTGAATAATTAATTTTGATTTATTTGCATCTACAATTACAAATGTTGTAATTGTATGATTGTTGTGGTTTGTTTTACTATCGAAAGATCAAAAATAGGCTAGACAATATTTTAATTATCTTAAAGTCCGATACATGACAGAAATATACCGCTATACTTTAAGTGATATTCAATTATCCACAGAAATTTAATGCTTTCATTTGTATTCGCATTCCTCATAGAGATATAGTTGAGTCATGCATATGAATATGTTTAATTTTATTCGAGAGAAAGTGTTAAACAATCTAGGGATATTGATCTTCATAATTGATATATTTTGTCAAAACCAAGAATCAAAATAGAGGAATTAATAATTATAAGTGGATTCGGAATCCTAGTACTCTTTTTTCTTAAAGTAATTTTTATTAATCTAATTTTTAGTTATTTGAATTATAATTATTTTATTGTTTTTAGTTCAGATTGTAATTAGTTCTTAAACATAAAATCTTCATAAGTTCATTAGATTCAGTTAAGGATAGTATAATTGAATTGAACTATCTAAATCTCCGTGGGAACGATACTTAGACTCAACATCCACTTTATTACTTGAGCGATCCGTGCACTTGCGGAATTATTAAAGACGAAAAATCGCTGACAAGTTTTTGGCGCCATTGCCGGAGATTTAGTTTTAATTCTTTTTAATTATTTTACACTAATTCAAACTTTCTTTATTTATTTGCTTTAATTACTTATTATTATTTTCTTTCGTCATTACAGTGTTTGCTTTGTTTCTTTTCAGACCATTACATGAAAAGTGTGAGACACGAGTCTCTAATTCTAATTGATCAGAGATTGAACGCACTTTTCACCGTAGGCAGAGAGAGGCAAGAAATACACAGCAAAAAGACCAAAAACAGCAAGACATAATGCAGAACAATGAGATCGCTCAGGCAAGACAGGAGATTGATGAAGACAATATGTTAGTTAGAGACTTTTTCACTTCACAGATCATCCAGAACCAATCTAGTATTGTCTATCCACCTTTTGGGTAGCCGAACTTTCAGTTGAACACTAATGTCATTCATCTATTTCAGAATGGACATAAATTCTTTGGTAGGACCGATGAGAATCCACATACACACGTTTCAAGATTCTTGGAAATGTATCAACACTTCAAATATCAATGAATCTCAGACAACGCCATCCAGCTACGTTTGTTCCCACATACTCTTCGAGACAAAGCTCTTGAGTGGTTAGACTCACTGTCAATTGATAGCATAACCACCTGGAATGATCTAGCCTAAAAGTTCTGTACAAAATTCTTTCCACCAGCTAAGGTTTCGAAGTTGAAGCATGATATATCCATATTTCAACAGTCAAACAGAATCGTTTGATGAAGCGTGGAACAGATTCAAAAATAAGCTAAGGAAGTGTCCTCATCATGGCGTTGGCAGGGGGTAACAAATTCAGTATTTATATACTGGACTTCTCCCTTCATTTAAAAGTATGATTGATTCTTCATCTAACGGTTCCTTATCTACCAAAACAGTGGTTGAAGCTTTGGATTTGTTTGAAAGAGTAGCTTCCACCACTGCCATATGGCCATCAGATAGAGTCATACAAAAGAGAATGGCAGGAGTACATGAGATAGTTACTTTCACGACATTATCTGCAAATATAGATTCATTGGTGCACAAGATTGAAAGTATGTCACATTCAGCCAATGCAATGCAAATAAAAAATTCAACATGTGAAGAATGCGGAGCTAGTCATAGTACATCAGAATGTCCTATTCTATCACTATAGCCTGAGCTAGTCGATTACATTCAAGGTGGTCAACGCCAACAAAATAACCCATACTCCAACACATATAATCCAAGTTGGCAAAACCATCCAAATTTCTCTTGGATAGATAATTAGAATAATACTAGACCATAGTTCCAGTAGCCAAAAAAGAGTACATCATTGGAAGACTTGCTCAACAAATTCATTGTGAAAACGGATCAATACATAGAAATTACTAATCAGTTTATGAGAAAGACAGATACCTCTTTTCAAAATCAAAGTGCTTCAATAAGGAATCTAGAGACACAAATGGGACAGATGGCAGTTGCTCTATCAGGCAGAGCACCAGGTACTTTGCCAAGTAATACATAGGTGAATCCTAAGGAACATGTTAAAGCTATTACTACCAGAAGTTGGGTCAGTTACTAGAGATCCATGTCAAGAAATTAGTTGCAAATAAAGAAATGGTACCTTCCACTGATGAGGAACACGTGGAACAGACTGAGCAGACAACAGCTATGAAAGAGAGTTCAGGCACACTACAAGTTAAGGCAATCGTTCCTATCAAGCCATATGATCCTCCGATCCCATTTCCTCAGATGTTACAAAAGTACAAGTTAGACAAGTAATTCAAAATTTTTTTTGAGATCTTCAAGAAACTACATATCAACATCCCCTTTGCAGATGCACTTGCTCAGATGCCCAGTTATGCAAAATTCTTGAAAGACATTCTTTTAAATAAATGCAAGATGGAAGAACATGAGACGGTGATGTTGACAGAAGAGTGTAGTGCTATTTTACAAAATAAACTACCTACTAAACTAAAAGATTCAGGGAGCTTTACAATACCTTGCACAATTGGTGATCTTTGTTTTGATAAAGCTTTGTGTGATTTAGGAGCTAGTATTAACTTGATACCGCTTTCTATTTTCAGGAATTTAGGATTGGATGAAGCTAAAGCAACAACGGTACTCTGCAGCTAGCTAATCGGTCTATTAAACATCTAAGAGGAGTTGTTAAAGATCTTTTGGTAAAAGTGGACAAATTCATCTTCACAATTGATTTTATCATTCTTGACATGGAGGAAGATAAAGATGTTCCACTTCTTCTTGGTCGACCATTTTTAGCCACTGGTAGAGCTCTAATCGATGTACAAAAAGGCCAACTGATTCAGAGGCTTAGCGAGGAGCAGGTCACATTTGATGAATTCAAGGCAATCAAATATCCAACCGAGTCAGATAGCTGCTTCAAAGTTGATGTGGTTGATAATGCAGTTCATGAAAATTTCCATCTCAATAATCCATCAGATCTATTGGAGGCCTGCATTGTACATTCTCAATCCTCTCACGCTGATTCTAGTGAGGTTGAGATGTGCGCAAGATATCTTAAAGCTAATCCCCTATATATACTTCGACCACGCTTTGAGGAGTTGGGCACAGGTTCTACAAAACATTTGCCTTTTGTTCAACAGCCTCCAAAAATAGAGCTCAAGAAGTTGCCATCTCATCTCTGTTACGCCTATTTGGGAGAATCCTCTACTTTGCCTGTAATCATTACAAATTCTATTAATAAGCTTGTAGAGAAAAAATTACTCCGAGTGCTTCTATTGCTGACATCTATGGGTATCAGCCCTACTCTGTGCATGCATAAAATCCTCATGGAGGATGATTTTAAACCAAGCATTGACAGTCAGAGGAGGTTGAATCCTAATATGAAAGAAGTGGTTTGAACATAAGTCATAAAGTTAATAAATGCCGGGATCATCTACCCAATCTTAGACAGTGCTTGGGTGAGTCCAGTTTAAGTAGTGCCAAAGAAAGGAGGTATCACTGTGGTTCAGAACGAAAAGAATGAGTTGATTCCAACCATAACAATCACAAGATGGAGAGTTTGCATTGATTACCTCAAATGCAACATTGTTACTAAGAAGGATCACTTTTTCCTTCCGCTTATTAAACATATGATGGAAAGACTAGCTCAATATTCTCATTACTGCTTTTCGGATGGATACTCTGGGTATAATCAAATTCCAATAGCACCTGAGGATCAAGAGAAGACCACATTCACGTGTCCTTATGGCACCTTCGCTTACCGTAGGATGCCTTTTGGTCTATGCAATGCTCTTACCACTTTTCAGTGTTGTATGATGGCCATTTTCTCTGACATGGTGGAGAAATTCATTGAAATATTCATGGATAATTTCTCGGTGTTTGGCTCATCCTTTGATGAGTGTTTGGAGCACCTCCACTTGGTTTTGTAGCGGTGTGAAGATACAAACTTAGCTCTTAATTGGAAAAAAGAGTCACTTCATGGTTCAAGAGGGTATCGTGTTGGGACATCGGATTTCAGCTAAGGGAATTGAAGTGGATAAAGCAAAAATTCAGGTTATAGAGAAATTGCCACCACCAACTTCTATCAAGGGTATTAGAAGCTTTCTTGGGCATGCAGGGTTCTATCGTTGCTTCATCAAAGACTTTTCAAAAATTACAAAACCTTTGTGTACTCTGATGGTCAAGGATGTGCCCTACGTCTTCTCTGAAGAGTGTCTATTGTCATTCAACACTCTAAAAGAGAAGCTCATTTCAGCACATGTGATAATTGTGCTTGATTGGAGTCTACCGTTTGAATTAATGTATGATGCAAGTGATTATCCAGTTGGAGTAGTATTGGGACAGCGAAAAGATAAAAATTTTCATGCAATACACTATGCTATCAAGATTTGAATGATGCACAGCTCAATTATGCCACTACTGATAAGCGGCTTCTGGCTGTAGTCTATTCCTTTGACAAATTCAGATCATATCTTATTGGATCAAGGGTGATATTTTATACTAATCATGCAGCCTTGAAGTATTTATTGGCAAATAAAGATACAAAATCGAGGTTGATTAGATGGGTATTATTTCTACAAGAATTTGATCTCGAGATAAGAGACAATAAGGGAGCGAGAATGTAGTAGCTGATCACTTATCCAGACTTGAGCATGAAGAGCAGATCGAGAGCTTGGATATTAATGAGGTATTTCCAGATGAACAGATTTTTCATTTGGAAAAAGCACCATGGTTTGCAGATATAGTGAATTTCTTGGCCAAGTCCATCTTCCCGCCAGATTATTCAAGTCATCAAAAGAAGAAAATTTTCTCTGACTTGAAGCACTAATTTTGGAAGGATCCCATTTTCTATAGACGGGGTCCAGATCAAGTAATTCGGCGGTGTGTTCCTGAAGAAGAAGTCCCTCAGATACTTGAGCATTGCCACTCTTCATCCTACGCTGGACACTTTGGTGCCTCTAAAATAGCTGCTAAAGTTCTAGAGTATGGGTTCTACTGGTCTTCCCTCTTCAAAGATGCTTACCTTTTTGTGAAGGAATGTGATCGATGCCAGCTCATAGGAAATATCTCAAAAAGGAATGAAATGCCTCGCAACAATATACTCGAGGTCGAGATTTTTGATGTTTGGGGTATTGATTTTATGGGGCCATTCCCTTCGTCATTCTCGAATCAATACATTTTGGTTGCTGTAGACTACGTCTCCAAATGGGTTGAAGCCGTCGCCTTACCTACTAATGATGTGCGGGTTGTGATGGATTTCCTAAAAAAATGCATTTTCACTCATTATGGCACACAACGAGCCATTATTAGTGATGGGGTAAGCACTTTTACAATCTTTAGTTTGAGTCTTTGTTGGCTAAATATGGCATTCGGCATCGCATAGCTACTCCTTATCACCTTCAAACAAGTGGGCAGGTGGAAGTCTCCAACCGGGAGTTGAAGCGGATTCTTGAGGTGACGATGAGTTCATCAAGAAAAGGTTGGTCAAAGAAGCTAGATGATGCTTTATGGGCCTACCAAACAGCTTTCAAAACTCTTATAGGCATGTCTTCCTGTCGACTAGTTTTTAGAAAAGCGTGCCATTTACCGGTTGAGTTGGAGCACCGAGCATATTGGGCTGTCAAGAAGTTAAACTTCGATCTAAAGGTAGCTGGTGAAAAGTGACTCCTTCAATTGAATGAAATGGATGAGTTTCAGTTGAAAGCTTATGAGAACGCGAAACTGTATAAGGAGAGAGCACGATATGCAAAGAAGAAATTTTGAGGTTAGGCAGCAAGTCTTGTTGTATAATTCTCGCCTCAAGCTTTTTCCGGGCAAGTTGAGATCTCTGTGGTCGGGTCCTTACACAATCACCAAAATCTATCCATATGGAGCAGTGGAACTCAGTCATGAGAGTAAAGGCACTTTTAAAGTCAATGGGTAGCGGTTGAAGGTTTATAGGAAACAGTGGTTTCTCGAAAGAAACGTCAACTGTTCATCTTGCACCACCGGAATGATCAACCCGAAAAGTTGAGCTCTAGACCATAAATCGAGCGCTTAATGGGAGGCAACCCATTTTTCTATCCCTTTCTACTTTTTAAACGTATTTCTTCGAGTATTACATGTGGTTATGGTATACCATGGCTGGGCACCTGCCGCTTCACGTCACCAACTTCGTCCACCTCATACGACCTCCGTTCTACCTACATTTTGAATATGATAAAGACCAATCTATGTAGAACCATATGTCTGGAGATGGCTTGGAAAAATTTAAATATTTTCTCAATTTTTAAGGTGGTGAAAAGTAGTGATCGGACTAAGTTTAAAATAAGAAAATTCTCAATTTTTCTTTTCTTTTGGTGTGTTTTATACATTCTTTCATTTAATATGGCGCTTAATGATAATTTATCTTTTTCTTAGGAACCATGGCACCGAAATGAAAAGATCCACCAACAAAAAATGGGAAAGAGAAGGTCAGTTCATCATCTCGCCGACACCGACAAGTGGACGCCAATGTTGATGATGGGGGTATCCCAAGATTTCAGGTTCTCGAAGAAGATGATATTTACAATAAGTGGTTAATGAATAAACATTTATGGGCTGAAAGGGAGATGATTCTGACAGATTTTCCCTACTCCGAAATGGCGAATCTCATTCATTCTTGTGGTTGGCAAAGGGTCGCAGGTAAACCTCATTTGGCCTACCCACTCTTGGTCAAATAATTTCTTGCCAACTTCAATATCGCCATTGAGGAACCTAAGGCAGACCATAAGTACACAACTTGGGTCCGTGGGAAGTGGATTAAGTTCACCCCAGCCATGATTGAAAATTATTATGAGCTAACTACCAACGATATTGAGCACGTCTCGGTCGATCTTGACATGACACAAGTGACTCAGTTTCTTTATGGACGAGTAAACGCTTGGCCTCTTGTTGGACCCAAATTCCTACACAACCAGCTGACAGAGAGCCTACGTAGCTTCCATATTTTTGTGTGTCATAACATCGATCCCACCTTCAATCACATGAACTTCAATGACTCTCGGGCCCAGTTCTTATATTATCTTGCAAGTGGGCACAAAATTGACTTGGAGAATCATATATTCTGATTCATTGTTGATCTTGCATCACAGTGTGCATCTGGCCGATCTCCCATGCTTCATTGTCTCATTAGTGAACTTTGCCTAGCAGAATGAGTACCATTACTTCCTCATGAGGAGCCCGAGACTCCCGAACCACTTATTAACAAACGGACATTAGGTAATCCTATGGCCAGACGAGCAGTAGACAATCCAGCTCCAGTGCCAGCTGTTGAGACTGATCACCTCTTGCATCAAATTTTCACCTAGTTATCCGAGCAGGGTCGAGTTTTGAGTTCCATTCAGCACACACAGCTGGCTATGCAGTACACTATTGACCACATACGTATTGAACTAGACTCATTGACAGAGTCCAACACTGCGCTTAGAGGAGAGCAACGGACTATCAATTACTCATATGACGATGTCAACCGTCGGATGCTCCATTTTGCACAGTGCATGGATGACATTTATACCGTCATCTCTCAGCCCTCCGTCCTGAGTTCTCCTCACCATGGATCTTCTTCTGCTGGACCATCCGATCAGCCACGGCCTTCTTCTCCACATTTACTCCCAGGAAGTACTTGATCTTTTCCTCTTTTAATTTTGTTCTAATTTGCTTACATTGGGGACAATGTAATATTTTTATTTGGGGGTGGGTTAAGTATCAGGATACTTAATGGCTATTTTTGAATTTGCTTATTATTCGGGTCTGTATAACTTAAAATTTATTTCAAATTGAATTTAAAAAAAATTTATCTTAGTCGTTATTGAATATCTTACTGCCAATGATGATATTTGTTTGAAATTGAGTACGTTTTTAGTTAGAATATTCGACAATACTTTAACTCGTGCTTTTACCTGAATACTTATCTATGTTAGACTAGATTAATGAAGCACGTAGCCACTATTGACTTATCATTGATATGAAACATGACTTGAGTGTTTATGTTGATATTATTGACCTTAGGATTATTGTGAAAATTTTGTTCCTAAATCCTTAAGCTAGCAACCAAACTGTTCTGGGGGGTGTTAAAGTTACTAAGTTCTGAGAATTTTGATGGTTTGAGTTTTCTGGGTCTCATCTTTGGTTGAATAGGTTGTATTCAAGAAATCTAAATTAAGTACTACTTACTGCTAAAATAAAATAAAATATTTGACTCGAGCAATTAAGCATGTTAGGGTATTTTGATTTCTGGTGCCCTATGGTCATCTGACTTGGGAGTCATCGGCCTAAAGCTCGCTGCATAGGTCATTAAAAAAATTATTTTACATCTTTACTTCTCTTATAGCCTGTGGGACCCGAGTAATTAAGTCTGTTAGGGTATTTTAAAATCTGGTGCCCTATGGTCATCTGACTTGGGAGTCATCGCCTAAAGTTCGCTACAAGAGTCACATAGAAAGCTAGTGAGAGAGAAGTATTGCATAGGATGTAAGATCGTCTATTTTGGTTAAATAAAATAAAAAGAGTTAAAGTACTCGGTAAGGATTACTAGGTTAGACCCTCGAAGACTGAAGATGAGACTTTAGAAATCACTCACCATCCTAATTCTAAGAATACAATTTCTAATTTTTACAACCTTATTTGAAAAAAGCATTCTGTTGATCAACATGAACCAAATTCGTTAGACACATCGGGATTGGAGAGAAAATCTTTAGAAGTGTGATAATTTACTAGAGGTGTAAGGAATGAATGACTACAAAGGGTTCGGGACTGTAAAAATATCAACAACACAATATTGGTTGTAGTCTAATACATGTGTAAGTTCAATCTTTGGCAAATCACACACTCACCAAAGGTCGAGCATTGGATAAGTGAAATTTTTTGTGTTGTTTAATATCTTTCTAAAACTGTCGCTTTATTTTCGAACCTGAGGCATGTGGTAAGAAATTTAACATAAACTCAATTCATGTTAATTTGTTTAGCTTAGTTTAAATTTATGGTTTATTTTTCTTTTTGGTTGAAGTTGAATAAATGTTTAGTTTGGGGTGTTTGATAAGTGTGTTTTGTGAACTTATTCGGGTCTTTAAACTAAGCTTTTATCATGTCATTTTATCGATTTTCTACTTAATCTAGTTTGTTATTGCTTCTATTTCAGTTTTGGATCCGTTTGTAAGAAATTGGAAAAGAATGGGTGAAAAGACAATAAATTGGAAGATGTATTGGAAGTATGGGGACTCAATTGCATTCAATTGAAAGTTGAAGAACCAAATTGGATCTATTAGAAAGTTGAAGGACCAAATTAGATCTATTGGGAAGTTGAAGGACCAAATTACAGATTATGAAAACTTGGAGGACTAAAATGACCAAGACAAAACTTGGAGAACCAAATTGGAATCTGCAAAAATTTGAAGGGCCAAATTATGAGATTGTAAAAGATACAAGCTGGCCGATCGCCCAGATTAATGCTTGGCGAGCGCCCAGTAAAATTTATTAGAAGCAGAACGTGAACCAGCTAACCTGGGCGATAACCTGGGAATTAGGCAAAAATCTATAGCCTGAGGAATTTTTCTTGTGTTTGTTTCCTTTTCGAATTCTATTTTAATTAGAAAACCTTTTAGGCTGAAGATTTGGTAACTTTTGGGGCACCATTAGGGTAGTATAAATAGGGATTACGAACGCATAGTCGGTTGTTGATTTTTTTTTGAGAGAAAGACATTAGACAACAACATCAACCGAAGATCAAGAATTGGACTTTCAAGAATTCAGCGAAGATCAGGAACAAGACATCATCCTTTTTGAATATTCTTCTTCACCGGGTGATGAATTCCATGTTTTCTTTTACTTTTTATTTCTTTATTATTAGTTTGCTAGGCTAGATCAAATTGTGCTAGGATTACAATGAGCCTTGTAATTTAAATTCTTCTATCTTGAGACTTGACTTTTGAAGAATTATTTCAATATAGTTTTGAATAATTAATTTTGATTTATTTGCATCTACAATTACATACGTAGTAATTGTATGATTGTTGTGGTTTGTTTTACTATTGAAAGATCGAAAGCAGTCTAGACAATATTTTAATTATCTTAAAGTCCGATAGGAGAAAGAAATATACCGCTATGCTATAGGTGATCTTTAATTACCTACAGAAATTTAATGCTTTCATTTGTATTCGCATTCATCATAGAGATATAGTCAAGTCATGCATATGAATAGGTTTAATTTTATTCGAGACAAACTGTTAAACAATCTAGGGATATTGATCTTCACAACTATCTAAATCTCTGTGGAAACGATACTTGGACTCAACATCCATTTTATTACTTGAGCGATCTGTGCACTTACGGAATTATTAAAGACGAAAAATCGCTGACACTTCTAGCCAACAACCACAGCATTTTGGGACGATGTTGTCATTGCAACTAGATATAACGTTAATTTTGTTGCCTATAGCAATAACTATTGTCGCCGCTATTGACTACTTTTCTTGTATTGCTCTCTCACATAATAAACAGTGTGATTAATTTTTAATAATACAAACAATATACTATCACTTTGAAAGTATTCAATGTCTTTTTACTAATTTTTTTAATCATAATAAGAAACCCCCACCTGTGTTGGTGGCCACTGAAAAACCCTATTGCAAATGTTTAAAGTAGAAGTTGCATAATGAGTCCTTAAAATTTTAAAAATAAAGGAGTCCAAATAAATAAAAATGACATAATTAAAATATAAATTAATAAAATTGTTCAAGTCCATAATTCGTAGCCTTTTGGATCTCGAATTACACAAGTTTGACCACCTAAAATTGTGGAAGTGCAAAGACTTCCCCCAAAAAAAAAAAAAAATCAATTTGCACATCAAGAAAGTGTGTTAAAATAAAATTAAAGTAAATAAATTTATTGTTCATTTTGAACTTTTAATAATGTGGAATACAGTAATTGTAAATAAATATTGAGATGTCATCCTTGATTCTCCCACTACCAAATTTTGATATGACAAAATTTTTCTGATTTCTTATTTTAATAATAGTATTTATTTTAATACAAGTATTAAATATCATCTTTATAATTTCAATTTTGATGCTCCATTACCATTAATTGAACCAAACAATTGAGTTGAATAATATAAATAATCTATTGGTAAACTACAATTAGATAATTAGTCTAATACCATATTTTATGCGTAAAATCAGAATATGTATAATTTACCTCATGTTTTGACAATTAAAGTACACATGAAGATTTAGTCCAATTAAAGAATTAATATTAAAATATGAATAATTATACGAAACCATCAATATGACAAATTTGAGTAATTGTAGAGATAAAATTATTGTCACCCTCAACATGCGGGTCCCAGTGAAGGCCAATCGACATTCGGTCGAGTTACAAGTGGTAATTTCAAGTCTTAAGGCACTGAAGATCCTCGCTTGAGTGGGCCATGTTCTACCAGGAAAACACGACGGATGACCTTCGCTGCTAAAGCCAATCCCATCTAGTGCTGTCCTTTGTCGATGGCCCTCGTACGCCCTTAAAATCTGTAGGCAGTCTGAATTTTTGGGTAGAATTCCAATCGCAGTTGAAAAGACAATCTAGGAAAAGATTATCCTTGATTGACAAGATAATTTATACAAGGAAACCCCATGTCTATCCCTAAAATCTAATAGCGCAATATTGGGGATTGACAAAGATAAATGACGAAATCTAGGGGTTCACAATAAATCCAATAGTAACTATATCTCCGTAAGGAATGAGAATACAATCGTATAACTAATTGATTGTTGTCCATAATCAGATATGACACTTCTCCTATAAATATATGTCTCTTCTTCATTCTAATGTACGCATTATTCTCTATCTTGAACTCTTGTCAAATCTATGTTTGTCTATCACACCCACACCAAAAAACCCTTATATAATCTTGTATCAGTAGTTGAATATTAGTTTATTTATCATTTATTGTCCAATGTCAATATTAGTTGATTTATTTCTACGTTTCTAATTTTCTACTATCTCTTCTAGTCTTTTCTTTATTCGAAATGGCTTACAATCAAAGTGATGTTGATTTCAATGGTCTTAATGACATTCCAATTCTTGTTGATATTGGTGATGATTATAGGAGCACTGATCGAATTGATTTGGACCAAATTCAAGAAGAATTCGACACACAAACAAATACAACTACAAGTTCGAGCACTAAACGAAGAGCCAAAAAAATGAAAGGCTAGGTACTGGGAGCATTTCGATTTAATGCCCACTAATACACTAATACCCGGGCTGCCTGAGTACAAAATAATGTGTAAAGAAAAGTTAGCATGGCTAAAGGAGATATGGACGATCGATCTAAACGGACATTTCAACTTCGAGGGTACCAAAATAACAATCACAACATTTTCACAAAAATTAACCTACATGAATCTTCTAGCGGGTAATTTATAAAAATCTTTATGTGATATGTATGAATTGTAAGCTAAAAAGACCGGTAGGAACGTCAGAAGACCTCTTGTTCTAACACCTAATTCGTCATCACATGACCATGTTGACTTATCCAGTTATTTTAGTTTAGTTCAGAGTAGTCAACATACTAGTGATTCTTCTTCTTCTTCTTCCATTTCTCATACTACGAACGTAGGATTAGGTGCTAGTGATATACCTTTAGATTTAGCTAGGTATTTTTCTCATGACATGCTAAGTATTTTGATGATGAAGAGAGAAATATTTTTGATATACTACGATGGTGGAGACAAATGTCTTCCCGCAAGGCTTTCGAACGAACAACACCAACTAAAAGGTCTCCCCGCACAAGAAAAGAAGTTGACATGTCTGTCAGTGTTTTTGACAAGCTTGGAGTCGGGTCTTCTAAGACACTCTCTCATGATTCGGGCAGTTATCACAGTGAACACAGGGAGGTTTGGCAGGAGAACAGAAGATTTCTCCATGCCATTAATGTCAAATTCGAGGATGAAAAATCTTTATGTTCTTGAGACCTGGATGATGATGATTAGAATATTCCATTCTCTAATGAATTGAAGGCCAATGAACTATTGGTGGGATTCAAAATGCCCTCCATGGAAAAATACAACGGGTGATGTTACCCCACATACCATATTAATGTTTCTAAAACAAGGCTTCAGGGTTATATCCTCACGGTAAAATGCAAGAATTTCTACACCACCATCGTCTCGGATGCGAAGCAGTTGTACAATATATTGAAGCCAGAGAACGTCAAGAGCTGGCCTCAATTGAAGCAAGAATTCATCAACGCCTTCATAGGCAATCAGACGACGATAGTAGATGTAGCCAAACTCAATGATATCAGTCAAAAGAAGGGCAAGTCTCTAAAGATTTACTTCAAGAGATTCAGCAAGGTTATCAACAAAATCAAAAATATCATTGACGAAAGGTGTTGGACACATTGATGACCGAATTTCATATGCAGACCCTCTTTTGGAGAGATGTTCAAAACGAGAACCGAAGATGTACACTCAGCTGGTAGATCTCAGCAAGAGAGAAATTCGCACTGAAGAAACCATAGAAAATCGGGAGAAAGCATAAAGGAAAAAGGGCAAGCATTACCATCGCGAAGGACGCCTCTCCCCTAGGCCCTGCAACAATCATTACATGAGGTTCAATCAGATCGAAACTAGTCTAGGACAATCTATCGGAGAGTCTGTGGTCACTCCCTCACTGGCTCTAGTTCTGAGGTTTTGCTGAATCAACCATACCTGAGATCACAACATAAAAAATTATCCAGAAGTGAAATAACTGATTGACCATGGGGGCCATCCATAAGGGACGAGTCATCGGGCGACACGATAATTCTCCCAATAATGCTCAAGATCCTCCCACCTCGACGCCAAGACGACCGCCCTCACCACTGTGACGACAAAATGAATGAACGGAACGCTAAGATGCCAAGGCAGGACCATTCTGTAAAGGCTCCCCCAGTTCATGAGATCAATACAATAATTAGGGGCCCTATGTAGGGGATGCACGATGAATGCGTGGGGAATCTGTCTTTTAAATTTTAAGAAAATAAAATTTTAACTTTTGGCGTTGTTATAAACTTCCTAGTAAGTTTTAAATATTTTAATCGCGTTAATTTTTGCATGTGTTTACCTTATATTTTAGGTGAACAAAATTTTATTAATTACTGAGACTAATTAAATTTTCTTAACCCGAATAATTTATCTTGACTTAGTTTTAGATTAATTTTAGACCAAACGAAAATTTCAAAACTAACGAAAATAAAGCATCTTCTCGACCTATTTTCAGTCAATTCATTAATCTTAGTTTCAACCCATTTTCACTCGACTTTTCACTTAGAATCAACTTCATTATTGTGCTATTCTAATGCAAGAAATACTTCTCTAAACATCCCCTTATTTCTTGCCAAATTAAACACATCAAACAACCTCTTCACCCTGTCAATTTGTAACTCCAAACAGCCCTAATGACTAACACTCCTTCCGTTTTCCTTCAGCAATTTTCTCCCCCATTGTTAACACTTTCTACCTACCTTGTTACCCACATTTTGAGGCTAATTTACCCCCAACCAAATGCTGAAAAACGTCCCCAAAGGTCTCCACTTTCACACATTAGATCAGCCCCAAAATCCCAACTTTTTACTCCAGTTTCATCTCCATTCCCTGCAGATTTCGGTCCTAAGTTACTTCAACAAGCTATCCATTTTTTCTTCTCTTGTTTCCCAGAAATAAACCCCACACATTTTCCCCAAAATCAGTCCACAAAAGTCCCAAGAAAACTACCCATTTTTCTCGTAAAAATCCATCCAGAAACTTACTAAAAATCGGCTCCCATCAAGTCCTTTCTCCAGTGTATTTTTTGCTAAAAAGATCATCAAATTCTAGCCCCCAAAGGTTCTCCTTCAGCCCCTAAAACTCGGATCTTTTGGCCATCCCCTCTATTCTGCCCAAATTTTTGGCCATCTTAGTCATAGATTTCCAACTCCAAAGGTCTCCATTATCGGCCAGCAAAATCATCTTTTTCATCCTCCTTGTTCATTTCTTTTTTTAGTCACTCAAACCACACTACAACACTCGGATTTTGAGAAATGAAAAGGCAAGCATAGGTTCACTATTTGAGGAAAAGAAACAGCCATTTATAAACCACAAATCAATTCAATAGAAATTCCATTTTCAAGTTAGTTTATTATCCTACTTTAAGCAAGATATTATGAAAGTTATTTTGAGAAATATACATGAATTTTAATGCTTTTCTTAATGATTAAAGATGGAACATGATGATGATAGTGATTGGAGGTAATCACTTATGTATGTTTTGATTGAAGATAATCACTTATGTTTTCACGTGGTACCGGTTACGAAAAATATTGTTCCTATGTATGTTTAAACGGTTGGTATATCGCATATAAATTTCGTACATTTTCTCATGAGTTTGTATAATTTACTAGTGAGTGTTTCTTATGAAATACTCACCCCAAAATAATTAAATGTCCAGATTGAAAAGGGTGGCGTTTGCACGACGGCATAAAGTACAACTTTGAAGAAAAACTTAGTTCATTTATTTTATGGCTTGTTGTCTATATAATCGAGCCGATGTAAAAATTTAAGTACAATGCTGCATTTATTATCTTTGATTAGGTAAAGTGCTAAAAAAATCGAATTTATATTTTTGATTGCCGGTTGGAATTTAAAGATGAAGAATTGTGAAGTATTTTTTGAAAATTCCAATATGATGCCCCTAACTTTGAAGTATCATAACTTATTTTTTACTTTTAATTTTTGAGTCAAATTAGTGGAATTTGATAGGTATATAAGTGTCTAATAAAAAAATTTGGAATCACTCAAAAACCTTTTCGTATGAATTTATTGTAATTGTTTTATCAGGCTACATCAGTGCACCCGAGATAGTTTTTCAAGAAACTTTGGCCACATTTTTCACATATCAAAGTACATGGTTAAGGTCTGAAATTTTAATATGTTATAGCCTAATGTCCCAAGTATTTATAACACAAATCTCAGAATTTTTAGAGTATGTTTAGATAGTCAAATAATTTTTGGCAACACCTAATATAGTTTTGGTAAAACCTTAAAACATTTAGAAGTTCAATTCATTTTCCCTAGTGCACTTGTTACTATCCGTAATAGTTAAATTTTTAAACCATTCTACAATTCAAGGGCACGGGAAATCTTAGTTGGAGTCTCAAATGTTATTTAAATTTTTCTAAGTGAACCTCCGGGTTTAGAAAATCCAGGACATTATACACACTAATGGTTTGAGTCATCTTCACCCGTAATGGGCTTGGTAGGATGTTGATTGACGACGGCACCACTGTGGATATACTATTTGGAAGTGAGTTTGATCAAATGGAAGTAGGCCACGAGATGACTACGAAATCTACTATCAGAATTTATAGGTGATAGTCTTATTCTACGAGGGCGAATAACTCTTGTCGTTGAAATATGGACCTGCCACGTGTCATCGAGAAATTCATGGAATTATTGGTGGTGGACACCCACTCGAATTACCATGGGATCCTTGAAAGACCCGACTTGAAGGACTTACAAGCCATCACCAATGATGATGAAGTTCCCTACTCTTGGAGGAGTGGGAATGGGGGGTTGCGGCTATACAGGGTAACTAGAAGTATGCTAGATCATGATATATGACGCCCTCCGAAAGAGGTCCCCTACAAATCTCCCTTGATCATGATGGTTGGTACTGTGATGGAAGAGGCCAAAAAAAATGATGATGGAGAGGAAGTGATTTTTGACGAGGATATGGACCATCGAATCATAAGTTCAGACTCGCTAGCCTCACTGGCAAAAGAATTAGAGGCATTCTCTGTGGACCCCTCGGATCTTACTAAAACCCTGGAGAACCAGTTGAAGTATTTCTTATGAGCAAATCTAGACTTCTTCGCATGGAAACACTCTAACATGGTAGGATAAGCCCTTCAGTGGCGTGTCACACTAAAAGTCGATCCAAAAATTTTCCCTAAAATATAGAAAAAGAGACCACTACACGCTGAGAGATATGCAGTACTTAGGGAAAAGTTCAAAAATTGGTGGTAAACAGGTTTATCAGAGGCCGTGTATCCTCAATGTGTGTCCAACCCAGTACTAGTAAAGAAAAAAATGACAAATATATAGTATGCACAAACATCTTTGATCTGAACCAAGCATGTCCTAAAGACAGCTTCCCACTACCCCACATTGACCAACTAGTCGATGCCATGGCATGACGCATATTGCCCAGCTTGACTAACTAAATCCACTGAAGTGTGCATTTGGTGTTACCTTTACAAAATTCATGGGGTATATGGTGAACCAGCTTAGAATTGAAGCTAACCAAGAAAACATCAAAGCACTGATAAGCATGCGGTCTCCATCTTTCCCTAAAGAAGTCTAAAGTCTATCGAAAGGTTAGCAACCCTTAATTGATATCCAAGAAAATCAATCGTTGTCACCCATTCTTCCAAATCATCAAGGGAGAAAAGAAGTCCAAGTAGATAGAGGACTACGAAGCTGTATTCCAAGAGCTCGAAGATCATCTATGAAAGGCTCCACTGCTCTCGAAACCAAAGCCAAGAGAGTGACCACTGATTTTTCTGGTGGTATCGAAGAAAGCTGTTAGCTCAGTGCTAATCCGTGAAGATGGGTAACAATAGTTCCCAACATACTATGTCAGCAAAGCACTATAAGATTTCGAGTCACGATACCTGGACATGGAAAAGCTCGCCTTATCTCTCATCATCGCGTCCCGAAAACATAGGCCATACTTCTAGGCTCACAATATCGACGTACTCACCAATCTCCTGTTGAGGCAAGTACTCCCGTATACTATGTCAGTTAGTTTGACATCTCCTACAAACCTAGACCATCAGTCAAAGGCTAGGCACATGCGGACTTTGTAGCAGAGTTCGTGTAACGCCCGAGATTTTCTCAACCCGGAGGGTCACTAAAATAATCTTTAAATAATATTTTTCGTGCCCTTGAAGGGTATTAAAATATAACTATTACAAAAATAACAACTGCGCAAGGGAAAAAAATTTACTTCTAATTTTTTTTTTTAGTTTTTACCTATATTGTGGTAGGTGTCGTCACAATTTATTTGACCATCTAAACGAATTCCAAAAATTACAAAATTTTAACTGTAAACACTTGGGACCTTGGACTAGGCTATGTTAAAATTTCAGACCTTAGCTACGTTGTTTGGTAGGTGAAAACGTTTGTCAAATTTGCTTTAAGATATTGTCATGGGTGCCTTAAGGAAACCTGCTAAAACATTCATAATAAATTCATACGATGAAATTTTTTAGTGATTCTAATTGCTAGCATTAGACCACATGTAAGGATTTTCATAGCCAATTATTTTACTCAAAAACTCCAAACATACAAAGAGTTAAGATTTTTTAAAGTAGGAACAGAAATGTGAAATTTCTGAATGTAAAACGAGACAATTTCTATATTAAAAATTAGAATAACAATTAAACCAACATCTTGTTTTCGTTGTATGTTACATGATATAATACTGAAAAACTAACATCTAAATTATTGTATTTACAACATGATTGACTCGATCATCTCAACACCGAAACTTAATTTAAATAAAAGAAAGTTCACTTCATGTTCGCTAGCATACACCATCGTATCAACGCCAACCATTTCAATCTGAAAATTTATTCTTTTTTGAGGTGAGTATTTAATAAGAAACACTCAGAAGAAACATATACTAACATGTGAGAAAATATATGGAATTAAATTGCTACATGCCAAACATTTAAAACATACATAGAAACACATTCGGTAACCCACAAAACGTGAAACTACCTTTGATCATAATCATAAAATTCTGACTTTGACATTTAGCACGAAAATCAAATTACATAATATTTTCTCAAATATAAAATTCATGAAATTTAATCGGTAGTACTCGAAACTACCTTGCAACAAAAAAGGATTTTGTTGAATTGATTGTGGTTCAAAAATGGCTATTTCTTTTCTTCAAATAATGATTACGTGATTGCTCTTTTTTGCTTCTAAAAATCTAAGGTTTGTAGTATTGGTTTGAGTGATAACAATAAGTGAAGAAGAAGAAGGCAAAATTTAGTTTTTTGCTGGCCGATAACAAGGATCTTGGGCTGATTGATGATTGAAAATTGTATGTTGATTGTCTACTTCTGGGGGCCAAAATTAATGATGGAAGAAGGGAAAATGTTGAAGCAAAATAAAGGTGTTAGGACTTATTGCTGGGGCCGAAACTTTGAGGAGAAATGGATAGATTTTTGCTTGATAAAAAATGGAACTCTAAGCCTGCTGGTGGGGTATTCTTTGGTGGTTGAAATGAGGAAAATTAAGAGAACTTAAGGGACGAAAATATAGAATGAAAGTGTAGGTGTAGGATGAGAAAATAAAAGGAGGAAAATGGACTTAAGAGATGCCGAAAACTGGGAGAGAAAATGGACTAATTGCTGGCTGAAAAGGAGACATAAGGGACGGTTTTTCTTCAGTAAAAGGGGCTGATTAAGGAAGTTTGGGGTGGTTTTCTCTTAGACAACATGTGTGCGTTGGCTGAGGTTTGAAGTGGCAAACATAGGGTAAATATAGGCTGATCATAGGATAGTGGAGGGAGCGGTTTCTTCTATGTGTGCGGGTGATTTTCAGCCTGTTTTGGGGAGTTCTTAGGCACAGTTCTTGGCAGTTGAGGGAGGGAACTTGGGACGTTTTTCTGGGGATAAAAGGGTAGGTAGTTTAGCTGAAAACGATGGTGGAGGATCTGGGGAGAAAAGGATAGGTAATGGTCTGAAGTGATGGAGATCATAGGTGGTTAATTTGTTGGGTTTTAGGGGTTGTTTGAATGCTAATTTTGGCATGATATTAGGGGCTATTTAGGTTCTTAGTAAGCATAAAAAAATTGTTTTTAGTGATTGGTAAAAATCCTTTTTGTTTGACATAAAAGATAAGGCAAAACACGTGAAAAAAAAATTCTAATGCGACTAAAGTGTTTAAAATGTACTAGGATGTTCTCAACAATGCCGAAAATTGATAGTTATTTTTTGTGAAATTTTGAAATATAGGTAAACAAATTTCGGTCGTTACAGTTTGCACATTGCTCAGAGCAGCTACCCGCTCGTGAGCCCGAAGAGGTACCAACTTGGAAATTATATGTTGACGGATCTTCGAGCAATGTTAGAACTGGGGTGGAATCTTATTTGTTAGCCCAAAGGGACATAACGTCAATTGTTCCATTCGCATCGACTTCAAAGCCTCAAACAACACATCTGGGTACAAAGCACTCATAGCAGGCCTGAGATTGGCAAACAAAATGAAAGCAAAAAGAATCCAAATCCACAGCGACTCACAACTGGTGGTAAATTAAGTTAATGGCACCTTCATAGCTGAGAAACAAACGATGGTGGCCTACCTAAAGAAGGTTTCGGTATTTTGCAGCATTTTGAGAAATTTTAATTGATCAAAACCCCCAAAGAAAGAAAACAGTTATGACAACGCCCTCTCAAAATTAGCAAGCTATAAGGATTCAGACAGTGGCGGACCCAGAATTAATGTTCAGTGGGGGCGATATATAACTACATAAAAAAATAATTTCAAATAAGATAATAACGATAATATTCAAAATATAGTATTTTTTTTATAATTGTTCCCTAAAAGAGAGAGATAGTAGTAAAAATTACAAAATTTTGCTTCTTTAATATGTAGCTCTTCTTCCAAAATATTGGGTGTCGATTTCAGTTGGAAATTGGAAATTGGAATTGCACTCCAGTATTACAGTTGCAGCAGCTAGGTAAAAAAGATGGGGCTGTGTTTAGAAATTAGGATTAATTGGGGGTGTGGGGAAGGAATTAATTAAATTGGTATTATTTGGGTTTTGAAAATAAATTAGTTGGGCCTTTAGGGAAAAGGATTTATTGGAAACCCAGTGGGTGCAATTGCACCCACTGGGCCTTGAATGGGTCCGCCCCTGGATTCAGAGCTAATGAGAGTTATCCCAATCGAACGCCTTAGTATGCCCACTATCGAAGATATTCCAGCATCCACGAAAATGTGGATCAGAGAATCCTCAAACTAGATGAAGGAAATCACGGCGTACCTGACATACCCAATACTGCCAACAAATAAAGATGAGGTTCACAAGCTTCGAAAGAGAGCCATGAAGTTTGTTCTATAGGATGGGATACCGTATAAACGAAGGTTCGTTTCGTCCCTTTTATGATGTGTGTCTAAAGAGGAGGTTGATTACATCACGCGAGAGATTCACGAAGCCGTTTGTGGAAACCATGCGGTTAGTCCTAGTACAGAAAGTACTAAATTTTTTTTTAAAAATGTGACAAGTTCCAGGGATTTGTCTTCATCCCAAAGCTCCCTGTACAAGATATCACTCCTATCACTATCCCATGGCCCTTCGCCAAGTTGGGGGTCAATTTCATTGGCCTGCTTCTAGTTGGCAAGAAATGTGTCAAGTTCATGACAGTAGTAGTTGACTATTTCACCAAGTGGTGTGAGGCACAAGCCCTAGCCAAGATCGTAGAGGCTAACGCATGGAAATTTGTATGGAAGAATGTAGTGTGCCACTTTGGGATTCCATACTCTCTAATGATAGACAACGAGACCGAATTTGCCGGTCAATGTTTAATTCTAGTTGCAAAGAGCTCGGTATCCGATGAGATTTTTCCACCCCTACTATCTACAGTCTAATGGGCAAGTAGTACCAATTAACAAAATCATCAAGCATACGTTGAAGCTGAAGTTGGATGCCGCCAAGGCTAGGTAGGCTAACAAGCTTGTAGAGGTACTTCGGTCTTATCGGACAACGGCTAGGACAGCTACCAGCTACTTTTACCATGTCTTACGAGGCCAAAGCAATGATTCTCGTGAAAGTAGAAATACCCGCCTAAAGACATTTGTACTTTGACGAAGTGACTAATGAAGGTCTTCACAAAGCAAACCCCGACCTATAAGATATACTCACAACTTCGCCTGGCAGTTTATCAAAGAAAGATGGCAATATATTACAACTCTAGAGTGACCGTAGGAAAATTGGTTTTCTTGCCAATTGGAAAATTGGTTTCTTAAGAAAGTTTTCCTTGCCAACACGAAAATTGGTCTTGGGACCCTAGGACCCAACTTGGAGGGATCGTATAAGATCATCAAAGTGATCAGGCCAGGAACATACATATTGGAAGATTCAGGCGAGAAAGAAACAAAATATCTATGGAACGTCACACACCTCCGACCATATTATCAATAGGAATTTCCTTTTTGTTGGCTAGTATTGAGCTTTGATTGGCTGAAGAAGGCGAAATGATCGCCTAAATGTTGAGTTTAGATAACCGGATGACTATACCCGGCATTTATTATAATGAGCAACACAACTTTTCATTAGAATTACACTTTTCCAATGAATGGTGCAGCGATGGAATATGGTTTGCACCCATATCCTTAACTCGGTGGGTAAACTATTTAACGCATTACGAAACTGCTATATTGACAAAAAATGCAGCGATGGGCTATGGTTCGCGGCCATATCGTTAAACTCGATGGGTTAATATCCTTACGCCTACCATGAATTACAACCTAATGCAATATAGAGAGGGAGTGCGATTCGTAGTCACCTCTTTAAAACACGTTAGAAATTCTAATTAATGTGGATAAGTTTTACAAGTTCGATCAGTTTAAAGGCAGCGAAGGTGGATGGTTAACGGTCGTCTACTCGAATTCATTGAGTAATCAAATTAAACAGGCTAAGTACTACAAACTCGATCGAATTAAAAGTAGGCAATGAAACACAAATTCACGACTATTTAACTCGTTAAGTAATTTGTTTGGTGCAAGGGAGGTCGAACGATTGAAGACGATTAAGGCACACAAAAACAACGTAGCAATTGCAAAATTGACAAACGCAACACATTTGGTAGAAAAATGTATAATGATTCAGAAAGAAAAATTAAAACGGAAAAAGTGAAAATACAAGAACAAAAATTCTATTACCCCGTCACCTCATATGGTCGATACAAAATAGGCACTAATCTATGAATAGCCCATAGGAGGGTCGAGAGCTTCATCCGTCGAAGCAGAAGGATGAGGATTGGTAGAAGGGGCTACTGCAGGTGTCGGAACTTCAGTGTGGGTTTCTCCAGCTAGTAAAAATGAGAGGTCCCTTTCCGGGTGGACCATCCGAATCCTCGCAGTCACTTGGTCACCCCCAGGCATTTTTGGAAAGCCCCTCTTGTATGTCCTCACTTCATTCGCCTCGACCAAGCCCTATAGGGCCCGTACCTCAGCTAACTCCGGGCTAACATTGGCCAGATCTCCATTCGCTTTAGCCAGCCACTTTTCTTTCTTCGCCACCATGGCGTCATAGTCGCAGTTTATGGCAAAAATTTGATTTTCAGTGGTCACAGTCCGTTCCTCAGCCAACCTTCTCAGACAGTTGCCTCTTTCTTCCCTGCTTCAGCAACAGTAGCCTGGCTCTCCTTTTCTCTCACGACCTATGTTACAGCCTAGAGCTTTGCCTTCAATGTCACCTTATTCACTGCTAGACCCTCTATCTTCAACCGTAGTGCTTCGTTCTTGGAACCCAGCCTGGTGTTAGTCGAACTCATCACCTGCAGGTCTCTAGCGAGCTTTTTAGCCTTACCCTCAATCTTGTTGCGTTTTCGATAGAATCCAAGCAGAGTATTGTACAACTCATTATTTAAGGTTAAGCCCTGGAGAGTGTTCATGTCCTTCATTATGATGCACTCCTCGAGCGTAGCCTTCTCAGCGGCCTTCACCCACAAAGTGGGACAATACTTGTATATGCTAGCCGCCACAACCACCACCGATAAAGCAAGCATCTCCAACACAACTGGTCGAGCTCATCCCAACAGGAACCGACGTTAATGTAATCGACGCTCTCGACCCTTGTCTAGTTGGCAAGGAAAGGCTCATTGCTCTGAGCTTTCTAGGATCTCCCATCCCCAGATCGTTGGGCATCTTTCGCCATTTTAGCCCGAACGACCTCTCTTTCTCTCCTTCTCCCACTTCCCTCGATGGTGATCATGTTTCCTTTGTCCTTAGGGACATTATTTTAAGAAGAAGAATGAGAAGGACCACAGGGTCGGGGAGGCATGACTAGAGAGTTTCTGGCAGGCGGCAGCGGTAGTGGCGGTGCAGTAGCTTGGAGAGATATCCCAATGGGAACCTCTGGAGCAGCTGGGGGAGACGGGGCTGTCTCTCCACTAACATCCTCATCTCGATCCATAGAGAAGACGGGAATGTTATTGAAGACATATTTGGCTACAAAACGAAGACAAAGGGTTAGCACCCAAATAGAAACGAGTAAGAATAATAATAAGAAAGAAAAAGCTTTCCCATCAATCTGAAATGGATCAAGTAACGGTTGTCCTTGAGCAAGTTGCTTGAACTCTTAAATTTGCTGCTCAACTCGCGAAGTTTTGTCCACTTCACTTTTAGAGCCCCTTGCTCTATCTTCAGAATTGAAGGCTTCCCATATGCTACAAAAACAAGAAAAACATAAGTCGGGAACATTATAAGTATATGTTGGAAAGAATACAATTGTAAATAAAAATTTACAAATTAATTTAGAAGCAAACTCGTAACCAATTAGGCTGAGGCGCGGGTATCTCGTTCTCTTTAAGGAGATTCAAACCCTCTGCGGTGTTGGAAATCCTCAATCATCGGTGCAACAGCTATCTTCTTTGACTTGTCCCCTTCAGGATACAACAGCCCAACTGAAACGTTGTTTAGTTCAACTTCTTTTGCACTAGAAGATGAATTCAAAGTTCCACTATAAGAACACCTTTCTTATGGCAAATGTATTAACTTTGTAGAGAGAAAAAAATATAAAACTTCATATATTTTGTTGTGTAAAGATGGAGAGAAGAGCATGGTATTTATAGGTGTTAGGAAAACAATAGAAGTAAATAAGAAATTAAATTTCATAACTTATGTCCTATGATCTTCCACAATAACAATTCACTATAACTCATGACCTATGATCTTCTCACAATCATGTCATGATACTTCCAACCTTTCATATTTCAATATTAAAATTACATTTAAAAAATAAAATGTTACAACATTCCCCCACTCATTTTATTATTTAAAAAAAATAAGTCAAAATACATTTGCCAAAAGATAGATAATTATGCATCATGATAGGTGTGACTATGCATTGAACCTCCACTAGTGAAACAGCAATCTCTACTCCACAATTAGTAGTGATCTCAGACTTGAACTATAACTGGTTAAGGAAAATAAAGAATTACTGCTCACACATAATAATCCAGGTGTTGATATGAGCTTTAATGGCTAGCACATTACGGCCTTGTGCTGATCCTAGTTTTTCATGAGTGTTTTTTGAGAAATGCCCACATTCTCATAGAGAGCGGCCCCACTCTCTTACTCACATAGGTAAAATCTGTCAAGCGTGCTCCTGCAACTATTCCACTCCACTCATACGAGCTACAGACTTTATTAAGAGTTTTTTTTTTTTTTTTCATTTGGAAAACTCAACCCTCCAAACGTTACAGGATTAATGCACTTTCATCATAGGGATGGAAAAAATTTGTGCATTTTTTTTTTTCGGCCACCTTATAATTTGTTTGTCCCATTGAACCTAGTTACAGGATCTCTGGTCCCTAGGTTGGGTATCCTTATATGTGGCTCATGATGATATGAGCTTAAGTCCCATCCCCCTCGAAGTATTCCAGACTCTCTCTCTTGTCAAGGCCTTAGTTAATGGATCTGCAAGATTATCACAATATTTAACATAATTTACATTAATTATGCCACTACTCAAATAAGATCTCACAGTACTGTGTTTTCTTCTTATAGGTCTGGATTTACCGTTATAATAACGGTTGTTAACTCTACCAATGGCAGCAGTGCTATCACAATGAATCAATATAGGAGGTATTGGTTTTTCCACACTGGGATCTCATGTAATAAATCTCTTAACCAATTTGCTTCTTCACTGGCTGAAGCTAAAGCAATAAGCTCAGCTTCCATAGTGGAATTAGCAATAATGGTTTGTTTTTTAGATTTCCAACAAATTGTACTACCTCCCAATTTAAAAATATACCCAGTGGTAGATAAAGAATCACCTGACAATGTATTCCAATCTGCATTAGAAAAACCTTCAATAACAGTAGGATATTTTTTATAAAATAAGCCATAGTTTCTTGAACCAATTAAATATTTCATTACACGGTCCATGGCATGCCAATGTTCTCTTCCTGGCTTACTTGTAAACCTGCTGAGTACCCCTACTGCAAATGCAATGTCAGGTCTCGTACAATCAGTAGCATATCGCAAGCTACCAATCATATTAGCATATTTCTTCCTATTTATGACATCATTTTCATTTTCAACAGGAAATAGATGAATACTTGAATCAAAAGGATTAGAAACATGCTTGCAATCAACATAGTTATATTTTTTCAATATTTTCTCAATATAACTTGATTGATCAAGAAAAATTCCATCACATGTTTTAGTAATACGCATGCCCAAAATAAAATTAGCCTCTCCAAGATCCTTCATGTCAAAATGGCTCTTAAGCATATTTTTCGTCTCATTGATCACAAAAATATTAGAACCAAAAATCAACAAATCATCCACATAGAGACTAATAATGACATGTGAATTTTTTCATGATTTATAATATATGCACTTATCACACTCATTTACTTTATACCCATTTTCAATCATGCAGGAATCGAATTTTTCATGCCACTGTTTCGGAGCTTGCTTTAAGCCATAAAGGGATTTAGACAACTTACACACTTTGCTTTCTTCACCAGGTTGTAAAAAACCTTCAGGTTGGTCCATATATATTTCCTCATCTAGATCACCATTTAAAAAAACTGTTTTCACATCCATTTGATGAATAATAAAATCATGAATTGCAGCAACAGCAATAAGCAATCTAATGGATGTCACTCTAGTAACTGGAGAAAAGTATCAAAGAAGTATACATCAGCCTTTTGTTTAAACCCCTTTGCAACGAGTCTCGCTTTATACTTATCTATACTTCCATCCGGTTTTAATTTTTTCTTTAGGACCCATTTACACCCTATAGTTTTACAACCTGGTGGTAAATCAACTAATTTCCAAGTTTTATTAGAAAGTAGTGATTCTATCTCAACATTTACAGCCTCTTTCCAAAATATAGCGTCAGGTGATGATAAAGCTTCTTGTAAAGAAATTGGATTTTCTTGAACATTATAAACAAAATAGTCAGGGCCAAAATGTTTCTCAACTCTAGTTCTTTTACTTCTTCTTAGTTCATTTTGAGAATTTTCTTGATTTTGTTAAATAGGAGTAGAAGAGTTAGGTTTCAAAATATTTTGTTCAAATTCTTTACCCCCACTATTTTTTGATTTAAATGGAAATTTTTCTTCATGAAAAATAGCATCACCTGACTCAAAAATTATATTATTTTCAATGTCAAAAAATCTATAGACTGTACTATTTACCGCATAACCAAGAAAAGCACAAGTGGTAGCTCTTGCTCCCAATTTAGGTCTTTTAGGATCCGTTAACCTCACAAAGGCTAAACAGCCCCATACCCTTAAATATCCCAAATTTGGCTTATGCCCCTTCCACACCTCAAAAGGTGTAATTTTTGTCTTTTTATGTGGCACTCTATTTAGCACATAACAAGCAGTCAAAACTGCTTCTCCCCAAAAATTTGAGGAAGCACCTGAATCTAATAGCATAGCATTTGTAAGATCAATTAACGTTCTATTTTTTCTTTCTGCTATACCATTAGAAGCAGGTGAATATGGTGGAGTATTTTCATGGATTATTCCCAAGGATTGGACATAAGAATTAAATTCAAAAGATTCAAATTCTCGACCTCTGTCACTTCGAATTCTTTTAATCTTTCTACCGAATTTATTTTCAACTTCAAGGAGGAATATTTTAAAAGAATTAAAAGCATCACTTTTATTTTTCAATAAATAAACATAAGTATATTTTGAACAATCATCAATAAAAGTGATAAAATATCTATTTCCTCCACGAGTTAAAATTCTTTCAAATTCACATAAATCAGTGTAAATTAACTCCAATAATTCGGTATTTCTATCTACACTTTTATGAGGTCTTTTTGTAATCTTCACTTTACTACAAATTTCACATTTTTCAAAATTCTTTTTCATGTTAAGAATTAATCCCAAACTACTCATGACTCCCACATATTTACTATTAATATGACATAAACGAGCATGCCAAAAATTCAATGAAGAGAGCATATAAACAGAATTAAAAGCATTATTATTAATATTCTCAACATTGAGTTTAAACATTCCATCACAAGCATAACCTTTGCCTACAAAAATACCCTTCTTTGTAATCACATATTGATCAGATTCTATAGTTTGTTTAAAACCAGCCTTATTCAAAAGATAACTTGACATCAAATTCTTTCTCATGGAAGGCGTATAAAACACGTCTTTCAATGTTAAAACTCTTCCATAAGTGAATTTAAGATCAACCTCACCCGTTCCAAGAACTTGAGTAGTGTGAGAATCTCCAAGCATTATAGTTTTCAACTCCTTAAAAGGAGTGTAAACTTTGAACCAATCTTTATCATAGCAAACTTATCTATTTGCACCAGAATCTGCCCACCATCCTTCAACACTTTGTATCATATTGATGTCGGTTATCATAGCCACAAATGGCTCTTCAGTAACGTTAGCCTGAGGTATAGGTTCACGTTTCCGGTATCTGCAAATTCGAGCAATATGCCCATTTTTGCCACATACAAAACAAGTCTTACCCTGTTGATTTTGAGAAGGATGTGATTGGTTCTTACTCCACTGGCTTGAATTTCTCTTATCATGTTGATAAGATTTTTTCACAATCTTTTTTCTAGGCTTTAACATATTATTTTTGGAATACTGATTAGTAGGCAAATTTTCATTTGTAGAAACTAAATTTACCTTGGTGGAATGTCCATTGCTCTCTTGAATAAGTGCATTTTGTCCTCTTGCCTCTTCTTCCACTCGAATGCGTTGGATCAACGTTTCTAGTGACATCTCTTTTTGCTTGTGTTGCATATTTTTCTGGAACTCTCTCCATGATGGTGGAAGTTTGTCAATTAAGCCAGCAACAACTAGGTTGTCACCAATCTTGATCCCTTTAGATATGACTTCAGCAACTATCATTTGAAAATCTTGTGCTTGCTCTACTACAGATTTTCCATCCACCATTTGATAACAAAAAAATCGACTTGCTGCGTATTTTTTGCATCGGCTTCTTCAGTATCATATTTACTCTGCAAGGCTTTCCATATTTTCTTGGCAGACGTGAAAGTAGTATCATAATAATCATAGAAATGATCAGCAAGACAATTTAAAAGATAGTAACGACAATTATACTCATCTTTTTCGTACTTTTCGACCTTTTCTCCATGTTCAAGATATTCATCGTCGCTCATGCCTTCAGTACTTAATTTTTTGGATTCTTTTCAGTGAGGACATAGGCAACCTTAAGAAGAGTGAGATAAAAGAGAACTTTACCCTTCCACCTTTTAAAGTTTGTTCCTTTGAAGCGAAATGGCTTGTTGAGATCTCCAACATTCTCATTTGGCTTTTCAACGGTTTGCTCCATGGTTGAATTCTCCTTAAAATTGTTGGAAAGAATACAATTGTAAATAAAAATTTACAAATTAATTTAGAAGCAAACTCGTAACCAATTAGGCTGAGGCGCGGGTATCTCGCTCTCTTTAAGGAGATTCAAGTCCTCTGCGGTGTTGAAAATCCTCAATTATCGGTGCAATAGCTATCTTCTTTGACTTGTCCCCTCCAGGATACAACAGCCCAACTGAAACATTGTTTAGTTCAACTTCTTTTGCACTAGAAGATGAACTCAAAGCTCCACTATAAGAACACCTTTCTTATGGCAAATGTATTAACTTTGTAGAGAGAAAAAAATATAAAACTTCATATATTTTGTTGTGTAAAGATGGAGAGAAGGGTATGGTATTTATAGGTGTTAGGAAAACAATAGAAGTAAATAAGAAATTGAATTTCATAACTTATATCCTATGATCTTCCACAATAACAATTCACTATAACTCATGACCTATGATCTTCTCACAATCATGTTATGATACTTCCAACCTTTCATATTTCAATATTAAAATTACATTTAAAAAATAAAATGTTACAACAGTATATCACACAAATACAACAAGGAATACCAAGTTCTCCAAAACGGTGAGGAACAGTAACATTCAATAAGGGGTCCACTGGATGATATTCCCAATCGCTTTCAACAAAGAAGAAAACGCCCATTCAATTCAGGACTTTATTCAGGCTGTCAATGGTCGTCCCTCACTTCTGTCGAGGCCTAAAAGACATGATAAACCAATCTTAAGATTTGCAGGATAGGTATATAGTCTCGGAAGGACTTCATCAGCATATCTTTACCTATAATGGCTATCCTCTACAACAGAGACACAGCTACCATTAGACCTCACCCATTCGATGTGATTTGGCACGGAGCGAGATTGAAATCATGGAGAACCATGTGGAAGAAGGAGTGGCAAGGTGGAAGAAGGTCTTATTGTATGGCCAGTTCGTAAATAGCAATATACCTCTTTAAAAGATCATCGTCCCACTCATAAGAACGAGGCACACGATGTTGGACGAAATCTGGGATGTCATAGGACAGTTGCACCATCTCCAAATCTGTCTCTCTTACTTTACTACGAACCAAAGACGTTATGTTGGCAGAAGTAGTCAACTTCTCGTCCAACTGGCGGGATGAAGGGGCATCCATTCGATACATAGAAGATCTCATTATGAGAACTCCCTTGTTCTGCTCTTCCTTCTTGGCCTTCGACTTCGGTGGGGCCTAGTCTTCATCTTTTCTAAGTCGGGAGCCTCGCTAGTAGAGGCCGACGTGTTGTAGGCAATGACATAATTTTTAAGTTGATACGATAGTCCTCCAACTTATTTCGGGAGTCCGTGTACTCAAAAGACATTGGGAAATTGGTGTAAATGGTCCATAACGTATGCCAATAGTACGAAATTGTCTCTAACATTTCATTTTTTGTGGAGTGGTCCCTAACATATCTATATAGGTGCGCAATTGGTCCTTATTTGATAAAAAAGATAAAAATACCCTTAATTTTAGTTAAAAAAATTACAATTAGATTTCTAACTTTTGTAAAATGGGCAAATAAGTCCGATACATTTATTAAACAATATTTAATTTAGCATATTAAATATATCACTATAGTCGTGTGAAATAATTTTTTTATAAGAGAAAAATATAAAATTATTGCGCTTTAGGTATATGTAATTGTTATGTGATGTGAAAAAATTGAATAAAAATTAAGTTAAATAAATAACAAAATAACGTATATAATTTTATGACATTGAACCAATCTTATTATATTTTTTTAACATAAAAATACTAACAAAAATTAATTTACACATTTTGTATTCTTTATTTTTGAATGATAATAAAACGATAAATTAAAATATGAAGAATCCAATTTGAGCTTTAATATTTGTAGTTAATAAACAAATAGCTCAATGAAATAATAATATTTGATTCTTAAGTTTGTGACAAAGTTTTTTTTTTTTTTATGTTGTAATGATAAAATTAAAGTTCAAATTTTAATTATTACTTAATAATAACAAAATAATTTTAATTAAGATGTTTGTTAGTAATTATGAGCTTAAATTTTAGTTATTTTATAATAGTTCATAAAATATACAAAATAATTTAGTATAATATCAATTTGTTAGTTTCTTTTAATTTTTTTTAAATAAAAGTATCGAACTTTTTACAAAGGTTGGGAATTCAATTGAAAATTTTTCTAAATAAAAGTAAGGATATATTTGTCTTTTTTATCAAATAAGGACCAATTGTGCACCTAAATAGATAGGTTAGGGACTACTCCACCAAAAATGAAAGGTTATGGACCACTTGCACAATTAGGGACCATTATTTGCACCAATTTCCCAAAGACATTTGGAAATTAAGAATTAATGTGACTATCCATTTTTTAATCACTTATCTCCAGAAAAAGAGGGACCCCGGTTGAAGAACAATAGAGAAGAACGGTGGAGGAACAATTTAAACAACCACTAGATTCCCAAAACCTCAAGAAACGGAACATGGAAGATTATGGGCTAAACATAAATGGAGTATGGAGATTTTACCTAACGGTTGGACAATTGCTAGAAAAGCTGCCTGAAAACACATGAAGAAGCTTATGGTGATTGCCAAAAAACTCAAGTAGCTTGGAGTGATTTTTGCAAAAATAAAGAAATAATGGAGGTAGCCTAGATTTATATTGGTCAAGGCTCTCTCGCATGGAGGCAGCCTAGATTTATATTGGTGAAGGCCTTCACATCTGAGCCATTAATTTTACCATTGAAGATATAGGCCGTTGATAAAGGGAACACGTGGATGAAAAAGTTTCAAAATTAAATAGTGGAGGTGCACTCGGGCAAAGTGCGCCCCCACACCTGTGCATGAAACGGTGGCTGCTGTGATGACGCTGTCGTTTCGAGTTACAAAACGCACTGCTCAACATTACCTGCCTAAATTGCATGTCTTCTCATTTTCAAAAAATACTCCAGCTTGGACACTGCCATGTTGAGTTTCGCTTACACACATTTCACAATTAGTCACAGTCAAAGTCCTCGCCTCCTATAAATAAACAAGTCTCGGACTTGGGAAAACTATATACACCAGTTGATCCCTTTTTGTGGGCGAGTTCCTCACAGAGTTCATCGTACCCCTGAGTGCCAACCATAGAGGCCTTCGTCTTCACCACTCAAGGCCCACTGCATACAAAAAATACATGTACGGAAAAAAAATTCTTAAATCCTACGCCTGTCATAAATGATAAACTCGAATTTGATGGACTATTTTTACCACCTGGATTTGGTGAAGATCTTTCACAATTAGTCAAGTCAAAGTCCTCGCCTCCTATAAATAAACAAGTCTTGGACTTGGGAAAACAATATACACCATTTGAGCCCTTTTTGTGGGCGAGTTCCTCACAGAGTTCTTCGTACCCTTGATTTCTAACCTTAGAGGCCTTTATCTTCACTACTCAAGGCCCATTGTAGTACAAAAAATACATGTACGGAAAAAATTCTTAAATCCTACGCTTGCCATAAATGATAAACTCAGATTTGAGGGACTATTCTTACCACCTGGATTTGGTGAAGATGCCACCTCAACATGCGGCTCCCACCTAAGGCCACTCAACTTTCGATAAAGTTACACGTGGCAATTTCAAGTCTCAAGGCACTAGAGATCTTCACTTTAGTGGGCCATGTTCTACCTGGAAAACCAACGAATGTCCTTCGCTGTTAAAGCTAATCCCATCTAGTGTCGTTCTCCGTCGAAGGCCATTGCACGCCCGCAAAGTCAGTAGGCGGTCTAAAATCTTGTGTAGAATTCCAATCGTAGTTGACAATATAATTCGTATAAGGAAACCTCATGCCTATCCCTAAAATCCAACAGTGCAATCTTGGAGATTGACAAAGATAAGAGATGAAATCTGGGTTATTATAATAAATTCGGTATTAACAATATCTCCATAAGGAATGAGAATTCAATTAGATAACTAATTGATTGTTGTCCATAATTAGTTATGACTCTTCTCCTATAAATATATATCTCTTCTTCATTTTAAGACACGCATTATTCTCTTCACTAAACTCTACTCAGATCTCTGCTTGTCTGTTTTTCCCACACTAAAAAAACTCCTTATCTAATCTTGTACCGGTAGTTGACTTAACCATCGGAGTGCCAACAGTTACCAGCCATCTTTTTTCTGGTGATCTTGGTGCCTAACGGTTGTCCAAGTGTGTACGTAACATACATACTAACAAAGAAGTGATTGGAGATCTATTGACACATAGATAGTGCAATTTTGGAGATCAGCAATTACTATTTATAATAAAAATACCACAAATCTATAATAATTCATAGAAATCTATGATAATACATTAAAATTATTAATATAGAATTCTGTTGAAGTCTTATATATTATGTGGAATTCTATTTAAATTCATGAAATTTATTCAAATTAATATTTATTAATAAATCTTTTAAATTATGAGTTGAAGACACACCTCTTAAGTTCACGTATCTTCTCATGTTTTGCTTTGTCTTTTTTGTATTCAAGAGAATTAAACATTGAATTGTGCAACAAATTTGTTGATGTTGCGATATGTTGGAAATTAGTTTAGTAATGTTAGTTTTGATCAACTTAGACCAATTATTTAAGCAAGACTCGTCAGTAGAATACATGAGTTTTAAGGCCAAACATTTTTTGACTCCACGAATAGATTAATGTAATATATATAGTTACTTCAAACCAATTTCGTGTGAATGAGAAATTAAGACCAATAGTATTCACTTAATAACACAAAAAAATAATGGAAAATGGATTAGAATATTCTAGATTTCAATTTGGCTGAAAAGTCTTGTCTTTTTGGACATGTCATTTCTAAATAGCCAAATATTTTCATTTTAGAGATATGTCATTTTGGACATGTGCTTTTCAACAAGACTTGTTATTTTAGACATGTTTTTCCATGAAGTTGTGTCTTTTCAAATATTATATAGACCCCTTATGATTGTAAATTTAGACACTTCAATTTCAACTAAATGTCCTTGCATTTTTTGCACAAATCATTTTAGTCTAGAAATAATTTTTGCATAAAGTTCATATCCAGTTTTCATTCAAATAGAGTACAAAATGATGTTTGGTTCATTTTTCTCGTAATTTGGAGTGCTACTATTACGAGAAGTGGTCATTTTATGTTGGGACACGCGTGTCGAGAAATCGTATGCACCTGTGCGGGTTAATTTCAACACCTCCTTCCTGGATATCATGAGTTGCCTTCAACACATCTTCCTAGTCAATATGTTCTTCACCTCGCCCAAGCGGTTTCTTCATTGAATCAGGTGGCTTTTTGGATAAACTTGCCTTAAAGATATTGTTCCTTAGACTGTTGAACAAGGCTGTTATGACCAACGAAATTTGCAAATCCTTAATGCCAAGTGTAGCTCTGTTCAAGCGTGATTTGTACACTCGCAATTACTCTCATTTCTCTTGAGTCACTTGCATGAGTCCCATGCGAATTTATTTGTAAAGTTAGAAAATGAGCTGATCAACTGCGAGAAAATTATATCAAACCACAAATGTGTATCTTTGCACATTGTCATAAGACTCGGTGTGCGATGGCTTCTAGCCAACCATGCAATCTTATCCGGTCTTGACAGGTTCTTATATGGTCGATTGTTGAGCCATCAAATGCATCGCTTGGTTCTTTGAACTTTGGCGACAAATGAACGACCATCAACTCTACGCTGAATTGATCTTCATTGATGTAGATCAATTGACTTTTTGTTTGTTCTTCCTGCGAGCGATTGCCTCTTCAAATTTTGTATTCAGTAGGTCTTCAAGATTCACTAGAGTAGGTTGATGACTCATATGTGCCATCTCCGGTGGTGGTAGAGCTTTCACTAGCTATATTTTGACAGCTCGTTGTGGAGGCGCAACAACTCTGTGTATCGCGGTAAGAATTGTGGCCATTTATGATAAAGTGATGCGAACTGTTGAACGTTGGTGAATTTTGGTTGTGGTAGTTCCACCGGCATCTATGTCGGTGCGGTCGGATGGTTAACTCGCGGTCTTCCTCTGCGCCTCTCTGACGTGGTCTTAATTAGTCTAGTTCGAGAAAGATTAGTGGAATTTCTTCTTTGCTTCCTTGTCGTATCCAATTGAGACAATAAAAAAGAAAATTTAAAAATCTTTTTTATATTCCCACATACGGCACTATTTGATGTTTGTGTATTTTTATCAACAAAGAAACTTTTTTACATGGGTTTAATCTTGAGAAATAATTTATTTTTTCTTTGATGGTGGGTTATTTGTGTAGTGTCTTTTAAATTACATGGCTGGTCCTCTGGTTATAGATGCATGTCATCTGATGACGTGGAAGTGACCTAGCTAGCATATGTGTCAAGCTGTCTCCAGCTAGCACATAAACATGTCAATCACCCTTTGGTTGTACATTGATCATCCAATGGTGGTTACGTGCCCTAGAAACTAAGCTAACCATGTTCTTTACTCAACCATGTGCGTAACCCGACTGAGCAAGCTTAACGATTTAATATATTGATCAGCATCAACCCGCAAATTAAATCATTAACTTGGTGATCGACCCAATAACTATGATTCATATTTTATAATTCTCTCCAACACCACATATCAAACATTCTCTTACCATTTTGAACTACCGTATTTAAATCCTCACTAATTTTGCATGCATTCTCCTATCATTTAATGTAACTCCTTTGTCTACTTTTTGTCAGTTTTGTCAACTTTTTTCACATGTATTTCATTTTTCTACGTCAATAAATTGTCTTGGAATTTTTTTAATGGAATGTAACGGGTCAATAATTGTGCTCCAACAGCTTTAGTGTATGTTTGGTAAATATTTTATAGATTACAAGTTGTGGATCCCATGGAATGTGTGGATAAAAAGTAGATAAAAGTTGTGTATCCTACAGAATGTATGAGTTTGAATAAAAATGATATTTGACCAACTTATAAGCTTAAAAAAGCTTTATGAAACATGTTATGGTGATTAACATGAAACCAAAATATTATTTCAAACAAATATTAGAATCGAATCAAGAATATTGCACAAAACATAATGAAATAATACCAAATATGATTGTCCCTTTTGGGGATGGGCATTTTGGCCCGTACAATACCTACTTCTACCTTTGAGGCGCTACAAACGTAGATTCGGCCTCTAATGCAATATCAAAACCACAATATGGTCAAGAAATGAAGTTTATGGTAGGTAATCCACTCAGAACCATCCAAGACTCTCTCATACAGACACTGCTTCAAGATATATCAAGATAACATCTCCTACACAACAGTTTTGATGACTAATCACAAATCTACAGTAATCAAAAGATGATTAATGCAGAAATACTCTCCTCACATACCATTGGAGAACCAACATTTCACCAAAACACGAAGAAGAATAAAAAGTTTCAAAGAAGCTAAATGAAGAGAGAGAAATGAAAGCTGCACACCAACTACTATATACAAACCCTAATATGAAGAATGAAGCTTTTAAATACCCAAAACCAATGGCCTAGATAAAGTGTAGCAATCTAACGGATGAAACATTTGACGCTTGAAAATCAAAGACGCATTTCTAGCACAAACTAAAAATGCATTTTTCAATTGGGCCAACATAGATTAGGACAGAGTAGCAATGGGTCAGCATTCTTTATAGTGGGCTTTATAATTGGGATCAACAATACTAATAATTTTCACATTGAGTCAAATGTAAAGTTTCATAGTGCAAAAGAAGACAATTCTTATATTTGATCATTGTCTCTAGTACGTGTAAAAAAAGTTAAACAAATTACAACAAAAATTAAGGAATTACAGTCATTAATCAATTAAACACTATAGTTACTCAAACAATTTTGCTTAAAAACTTGTTTAGAGACAGTGGCTTAGTTCCCATATCAGATGGGTTAGCTTGAGAAGAATTTTATCAAGGTCAATAAGCTTCTTGGACACAATGTCCCTTATGAAGAGTAATCTAACATCCATATGCTTACTTCTGTCATGGAAGACAGGGTTTTTGCATAGCTACATATCAAACTAACTATCAAAAAATAAAACAGGATTATGCAGTAAATTCAACACAGATAATAAACCTTTTAGCTATAAATCATCTTTCACATTTTCAGTAATTGGCACATATTCAAATTTAGTTGTAGAAAATGCCACAATATATTGCAACTGAGATTTTCAGCTAATGCAAGATTAACAGTGTAAAAGCATATGAAATAGTGGACTTCCTATTATTTCTATCATTAGCATAATTAGCATCTACATCTCATTTTAACTTTATCCCTACACTACAATGTCTAAACACCAACCCTACATTTGTAGTACCTTTCAGATAATTTTAACAACCATTTCAAAGCTTCCCAATGTTGCTCCCCTAGATTAGACATGTATTTACTCAAGACACTTACAGAGTAAGCAATATCAGGTCTAGTGAAGACCATAGTGTACATAACTGAACCAATCACATTTGAATAAGGTACTTCATTCATATATTCAATTTCATCATCAGATTGGGACATTGGTATCTACTAAGGATAAAATGATTAGTTAAAGGAACAAAAACAACTTTAGAATCATGCATGGAGAATTTTTTGGGAATTTTCATGATATAAGACTGTTGTTTTAACATCAGACTTAAATTTGATTTGTCTTCATTATATCCATGCCTAAAACTTTTGATGATGCTATTAATGGTAATGATTCAGACATGTGGTAGACTGCTACGAAGGAATAAATAACTTCTTTATACAATAACCAAACTTGGGAATTGGTTACAAAACCAAAGAACAAATCCATTGTTGATTGCAGATGGCTTTACAAGGTAAAAGAAGGTAATGTTAATACTCAACCTATTAAGTTTAAAGCAAAACTTGTGGCAAAAAGTTTTACTTAAAAGTATGGTGTAGATTATAATGAAATCTTTTCCCCATTTGTCAAATACACCACTTTAAGAGTCATGTTTACTTTAGTTGCTCATTCCAATTTAGAAATAGGAAAACTTGATGTTAAAACTATCTTCTTACATGGTGAACTTGAAGAAAAGATTTATATGAATCAACCTTAGTTTTATTGATAAACACAATTCAGATTATGTTTGCTTACTTAAAAAATCTTTATATGATTTGAAACAATCTCTCAGGCATTGAAATAAAAAGTTTGATGTTTTCATGTTGTCTTTACATTTTACTAGAAGTAAGTTTGATCATTGTCTTTATTTTAAATCAGAACAGGGTCCAATATTACTCTTGTGTTTTTAATATTATATGTTGATGATATATTAATAATAAGTTCATGTGTTGATATAATTTGTAACATTAAATCTGCTTTGAGTTCAGAATTTAATATGAAAAAACACTTAAACCCTACCCTACCGTTGGAGCCGTTATAGGACTATTTTAATTTGCAATGAGCTTGACAAGGATGGGTTAACAAAAAGTAATTTAATTTAAGCCTAGTGTGACTTGGTAAGTGATAAGTGCATTTTTTGTACTTATTCAGACATTTAAACTAAGCTTTTATCCCGTCATTTTATTGAATTTTTACTTAATTTATTGTATTATTCTTCATATTCCAGTTTTGGACCTGTTTATAAGTAATAAGAGAATAATTAACGGAAAGAGAAACAATTTGGTGAAATATACAAGTAAATGATATACCATTAAAAAGATAATTGAATTACGAGTCCACCACTTTTTACGGATCTCAATTTGGAGCTTTCTATAAGAAGTTATGGCCGTTTGAAAAACCGCCGCCCAGTGTTAATTTTGCAGCGGGATTTTTATTTTCCTTTTTGAGTTCTAATCCGATTAAGAAACCTTTTGGCCCACGAATTTTGTAATATTTTTGGATCTTTTGGGGCACAATTAGGTAATTATAAATATGAGTTATTAACTCATAATTGGCAAGCCATTTTTGATAGCCATTTTGAGAGCCATTGCGGGCCCCTTTTTGGTGAAGTTTTGGAGAGCAGAACGGGAGACAAATCAAGAACGAAGATCAAGATTCATCCTTTCAAGATTAAAACGAAGATCAAGTTTTAGATTTTATCTCGCAATTATTTCTTTATATCTGGGTGATGGCTTCTATGTTTTCTTCTTCTTTTTAGTATGTTAGGTTAAATTCTTTTAGTGCTAGGATCATGATGAAACTTGTATCATGATCATTTAATTGTTTGAACCTATTTTTTGATATTTAAGCACGTTTTTAATTTTGAATAATTGATATTGATTTCTCTTCATCTACAATTATGTGCGCAATAGTTGTATTATTCTTGTGACTTATTTTACCTTCGAGAGATGGAAAATAGGTTATACATATATCAAGTATCGTAGAGTCCGATAGGGGATAGAGATATACCGTTATACTTTACGTGGTCTTTAAGTATTCACAAATTCTAATGCATTCTTGTATGCTCACATTTGTCATAGACATATAGTCGGGTCGCATATAAGAATTGGTTTAATTCTACTCGAGAGAGATTGTTAAATTAAATTAAGAATATTGATCTTCATAAGTAAATCATGTTATCAAATTTAATGGTTTGGGTTAAAGGTAATTGATATAAGTGGTCGTAGTACGCTTTTCTTTTCTTTTCTTTTTCTAATTTTAAAGTAATTCTTCTTTAATTTAATCTCTTGTTTGTTTGAATTATAATTAATTAATTGTTCTTAGTTTATAATTTAATTAGTTCTTAATCATCAATTTTCCAAAGTTCATTAGATTCGGTTAAGGTTAGTATAATTGAACTGAATTATCTAAATCTTTGTGGGAACGATAGTTTGACTCAATATCCACTTTATTACTTGAGCGATCCGTGCACTTGCGGAATATATTATAAACATAAAATTGCTGACAAGTTTTTAACACTGTTGCCAGGGATCGTACTCGGGTTATCCGCGTGACAGGCGGGAATACTCACCACTATACTTATTTGAATTTAAATACAAGTTTTTGGTGCCGTTGCTGGGGATTTAGTTTTAGTTCTTTTCAATTATATTAGCACTAATTCGAACTTTATTTAATATATTTTTTAGTTTATTTCAGTGTTCAACTTGTCTCGTTTCAGACCACAACAAAAGATGGAAGACCAAGAGATTGATGAAGACAATATGCTAGTTGGAGACTTTTTGACTCCACAGATCATCCAAAGACAATCTAGCATTGATGAGAACAACATGCTTGTTGGAGATTTCTTCGCAATGCACCAGGCTAATATCGTTAGATATGACGCAATTTCTGAGATTGATGAAGACAACATGCTTTTTGGAGATTTTATCGCAATGCAGCAGGCTAATGAGATTGATGAAGAAGTAGACATTATCATGGTGTTATCTACAAAAATAGATTCTTTAGCACACAAAGTGGAGAGCATGTCACAATCAGTCTATGCGATGCAAACGAATAAATCAACTTGTGAAGAGTGTGGGGCAAATCATAGCACATCAGAATGTTCCATTCTATCACAGCAACTTGTGCAAGCCGAATCTATTCAAGGTGGCCATTATCAACAAAATTATCATTTCTCTAACACATATAATCTAGGTTGGCGAAATCATCCAAATTTCTCTTAGAATGATAATCAGAATATTATCAGACCACAGTTTCAACAGCCAGAAAAGATAAATTCACTAGAAGACATATTTAATAAACTCATGGAGACAGCTGAACGGTGCATAGGATCTAATAATCAATACATGAACAAGACGGAGATCTCTTTTCAAAATCAAGGCGCTTCAATAAAGAATCTCGAGACACAAGTGGATCAGCTCTATCAGCCAGAGTACCATGTACGTTACCAAATAATATATAGGTGAACCTCAAGGAAAGTGTTATAGCTGTTACTACCAGATGTGTGGTGCAATTACCAGAAATCTATGTAAAGAGGTCAGTTGAAAATAGAGAAAATGTATCACCCACTGATGAGGAGCACGTGGAACAGACTGAGCACTTATCAGATATTAAAGAGAGTTCAAGTACACCACATGTTAAGGCAACCGTTCCTATAAAAGCATATGAGCTTATGATCTCATTTCCTCAGAGATTACAAAAGCACGAGTTGGACAAGCAATTCTCCAACTCTTCTATTTCATCTAAAATTGATTTTGTGATCAAGGTCGATGAAGAAGTTGAAATTTTCGTGGTTGTGTTTGAGCAAGGTGCTACACTAAAATCCTATTTTTATGATAAGTGCAAATTCAAATTTTTGAGGATAAACGAAAAATGGTGCAAAATTAATAGATGCAAGCAAAGCACGTCCTCCAAAGCACTATTTAGAGTGTCGTAAAGCAACCAGACAATAAGTCAAGCTAATGACTATAAATAAGCACTTAATGGGAGGCAACCCATTTTCTAACCCTTTTATTTACTTGCTTTATACGTAGTAGATTTAGGTAGTTTAAATAATTCATTAGGCAACCCATTGTTTAATGCACTTATTAAACAATGGGTTGCCTCGCATTCGTCATAGAAATATAGTTGGGTCGCATAAAAGAATAGGTTTAATTCTACTCGAGAGAGATTGTTAAATTAAATTAGGAATATTAATCTTCATAAGTAAATCATGTTACCAAATTTAATGGTTCGGGTTAAAGGTAATTGATATAAGTGGAATCGAGATCCTAGTACAATTTTCTTTTCTTTTCTAATTTTAAAGTAATTCTTCTTTAATTTAATCTCTTGTTTGTTTGAATTATAATTAATTAATTGTTCTTAGTTTATAGTTTAATTAATTCTTAATCATCAATTTTCCAAAGTTCGTTAGATTCGGTTCAGGTTAGTATAATTGAACTGAATTACCTAAATATTCGTGGGAACGATACTTGGACTCAATATCCACTTTATTACTTGAGCGATCCGTGCACTTGCGGAATATATTATAAACATAAAATCGCTGACAGTAAGCTCATCCATAATTCAGGCTGCCTATCCAGTTGTTCATGTACGTATATGCAGGTGTGTAAATTGGTAGTTTTGATATCGAACCATAGTACTTCTTTTTTAATGTTATCTAGTCTAATATATTATGAAGTTTGAAGAATATTTCTCCAAATTCACATGGTGACCGCCTAGTCCTATTTGATGGAAAATGACATCCTGGCACTCTTCAACTACTTAATTTTGAGTTAAGGAGAAGGGAAATGTCTCTTTAGATGATATTGTCTTTAGATGTCAAACAGAGGTGTTCTAGTGCGTTTGTGATCACCTTGACTTTGGCTACGAAGGGAGCTCGATTTCTCGGTATTGTTAAGAAACATATAGGAGCCAGACGAAGCACAATATTAGCTAGTTAACATAACAAACTTAATTTAATGAAATGAATCATAATAACAGATAATCTAAAGAAATAGAAGGCAATAGTAACTGCGGATTATCGACTTTGTCAACCCCTAGCTAGTATGGTGATTTGAGATCACTGATTATCGACTTGTCGACCCGGAAGGCCTTGGCCAATATATCATCATTAATGGATGGATTTGATCCAAAAACAGTATTAGCAATGGGAATGACACCCGGATTCTGGCTGCTTAAGAAGGCAATAGTAACAGCGTTGTCATGCCCAACATTTTGTTGAAAGTGAATAAGACCAAATGGGAAGGTAAAAACATCACCCTTGTTGAGAACTTTCGAAAACAGCTTGTTTTCAGGATCCGAGGTGACGAATCCGACAAGGACTGTACCTTCCAGCACAGTCAGAATTTCAGACGCCCGAGGGTGTCGATGGGGAGGAACAACACCACGTGGCGCATAGTCAACTCGTACGGTGGAGATGCCGAGAGTGTTTAGTCCTGGAATTTGATCCACAGTTGGCCGGTTAACGAACGACCCCAAGGGATTTGATGTGTTTCCGGGTATATTTAGTCCTTTGAACAAGAAATGATCTGCTGTGACCTTTTTAGGGTCTAGGCATGCATGACCATTCACTCTCACTGCATTACAACAAACAAAACATGCAAGTTTTACGTTAAAATCCTTAAAAAAGGAAGGAAAAAAAATGCAACATGAGTGACGGAAATTCACAGACCTGGACTATTGAAGTCTGCTACGCATAAATCTTGAAGAGGGCTGGGTTCACCAGCGTGGACAACTGTCCATCCAATGGCAAGAAGACTAATTAGGATTAACACAAGATTTGCCATTTTTGTTGAACTTCGAATTACAGTCTTCGGGAGAGAATGATGTATTGATGTTGAGTAATTATTAATGGCTTAAGAAGTCTATATATATAGAGAGGATGAAGAAGTCCAGAGCCTGCCGTCTGTCCTTCAGTCCAATGTTTTTCAAAATTAAAAAAGAAAAAAGAAATAAATAAAAAACACACACACACACACAACTGTCCATGAACTGTTCAACGTGTTGCATGAAAAATTACGACTCAATGTTTTATGATAATAGGACAATATATTCGTGCCAAAAGTTTTTTAAAATATAATGGTATGTTCATTCAATTTTTTATGATAATAGGACGATATATACGTGCCATACGTTTTTTAAAATATAATGATATGTTTGTCCACTAGATTAGACAATATTAAAAATAATTAAAAGAAAAAAGAAATTAAAATTCCGTTTTTTTATTATATTACTCCATATAAATCTCGGGAATATTGTACCAATTGCATTTTCTTGTATTAAATATTGCACTTTGAGTTAAGATGAGTGCATATCAGTTGTTCTATATCATTATTTCATTTGTTGTCCCCCAAATTAAATTTCGATACATTATTATAATTTTGAAATGTCAAAATTTATCGAGACAAAATTCAATCTGTAAAGAAAAAGAAAAAAAAAAAAAAAAAAAAAAAAAAAAAAACTCTGATCTACTAAAATTTTTGACACCTTAAAATTGTAATAATGTGTCACAATTTGATTTGTAAGACAGCCAATTACACACATCGATATCAGGACAACAAATTTGAAGACAATTGGTGCAAGTGCAACAATTCTTTACATTTTATTGTTATACAAAATTTTCAAGGCATTTTTCTTGTTAAGATGGGCCGGGAATGTTTGTTGTCCAAGTCGTCTTGAAATATAGATTTTATAAAGTATATATATCGGAGATGGATGGATATACCGTATAAATTATTGTTGATTAGACAAGGTCCCTTACAAATAATGTTTGTGCTCTTTGATTCATTCAAACGTAACATAGTGCATATTTGGCAATGCTTGATATTTTTAATTAAACGTGAATAATAAGTTAGTATTAAATTGTGAGTTCTACAAAATTTGTAAATAAAAAGTTTGTTTGACCAATTTAAATTAAATAAATTTAAGCTTTCCCAAACATGTACTTAATTTTTCAATCAATTCATTTGAGAATTGCGATGGCAACTAAGTTGTCATTATTAATCCAATACTTGTTAACACTTACGGTTTCCTCTTAGAATGTTAAATTTGTTTTGTTAAGATCACTTATACGTTGGTTATAGTTTAACATAATCTCGCTAGATGGTGACCCGTTTGAGCAAACTAATTTTGGAATCCGAATATTTGTTTGAATTTTAGACGGATCGAATTGTTCATTGATCTATACGATACCATATTAAAACTTATGATTTTATCTTAAAATGTCAACCTTGTTAAGAAGAGTAATTCAAACTCTCATATGTTGATTATAGTTTTGATAGTTAATCGATGTGGATTATACTTTTAATTAACCTTCTATAGTATGGAATACTTAGTACTCATTGTTAACATTTAATTGAAAAGTATATTAAATAATTAAGATCTGATGTTTAATTAAAATCTAAAAATACACATGTTAATTAAATAATAATATAAACTATTGAGTTCCATATTTGGAGAAGCGTAGAAGTTTTATCTGAGTTGATAAAGCAGCAACCTTTTGGACATGGTAAAATTGAACAAGTCAAGTCAAGAACAAGTTGAAAAAGTCAAGAACAAACACAGCATACGATACAAGATTGAAATATATGTACAAGACAAAAACAATGGTTAAGGTTGTAGCATAAATTAGTGTGCGTGCATGCATGATAATATATATAAACTTGTTCAAATTTCAATGTTAAATGACAAATCATATAAAAGAACAAGTATAAAGTTTGACTAGGTCTAGGTATACACTTTCTTGCGCATGGAACATCATATTCAAACCTAAAGATGAGTATGAATTGTTGCAAGGATTGAATTTTGAATTCATTTTTTTATTTTATTTTACAATCAGCTCATTAAATCTTGAGCAAATTACAACATCCCTAACGTCACTCACAAATATGAAGACACTTTCTTTCATTCTTAAAAATTATAAAAAAACCTCCTATGATGATTGTTTTCTATAATCGATCGATATCTCCCTATAATCCAAATATAAATATATTCTTTCTTTTTTACCCTCGCATTTTATACTATATTTAAAAATGTTTGTAGATATGAAAATTATATTTTTATAATTTATTTATTAACAATTTATATATAGTTATAGAAACGAGCGATAAATTTATGTTTAACAATTTATAATTTTTATATTTACACTCATAATATTTATATTGTATTAAGTTTAGAAAAATAAATACAATTATCATAATTTTAAAAATCTATAAAATATTAATTAGAGAATTTTTTTTATGGATAATTTTACTCACTCATATTTAGTATACTTTTTTTTTTTATTTTTTAGTAGGGCAGATGGAATGAGGTATCAATCTTTTGAATTTCTAATCTCACCCTTTAACATCTAGAACTTAAATTGAAATGAATGGTTTAATGACTGAATTCATTTCATGGTAAATTATATTTACCGTCCTTATTCTTTCAACTTTGTAACCGTATCAATTCTATTTAATTTTATTCATAGATATCATCATTTTATTATTTCGCATAAATGATCCATTTGGACAATTTGGCCCCTGCTTTAAATAAATTATAGAGAAAATAAAATGAAAATGTGCTATTGAGGTCTCTAACCTTTTTAAAAGTATAAATAAATTATAAACTTTTTATTGTTAAAACTTAAAAGAAAAGGAAAAAAAATAAAAAATAAAAAAATAAAAACAAAAAGGGTGATCTTTCCCACCCAACCCCCTCTGTTTGTTGGCCCAAACTACCAAGGTTAGCAATCGGGGGGTAGAAATACAACCCTCCCCAACCCCCCTCCATTTGTTGGCCCAAACTCTCAGGGTCAACAATCAGGGGGAGAAATACCCCTGTTCCCCCACCCTTGGTTGTTTCTGTTGGGGGATGGGTTTGGTAGTTGGAGAAGATGAATTTTTTTTAATTGTTTTAAATAATATAATATAAACAATTTTGTTCTTGTTAAATTGATCAAATTTATGTCATGGATTTGATTTTTTGTCAATTAACGGAACTCTGAACGAAATATGTCCAGACTCTAAAGGTTATTTTGGTGAACATAATTAGAAGATTTAGGACTTGATGACACATTTTTTATTATATTAAGTAAAAAGTTGTAAAAAAAATAAAAGATTTAAGATTTTTTTATACTTTTGAAAAGGTTAGGGACCCAAATTACAATTTTTTCATCATGTTATTATTTTATGTTATTTTCATTTAATTATGTTAAGAGAAAAATAATCAAAAATTACAATTTGGGGACCATCTATGTGAATTTATGAAAGAATGGGACAATATGTACGAATAAAATTGAATTAAGATGATATTGTTACAAAACTAAAAGAATGTGTGTACTTATAAGTACTTTTAAGTCAGTCAAACATTATTATTATCTACATATTTTGTAGGACCCATTGCTTATAACCTAAAAAAATCTTTACTAAACATACTCTAAATAGTGATTATCATTTGATTTTAATGGTGGGAACCTTAAGGGTGTGTTTGATTGGCACATTTTACATGAAAAATGTCACTTCCATAGAAAATGTTGTCAAATCTAAAAAATTTCTTTTCCACCTTTGTTGTTTGATTGCACATGAAAAATAAAATAGATTTTCTAGGTACAAGCATTTAAAGCATATTTTTTCCCACTTTCTTAGAAAATATTTTCTCACCTATATAGTAGAATTTATTTTCCACCTTACTTGAAAAATATTTTCATTTTCCACCTTTTTCCATACATACCAATCAAACACACCCTAACAGTCAAAAGATAGATACAATGTGATTCACCGTATGTATATCAAAAACCGTGTTCAGATTTTCAAACGCATATAAATTCTTTACGGGTGTGTTTGATTGATTCTATGGAAAAGAAAAGATTTTCCATGTAAGTAAGGAAAAAAAAACCACCTATTTTGGCAAGAAAATATTTTTAAACTTTTCCTTCTTAACCATGCTTAAATTGATTGTACCTTGAAAATTATTTTCATTTTCCATGTGCAATCAAACAGCCAAAGATGGAAAATATTTTCCACTGATGTGACAAAATTTTCTATGGATTAGACATTTTCCATAGAAAATCTTCCAATCAAACACACCCCACATGTCACACCCTACATATCATTGATAGTTAAGAACTTATTACAAGTTATAAATTCTCCCTTTAGTGTATATTTTATTTGACATATATTTTGTGTTTTCTTCTATTCCACAATAAGAAGGAATTTATGTTTTAATTTCATTAGGCTTTGTGGAGTTATGTGTTATATGGGTGCTTAATATATATATATATATATATATATATATATATATATATATATATATATATATTAAATGAGATATAAATTCTTGCAGTTTTAAGTTCACTTATGTTCTCATGTTTGCTTTGTCTTTTTTTTATTCGGGAGAGTCAAACACTGAATTGTGAAACAAATGTGCTGATGTGGTGACATAGGGAAGAAAACAATCTTTCAAGTTTGATGTTTACCTTGTTTGTCAGAGCTTAAATTATAATTTAACTTGATCAAAAAAATCAAATATATTTTTAATTTATCTATACATTTCACAGAACTCACAAATTAGTATCTACTTATTATCCATACATTCAATAAACCATACAACTTATAAATACTTAAAAATTAATTTCATCACTACAAAATATGTGTTATATCTCTAGATCAAATCGGTAAAGCAAAACTTCACTGATTTCTTACTTTTTTAAACGAAAGGTGTTGTTGATTAACTTTATATGTGTGTGTAATTGAGCAGGGGCGATGGTGGAGGGTTTTAGGGGGACCTGTACCTCCACAACTTTTTTGGATTTTTTTTCTTTTTTAATTTTTTAATTTATTAACATGCACTTTAACTGAAAAGAATTTTGACCTAATATCAATTTAATGGAAGATAATTAGACTCATCGACTCAATATCAATTAGACAGCTAGACTCATTGGCCTAATAGAATTAATAATATAAAATTACAAATGATTGGCTCAATCTTCAATTTCATTGCATGTCCACTCATTTGAAATTTGAATCTTACATTTCTCACCTCCGTTATAAAGCAGAAGTTAAATTACGAAATTTTAATATTTACATATCACTCAACAAATGATTAATCACCCTATACTAATTTTCTCTAAATTTTTAAACTCAATCCCTAAATTTTACCATAAAATCTTTAATTGCTAGACCACTAGAAAAATCAAAACGATGTACAAGACTTTGAAGCATGGGACAAATTTCAAGATTGTTCCACTGGCAAATTCTTTAAGATAAAGAAATACTAAAAACAAGTCGTTTTTTTATAAATAAAAATTAATAAATGAACTTTGTTTGTGAATGCATGTTGATTTTTTCTTTTGAGCTTGAGTGATAAAGGATAATTTTGTGAAAGCAATATGAACAATAAAAGTTTGATATTTGTTTATATTGAGTGATTATTTTAGACATTACACATTAGTAGCATAAATCATATCTTTAGAAGAAAACACAAATATTGATGCGGAATCAAGGTCAAACAATGGTGTGAGTGAGTTTGTTTATCTGTTTGTGTATAGTATAGTGTATAAATAAAAAAAATACGAGAAATCGTAAAAAACTCTTGTAATAAGGTATTAAAAAAATTATATCACTATTATGTTATTTCATATCCTTTTGCATGTTAATTTGGAGACCCTTGTCTCAAAATGTATGGATCCGTTTGTGCGCTTGTCCATTATGAATGTAGTTATAATCTCTACTTTGTTTCACGTTTGTCAACAAGCTATTTATCCAATAGGATCTATGGGCATTTATCTTGTTAACAAACTAAAAGAAAATTGGCAAGAAAAGAGAAAGATAGAAGGAAATGCAAGATTTCGAGTTAGAGTTGTTGAGTTGTGTGTCCAATTAGTATAATTTTGTTATAATAAAATAACAATTTATTTTACATAAAACTTTAGTTTTAATGTTGAGTATGAAAATAAGAGTGACAATGATTACTTGTGACAATACAAGTTAGATGCTTACGTTGAGAAGCACATTGTAACACAACATATATTTTGACCATGAATAAAATTATTTACAACCAGCTTATGAGGGTTGGTACATTGTACCAGAATGTTGTAGTGTTGATTATTTTATTATTCGGGTATACGATATTTTCTTATGGCAGAAATAGTTTAATGGTGACACTAGTACACTTTGAGTGTATTGAACGGATCACGTGTCGAATTTAATTCTATAGCATGATCGTGCGGAGAAGTAAATTCCACTTGATCACCGATTGAGTATTTCATTTGAATTTCTTGACAGGGTTGTGTATATATTTTTGTGAATTTAATAGTATTTATTTACCAATAGATAAGGTCAATTTGATTGATCAAATATCTCGGTGAGTAAGTAGCTTGAGAATGAACGAAGTAGAGAACACGAATTTAAGTCGGAAACAGTCATCCTCAAATTTGGATCGAGTGACTACTTAAGTATTTTCTGTTGAACGGTTATAAATCTGAGCTCTGTGTTTAGCGACGACTAAACTTCAACATTTGTGAATTAGTTCGCATGACCATTGAAGAAAATGTAACTTGAGTTATTTAGAATAATTAGAGGGGCAAAACGATCATTTATGCTCGTACCGACTTATCGGATCTCAGATGAGGATGAAATATATATATATATATATATATATATATATATAGTAGGTGATATGAAAGTATTATAACTTCTATAATCTTATATATATTTCAAGAGTGCAGTCTTTTGTCTTTAGTAGAAAAAGCAAAAGACTAATAATTAGATTGAATGGTCAATGGGTCGACTAAACATGATATAATTATTGGAGCTTGAAAATTATATGTTCGAATAGGTCGTTGTAGTAGCACTATAAATTTTTGGACTTAATCACAATTACCACGAAATTTTTGAACTTAAATGAAATTGTGATTTAAGTTTAGACACTACATGTACAATTAAACCAATATGAGGATAATTGGACTTGGATTAGGGGTGGGCAAAAAAACTACCAAACCACCACCCGACCTGACCCGACCCGACCTGACCCAAGTCGGTTTGGGTCGGTTTTTAGTACGAAAAATGGGTCGGTTCGAGTTCAGAAACGCAAAATTTCTTATCGAGTCGGGTCGGGTCGGTTTTAGGGACCCAAACCGGTCAAAACCAACCCGGCTAAATTTTTTTTTTCATTCTCAAATTCTTGACATTTTAAACAAAAAAAAAAAAGGCAAAGCAAAAAACCAGAAACGCTGCCAATTAATATTTAATAACATACCCAAACCCAACCCATGGCCCAAAACCTAATAACCTATTCCAGTTCCACATTTCCACCATTCCTTCTTTCCTCAGCAATGGCCACTCCAGTCAGCCCCTAAGTCTGCAGCACTCTTCGCGCGCATCTTCGACGAATCTTGCTTTCTTCGATCTCGCCTTTTTTTTTTTTTGTAGTAATCTCTGTATTTTTTTTTCATGATCCGTTTTTGTGTTGTTAAAAACTTAAAATCAGTTTTTTTTTACAAATGGAAGTGAAATATCTGTTGCAACTTCGTCATCCAAATCTGATTGAAGTTACTGCGTAATGCAACGAGGGTAACAACCTGCTTGTGTTGTCTGAGTTCATGCCCAAAGGAAGGTTGACAATCACTTGTTCAGAACTGAAAAAACTTCTACTTTGCTGGCATAACTGGTGAATGTTTTTGTCTATTTATGAACACTGCTTAAATATATGTCATTTTTCAATTTCTTCTGGAATCTTACATAGGCTATTAGGCTCTCACTTTATTCCTAACTACACTATCTTTTTTTTTTTTTTTTTTATCGGACCTAACTAACTGCACTATCTTCTCCTCACCTTTTAGTAGTTCTCTTAGAGTGACAAATGTATCCAAAAAAAGGGCAAAACCGACCGAACCGACCCGACCCGAACCAACCGGATTCGGGTTGGGTCGGGTCGGTTTGGTTTGAAAAATTCAAGTTGGTTTGGGTGTTGGGTTTGGTCCAAGCCCGACCCGTGCCCAACCCTAACTTGGATACATAACAATGTTCTCAACTCATATTTTAAAAAATTTATTAATACTATAAATTCTCATAGTTCATAAATTTAAATAAAATTTCACAAAATTTACAAGATTTCAACGGAATTGTATATTATATATTTTAATATATTATGATAAATTTATATGGATACTAATAAATTTATGGGTTTTTTGTCAATCTGGGCTAGAGAAAAATTTTAAAATTCTACCATCAATATCTATTTTTCCTTTTTCAACCAAATTAAGTCAGAACGAGCAACTTTCTCTAGAATTAATATTGACAATCCAACTCACCACAAAAATGTATCATTTTCTTTGTTATGAATAGAATAATATTCCTTGAAAAAATAAAATTACACAACTAATTCATGCCCACTATTAAAAAGAAAATAGAAATAGTACTCAAATGTGATGTGCTCATATAGAATGATTTAATTATTTCAACTACAAATAACAAGTTTTGGATTTTGAATTTAATACAAATATAAATCCACATTTTTTTTAAAGACACTATCAATAATTGAAATAAGAGTATTAATTGTCAAACGAATTTTACTTCAAAAAATATAATATAAAATTGGATTGTAACAAATTTTTACGTCAATCACCTCATTTACTATAACTAGAATTTCACTTGAACAGAAAATGATCCACCAAAATTTAGATCGGTTACACACAAGTTCTATTCCCGTGGCCCAAATTTCATGTCTCTACAGAACGCAACAGCATCAAGTACAAACAATCAAAAATGTTGACCTCAAAATATGAATTATTCACGTGTCAACAGATCTCTAGTCAATCATCTGTCAACCTGTATCTTACCTACACACTAGGACAATCGTTATGCATCAAGATTATTGAAGAAAAATGGGGCCGGGGATCGTTGATACTCTAACGATCAAGTCAACTACCGGAACAAGAATAATACGGAGAGAGTGTTTGAGTGTGGGAGAGACAAGCAAGCAGAAATTTGAGCAGAGTTTAAGGGTAGAGAATAATGCGTACCTTAGTATGATAAGATATGTTGTATTTATAGGTTTAAAGTTCTAATTGATTTAGGTAAGCAATCAATTAGACATATGATGAGATTCTCTTCCCTTGTGGGATAAGGGATAATTGAATGTGTACGCGATCTTTTAGATTTTCATCATTATCTGAGCTGATTTCCAATATCGAGTTAACAATTACTAGGAGATTAAGTTCATATGACAATTGAATACAATCTTCCTGGAGGGCCTGGGCCTATAAGAAGTGGTGATGGCCTTTATGGGCTTTGTTGGCATTGGCCCTGGTGTGCGGGGCTTATGAAGATTTTACTGGGCCTATGAGATCTTCACTAACGTGGAGGCCTTACCAAAATTGGATGATAACAATAGTTTCCCAAGTCCAAACCTGTTATTTATGATAGGCGTGGGACTTAAAAAGAGATTATTATTTTTTACGAGGCTTTCAACAAGAGCGAACCTTTGTTGAAGATGTTCGTCCAACGAGGTCTTTTGTATATGTTCACAGTTCCCCAAGTCCGAGGCCTATTTATCTATGGTAGGTGAGGGCTTTGGCTCGAGAGTTTTATGCAGTTGAGTTGGGTCCACGTGTATGCTCATGATTTGTGATGTCGGTTGTTAAGTGTGAAAGGTCGCCAATCATATCACTGTTTTAATGGCGCCGTCATCATGTGGTTCGAAACGTGCATGTCATCGTTGCTATTTACGATTTGATGTGTTGGGGGAGGAATAGGAGCGCGTGTGAACTGCGTCAACCTTCCTCAAAATTGATTGAATCACACATTTCCCAGGTGCCATCTTAGTACCTTGCCATGCTTCCACCTGATGCAATGGTTGAGATCTGAAGTTTTGAAATCAATGGTCCAGATTCAAGGGGTTTTGTTTATTTAAACCGGTGGCCTTTGTCATTGTTTTTTCTTTACTTTGGAAAAAACTTAGAACTTACTTAAACTTTCCTTATGCAACTCCAACGATTAGCAGCGCAAATTTTGGTGACTCTTTTATAGAATAAGGTCATTTCTGATAGGTATAGGAGAGTTGTACTTTACTTTGTTGTTTCGTTTCCGTTGTTATCGACATGTCTATTTGTCCAACTCCCGCTGAAAAGGAAAACCTAAAGCTTTCCCAACTTTTCCACATGAAGATAAGCTCTGAGAACTATGATTCGTAGAACATGTCAGATCCTCAAATAGACCCTGAGATAATGGGCGAGGCGCAGTCCTCGCCAGATCATAGCAAGGAAGTCACCCAAAGGCCCATCGTTGCTTTTCCTCCCCGGCATCTACAAGCGTTGCCTATAGCTCATTGGTGGAAAAGGTGGGGCCTCCACCAAAGGCAAAGGAGAATAAAAAGCATGGGGCAATCCCGGTGATGAGGGGTTCTCTAGGCTAGAGGAATGTCCCTACAGCCCGCTTGTTTGATGACGAACTTACTTCGTCTGCAAATGCTACCGCCACGGTCCAAAGAAAAATAATAGAGATGGACATAGAGGCTCTACTGCTAGCCTATGTCATTCCAGCATTGGTTAGTCTTTGAACACCTAGTTTTATGAAAGGGCCGACGATCCTCCAGAAGATTATGTTGCCATTTATGAGCCGGCGATGCAATAGGGACTTCGATTACCCCTCTACACTTTTTTCCATAAGGTCCTCCAAGATTTCAACCTCACTCCGTGCCAGATTATTCCCAATGGTTGGGGTCAAATGGTGGCGGCGTTTCTGTTGTGGAGGATAATAGATGCTAGCGGATATCTCTTAGCAAAGGTCTTTGAGACGATTTATCGACCCTGTAAGTCCGGATGATGGTACAACATGTCTCATGGGCTAGGACAAGGCTGGGATATGGCCACGGACAGCCCCAATAAGGTCCCGAGTTGGAAGGGACTTTCTTCTTTGTTGGTGAAAGTTGTGAATTCAGGCCGGAGGATCCTCTACCCAATGTTTCTATCCCTAGCCATTTTGGTGCCTTGGGTATGTTCAGCTTCTTTGGATTTGATGTTCTACCGAGAACCTGAGCCTCTTGTTTTTGTTTGCAGTTTGTGAAAAGCCCCCAATTCTGATGAGAGATCAAGAAGAAATCAGGACAGAATGGTCCACCATATGAGGCTTACCAATTGAGTTCAGAAACCTTGGCAACCTCTTACAAGATAATACATACATAGTTCGATACGGTTTGATAGGTGAGTTTTTTAAAGTCCTTCATCATTTTCTTCAATTTGATTTCGTACTAATTCCTTTTCTCGTTGGTGCAGCCATGTATACCTTCCAAAACATCTCCGTTTACTCCATCGATGAAGACGAGGACAATGTAGCACCACCTCCTTCACCTCCAGATGTGTTGGTGGCTGTCCCACTTCAATCTATGCCTTTTTCACCCATGCCGTCTCCTCCATAGCCAGAGCAACCTACTTGACCTGCATCTCAACCACCGTCTCTTATTGCCACGTCGACCGAGGATGTTCTACCACCATCATCCAGCCAGGAGCATGGTCCTCCCATCTCATAACAATCATACCCAAGCCAAAGGGAATGAGGTCTCAAATGAGGAGGCTCATCGGAGGAAGAAAATGAGGCCATCCTTGTTTGAGTGAGGGCGATGGCCTTATGAGGGGTGCGAGGAGAGCCCAGCGTAATAATTGCTCAAACGTTGAGGGCGTTGATTATGTAAACATTAGTTCTCATCGGGACGAGCTAGACTCCATTGTGTTGGAGATGTTGTCGTCGGTCTCGGTGATGGCCGCAGCTATTGTTCATAAGTTATGGTCTCCTCTTTTGGAGAGGGCTGCGGAGGAGGCCTTGCTGGAGGACATGATGATGATGGCGACCATAAACATGGCGTGGGGCTTTGTCCTAAACTTTGTGGTGCACAGTAAGCTTAAAGCGTTCATGGAAAAGGTGGATTAGGTTGAGGCGAAGGCCAAAAAGCTTTCCGAAGACTTGCAGGTGATAAGCTCAACAAATACTAAGTTGGGCTCTGCAATTGAAGGTAGAAGCCCTGGTTTCAACCGAAGCCGTCTTGAAAGTTAAGATGGACGTTGCTGCTGAGGATGTGAGGTAGGTTGAGAGGAAAGTACTGGAGGCCCAAGGTATGAGGAGGGTACTGCAGGCCTAGGGTTTGAAGAGGGCATTGAAAACCTTTATGTTTTTTTGGGTTATGGAGCCATTATTGTACGAGCGTGCTAAGGCGTGTCTGGCGCATGCAAGTCTCCAAGCACACTAAACAGCACGTTCCTCAAGAGTTTTCTAATGTTTTACTTTTCCCACGCACCTTTTCTCCAACATTTCGATTTTGCTGCTCTTAATTAATGGTTAGGATCAGGCGTTGAGCCTATATATACCCAAGTAACATTTCATTTTCATTTTTCACTTTCACAAATTTTCCAGAACCCAATCGTCCACACCATTCCAGAAACCCTTTCTAGCGAACGGATCTCCATTAATGGCTAAGTATACCTTTTCCAATATCCCAGTCTTCAGCATCGATGAAGAGAAAGATGACGACGAAAAAGTGTCAAACAGCAGGGCAAAGAAAGGGAAATCACAAAGGATGATGGCGAGGTTCGTGGGCAAAAGAGGAATGCATGGGATGAGGGCATTATGAGAGATGCAAGGAGGGCAACGCGAGATGGAAGGTTGATTCCTTCTTAGGAAACTGGGGGGTCGACTTCATCTCCTCAAGGTGTAAAGTGGACTCCCCTTCAACGAGCTGGAGGGTTGACTCTTTCTCGACCAAGTGAAGAATGGGCTCTCCCTCAAGGGGTTGAAGGGTGGATTCTTTCTCCTCGAGATGGATAGCGAACTCTCTCCCGAGGGGCTCAAGAGCGGACTCCTTCTCTGCTAGGTAGAGCATGGACTTCTCCACCCATGTTTTCTGGTTGGACTAAGTGCATCAACATTGGGTCCCGCCAGGATTAGTTGGACCTAGCCATTCTGGGTATGCTTCCAGTTCCTTCGGCGATGGCGATGGCGATGGTTTTCGTCCACAAATATTGGACTTCCACTTGGAGAAGGCGGTAGAGCAAGCAACTTTACTGAGTTGCACTCGGAGAATAAAGCCCTTCGTTCGAAACTCGAGATCACGGAGTAGGGTAGATGACAAGCCAAGTATAGGGCATTGAAAGCTCAGTCAATTCAAAAGATTGCTGACGATGCCTGGAGATGAACTGAGTAGAAACTTAAAGTTGACGAAGAGATAGCCTACGCAAAGCACAAACAGTTGGCCGAGGCCATGGCAGAACTCGCGAAGGCTAAGGAACAATTATTTAAGTTAGAGCCCCCCTACCTGTGCTGACCCTAAAGAGGCGGTGAAGCTGTGGGACCTATATTTTATGTAATTTCGTCAATTTTGTACTTACCATAAATTCATTAATGGAGAAAAATTACATTCCAATCTGTTTATTTTTTTGTTTAAGTGTTATTGCTTTGTTTCTTTCTTTTCCTCAATGAGTGTGCTTTCATAAATGTTATTTCCTCATATTAGTATGCGTTATGCAGTTTACCTCACTACTTCGTTTCTTTTTTACTTGTGTTTGCACGCGTTATGTTTTATCCATCGAGTTAAGGAGTTGGCCGCGAACCAAACTCCATCGCTACCTGGTTTCTTGTTTGTATTTTCACATGTTAAGTAGTTTACCCAATGAGTTAAGTAGTTAGCCACAAACCAAACTCCTTCCATGCCTCATATTTTGTTTGTATTTGCAAGCGTTAAGTAGTTTACCTAGCGAATTAAAGAGTTGGCCGCAAACCAAACTCCCTCACTACCTCGTTTTTTGTTTGTATTTGCACACGTTAAGTAGTTTACCAGAAGTTGGCCACAAACCAAACTCTCTCGCTGCCTCATTTTTTGTTTGTATTTGTACGCGTTAAGTAGTTTACCCAGCGAGTTAAGAAGTTGGCCGCGAACTAAATTCCCTCGCTACCTTTTTTCTTATTTGTATTTGCGCGCGTTAAGTAGTTTACTCAACAAGTTAAGAAGTTGGTCATGAACCAAACTCCCTTGCTGCCTTGTTTCTTGTTACTATAATCTAGATGGGAGAGCCTTAACTTAAAACCAACTGAGCTTTAATTGAATACGACTATCTTTGAACAAAATTGAAAGTAAAATTGATATGCGATTCATCGCTAACAAACAAGAAACCTAATGGTAGTACGAACGAAGATGAATGATGTTCCAGGAGTGTTTAGTTTTCTTCTTCTCAGAGTCTTCTAACTTATAGGTCCCATGCCGAATTACGTCAATGATCTTATACTGTCTCTCCCAAGTGGGTCCAAGGGTTCTAGCTCCAACCTCTCTATTAGCGAGAAAGACCTTTTTTAGGATGAAGTCGTTAACTTGGAACCCTCTGTTCTTGACTTTAGAGTTGTAGTACCTTGTCATCTTCCTCAGATAATCTGTTTGACGAAGTTGTGAACTTGCATGCCTCTTTTTTTGTCGATTGAGTTTTGCCTTATGCAGATCTTCGTTGACTACTTCATTGAAATGCAAGCACCTTGGGGGAAGGCATCGCTACTTCCACTGGGATCATTGCCTCTGCCCCATATGCCATGTGAAAAGGGATTTCGTCGGTTGCTGTTTGGGAGGTAGTCCAATATGACCATAGGGTCTCGAAAAGTTCTTTGACCTATCTTCCTTTGGTGGACTCCAATTTTCTCTTCAGAGTGTGCTTGATAATTTTGTTGACGGCCTCCACCTAGCCTTTGGACTGGAGATAGTAAGAGGTAGATAAATCTCTCCTAACTCTATGTTCTTTGCAGTTCGAGTTAAAAATTTTCCCAGTAAACTGCGTACCATTGTCTGAGACAAGCGAGTGGGGGATCTTGAAGCGGCAAATTATATTTTTTCACATGAATTTCCATGCATTTCCTCTGTAATATTAGCTAGGGGCTCAACCTCGTACCACTTGGTGAAGTAGTCTATGGTCACAACTGCGAACTTGACGCTGTCCCCTACCCGTATGGAAGGGACCAATGAAGTCGATCTCCTATTTGGCAAAAGTCCACAGGCTAGTAACCAAGGTGAGGTCTTAAGTCGGGAGTTTTTGTACAGTGGCAAATATCTGGCACTTGTCACATTGTTTTGCAAAGGTGTGTAAGTCCTTCTCCATGGTCGGCCAATAATATCCTTGTTTCAAGGCTTTCTACGCTGGAGCCATCCCTCTTGCATGATTACCACATTTTCCTTCATGTATTTCCTACATGATATAATTAGCTTAATCTTTGGTAACGCAACGTATGAGTAGTAGACTAAATCCTATTTTGTACAGGATTCTATCTTGTAGGATGAACTTTGTGGCCCTTCTACGGAGTTTTTGATCTTCGTCCTTATTGTCTGGTAGAAACCTGATCAGTCAAGTATGTGACAATTTCCTTTATCCATTCAGGAGACCCACTGATTAGCATCGCATTCTGTTGTAGAGCCTCATCAATGGTTGGTCGGCTAAGCTTTTCAACCGGAATAGCTTTCATCAAGTCAGAGTATTTGCAACTCTCCAACTTGGAGAGGGCGTCTGCGTAGCCATTTTCAACCCTGGGGATTTGGAGCAACTTGAACTCCTCAAAGTGGGATAGTTTCCATGTTGGTACCTCCTGTATCTTGGCCTCGAGTAATCCTTCTGGGATGTGGCCAAACTCAACTATGAAATCCTCCAGCGCCTGACCATTTATGGATAGCCTGGACCTGTAGAAAATCTTAAATTGAATAAGTTCTACAGACTACTTAATCAACCTTTCAGAGGTAGATGAGTATTCTTTCTCTAGTCTTCATCTTGGATAATAATGGGGCTTTACCAAAAAGTGTCTTGAGTTCTGAGAAGGCACTCTCACACTTCTCTATCCACTCAAACCTCTTACTCCATGACGGTGTTACCACACGATTATGATATAGCTTCCACGTCAGCAAGGGCCCTATCTAAGCCCAGTAAGGGTCCCGTCCAAGATCCATCAGGAACCTCAGCTGGGCCCTGCTAGGGCCTCAAAAGTTCTGATAAAATGCCTGAAGGCCCATCGCATGCCTTGGCCTTCGGTAGCCAAAATCCGCGGGGCTCGTGACGGCCCTCGACACTCACGTGAGATCCATAAGGCCTCGTCAGGCTTCGTATCATTCGTAACCAGCAAGCAGCTCGATATGCCTAAATGACCAGAGAAGTAAGTAAGGAAAGATTGCGTTGATTTGGTGCACGAATCCTCACAAAGAAACTGAATCGTAATCTCCTAAAATCATGCAACGTGATAAACTCAAAGAAGGAAGATAATCTCGGAGATTGCATGGGAAAGGAATGATCTTTATCATATAAGGAAGGAGGATCCGATTGAGTATCAAATTGATTTGTCTCATAAATCAATTAGAACTCTTGCGCTATAAATATAACGTCTCCGGTTGTTCCAAGGTACGCACTCTTTTATGCTTAAGAATCCTACCCTAAACTCTGCTCAAATATCTTCCTGCTTGTCTCTTCCACACTCCATTATTTCCACCCTCCGTGTATCACTCATATACCAGCAGTTGACTTGATCGTCGGAGTGCCAACGATCGCCGGACCCTTTTCCTTCGGAGATCTTGGTGCCTAACGATTGTCCTAGTGTGCAGGTAATATACGAGTTGGCAGAGGAATGACTTGAGATGTATTGACACGTGGACGTTGCAGGTTCCAATGTCAACAGATTGGCACCGTCTGTGGGAATCGAGAAATGTTACATGACCAAGAGCTTGTGGTAAAAACGTGTTTTCTACCCGAAAGAGCATGACATCCGAACATTCTACAGAAGAAGAGGTGGAGTCTCACCACATTAACCTGCGACAGGAAAGCGTTCAGGACCTGCAGAACGTCACCCATCGCAGAAAGAGAAGACAACGACAGAAATAGACAGTGGAACAGGAGATCCAGGACCTGAAGATAGATAACGCCCGGATAAAGGCCGCGCTTGAACTGTTGGAAAATCAATCTCTCCAGCATGGACCCAAGCACAGCCGTGCCCGGAGGAGCCCTTCACCATCCAGTTTACTAGACAGCCACTACTCCCGAGAGGAACTTCTCGTCTCTAACGGCTGGAACCCTCGTAACCCCGCCCCAAAGCCCTCACAGGATGGCCAGAGAGGGAGACCTTTCCCTGTACGAGATAGCCACCCCGTTCCTGTAGCTAATGTATTTGACAGGCTGGGAATAGGGTCCTCGATCGCACCCTCCCTGCCCGCACACAGTAGGCGCAGTGAACACAGCGAGGCCTGTACGGAAAAGAGGAAGGACCCGAAGAGTCGCGAAAAATTCGATGAAGAAAAGGAATGGCTGGAGTGTTACGAGGACGATGATGAGGAGAACCTTCCGTTTACCAACTACATAAAGGCCATGGAGGTGCCCGCAAACTTTCGAATGCCTCTCATGGATAAACATAACGAAAGAGGTGACCCCACGGACCACATAAACACCTACAAGACGAAGCTCCAGGGCCAATCCCCCGCGGTGAAGTGTTGAAATTTCCATACCACACTCGCTGTCGACGCAAAGAGGTGGTACAATAAATTGAAGCCAGGGAGTATCTGAAGCTGGCCACAGCTTAAAAGGGAGTTCGTCAACGCCTTCATTGGCAACCGAACGATGATTGCTGACATCGCCTAACTCAATGACATCCAGAAAAAAGAAGGAGAGACCGTCAGGAGCTACTTCAAAAGATTCAACAACGTTATCAACAAGATCAAAATGGTGACTGACGAGAAGGCCTTGGATGCACTGATAACTGGACTACACATGCGAACTCCCTTCAGGATGGATGTACAAAATAGCCAACCAAAAGTCTACAGCCAGTTGGTGGACATGATCCAGCGCAAAATCCGATCAGAAGAGACAATGGAGAACAGAGAGAGGGCCGAAAGGAAGAGAGAGGACTGCTACAAGAGAGAGGGACGTCGCTCTCCAAAGCTTCGGTTCTCCCGCTTTCAGCAGAGACATTATCCAGAATCGGCCAACAACCACTACAGGAGGTTCAATCAGACGGAGGTAGCTCCCGCGCCCCGTCCCAAGGCAACAGTAGCGGCCCTCCTACCAGCCGTAACCCCACTCATGTTCTGCCGTATACATAGGACCAGGGTGCATAACACGGAAGACTGCTCGGATGTAAGGGAGTTGATCAATCGCGAAAACCACGAGCAAGGTGAGGGGGATCAGCAAGCGCGAGGACGTCGAGGATCGTCCACACAAGGGCGAAGACCTTCTCTTCGATGCCAGAATGATGGACCTCACCGTGATGGAAGAAGGAATGATGGAGACAGGGACCAGTCGAGGGCGGAGGGGCCCCAGAGAGCCCCCCCTGTCCGAGAGATAAACACGATCATTGGAGGGCCCTATGTTGGAGGGCATACAATGAACTCGCGATGCAACTACGCAAAGGCAGCAAAACAAGAACCCCTGGAGAGTTGGCAGGTCCACGGGCATTGACCAAAAGCTCCACCAATCTCATTCACTGAAGAGGACGAGTCTGGCATACATTACCCACATTGTGATGCCCTAGTAGTCCGCGCCGTTTTTGCCAGAAATGGCCTGGGTCGGATGTTGGTCGATGACGGGAGCGCCGTGAACATTCTGTTCGGCAGTGCCTTCGACCAAATGGACGTGGATCATGAATTGATGGCCATTTCAGATCCGCTATTTGGTTTCACAGGAGATAGCCTCATCCCGCGAGGAAAGATCACTCTTGCGGTAGACTTTGGAGAACCTCCGTACTACCTCCGAAAGTTCATGGAGTTTTTGATAGTGGACACACGCTCTGCCTATCATGGGGTCCTTGGGAGGCCCACGCTGAAGGATTTACAAACGGCTACATCCATACACCATCTGGCGATGAAATTTCCAATGCTCGAAGGGGTGGCCAAGATCCGTGGGAATCAGACAGAGGCAAGGACATGCTACATGAACGCATTGCGGAAGGCTACCAAACATGAGGATATCACCCCAGTAGTAACGATCGTACGCTCGGAGCCCACCTGAGTCCATATCATCAGTATTTTCATTTTATTTGCACTATTTTGATCTTCTTACAATTTCTTGTCTATCGCCATTAAACTCGGCGCCTTCTAATAAACTCCGTCGTTTATGAATCCAAAGTGTTCCTCATGCAAAAAGTACTGATGCAATCAACTCGGCAGCGAGGAAGTGTGGTTCGCGGCCAACTCTATCAACTCGCTGGGTAAACTTTTAACGCGTATTCAAGCAAGTACAATCAATTGGACAGCGAGGAAGTGTGGTTCGCGGCCAACTCTGTCAACTCGCTAGGTAAATATTTAACGCGTATTTAAGCAAGTACAATCAATTCGGTAGCGAGAGAGTGTGGTTCGCGGCCAACTCTATCAACTCGGTGGGTAAACATTTAACGCGTATTCAAGCAAGTACAATCAATTCGGCAGCGAGAGAGTGTGGTTCGCGGGCAACTCTGTCAATCGCTGGGTAAAAATTTAACGCGTAATTGAATGAGTGCAATCAATTCGACAGCGAGGGAGCGTGGTTCGCGGCCAACTCCGTCAACTCGCTGGGTAAACATTTAACGCGTAATTGAACGAGTGCAATCAATTCGACAGCGAGGGAGTGCGGTTCGCGGCCAACTCTATTGACTCGCTGGGTAAAACATTAAACGCGTAAACATGCAGCTACGATTTGGAACAATCATAAAAATTTCCACTAGTAATTCATGAGTTAGCTACATCGTAGAACTTTACAACATCATAATCAGGAGGAATCGCCTCTAAACACGTCCACAGTTCTTACACTTCGGAGTAACCAGGGATCCCTAGTTTGGCCAGCAAGCCCTTAGCCTTCGTCAATTGGTTCAAAACTTCGGTCAGTTCTTTATCTTTGGCCTGGATCATACTTTGGCAAGACTTCAGCTGCGACTCGGCCTTCTTCTCGGCAACGACACATGCCTTCTGGATTGTCTGGGCCTTCGTAACGTCATAAGTGGCACGAGTCCACGCGTCTTCAGAAAATGCGAGTTGTGCCCGAAGACGTTTGATTTCGGCCCGCATCGCTTTGCCTTCATCGTCCTCACCAATGATGGAGTGTATTTCGTCAACCTTCATCTCCAGTATTTTGTACAACTTACAGTTTAAAACATGGCTACGGGAGGTGTACATTTCGGCCAGCTTCATCAACTCAGTCACTTTCGCGGTGTCTGCCGCCTTTCCAAAGGAAAAAGTCCAATATTTATGGACTGATGTAGCTGCAAGGGCAACTGCGAGAGGTAATTTTTTCAAAACTGATGGATCCAACTTGTCCTGGTGGGCTCCAATGTTGATATATTCGCACCTGCCAGGAGGGGAAGACATGGACGTCTGGAACGCCTGTTCTCTGCTCTCGACCTTTGGTTTCTTTTTCGCCGACTGTCTAATGTTCTCGGAAGAAAGCACAGGCCTAGCAGGACCTGATGGGGATGGGATGTCCGCTGTCGCCTCCAGTACTGGAAGAATATGGGGGTCACCCACCACCGTCTCTGGCTCCTGCAGTACTGTGGGCCTGGAACCAGACACCTTGGATATGCCAAGTAGGGAAGGGAGGCATTTTCCACGACCCCCCACGCCTTATCTTAAATTTTGGGACTTTGGAGAAATGGAAGCCCGACATGACCGGCAATAATCAGAAGTCTAGATATGACGGCAGAATAGCAGGGAAGATGGTGATTTAGGAGAGCCCTATCACATTATATAAGCCCAACGGGATACCAACATTCGGATGGGCTGGCACGTGGCGGAAGACTGAAAGCACATTCAGTAAACCCTAGGGAGATATATCGAGCGCGTGGGAACGCGCGGCACGTGATTGTACGACCGCCAAGGCGTGATAACGAGGTCGCCGACGCCCGTCCACGATAGATCGATTTTGTTAACGTTCGTCCTAATCTCGTCGGAATTCCTACATAACGATGAGGTATTGATTATTCCTCGCGAACCACTCCACGCCACCTGGGGCATGTTGGGTGTCCTCAGAATTATGCCAATGACTTCGTAAGCAACATTGAACGTCAACAAAGTCCAAAACAAACGTATGAAAAATAGGTATCACAAACAAGATGATGACACATGTGCAAATAAGAAGGTAACTCGGCGTGATTTTATTAAACCCAGATTACAGAACAGAAACAGATACAATTGAAATATGTTCTAACACCCCACCGCCTCATTGGGTCGGCACATGAGTGGGGTCACTAGATCTACCAAACCTATCCCCAGGTCTACGCTAGCATCGTCCAGACCGGGAGACCTGACTTCACCATGATTGGGAGTCTCCCAAACCAACCTGAGTTGATTTGATGGCTAATTAAGCCATACTGCTAAAAAAAGGCCGTTGACGCCTTTCTGGCAGTGGGAGACACCCCCTAGCCCCATCAACCGTTCAGGACAGTGCTGGGCTAAGGCTGCTAAGCCTAAATCCCCACCCCGTACGTTTGGTTCCCTGAACGTTGATTAGCCAGGCTTTTGGTCATCTGAATGTTGATTCTCAGATTAACAGGCATCTTGGATGCCAGTTCTCTAGCCGTACTACTATCACGCGTTTGTTATACTCGTCTCATCACACGGCTCTGACAGGTTAGATACAAAAAGCTCACCGTGGAAGAGCATTAGTACGTTTGCATCCTATATATAAGGACTGTGTTGGAAATGGATACGATGCAATGAATACAGTCATTCCAGGAGAATTTGGACCGCCACGCTACTGCTCTACCTCCCCAAGGCATTGAAGGCGCCAACTCTTCAAATTCCACCAGATGTATGCGCCATTAATGTCCAAGTGGGTGATTCCCAGATTCGAGGCATTCCCCCTACGCACAATCACCCATAAAATTAAAACGACGGGATAGCAAAAATTCAAGTATAGTACGTCTCACAAATTTGTTTCAATAACATAGGCAAAAATGGATAACAAGTACAAAAGTCTCTGGGTGCCCCGCCGCCTCTTCAAGGGTCGGCACATTGCGGGCCTTCCTCAGTTGGATGGGGTGTTTGATCATTCACAGCACTTGGTTCGGCATCAGGAGCTTGAGCCTCGGAGGGGTCCTGCCGAAGGAAAGAAAGGTCCCACTCCGGATGGATCTCTGCAATGCGCTCCACCAACTGCTCGCCCCCAGTGGTCATCAGACGGTAGGCGAGGTCCTGATACTCTGGCGTTTCCACGAACGCATCCTGATAGGCCTCCACTGCCCGGGCCCCGGCTGCCACACATTAGGCTCGGATCCTCTCCAATTCCAGTCTCGAGTCCACCAGCATCTTTCCTTCTTCCGCGATGATGATCTCCAACCTGCTGTTCGTGGCTGCCAGTGCTGTCTCAGCGGTAAGGGCCCGTTCCTCACCCAGTTTCTGAGCCTCCTCAGCACGCGTCTGAGCCTCCTTGGCATTTTTCTAAGCCTCATTGGCTTGCTTCAGAGAGGCCTCGACAGCCTGCTTCTGTTCCCGGGCGTCTTTCAGACACTCTTTAGAAGCCTTCAATTCGATCTCATATTTTCCCTTCACATCCGCCTCCCTCGCCACTGCGGAGTCCAACTTGAATTGAAGCTCCCTCTTTTCAGACTCCAGCTGCGCCTTTTCGAGCTGCACGGCCTTTAGTTCCTCTGCCAGCTTGGCGGCTTTGGCCCCTTCTTCGTGACATTGGCCATCATAACTTTCCAAAGTGCTAAACAATTCCTTGCTAAGTACCAGGCTCCGTATCAGGTTCATCTCCGCCATCTTTAGCCGCTCTCGAACAGTGGCCCCCTCGGCGGCCTTCTCCCACTTCTGGGTCCAGTATTTATGCACGCTCGCCGCCATCATTGCAGGGTGGACTGGGAGCATTTCCATGACGGAAGTTTCCAATTTCTCCTGGCATTGAGATATGCAGACGGGGCTCCCCTGGCTTGATGAGGGGTCGAATTTCTTTGCGCCCTCGGTCCGACCCGACTTGCGTGCATCTTCCATAAACCCCCCTGCAGATGCGGGAGCTTTCCTCTTTCACGAATCTGCATCACCCGTATCCTCGGCAATACCTTTTTCCTTGTCCTTGGGTGGAACGGAGCTGGAAGATGGAACGGCTGGCGTAGGCGGGGGCGGAGGGGGAACGACATGGCTGGTAGCGGGTTCTGGTGGCACAGCAGTCGGGATGTCTTGCAATGGCCCAGGTGCCTCTGTCACCGGTGCTTGGACAGAAGAACCCTCTCCACTGGAGGGACGGGTAAGATGGAATGTAGGGACGCTTTTGAACCTGAAAGCTGTTAAGCATAGACATAAGTATGCGACGCGTCCAGATAACTCTCCACTATAGCACCAGCATATCAAGGCAAGCGAGACTTACACATCAATCTGTAGCTGGCCAGTAGGTTGTCGTCTTTCAACAGGTTCCCGAGGCTCCAAAAGTCGCTACTGAGAGATCGAACCTTGTTCCACTTCGACCTCAGCTCCCCCTAGTTTCTCTTCGAGATTGGTGGTTTCCCACAATCTGCAAAAGCAAGCAAACACATTAAGTCAGGAACTGTAAACAAAATTCCACAAGATGAAAACCAAGTTCTCCGAATTGCCGAGGGATAGACACGTGAGGAAGAGGGTTCTCGGGCACAAATTCCCAGTCCCCACCAATGAAGATAAACCTCTCTTTCCAATTGTGCACCTTGTTGGGGCTATCGGTGGCCGTCCCTCACTTCTGACCCGGCCGGAGAGAAATGTTATACCAGCCAGCAGACCGGCAAGGCCGATATATGGACTCGAACTCCCTGGGAGACAAGTCTCCTCCCGCCTCGGCAACACTCTACAATATGTAAGAGGCAACCATCTGCCCCCAGCCATTCGGCGTTATCTGACAGGGAGCCAGGTTCTAATCTCTTAACACCTGGTGAAAGAATTGATGTATTGGTAGGCTAAGGCCTTGCTGCATCGCAGGTTCGTAAATCGCCAGGAACCCTTCGGGGGATGGTCGGCTCGTTCTTCAGGGCCCGGGGCTCTGAGCGTCACGGTCGCGAGAATGTCATAGGACAACCGTATGTCCTCCAACTCTGCCTCAGTGATCCTCGACTAAGCCATAGATGCTTCGGTTGATGACCGCTTTAGTTCCTCGTCGAGAGCCCTTGCGGTCGGGGCATCTCTCTTGTCAAGTGATCCCCTCATTTCGGGCACCCCAGCGTCGGGCCTCCATTTTACCGCTGTCTCTTCCACCGGTACAGACGGGCAAGCCTCTCTCCTTCTCGTCGACGGAGCCGACGGGTTTACAACAGGAGGCTCTGGATTTACCCCCCCTCTACAACTTTACAAGATGAAGACGATGTGGCGGCCGATGAGGAAACACTCTCAAGAATACTAGGGTTTGTGGAGACGTCAGAGGGATTCTGTGAATCGTTGTTTCCAGACGACATTATGCTATCCCCAGGTTATGAAATCGTACAGTAACTACAAAAATAAACAACAAAAACAAATTTCAACTGCTTTCAGGGCGCTTACCTCGAAAATACGACTCAAACGACACACCCACTAGGAGCTTCTCGCTTATCGGCAAAGTAGTCACAATGAGCACAAAAACAAGAAGAAGTCGTAATATTTAGGGGGTTGCTTGATTTTATAGTGGTGCACTCTCATATCCACCGTCCAAAACCCAAACGTGCCATCTCAGCATGTGAACAGTCGACGCGTGTTTTACATCGCACTATAGGCAGGAAAGCGAAAACTCAATCATTTGGTGAACCGAGGACGCACGCGCCCCACGCGCGCCCCCGTTCTCCACCACACGCAACCGCATTAATTGCATACACCCTCTCACTCATGATTGCCTGACCAAGGAGGGACAGTCTTGATTGACAGAATCACACCAACAGGGGACACGTCACCAATGGTCTGGCCTCTTGAAGCCCTTACCCGTCATGAATGTTCGGTTTTGGACTTGGGGGACTATACTGAGTAGGTTGAATCACTTCCCACCGAACCACTCTGAAACCGTATTTCCTGTGAAGTACATCAGTATTCTGTTTATTCTCAAAGTCCCACGCCCATTATGAATAATAGGCTTGGACTTGGGGGACTATTGTTATCACACGATTATGATATGACTTCCATGTCAGCAAGGGCCCCATCTAAGCCCAGTAAGGGTCCCGTCCAAGATCCATCAGGAACCCCAACTAGGCCCTGCTAGGGCCTCAAAAGTTTTGATAAAATGTCCGAAGGCCCATCGCATGCCTTGGCCTTCGACAGCCAGACATCTGTGGGGTTTATGGAGGCCCTCGACACTCACGTGCGATCCATAGGGCCTCGTCAGGCTTTGTATCATTCGTAACCAGTAAGCAGCTCGATATGCCAGAATGACCAGAGAAGTAAGTAAGGAAAGATTACGTTGATTTGGTGCACGAATCCTCACAAAGAAACCGAATCGTAATCTCCTAAAATCATGCAACGTGATAAACTCAAAGAAGGAAGATAATCTCGGAGATTGCATGGGAAATGAAGGATCTTTATCACATAAGGAAGGAGGATTCGATTGAGTATCAAATTGATTTATCTCCTAAATCAATTAGAACTCTTGCGCTATAAATACAACGTCTCCGGTTGTTTCAAGGTACGCACTCTTTTATGCTTAAGAATCCCATCCTAAACTCTGTTCAAATCTCTGCCTGCTTGTCTCTCCCACACCCCATTATTTCCACCCCCCGTGTATCACCTATATACCAGCAGTTGACTTGATCGTTGGAGTGCCAACGATCGCCGGACCCTTTTCTTTTAGAGATTTTGGTGCCTAATAATTATCTTAGTGTGCAGGTAACATACGAGTTGGCAGAGGAGTGACTGGAGATCTGTTGACACGTGGATGTTGCAGGTTCCGACGTCAACAGATGGTATGGAAGAAGTGCTAACATCAGTAAGTTGCTTTCGATATGAATCGATTTAAGGCTGCAACCTTTCCGTAAGTCTTTGGACCTCATTGGGAGAGGATGGTGAGCGCATGTCGATGAGTTCTCTGATCTTCTCAGGGTTGGCTTCTTTCCCGTACTGATTCAACATGTAGCCCAAGAACTTTCTAGACGCGACTCCAAAAGCACATTTCAGGAGGTTGAGCTTCATATAATATCTACGAAGAATTCTGAACATATTCTCCAGGTGTTTAATATGATCATCGGTATCCACTCTTTACAAACATGTCATCAACTAGACTTCTATGGTGTTTCTGATATGTTCCACGAACATGCGGTTCACTAATCTTTGTTAAGTTGCTCCGATGTTCTTCAGGATCAAGGACATCATCTTGTAACAGTATAGCCTCGATCTGTAATGAACAAGGTGTGCTCTTCGTCTCCTACGAACATGGAGATCTGGTTGTAACCAGAATAGGCGTCCATGAAGTTGAATAGCTTGTAACCGACATTTGCATCGACCAACTGGGGCATGCCTGGTTTAGATCGAAGAAGTTTATTCACACCCTCCACTTGTGGTTATTTTTCTTAACTAATACAGGTTGGACACCCATTGGAGATAGATAGCTTTTCAAATGAATCCGTTAGCCAACAATTTGTCCACTTCCTCCTTCAAAGCGTCATATATCTCGGTGCTCAAAGGTATTCTTTTCTGTATCTTAGGGTGCACTTTGGGATCCGCTTTTAGGGCATGGCAAGATACAAATGAGCTTATCACCACCATGTCGGCATGCTTCCAAGTCAAAACATCTACGTTTTCTTGTAAGAACCATTTGAGTTTTTCTTTCATCCCATCTACTAGTTTCTATCCAAATTGTCGCATTTGGGATGGGTCTGAGGGGTTCACTGGATATGTTTCCAATTCCTCTACAAGTGAGGCTAGTGAATTCGAACCTATGATCTGTGGGTTTAGGTCCTCGTCGAAGAGCATGTCTTTTCCAACTTTTTCTTTGTCAATATCATATGTTTGTATAGTCATGACTACGGGGGGCACCTTCGTGCATTGCTGCTTTTTGAAGTGAGTTTATGTAGCACGTCATTGCCTCTGTTTGATTGCCTCGGACCCAGGTGATTCTACCTGGTGTTGGAAATTTTATTACCAAGTAGTGGATGGATGTGAAAGCTTGTAAATATTTGAGTGTGGGCTTGTTGAGGACCCCATGGTAGGCAGAATGGGTACATCCACCAAGAATTCATGAGCTTCTTTACGTAGCACGGGGGCTCTCCGAAATCCACAACAATGGTGATCCCTTCTCGTGGGATGAAGCTGTCTCCCGTGATGCCAAATAATGGCTCTAAGATGGCTGTAAGCTCGTGGTCTACTTCCATTTGGTCGAAGATGCCACCAAATAGGATATTCACAGCGTTGCCATCATCGACCAACACTCTTCCTAACCCAATTTTGGTGACAATGGCTCGAATTACCAAGCTATCACAATGTAGGTAATAGACACCAACCTTATCCTCCTTTGTAAATGTGATAGGTAAGGCCCTGGGTCGGTGTCCGTGAACTTGCCAGCTTTCTATTGGTTCCTCACTTACTGCTTTAGCGTAGTTTCGTCGTGAGTTCATTGTATGTCCTCTAACGTAGGGCCCTCCAATTATGGTGTTCATCTCACGGACTGGAGGGCCCTTGCAGGTCCATCCTGTTTAGGTGGATCCATATTCCTATCATCTATCATGTTGTTGCAGTGAAAGTTGTCATCCTGCACTAAGGTTGAGGTCCTCGTCCTTGGTTGGGTAGTCTTCATTTTCCCTACTGGCTGATTTCTCTCTCTTTGCTTCTAATTCCCTCCTTCAATCAATTTTTGCACATCTGGACAGTCCTCTGTGTTATGATTTTGAGTTTGGTGTATACGACAGAACTTGGAAGAGAAAACGATGATGGGAAAACTATTACTGGTGGTCCAGGTAGTGGCCTCGGGACTACCTCAATTTGAATGAACCTCCAATAGCAGTTGATGCGAGGCCCAGGAGAACGTCGTCTTTCACGACAGTAGCGCTCATTTTTATTATTTCCACTTTTTCTCTATTATCGATGGTTTCTTTAGAGCGAATCTCTTGTTGGATCAGATTACAACTGAGTATACGTCTTTAGCTCTTTATTATGGACGTCATTTTTTAGGTCTAGAATATCTTTTTTGGTCGTCCGCTTCTGTCATTGTCTCCTTCTCCAGTAGCGGCTTACGTTCTGAAGATCTTCAATACTTTTCTATCGTTGATTCGTATGGTAGGACTTAATTTTTTCTTCTTGAGAATTGTATGTTTCCATAATAATATAGAGAGAGTGTTTGAGCGTGGGGAGAGACATGAAAGCAGAAATTTGAGCAGAGTTTAAGGATAGAGAATAATGCGTACCTTAGAATGATAAGAGATGTTATATTTATAGGTTCAGAGTTCTAATTGAATTAGGTAAGGAATCAATTAGATATTTGATGGGATTCTCCTTATGGGATAAGGGGTAATTGAATATGTACGCGATCTTTTATATTTCCATCCTTATCTGAGCTTATTTCCAATATCAAGTTACCAATTACTAAGATATTGAGATTTGGTTTTCTTCTAAGTTCGTATGACAATTGAATACAATCTTCCTTGGGATATCATTTTATATGTCCCACGATATCAGATTGCCCATGGGGTTTCATGAGGCGCGGGGTTTATTGATGGTAGACATGGACCTATCAGACGTGGAGAAGGCCTTTATGGTTATGTTGGCATTCGCTGACGTGGAGGCCTTATTAAAATTGGATGGTAACAAAAACTATATTGATTTATTTAAAAAAGATCGATTCTTTAGCTGAAGATTAACTCCTACCATTCTTTTTCTTCCTTTTACACCCCAAAAAGTTGCATTCTAATAAGTATTGTATTCAGTAGAAAAGATAATAGAATACACAACGGGTAAAATTAAACAATTCAATAAATTCTCATGCTAATAGATATGGAAAAAAAAATTAAAAATTAACAAGAGTTTAGTACAAAAACCTAAGACACAAATAGATGAGATAGGCGAGAGGGAGAGAGGCGTGAGAGAAGAAGTGTGTAGAAATTTTGAGGGGTTGGACTAGAATTTCTAAAGAATTTGGTATTTATATTTATGGGTTCGAAATCTATAAAATATATTAAAATCTTCTAACTAATGAAATCTTTAGAAATACAATGAATATTAAGGAAACTTAAAATTCTAAAGAATCTATTTAAATTCGAGTTAAGAACATATCTATTAAAATCTAAGTTGCGGACACCTAAATTTATATGAATTTATAAAATCCATTCAATCCAAGTTGAGGACACCCCACACAATTTAGGGCTCTTGTCATATATATTCAATTGCAATTAGCATAAATGGAAGCAAGAAAGAAGAGAGATAAAATCCATACGTGTTGTTGGCTTAAACGTTTTCTCGTTTTGGTCTTCTAATTTGTCTATTCCAGAAATTAGTTCTTAATTTAATTAAAAATGTGCCCACACGTCGGTATAGCCTATACTTTGGAGAATACCATAGAAGACTTGAACGTTAGGAGCGGCAAGTTTGTGAATTAAAAGTGTTACCACCAGATTTTGGTAAGGCCTCCACGTCAGTAAAGGCTCCATATATGCCCAATTTAAGCCTCGTTAAGGCCTTGCGAGCCCAGCGAGGGCCTTCTAGATTCATAAAGGCCTCATACGTCAAGCGAGGGCCTCGTGAATACTTTTAAGGCAACATAATGTTTCATAATGACCAGAGATATGCTTAAGAAAAGATTGTGTTTGATTGACACACGGATCTTCACAAAGAAACCAAATCTCAATCTCCTAAAGATTAGACAACATGATTAACTTAAATAAGAATTGAAATTTGGAAGATTGCCTTGACAACCGATCATCCATATCCCATAAGGAATGATGATCCAATCATATATCTAATTGATTGTTTTCCTAAATAAATTAGAACTCTTGTACTATAAATACAACGTCACCGATTATTCTAAGGTATGCACTTTTATGCATATATTCTCACTCTTAAATTCTGCTCAAATCTGCCTACTTATCTATCTGACACCCCATTATTTTTATTCTCCGTATATTGTCCTATATACCAGTAGTTGACTTGATCGTTAGAGTACCAACAATCGTCAAAACATTTTTTTCCAGTGATCTTGGTGCCTAACGGTCGTCTTAGTGTGCAGGTAACATATATGTTAGTAGATGAGTGATTGGAGATCTGTTGACATGTGAATAGTACAAATTCCGACGTCAACAAATTGGCGTCATCTGTGGAAATCGAAAAATGTTACACAACTTAAAACTTGTAGTAAAAAAGAGTTTTATACCAGGAAGAGCATGGCAACCTATAATTCCCTAGAAGAAGAGACTGAATCCCATCACACGGACATGCGGCAAGAGAGCGTTCAAGACCTTCAGAACGTAACTTGCTGCAAGAGAAGAAGACAGCGACAAAAGCAGACGATTGAACAGCAAAATTATGACCTAAAATTGGACAACTCCCCGATGAAGGCAGCGCTTGAATTATTGGAGAATCAATCCCTTCAACATGGACTCAAGCGTAGCCGTACCCGGTGAAGCCCTTCGAGGTTCGGTTCAATAGAGAGCCGTCGATCTTGGGATGATCTACCTATTTCAAACGGTAGGAACCCTCAGAATATCAATCTGAGACCCTCACAAGATAATCAGAATGGGAGACTCCCTCTGGTGCTTAGAAACCAGCAGGCTTCTGCTGCCAGTGTGTTTGACAGTTCAGGGGTAGTATCCTTTGTAGCACCACCCCCACGGTGCACAGCAGGCACAATAAGCACAACGAGGCCCGTATGGAAAAGAGGAATGACCCAAAGATTGTCTCCACGAGGCTCAAAGATAAAAATGGAGTGTTAGAATGCTATGAAGATAATGACGATGAGAACCTTCCATTCACCAACTTCATGAAAGCCATGGAGGTTCCAGCTAATTTCGGAATGTCTCTGATGGGCAAGTATAGTAGGAGTGGCAACCTCATAGATCACATCAACGTGTACAAGATGAAGGTCTAGGGCCATTCTCTCGCTGTAAAATGCCAAAATTTCCATACCACACTCACATCTGATGTGAAGAGCTGGTACAACAAACTGAAATTGGGGAGCATCAAAAGCTGGCCCCAACTCAAGTAAGAGTTTATCAATGCTTTCATTGGTAACATGACGATAATAGCTGATATCACCAACTCCACGACATTCAGTAGAAAGAATGGAAGATAGTAAAGAGCTATTTCAAGAGATTTATTAATGTCATCAACATTATAGAGAGTATAACCGATGACAATTCCCTAGATGCATTGGTGATTGGACTTCATATGCGCACTTCATTCTGGAGAGACGTCCAAAATAGTCAGCCTAAAACCTACAGTCGGTTGGTAGACTTGATTCAGTGAGAAATTCGATCGAAAGAGATGATTGAAAACAGAGAAAGAGCAGAAAGAGATAGGGGATCGCTATTAAAGAAAGGGGCGGCGTTCTCCTGAACCTCGCTTTAATCGCTTCTGAGGAAAGCATTCTCTCGAGTAGCAAAACAACCGTTACAGGAGATTCAACCAGACAGAGACGATTTCGGCCCTTCGTCTCCTCTGCCAACTGCTCATCCACCCAAGTTCTGTCGCATACATATGACTCGTGTGCATAATATTGAAGATTATTTTGATGTAAGGGAACTAATCAATCGCAAAAATCAAGGGCAAAGAGAGGAAAACTGACCGATTGGAGGACGTCGAGGACCACCTAACCAAGGCTGAAGATCTCTGCCCCACTACCAGGATGATGGACCTCACCGTAATGACAAAAAACGACAGAAACATAGACCCACCAAAGGCAAAAGCATTTACTATCGTCCCTCAGTCTGAGAAATTAACATAATCATAGGACGGCCCTATGTCGGAGGGCATATGATGAATTCCTGGCAGAACTACGTGAAAGCAGCAAGAGATGAACCGGTGAAATGTTAGCAAGTTCATGGACACCGACCCAAATCACCACAAATCACATTCACCGTAGAGAACGAGGCTGGGATACATTACCTACATTGTGATGCCTTGGTAGTTCGTGCTGTTGTAGCCATGAACGGGCTTGGACAAATGCTGGTCAATGACAAAAGCGCAGTGAACATCCTGTTTGGCAGTGCCTTTGACTAAATGGATGTAGATCAATAATTGACAACCATTTCAAAACCATTGTTCGGTTTTAGGAGAGATAACCTCATCTCACGAGAGAGGATCACCCTCGTAGTGGATTTCAGAGAGCCCCTGTGCCATTCGAAGAAATTCACGGAGTTTTTGGTGGTTGACACTCGCTCTGCCTATTACGGAGTCCTCGATAGGCCCGCGCTCAAAGATCTACAAGAGGTCACTTCTATCTATCACTTGGCAATGAAGTTCCCAATACCTAGAGGTGTCGCAAGGGTTTTTTGTAACCAGACAGAGGCAAGGACCTGTTATATGAACGAGCTACAAAAGGCAACGAATCACAAAGATGTTACCTCCTTGGTAATGATGATACAAACGGAGTCGATGGACATCGACCCCGAAAAGATAGAAGATGAAATGGTACTGGATGAAGGTCTAGACCTCTAGGTTATAGGCTTGGACTCGCTGGCCTCTTCGGTGGAGAAGTTGGAAGCATTTTTCATATACCCCTCAGACTCGACCCAGATGTTGTAGGTGGGCCAAAAACTCAAAGAAAGGATAAATGAAGAACTGAAGCAGTTCCTGCAAGAGAGTACTGACATCTTTGAATGGAACATAGTGACATGGTGGGGATTGATCCATTTGTGGCTTGCCACACCCTAAAAGTGATCTAAAAATGCGTCCTAATATACAAAAGAGAAGACCTTTGAGCACCGAAAGGTATAGCGCTCGTCGATATGCGATCACCATCCTCTCCCAAAGAGGTTCAAAGCCTGACAGGGAGATTGGCAGCCTTAAACCGAATCATATCAAGGATTGACAGGGAGCTTGCTCGTGCCCTCGCGTCTTCGACAACAATGAGCTGCTCACATATGGCACTATTCATAAACCTCAGCTGCTTTTTTTTTCTTTGTTTGGTCCAACGAGGGTCTTGGAAACCCATAGAAGGTCTCGAAGGCCCAGCAATATATTAGCACTCTTGAATCAAAGTGCAGCGAAGCCCATGAAGGGCCTCGACTTTCATGGCCGACCCAGGGAGCTTCGCTGGGCTTCGTATCCATTTTTATTCGCGGGTAGCACGATATTACAGAATGATAGAGATATGTTTAAAAAAGGATTGTGTTTGATTGGCACGCGTATTCTCACAATGAAACCAAATATCAATGTCTTAAAGATTAGGCAACTTGATAAGGAGAATCAACTTAAATAAGGGCTAAAATCTAGGAGATTGCATTGCCAACCAATTGTCCTTATGCTATAAAGAATGATGATCCAATCAGATATCTAATTAATTATTTGCCTAAATCAATTAGACTCTGAATCTATAAATATAACGTATCCGATTGTTCTAAGGTACGCATTATTCTCAACTTTAAACTCTACTCAAATTTCTGACTGCTTGTCTCTTCCACACTCGAATACTATTCTTCTTATATTGTTATCTCTTGCATATTCCAGCACTTAAGTTGAATGATGGTATCAATTGTGAAAGTTGCAGGAAGACCCTCTTTGCCTCCTCCACAGGAAGAAGTTACTGCTATCGAAATGGTGTAATCAAATTTAGGGAAGTTTTGGACGAGTGAAACCTGAAATGACAAACCCTGGGGGTTTATATAGAGGCTGCATGGAAAACACAAGGCTTGACTACATGAAAAACATAAGATATTAAATGAGGCAATTAATAGACAACCATTTAACGGGCATTTGGACCGCCACATGCCACACACTCCATTAATGCCTTAGAGAATAATAATGATGCCAACCCCTCAGATTCAATGAAAAGGCTGCGCCATTAATGCCTTGGAGAATAACTCTTCAAATTCAGATCCAACCTTTCATATTCAACAAAAAGCTGCACAATTAATACTCCCATCAAATGATTACCATTTACGGATGTCATCCTCGTCAATAAAGCATCGTTACAAGTAAGGAACCTTATTAACTTCGTGTTTTCGTTATTCAAAACACAAATTAATTATGCGTAAAAAACAATAGCTATAGATTTCACTGATAAGTTTGGAGTAAGTACAAGAAGGAAAAATGAACAATGAAAAATACAAGGCCTATTGCCCCGCTGTCTTTTGGGGGCAAGCGTGACTGGAGACTTCGATAACAGGAGGAGTCGGGTTGGAAGCCCCGCCCACAGCTTGAGCTTCGGTAGAAGAAGGAACTTCGACAGACGCAGAATTCGTTGGAGCTGGAGGATCGATAGAAGCTCACCTTAGGAACGAAATATCATATTCTGGGAGGACCTCCACGATCCTTTCAACTAGTGGCTCCCTGTCAGCCGACATAAAGAGATTGACGAGGCGTAAATATTCAGGTATATTTGGGAACTGCTCTTTGTAGGACATCACAGCCTTCGCCTCAGCTTCGGCCTGCTCCGTCTTCACCTTCTCCACCTTTTTCCTAGCCTTGGCCGGCTATTTTTATTTTTTTGGCAACCATAGCCTCAAAGTTACTGTTGGCCAAGGCGACAACAATTTCAGCAGTAAACGCCCGGTCTTTGGCTAATTTCTGTGAGGCTCCGGTAGCCCTTTTCTGGTCCTAGGCCTGCTTCAAGTTCTCCCTCACAGCCTTCAACTCGACCTTATACCTGGACTTCAAATTGGATTCGGCGGCCACCAAAGCTTCCAGTTTGAATCGTAGAGCCCTATTAACTGAATTCAACTGAGCTTTCTCGGTACTCATCGTCATTAGATCCTCAGAGAGCTTCTTCGACTTGGCCTCCTCCGTGCTAAACTTGTCCTTGAAGCCAGCAACGGCATTGTACACCTCTTTATACAGAATCAGCCATTGAGCTATGGACATCTCCACCATCTGTAGGAGATCGCCAATGGAAGCCTTCTTGGTAGCTTTCTTCCACGTCGAGGTCCAATACTTGTAGACACTCACCACTGCAATAACAGAGACGTGGGCAACATCTCCAACACGTGAGCGTCTAACTATTGGCGACGAAAATAGATGCTCACATACTCCAATCGCCTGGATGATGATGAAGAATTCTAGGGATCAACAGCCCTTTTCGTATGGATCGACGGGGTACGGTGACCTTTCTAAGTCCTCCTACTTTTGCGAGCATCCTTCAGAAGCCCTTTCTCCACCTCTGGAGCTTTCTTTTTCTTTCGAGGGGCCTCGTCCATCCCCTCTGCAACCTTCTTCTCCTTATTTTGTTAGGGGACATGAGACGGAGATGGGGGAGAAACAGTAATGTCGACGGCCGAAATGATTGGAATCGAGAGAGGTATCTGATCTTGAACCTTCTTTTACGAATGCTGGGCTGTGACACTTGATTCACCTTCACCCTCGACAAGTGAGAATGTAGAGATTATCTTGAAAATGAACACAGCTGCAATAATAACCAAGACTCAGAACACCAAGAATAACTATTGACATGGCTTTTGCATTATTCAAGTCACGAAGCTTACCCATTAGTCCAAAGAGAATTAGCAAGTTGTGGTCCTTGAGCAAATTGCTAAGGCTCTTGAAGTCGCTGTCAAGTGCGCAAACTTTGTCCCACAACAACCTCAAGTAACTTTGGTCTCTCTTCAGGATTGGCAGCTTTCCACAATCTGCAAAGATAAACGAAGCATTAAGTCAGGGATAAAGATTATAAATCACACAAAATAGTAAGATATACCAAGTTCTCCAAATTGATGAGGGATAGACACTTTGGAAAGGGGATCATCCGGTCTAAATTTTCAATCCTCTCCAACAAAGAAGAACATCTCCTTCCAGTTATGCACTTTATTAGGACTATCGGTAGTAGTCCCTCATTTTTTACCCAGTCGGGGAGATAAGTTGAACCAACCCGCGGACCAACAATGTTGGTAAATTGACTCAAATTTCCTTGGGGATAAGTCTCTCCCAACCTCGGAAACCCTCCACAACAAGAACGCTGCCACCATCTGGCCCCAACCATTCTGCGTTATTTGACATGGGGCCAAATTCCAGTTTCGTAAAACCTTACGAAAGAAGAAGTGCAACGACGGGCGAAGGCCTTGCTGAATCGTTGTCTTGTAATAGTCGACGAACCCTTCTGGTGGGTTGTTGGCCTGATCTACAGGGCCGGGGGCATTGAGCACCACCGAGGCTGGGACATCGTAAAAAAGCCTGATGTTTTCCAAGTCAGCCTCCCTAATCCTTGAGCGATAGAAGCCACAGTGGCCGAAATTCTTAGCTCATCGTCAAGTTGCCTAGCAGCGGGAGCATCCCTTTTGTCTAGTGACACTCTCATTTCAGGACCCTAGTACCCTGTTGTCTCTTCATCTTTGACGATGCCTCAGGAATTTCTTTCCTCTCGCTTGTGGACCCTGGAGGGATAAGCAACAATCGGTCTATGATCAGCTTTGCCTTGTTCTTCATCCGAAAATTAAGATAAAGCTTCGTCCATGATCTCAGGGTCAATATCAGTGACTGACTGGTTCTGTAAATCTTCATTTTTGGACGACATTGCTATTTGTCTTTGTTCAAAAGAAGATATCTTTGCAGTCACCAGAGAAGATAGGAGAAACGACAGCCAGAACGGGAATTTGAAAAATCATAAAGAAATTACACGAAATGAAACACAACGAGCTTTCCAACTTTACCTAACAGACACAATGAACAACACAATTGAACTCTTTAGTCGCCAGAATGCCTTGAACTTTTGTGGTTTTCGTCGGAACACTTAGTCAATTTCAAGAAGACGCAGAAGTGAAAGAAAAATTGTCGGAAGCAACGATTTATATGGACGAAGTACCCTCAATCTCCACTGTCAAATTCAAAAGATGAAATCTAAACCGTCCATTCAGCGAGCACGTGTCAAAGGCAGGGCAAAAGGCAGAAACAAAATCCTAGACATTTAATGAAGGAAAATGATGCACGACACGTGCGCCCCCAACGTCCACTACGTGCCTGCATCAATGATGACGCTAACGTTTCTTTTCATCATTCCCTATATGTCAATGCTGATTGATGGCTTGGTCAGAATCACACCTACCCCAGATACGTCACCTAAGTTTAAACCAATCAAAGCCCTCAACTGCTATAAATAAACAAGATTCGGGCTTAGGGGGACTGTACTGCTTCAAAGAATTCAAGCATACATCATCAAAGAACTCCATTAAACAATTCCAATCAAGGCGAGGGCCCACTTGACCCCTTCGTCATAAAAAATTTTCTTCAAAGTTCCGCGCCTACTATAAATAATAGGCTTGGACTTGGGGGATTAGGCAATGTGATAAGGGGAATCAACTCAAATAAGGGCTGAAATCTAGGAGATTACATTGCCAACCGATTATCCTTATCCTATAAGGAATGAGGATCCAATCAAATATATAATTAATTGTTTACCTAAATCAATTAGAACTCTGAAGCAATAAATATAACGTCTCAAGTTGTTCTAAGGTACACATTATTCTCACCCTTAAACTCTGCTCAAATTTCTGTCTGATTGTCTCTTCCACACCCGAATACTATTCTCTGTATATTGTTATCTCTTGCATATACCGACAGTTGACTTAATCGTCGGAGTACCAACGATCGCCAGACCCCTTTTTCATGGTGATCTTGGTGTCTAACGGTCGTCCTAGTGTGCGGGTAACATACAGGCGGGCAGAGAATTGATTGGAGATCTGTTCACACGTAGATAGTGGAGATTCTGACGTCAACAAAATTATTGGTAGACTTTTCTCCTACAAATTTTTTTTAACTGTGTGACATTATATTTTTATATTCAATATTTTTAATTGGAAAAATAAAAGTCTATAAAAGTTCATAAAAGTAAGTGAAAGTCTTTCAAATGAAAATCTGTAAAAGTTTATGGGAGTCTATTAAAATCTATAAAAATTAATAAAAGGGAATGAAATCCATAAAAGTCAATCACTTGAAAAATATCAATCAATGTCTTTACAAGTCTAGATTAAGAGTATGCCTAGTAAATATTTTTGTAAATTATAAGCAGTTGGTCCCACGGAATATATTGATAAAAAGTAGGTAAAAGATTTGGATCTTACGAAATATGTGAATAAAAATAATGTTTAACCAACTTATAAATGCTTATAAACACGGACAAACATACTCTAAATACACCCCCACTTAATTTCGGTAGAAGAAAATATATTTTGGAATTCTTAGTTCCACATTCTCTTTTTCATTTTAAGTGCCATAAACTGACTAATTGAAGAATTTTTGAAACTTTTTTTCTTTTTATCTATAATATTACAATTGTTATTTTATTTTTGACTTTTTTTTCAATAATATTAAAGTTCATATTTTAATTATTTTATTTAGGACTTGTTTGACAAATCTTTTGATAAAAGTTTTAACAGATTTTGATAAAATATGATGAAATGTATAGTTGGAAAGTTGATAAAAAATTGTGGTTCACAAGTGCTCTATGGTTAAGACTAACTGTTGATTTTGACCTCATATTTTTATCAATTTTTTAAGTTAAACCAAATAGACGCTTATTTATGAAATCTCCACGGATAAATTAATTTATTGAAATATATACTTTTAATAGTATTATTTAAAATTTCATTTGTAATTTTAACTTATTATTAGCTGTCGACAGAATCTTCTAATTGTAATATTTTAATTATTTATCTATATTATTTTATTTAACGACAAAAATTTTATTGGTAAACTAATTATATTTAGATAATCCTTTTTTGAAAGGAGAATAGGCAAATTTAAGAGTCAACTATATACCCTCTGAGCAATTGTTCATTTACCTTCAAAATTTAGCACAAAACTTCAGAACTTACCAATTCATTGTGCAAATGGTCCTTTTAGATGGTTTATACATTGTTAACCATTAAAAAGTCAAAATTCTAATTAAAAACACCAATATGTCCTTATTTAATTTTAATTAGAACAAGAGAAAATTTACTTGGAATCCCTAACTTTAAATATCATTTTCCTCACAAAAGAACGAAAAAAAAAATAAAAAAGGAAAACCAAATCGCTGGCCACGAGCACCCCCTACCCACAACCAGCCAACGACCACCTCCAGTCCTTGCCGCCAACCGCCATCCCCATCATCATCTTTGGGGAGGGGGGAGGGGGGAAGGGAAATAACATTAATGTGTGAAAAATATGTCTTCTGCAATTTACACCGGTATGCAATTTTATCCAACCCCAGATATATCGTTTCCACCACCACCACCACCACCACCACCACCACCACCAAAACGTGTTCGCATTAGGTCCTCATTATATAAATCTAATAACACAGCTTTCACATACCCAAATACAGCAAGCAAGAAGATTCTCCATATTACTGGGAATGTCATCGTGGGCACTTTAAACTGCAATATACCAATCAATCAACAATTCAAATAATTTTTCTACACAAAGATGATTAGAGTTAAGAAGTAAAAAATTGTTACATGTGAAGAAGAAGGCACATGGGAATAGAGTGGGAGTGGCCAAAGCATTTGAGTAAAGATATCAAATGTAGTAGTTGATATAAGAAGGTTCTCTATAGTTCTAGGAACTGTATTGTTATCAATTCAAATTATTTTTGGTTTGTATTTTTTAAATTCTTATAAGTTGGATAATTCAGAGTTAGGATGTATTCTCTATGTGCACTTGACTTTAGTCTTTGTAAAAACTTTCTGGTACTCGTTTTTTGTATTTTAAAGGTTCACTGCATAATGAAAAAATACCGCCAACAATTTCAATACTTCATCTCTAATATGGTATCAGAGCATCACTAAAGTGATAAACTAGTCTTCTCTTCTTTTCTTTCTTCAAACTATGGCCAACCTTATTTCCCCCAACCATTCACAACACAATGAAACCTACAACACCCTAATCAACATCAATGTTGATGCTCACACCCCTCTTAAACTCACATCCAACAACTACATCTCATGAAAACTTCATTTTCACACCCTATTTATTGGCTATGATCTTCTTGGTTATGTCAATGGATCAAAACCTTGTCCAGTAGCCACCTTCATCAAAAATTTCACCACAAGACCCAATCCTGACCACAATAACTAGATACGACACAATCAGTTAATTCTTAATGACATCATTGGTTCCATCTCCCAAACCATAATACTTTTCATAGCTTGAGCTAAAACATCTTGTAAGCATAGAAGATCTTAGACACCACCTATGCCAAGCCTTCACATGGACGTATTAAGCTAGTTAAAAGCCAATTCATGAAGGTCACAAAGGGTCAGAAAGTGTGATTGAGTTTCTATGGATTGTTAAAGCACGAGCTCATGAACTTGCCCTCATTGGATAACCACTTGATGAAGAAGATCTCATAGAAAATATTATTGATGAACTTAGTGATGACTACAATGTATAAGTACGTGCTGTCCAAGCAAGAGACGCCTCAATTACCTTCGAAGAACTCCATAGAAAATTATTCAACTTTGAGGCAACTTTGCTAATCAACAAACCAGAGCAGCCTTACTTTCCATCCACTGCCATTCCCACAAGTCGAACAACTTACTAGCGCCCACGATTCAACTCGAACAACCAAAACACCTCATGGCGCCCCACACTGAATGCTGCCAATGGTGGATCAACCAAAACACTTTATAGATATCATGCATCAACTAATAGTGGATCAACCTCAGCTCATGGAGATTGTCTTTTGCATCCATACATTGGCTACTGTCAAATATGCAGAATTCAAGGTCATACAGCCATCGTCTAGTCCAAGTTGTTCAAGCCTCCAACAACAACTCCAATTCAACAATGCCTACTCTCACTTCACCATGACAACCAAGAACTCATTATGAAACTGCCAACACTCCCAACAACACGACATGGCTCTTGGACACTGGAGCTTCTCACCATGTATACTTCTTACTTTAGCAATCTCTCCATGCATGTTCCATACAATAGCTCTGATGACATTATGATTGGAGATGGCTCGGGTCTTTCTATAAATCACACTAGTTCTACCTCCCTCAAAACTCTCATAACACTTTTCAATTAGACAATGTTCTATGTGTTCTTAGCATAAAAAAGAATCTAATTTCAATATCTCAATTTTGCACATCTAATAATATTTCAATAGAATTCTTATCATCTACTTTTCTTGTGAAGAAACTTCCCACGGGGGGCAACAATTCTGAGGGGCCAAACTAAAGATGGTGTTTATGAGTGGTCGATATCTCCACCATTGCTTGCATTTTCTAGCATAAAAGACTTTATTATCTGAGTGGCATCATAGACTAAGATATCCAGCTTTTCCAATTCTCAAGCACATTTTTTTTCGCAATAATTTAGGTTTCTTTTTATCTTTGTCATCATATTTCTCATGTCATTCATGTTTATGTAATAAAAGCCACAAATTATCTTTCTCCACCTCAACACTTGTCTCATCTCAACCACTTGAAACTATATTATCTGATGTATGGATTTCACCAATAATTTACATAATGGCTTTAAATTCTACGTCATTTTTTATTGATCAATTTACAAAATACATATAGTTTTACGATATCAAGAAAAAATCATATGTTAAAGAAATTTTCATCACATTTAAAGCTATAGTAAAAAAACACTTTAAGAAAAATATCGATACTTTCTACTCTGACAATGATGGTGAATACATATCCCTTGCTAGCTTTGTTTTAAACAATGGTTTCTCTGATCTCATTACATCACCTCACACACTTGAACAAAATGGCATCTATGAAAGACGACATCATAATATATTTAAAATCGGCTTCTCATTGCTCTCTCATGCCTCTATTTCTCTCATCTACTAGTCTCATGCATTTGTGCCAGTAGCCTACTTAATCATTAAATTTCTCCACTCCGTATGAAAACATATTTGGAACTGCGCCTAATTAATCAAATCTAAAAATCTTTGGTGTTTGTGTTACCTATGGCTCAGACTATATATGTCTCACAAACTAAATTCTCATCCCGAACCTTGTGTCTCATAATATATTCTTTAACTCAAAGTGACTATTATTGACTTGATCCTTCCACATAAAAAAATATATATCTCTTGGTATGTTAAATTTGTTGAGTCCTTGTTTTTTTACACATCTCTCAAGTCAACTTTCATATCTCCAACCAAGCACTATTACCACTTGGATACCTCCACAAATTCGAGTGTCATCCAGCTCTTTGATATCACCTCTCAATATGTTGTTTGCAGCAGAAGCTCACCTGCAGTCTCCAAGCAAAGCTTCCTCAGCCCCAACCATTACCGATTTATCAACTGCATCACTTTCACATGAACTTCCACCAATTTATCAACTACACCCCTTTTACATAAAACCTCCACCTTCTCTCAATTCCTAGCAGCCATTCCCAAATAATATCCCACCAGTGTCTCCACCACAACCAATTCATAACATGACCACTAGAGCAGAGAATAACATTCATAAAATTCTCAAAAAGTAAATGACACGACCCATCCCAAGCAATATTCATATCTCGAGACGTGACATGCGCCGATGATGAATACCAACTAAGAGTTGGACCCACCATCAAGGCTACTACAATCACAACTCATTATTACTTATTTTTAAGAAAGTTACGGCATTATCACCCTTGTAATTTGGACTAACCAACCTGAAATAAAATACCACATATCCCAACAAACTATATTCACAACTAAATGGGACCATTTTCCCTTTCAATATCCACAACAAAACAATGCAGTAGAGACTAGCCGAATAATAAAACTTTTACTATTTAATTAACATAAACTGTACATACGGATACAAAAATATATTGTGAGCCCACTTAACTATTTACATGTGATGCAAAATGATATTCAAAAATGAACATGCGTCCCAAAACAATGACTACATGCTCTATGAAATGAGTCATACTAACTAACTCTGTCGTGTGGCTCCAACTTCCAACTCAAAAGCTTTATATCCAAAAACTGCCTAGAAACTCAACCACTACCTGATAAGAAAAATCATTGATGGAAAATATATGAGTTGATAGGCTTAGTGAGTGGAGATTTTCAAAAGTAATTATACTCTTTTCATTTATAGATATTATTGAAAACGAGCCCACGTCACTTAACAATTCACAATAACTTCAACAAGTAATATCAGCTCATAATCATAAAATATTCATCAGCTAAAATATATATCATCACTTCATCATATCCTCATATCACAGTATAATGTAAAATCTCATCAAAATGTACCCATTTTATATAATCTTAGCATGTGTGAACAGACTGCCTCAGAGGGCTAAGCTTTCTAGTATACGGCCAAGACCCCTCAGTGTATATGATACACGGTCAAGACCCCTCAGTGTACTAATACACGGCCAAAACCCCTCAGTATACTAGAATAACCAATAAATTCACCAGTTACTTTTTATATATTTAAACGTCATCTCAATTCATATTTAATTTCATAATAGGCAATTTCACAATCTTTAGAATTTACAAGATAATATAATTCAATCAACAATTATAAGAATTCACGTAATTTAACATATCTTATAATTGAAATCTAAATTTTCTAAAAAATATTTTTTCACTCACAAAGTTATCTACTGGAGACTAACTCGGCTGATAAACTGTCCCGATATTTGAATCACTTCCTCGAATCGTAGCCAAAACACGAAATTAATTCTTCTAAGCTTGAAGTTTCATCACTTTTTCACTTTTCAAGTTTTCTCTCCAATTTAAAAAAAAAAAAATTGATATGAATTTAGGTGTGAGAAAGGAAAAAAAAGAGAGAAAACGGTTGCTGTTTAGTGAAGATGAAAATTGAAAAATGAAATGAAATGATGAAATGAAAATCAAATGGATATTTGTATTCCAAATCCATCCACCGCCTGACTCAATCTTATCTTTTTTTTTTTTAACTTGGCTTGAGATTTTTGACCAAGAAAATCTCAAGTTTGACTAAATTATTACAGTAAACCTCTATACGCAACTATCTAAACACGATGACCTTGAACCAACCATATTGAACCAAGCTCCCAAAGATCATAAATGGCGTCGAGTTATGTCTGAAGAGTATGATACTTTAGTCAAAAATAAAACTTGGGAACTAGTACCGCCTGCTTCAAGTCATAACCTGGTTGGATATAAGTGGATTTTTATAACTAAATGTAACTCTGATGGTTTGTATTGATAGGTACAAAGTTCGTTTAGTTGCAAAGGGCTTTCATCAATGTCCTAGAATAGATTATCATGACACTTTCGATCTCGTTGTTAAAACAAATGTTTACCTATGGTTAACTTTAACCTTAATATTTTGATCATAACAGAGAAGTTAATCTTATTTGACTAACAATTGGTTTAAAGTGTTTATAATATTCAAAGTGTTAAAATTAATCATCTTCAAAAGATCAAGATCAAGATCAATACTACACTACAAATAGGACTCTCAAAGAAGGTCAAGATCAAAGTCAATCATCCAAGACAAGAGTTCAGTAGTTCAATATTCAAATTCAAAGAAATATCGAATATTAGATTTTTAGATCAAAAGTAAAGGTTTTAATTCTTTGATATTTAGCATTAAATGATAAAAACTCAAAAACAATTTTATGCCCAAGAACTATGTTGAAATCACTTGCATAAAATATTTCGATCAAATTTAAATTAATTTTTTAAAACTTTTTGGATCAAAATTTCGGTCTTCCAAACTATTTATTGGTCGACCAAACTTTGTCAACCAGTCGACCAAACTTCCAACATTCAAAAATTTGACTGTTCTGATTGTGATATTGTACTATTCATACGGCTACTTTTTGGTCATCCGAACTTATGTTGGTAACCAACCTATCATCTGACTTGATAGAAAATTCTAAAATTGCTCTCTATAAATTGCATTTTCATTCATTATCATAAAAAACACTTAAAGAGCATAATAGAGAGAATTATCTTGAGAAATTTTTTTTGTGTTTGCATTGATTTTAATTTTTCTAATTATTCTTTGAAAATTTTGATTGATTAAATCAAATTATATCATCATCATGATCAAAATTTCTTCCTAACATTTTAGATTTTCATCTATTGCTACGTATTGAAGTGTTAGTCTCTATTAGTACTTAATTTGTATCTATCATTTATTAAGAGAGAAAAATTATTGTAAATCAAGTTTTTCATTTTCTTGGGTCATATTGAATTCTCGTACAACTCAATATTGTATAAGGATCGATGCTCCTTATTTTTAAGTCACCAGAAGTATTATAAGGGTTTTTTTTATTGCACTATAAGTCAATCAATATAGTGGAAAGGCTTAGCTCGTGACAGAAAGCTTGGTAAGATGGAACATAGATAATTAGTTTGGATCGAACATCTATGAACATATCGTTTGCACTCTCTTTGTTCTCTTATTTATTTACATTGTGTTCATATTTATTATTTGATATTTCTTAAGTTTCATATTTTGAGATAGTTTTTCAAAAAAGTTTGTAAAAACCAATTCACCCCCCTCTTGGTTAGTTATTCTTGGATTATCACTAACCACCATCCAAGTTGTTCTGGCACAGCTGTTAGTCTTGGTTGATCATTGCGACAACTTCCTATAAACAATGCATTTCTTCAAGTCACCTATCCGAGGATGTCTACATGACTCAACCACTAGATTTTATAAATCAGGATCATTACTTATATGTGTGTAAACTCATAAAAGCAATCTGCAGCCTCAATAAAGCCCCTAGAGCCTAGTATCATGAACTTCGCACGTATCTTATTCACTTTAGTTTAAAGAATTTACGTACAGATACATCTTTGTTTGTCTTCAATACTGATGACCAAACCATGTTCCTCATAGTCAATGTTGATGACTTAATTCTTACTTGTGATAATGCTACCATAGTTAATCATTTTGTCGATGTCCTTGCTCAAAGTTTCTCTATTAAGGACTTTAGATTGCTGACTTACTTTCGGGTGTAGAGTTTGTTTCTAACAAAAACTTTGTATTCTACTATCTCAAAAACATTATATCAAAGAAATTTTAGCACAAAAAAATATGCACGAGGCCAAGTGTGTTCACACTTCTATTCCAACAAGCCCTACTCTTACACTAAACTTAGGATCTTCATTATCTAATTACACCGAGTATAGAGCAATTGTTGGCAGTCTTCAACACTTCTTAATTACAAGACTTGATATTGCCTTCGTCGTAAACAAGCTATCTCAGTATATCCATCATCCAACAATAGCATTGGAAGGCATTTGTCAAATGTCACTTACGTTACTTGTCTAGTATCTTTAATAATGGCTTGCAAACTCACCGTGATTCACCTCTCAATTTACACATTTTCTGATGCCGATTGGATTGGGGACAAAGATGATTTCACTTATGCTAGTGCATATGTTGTTTACTTTGGTAGAAATCATAATTTCTGGAGTTCGGAAAAGCAACAAACTATAGCTAGATCATCAACTAGGGTGAAATATTGCTCAGTCACCAATGCTGTTGTACAACTAAATTGGGTCTGCTATCTTTTATTTGACCTTTGTGTTACATTATCATGTTGTCCATTCATTTATTGTTATAATATTGGGGCAAATCAAATATGTTCTAATCTAGATTTCATTCAAGAATGAAGCATGTGGCTATTGACTTTCATTTTATTCAAGGTCAGGTTCAAAATGGTGCACTTCGAGTAGCTCATGTATCCTTTGTAGATCAAATAGCTGATGCTCTCATGAAACCATTCCCTCAAGACACATTTTCAACAATTCAAGTTCAAGATTGTAATTCTCTCCCAAGCTCAATCTTGAGGGGGCGTAATAGATAAATGTTGTCCATAGTTTTAGGAATTGTGTTATCAATTCAAATTGTTTCTGTTTTATATTTTTCAAATTCTTATCAGTTGGGTAATGTAGACTTAGGATATAGTCTCTATATGTACTAGATTTTAGGCTTTGTAACAACTTTCTAGTATTTATTTGTTATATTTAAAGGTTCATTGTATAACCAAAAAAAAAATATAACAAAAAATTTCACTACTTCATCTCTGTTAGTAGTTGATTCAGTACCATGACCATTTTGCTTATTATTAGTTGGTGGCTGAAGTTGTTACGGTCAATACCATGCTTAGAAAATGAAGTGAAGTATCGAGCCATGGCCACAACTTTTTGTCCCTTCCGCCTATTTTACCCCCACTTTCTCACTCTATCTCACTGGAGTATCTAGACTGTTCTGTCCAAGTATGGGAAAAACAGACACCCCAAGCCTCCATTTTCATGCAAAATAATTGACAAAAAAATTAATTATTGGACCTTGAGACTCAATTGTCGATTCAGTTGCTTTATTTAAATTAATGTCCTCCTTAATTTGTTGATTTCAAAATTTCTCATTTTAATCTGTGGTCATAAGAGTTTTTTGGTAGGCCTGAAACTTCTTTCAGGTAGTGAGTGCTTCTTTCTTTTATTTTCATCTGTCATCATTTCCTACGTCCACCAATAATTACAATGTTGCCGCCACCATTACCAAAACTCCAGTTGCCAAAACAAAATCCTAGAACTCTGCCTCCCACAGTGCATTTTTGTCGTGGTAATCAACCTCCTAACGCATCCCATAATAAACACTTATCTCATACACATTCTCTGTTCCCAAATACATGAAGTTTCCAATATCATCCTCTAAATCCAAATACATCTTCTCCAGTTTACAATAAATCCATTCTCCAATGTGACTTGCCTGTTTTGTGGTTGGTGTGGTCATGAAGCTAATAGGTGTCACAAATTGTTCCTCTCATCTTCGTCCCTCTAAATCGCATGTCAACAATGTTGGAAATGGTCAATTGGACGACCACTTTGACATAATAATTGGGTGGGACCCAATCTTCGATTTGTCAAAATAAATAGTCGATTAAATTCTACGTTTCGAGTAGATAAACGTAGTATATTTAATTGTGCTAAACCATTCCATTATGAATGAGAAATCATGGTTGAAAGTTGGACAATAAATGAGGAACAAAATGGGATATAATTGAAAAATGCTTGTCCCACATTGGTTACAAACCTAAACTTGAACCACATAATAAACTCCAATTTTGGAAATGGATTTGGGCCCCAAGGGGCACCGCAAGTCTTTAGAGGAGAGAGGACGTAGGCATGCTCATAATCGAACAAAGCCCACACGGGCGCGCCGCCGCCGTCCGACCGGCCGGCTCGGCTCGGCACGTGCAAGAGATCGGGTCGTAAATGTTATTCAAATTAATTTCCTTTTCCCTCCAAATGAGCAGCATGCTAAGTGGTGAGGCATAACTGTGCATAAAGGGGGTCGGTGGGAGAGTAGGAGGTTCAACCGCCACCTCCATTATCTATCCTCAAACTTCCTCGTATATAAAATGGAGTCCTCAACATAACAGAAAAGAAGTCCAGAGCATACACATACATACAATCTGTTTTCTGCCATTTCATCGTCTTTCCTTTTCGTTCATTTCTTGCATTTTCAGAGAGTGCCATTTCTTCCGGTTTGCTGTTCTTGCAGTGTACGGTGCTAACCTGCAAGTTATTCGATCGTTGTATCTTGGGAGACGCTTTACCGAATATCGTAAGCATCGTGTGGCGGGGTAAAAACGTCTTAAGGACAGAGAACCAAGTTCTCACCTCGATCGTTATTAAGTTTTCGGATTTTGTCTTCTTTTTCTAATTCAGTTTCATTTCTGAAAAATTTAATTCTGCATCATTTTATTTTCGTGCAAATCTGTCATGAATAACAGGAAATAAAACCCAACAATCTTAAGACGTTTTTATATTTGTTCTTGTTTTATTTTTTCATGGTCTGCACGTGAAATGTTTCTGAAATTTATTAAGATGAAACAAAAATTATGATGAAATGTTTCTAAAACTATGGTCTAAAGTATGCTGTTTACATTTCATGGTATTTTTCCATCATCTTAATGCAGTTCCTGTGACATTTCCAAAAACATATCTTGCATGTTTCATGCAACATTAAAATTCTAATGTTGTCCCAGTGAATTTCTGAAAGTTTGCTATGCATGTTCCTGTTTTTTCTGATATTCTAATGCTGTTACTGTATAATTCTTTTGCTACGGTTGTACATGCATATTATTTAATTCCAGCCCAGTTTGATACTAATTGATTCCAATCCAATCATGTTTGATACTAAACCTGCAAATCTTGAAATAATAATTGTTAGTGTACACAATTTGGAAGACGTTCAGTTTTGGGCATATCCCTTTGGAATCTTTTAGTATACACCTTTGTTGCTTGTAATTAAAATCATGCTTACTATTAATTCATGTCAATTTTGAAAGACTTACTTACTTATGCTGACTGGTTCAGAAATTCTTCATGCTTAAGTTATGGAACTTTGAAATTCTTTTTTCTTGCTTTCTGTCGACCTTTGTTTTTACTGCTCTAAGTAAAGTTTCGAAAATTTTCTAACATTGCAGATTTTGGTTAACAAAACTGAAACTGTAACTGTATTTTTTCAAAATTGTATGCTTTGCATTAGATTGTCTTGTTTCAAACATTCGAAGATTTTGGTTCGGTTTTCAAAACTGAAATTATTAATCTTAACTTATTGATCTTCTGTTTTGAAAGCAGAAATGGCGAACACTGTTGGGACTAATGCAATTCTCCCTACTGTGGCACCTACTGTGATGCCTACTGTGATACCTACTATGACGCCTACTGTGGCTGGTCCGTCTGCTTCGACACATGTTCCTCACGGGGAGAAACCTGAAAAATTTAATGGGGTCGATTTTAAGAGATGGCAGCAGAAAATGCTGTTTTACTTGACCACGCTTAATTTGGCAAAGTTTTTCACGGAGGATCCTCCTTCGGTTCAACAAGAAGAAAATAATCGAGCTTCGATTATTGCCTTGGACACATGGAAACATTCTGACTTTCTATGCAAAATCTATGTACTGAATGGACTGAACGATTCATTATATGGTGTATATAATATAATGAAATCTGCAAAAGAATTATGGGAATCTTTAGAGAAAAAATATAAAACAGAAGATGCTGGAACTAAAAAGTTTCTTGTCGGTAAATTTCTGGACTATAAAATGATTGACTCTAAATCTGTTATTTCCCAAGTTCAAGATTTACAGGTACTCCTCCATGATTTACATGCTGAAAAAATGACTGTAAGTGAGTCATTCCAAGTAGCAGCTGTAATTGAGAAACTCCCACCTTCCTGGAGAGATTTCAAAAATTACCTCAAACACAAGCGGAAGGAAATGAACTTGGAGGAGTTGATTGTGCGCTTGAGGATAGAAGAAGACACTAAAAAGTCTGAAAGGAGGAATGTGGGACCAATCATGGAAGCTAAGGCAAACATTGCTGAATCGAGTTCAAAGAAAAACATGAAAAGGAAGCACTCAAGTTATGCTCCTAAGAAAATTAAGAACAACCAGAAAAACAAGAAGAAGTTCAAATGGGATTGCTACAATTGTGGTAAACCTGGACATCGCTCAATTGACTGCTACAAGCCTAAAAAGCAAAATGACCGTGCACATGTAGTTGAAACTGATAATCTGACTGAAGGTGTTCAAGAAATGCACCTATCTACTGTAATATCTGAATGTAATTCTGTTGGAAATCCTAGGGAATGGTGGGTGGACACTAGTGCTACTCGCCACATATGTGCTAAAAAGAACATGTTTTCTGATTACAAAACTATCAACGGAGAACAACTGTTCATGAAAAATTCCTCAAGCTCAAAGGTTGAAGGACAAGAAAATGTGACCTTGAAGATGACGTCTGGCAAGGAACTCGTCCTCAACAATGTGCTGCATGTACCAGATATTCGAAAAAATCTTGTTCTCTTCTTAGCAAGAATGGGTTTAAGTTAGTATTTGTATATGACAAATTTGTACTAACTAAGAATGGAATGTATGTGGGAAAGGGATATATGACTGGTGGGATGTTCAAGATGAACGTCCTTACTATTGTACCCAAATTGAACAAGATTAATGAAGCTTCTACTTCTGCGTATATCGTTGAATCTTCTTGTTTATGGCACAACAGATTAGGACACGCAAACTTTAAATCTGTGCGCAAATTAATGAACTTAAATTTACTACCTTCTTTAAGTTTCGATCCTAATCACAAATGTGAAACTTGTGTTGAGGCTAAGTTAGCCAAACGACTGTTTCTTTCTGTTGAAAGAAATACTTCACCTTTGGAATTAATTCACAGCGATATATGTGACTTGAAATTTGTACAAACTAAAGGTGGGAAAAAGTATTTCATTACCTTCATTGACGATTGCACTCGGTACTGCTGTGTTTATTTATTAAGAAGCAAAGATGAGGCTTTGGCAATGTTTAAACATTATAAGAATGAAGTTGAAAATCAACTTAGCAAAACAATAAAAATTGTTCGAAGTGATAGAGGTGGAGAATATGGAGCGCCGTTTGAAGAATTTTGTTCTGAACAAGGCATTATTCATCAAACAACGGCTCCTTACTCACCTCAATCTAATGGTATTGCAGAACGTAAGAACCGCACGCTTAAAGAAATGATGAATTCTATGTTGATTAGTTCTGGTCTATCCCAGAATTTGTGGGGGGAAGCTATCCTCTCGGCAAATCACATTCTTAATAAAATACCACACAAAGTAAAGAATGAAACACCTTACGAGTTATGGAAAGGTCACAAACCTTCATATAAATACCTGAAAGTGTGGGGTGTTTGGCAAAGGTAGAAGTGCCAAAACCTAAACAAATAAAAATAGGACCAAAAACTGTAGATTGCATATTTATTGGATATGCTCATAACAGTAGTGCATATCGCTTTCTTGTGCACAAGTCTGAGATCACTGATATACATGAAGATACTATCATTGAATCAAGAAATGCAAATTTCTTCGAACATGTCTTTCCTCGTAAAGACAAAATTGATGTAAGTGTAACAAAACGAACTTACGATACTGCAAATGATAGTGAAAATGAAGAAAAACCCAGACGCAGTAAAAGGGCTAGAAAGTCTACGTCCTTTGGTTCAGAATTTCTAACGTACATGATCGAAAATGAATCTAAGACATTCAGTGGAGCAATGTCAACACCAGAGGCTCCTTTTTGGAAAGAAGCTATCAATAGTGAAATTGAGTCAATAATGTAAAATCACACTTGGGAGTTGGTTGATCTCCTACCTGGAAATAAACCTCTAGGTTGCAAGTGGATTTTCAAGAAAAAATTGAAATCAGATGGATCTATTGATAAATACAAGGCTCGATTGGTAGTAAAAGGATATAGACAAAAGAAAGGTCTTGATTTCTTTGATACTTACTCACCAGTAACGAGGATTACTTCGATAAGAATCCTCATTGCAATTGCTGCGATACACAATCTCAAAATTCATCAAATGGATGTTAAAACAGCATTTCTAAACGGTGAGTTAGAAGAAGAAATATACATGGAGCAACTTGAGGGATTTGTTGCTCATGGACAAGAGAAAAAGGTTTGCAGACTCGTTAAGTCATTATATGGATTAAAACAGGCGCCAAAGCAGTGGCACCAAAAGTTTGACAAAACGATGTTGTCAAATAGATTTAAAATTAACGAGTGTGACAAATGTGTGTACAATAAAAGTACTCCCACAGCATATGTCTTAGTATATCTATATGTGGATGATATGCTAATTCTAGGTAGCAATAATGATATTATAATGTCCACTAAGAAAATGCTAACAAAATATTTTGACATGAAGGACATGGGTGTAGCAGATGTAATTCTTGGAATTAAAATTTCTAAAACACCAGATGGCCTTGTTCTCTCACAATCTCATTATGTTGAGTCTGTGCTAAAGAGGTTTGGAGTCTTTGATGAAAGTCCTGTCAAAACTCCGGTAGACACAAGTCTACACTTAGCCAAAAATAGAGGTGAACCTATACATCAATTAAGATATTCTCAGATTATTGAAAGTCTGATGTATTTAATGAACTGCACACGTCCAGACATTGCGTTCACGGTTAATAAATTGAGTAGGTTCACATGTAATCCAAGCAGTGATCACTGGAAGGCATTGAATAGGGTACTTCGATATTTGAAGCATACATTAACATTTGGATTACATTATATGAGATATCCAGCAGTATTAGAAGGATATTGTGATGCAAATTGGATATCTGATATGAAAGATTCTAAATCCACAAGTGGTTATATTTTTACACTTGGTCGTTCAGCTGTGTCTTGGAAATCCTCAAAGCAAACTTGCATAGCTCGATCAACAATGGAATCAGAGTTTATAGCATTAGATGAAGCTGGAGAAGAGGCAGAATGGCTTCGTAACTTCTTATAGGATATTCCGTGTTGGACCAAGCCGGTACCTGTAATTATCATTCACTGCGACAATCAGTCGGCTATTGCAAGGGCACAAAATTGTATGTATAATGGTAAGTCTAGACATATACGTCGTAGACACAATACCATAAGACAGTTGATCTCAAATGGTATTATCTCCATTGATTATATGAAATCAAAGGAGAATCTCGCGGATCCGCTTACAAAAGGCCTACCAAGAGATCAAGTATATTATCTATCAAATGAAATGGGATTAAAGCCTAATATGCATGAATCTTAATGATGGTAACCCAACCTTGTTGACTGGAGATCCCAAGATCTTGGTTCAATGGGACAACTAAGTTATTAAGACTCAGTTAAGCACTTATCCATTCCTTTATAAAAGTGCTGTCTGCAGAATGTAAAAGGTTAAGTTATAACTTTTAATGATTCCTATAGCTTGGATAAATCAAGTGGAGTATAGCAAAATACTTTTCATAGGAGATCACCTATATAAGTATGAAGTGGGGCCGCTTCTATGAGAATTTGAGGCTTAAATTCTCTAGAGCACTTATGAATCCCAAGAATTGTTCAGGGCCAAAATGAACACAACTATGAAAACCAAAGAATTGATACGAAGGTTATTGTGTGGATACTGTTTTCTTGGTTTACATTGACAGCTAAGCAGTTCAGGACATCAAGTTCACTGAATAGCTAAGTAAACTCAATAGTATTCCACTAAGGCAGGTTCAAAGCCAAAAGCTACCTTGCCTGATGCAATAAGCCTTTCGCTTGAACACTCTGAATCCAGTCTGCATTGCATTTAGCATATTCGTGATAATTTCCATTCATGTGGGAGATTGTTGGAAATGGTCAATTAGACGACCACTTTGACATAATAATTGGATGGGACCCAATCTTCGATTTGTCAAAATAAATAGTCGATTAAATTCTACGTTCGAGTAGATAAACGTAGTATATTTAATTGTGCTAAACCATTCCATTATGAATGAGAAATCATGGTTGAAAGTTGGACAATAAATGAGGAACAAAATGGGATATAATTGAAAAATGCTTGTCCCACATTGGTTGCAAACCTAAACTTGAACCACTTAATAAACTCCAATTTTGGAAATGGGTTTGGACCCCAAGGGGCACCGCAAGTCTTTAGAGGAGAGAGGACGTAGGCATGCTCATAATCGAACAAAGTCCACACTCGCGCGCGCCGCCACCGTCCGTCCGATCGGCTGGCTCAGCTCGGCACGTGCACGTGTTCGGGTTCGAGTTTGGGTTCGGGTCGTGGGCCTGGACCGGGCCTTATAAAGCATTAATTTTTTGGATAAATGTTATTCAAATTAATTTCCTTTTCCCTCCAAATGAGCAGCATGCTAAGTGGTGAGGCATAACTGTGCATGAAGGGGGTCAGTGGGAGAGTGGGAGGTTCAACCGCCACCTCCATTATCTATCTTCAAACCGTCCCTTCCTTGTATATAAAATGGAGTCCTCAGCATAACAGAAAAGAAGTCCAAAGCATACGCATACATACAATCTGTTTTCTGCCATTTCATCGTCTTTCCTTTTCGTTCATTTCATGCATTTTCAGAGAGTGCCATTTCTTCCAGTTTGCTGTTCTTGCAGTATACAGTGCTAACCTGCAAGTTATTCGATCGTTGTATCTTGGGAGACGCTTTACCGAATACCGTAAGCATCGTGTGGCGGGGTAAAAACGTCTTAAGGACAGAGAACCAAGTTCTCGCCTCGATTGTTATTAAGTTTTCGGATTTTGTCTTACTCTTCTAATTCAGTTTCATTTCTGAAAAATTTAATTCTGCATCATTTTATTTTCGTGCAAATCTGTCATGAATAACAGGAAATAAAACCCAACAAACAATACTGCCATTCGTACGCCCTTCGATGGTCATTGGTTGGTCGACTAGGGCGCATCTCATTAGATCACATCCAATCTCAATGATCTATCTATCCTCAAAGATTATGATGGCCCAGATGATATTGTCCTCGGTGATGAGGAATGTCAATCACACAAATAGGTTTCACTTTTATCTCTCCTACATTTACACTTTCTAAAGTTCTTTGCATACCATCTGCGAAAAAGAATATCATCTCCATTTCTTAGTTTTGTTCAATTGAATTTTTCCCATCTCATTTGTTTATAAAAGATCTGTGTCATTCGAAGACTGAACATGCATGATCTTTATGAGTAGTTGTTAATGTGTAATGTGTTTTGCAAAAAAATCGAAGAAATATTTTATTTTGTCTAATCTAATGGTTGTAAAAGAGACAAGTGTCGAATTTAGACAAAGTCTTATTTTGTGTCAAAAAAGAGTACTTATTGCGACTGCTATGTATTGTGTAAATAAATAAATAAAAAATTAATCAAGACATAGTTTCCAGAACCTTTTCTTTATTCCTCTGTTTTTTCCTGCCATATTACAATACATTTTTGGGACCAAAGCTGAAATTATATCCAATATATTTGGTATCAGAGCCCCCATGTTAGATTTTTCCCCTATGTTAGATTTATCCAGCTCAGATTTGGCAGCTAAGGTTAAAGAAAAAAGAGGGCTTTTGTAAAAAAGAAGATGGCAAGCACAAGTGGTTCAAGTGGGAGCTTACAACAACCATTTGTTCCAATTTTTGATGGGCAAAACTATGATCTTTGGTGTGTAAAGATGAAGACTTCATTTCTTGCAGTTGATCTGTGGAATATGGTACAAGATGGGTTTGAAGAACCCAAAAATGAAGATGGGTTGTTGGAAGTCGAGAAGAAGGAACTCAAAGAAGCTAGACAGATAGATGCAAATGCTCTTTCAATGTTAACATAGAGTGGTGGCGGATTTAGTCTTTCCAAGAATAATGATGGCAAACAAAGCCAATGAAGCTTGGAAGATTCTAAGAAAAGAGTATCAAGAAGATTTGAAGGTAAACTCCAATCTCTTAGAAGGAAATTTGAAAATATGAAGATGAAAGACAATGAATGTGTTAAAGAATTTTCCAATAGATTCAATGAACTTGTAAATTAAATGAAGTCATATGGTGAGAAGATTTCAAATGCAAAAATGGTGGGAAAAATTTAGATTAGTTTGCTCGAAAAGTTTGATCCACTTGTAGCTCTAATTGAAGAAACTATAAATTAAGAGAAGTTCAAAGTTGAAGAATTGATGGGTTCCTTGAAATTATTTGAGCTAATATTAAATCGACGCTCAAAAAAATCAATTGATATTGCGTTTCAATCTAAGCTCAATGTTGGACCCAAGAATGTTGAAAGATGACAATATGGTGGTGAATCAATGAGTAGAGGTGGAAGAAGTACTAGAGGAAGACGAAACAATTTTTAGAGGAGATTTGTGTAAAATTTGTAAGAGGGGCAGTCATGATAAAAATGACTGTTGGTTCAAAGGGAAGTCACAATGCCATAATTGCAAAAGGTTTGGACATTTGGAAAAAGATTGTAGAGCAGAGAACACTCAACAAGCAAATTGTGCTGCCGAGAAAGAGAATGAATCAAGCTTATTTTATACTTCTTTGAAAGAACAAGAACCAACAAATAATACATGTCTCTCAAGTTCAAATTGCTCCAAGTATCAAGAAACTCAATAGTTTTTGGATAGTGGATGTACAAATCACATGACTTCGGACAAAAATATCTTTGTTGACATGGAGAATTCAAATTCAAAAGTGAATTGGGAAATGAATATTAGGTAGATGCGAAAGGAAAATGAGCAATTGGAATTGAAAAAAGAGAGGTTCAAGACTTATTCGAGATGTCATGCATGTGCCGAATTTGGATCTAAATTTACTGAGTGTTGGGCAGCTTCTAGAGAACGTTTATACTCTACATTTTGAAGATGCCACTTGTGTTATTCGTGATAAAAGAGCTGGGTATATGCTCATAGCAAAGCTGAAAATGAAGAATTGAAGCTTTTCTTTAAATTTCAAACATTTGATTGACAAAGCTTTTCAAATGGTGGCTAATGACTCACGACTACAGCACAAGAGACTTGGTTACTTGAACTTTCAAGGGCTGAAGTTATTGCAACAGAAAATATGGTTATTGCAATAGAAAAATAAGGTGCATGGGCTTCCAAAAATTGAAGAAAAATATGAAATTTGTGAAGGATGTGTACTTGGAAAGCATTACCAGCAACCGTTTCCAAAAGGAGTAGCTTGGAGAGCAAAAATGCACTTGAATTGGTGCATACAAACGTATGTGGACCGATGCAAACACCATCTCACTACCAAAATATGTATTTCATTCTCTTTATTGATGATTTTACAAGAATGGCTTGGATTTATTTTATGAGACAAAAATATGATGTTTTTACAATCTTTAAAAAGTTTAAGATTTTTGTTGAAAACAAATTGGCCATTTCATAAAAGTTTTGAAAAGTGATAATGGTAAGAAGTATACTTCAAAATACTTTGATAAATTTTGTCAAGATGAAGGTGTTGAAAGGCAGTTAACAGTTGGCTATACTCCATAACAAATTGGGGTGTTGGAGAGAAAAAATCAAACCATAATGGAGATGGCAAAAGCTATGTTACATGAAAAAAGGCATCCAAAATCTTTTTGGGTTGAAGCAATTTATACATCTATTTATTTAATAAATAGATGTCCAACAAAGGTCGTGTTTAACAAAACTTCAATAGAAGCTTGGAATGGGAGAAAACCATCGGTGAAGCATTTGAAAGTGTTCGGGTGCATTTGTTATGCTCAAGTACCGAAAGAGAAGCAGCACAAACTTGATGAGGCAAGTGAAAAGTGTATTTTCATTGGCTATAGCTCACAATCTAAGGGCAATAAGTTATACAACTTGAAGACCAAGAAAGTGATAATTAGCTAAAATGTGTTGTTTGATGAGAATGTTACATGGAATTGGGAAAATGAAGAAGTTGAAAGAAAATGTTAATGTCCCAATACCTCAAAATTCATATGATGAAAATGTACAAAATGAAGAATATGCAAGTTAACAAAGCTCACCATCGTCATCACCACGTAGCCCCTCAAGTTCTTCTAGTTCTACTTCATCACCACCAAGCTCAACTCCAAGAAAAATGCGGGATTTGAATGATATTTATACAAGATGCAACTTGTATATGGTTGAACCTGAAAATTTTGAAGAAGCCATGAAGGAAGAGTGTTGGAATAAAGCAATGGAGGAAGAAATAAGTGCATGTTCGGATGCCTCTTTCAACCAAAAAAATCCATTTTCAAGTATGAGATTTTTGACTTTTCAAAAGCATTTTTTATGAAATGACCAAAATATCCTTTTAACTTTCAAATACCATTTTATTGATTGAGGGCAGTTTTGTCAAAAAGTGGATTTTTTTGTCAAAAAGTGGCCCGCCACATTAAATGTAAAATGGATTTTGAAATGCCAAAATGCCAACCGAACATGCACTAAATGTCATTGAGGAAAACAAAACTTGGGATCTTGTTGAGAGGCCAATTAAGAAAGATGTGAACGGTTTAAAATGGTAAAACATAATTCGGATGGATCATTCAAGAGAAACAAAGCAAGATTGGTTATGAAAGGGTATGCACAACAACTCGGGATTGACTATGATGAAACTTTGCTCCGGTTTCTCGCCTAGACACTATAAGGGCACTCATTGCTCTTGCAGCCTAAAAAGTTTGGTTATTATACCAACTTGATGTCAAATCAGTCTTTTTAAATGGAGAACTAAAAGAAGAGGTGTATGTTGAACAACCTCAAAGTTTTGTAGCAAAGAGAGAAGAAGACAAGGTGTATAAGCTAAAAAAGACTTTGTATGGGCTCAAACAAGCACCCAGGCTTGGTATAGTCAAATTGATGGCTATTTTCAGCAACATAGATTTTGCAAAAGCAAAAGTGAGCCAACCTTGTACGTAACATTGAGGTAACATCGATATTCTTATTGTTGCATTAGATGTTGATGATTTGGTGTTTACTAGAAATAATGCAAAAAAGATCGAAAAATTTAAAATTGACATGATGAAAAGATATAAAATGAGTGATTTACGACTGCTATATCATTTCCTTGGTATGGAAGTGTATCAAGATGAAAATTGAGGGTTTATCTCTTAAGTAATGTATGCCGAAAAAGTTCTCAAAAAATTCAAAATGTATGGGTGTAAAACTGTTGAAAATCCACTTGTTTGTAATGAGAAATTGATGAAGGATGATGGATAAAAGAAAGTGTATGAAATTCTTTATAGAAGTTTGATTGGAAACTTGCTTTATCTCACCGCTCCAAGGCCATATATCATGTATGCTGAAAGTTTACCTTCAAAGTTCATGAATAGTCCAAGCCATAAGCATTTCGGTATTGGAAAAATATTTTTGAGATTACATAATGGGGACAATAAATTTTGGAATCAGATTTAAGAAGAATTTCGAAGTGAAGTTGAAAGGTTTTTGTGATAGTGATTGGGGAAGTTGTGTTGATGACATGGAGACCACCTCCGATTATGCATTTTTTCTTGGTTCGAGAGTGTTTTCATGGTTGTCCAATAAGAAACAATCAATTGCTCAATCATCAGTAGAAGGAGAATATATGTCAGCCTCAATAGCAACTTCACAAGCCATTTGGATAAGAAGAATCCTAGAAGACATTAGGGTGAAGCAATGAAAAGCTACACCACTATTTTGTGACAACAAATCAGTAATTGCTATGTCTAAAAATCCACGTTTTCCTTGACTACTTGATTTATCAGATTGGTCATAACCACAAATGGTAGTCCTTGTCGTAAAAGGCTCAATCGATTGATGCAAAAAAAAAAAAAAAAAGATCTTTAGCATTTTCTTTATATGTGTGCTTGGAAAAAAATTATTTCAATATGTTGCTTTCTATTCATTAGAGCTTCACAACTTCTAAAAGCTTGATTGTGAAAACTAGTTGAATCTTCAATATATTTTTGTAAATTATCTTTCTTCTTCCAATTTCAAAATCATTTTACAGCAAAAGAATTCCCCGCCTCCTCTTTCTCTTTGTTGTGGTTTAAACAAATAACAAAATAAATAGAATAAAACATGATCTTTTTTGCTATACTCTAACCAAGTTGAATTAATCGATATTGTTTTGAAGTATTTTTTCATGACTATTTCATAAAATTTAGTTATGTTGCCACCAGATTTTGGTAAGGCCTCCATGTCATTTAAGGCCCAGCAAAAGCCCCATAGACCCGGCGAGGGCCTCGAGGTCCAAACAAGGGCCTCGTAAATTCTCAGAAGGCCTCAGAGACCCATCGAACATCTTAGCACTCTTGAATCCATCACAGTGAAGCCCATGAAGGGCCTCGATATTCTTGGCCAATCTGGAGCGCTTCACTGGTCTTCGCATTCTCGTAATCTGATATTTTGGGATAACCAGAGAAGTAATTAAAAAAAAATTGTATTTGATTGCCATAAGGATTCTCATAAGGAAAACGAATACCAATCTCCCAATAATTAGGCAACAAAATATTGGAAATCCAATTAGATAAGGACCAAAATATAGGAGATTGTGTCTATTTCCAATTACCCTTTATCCTATAAGGAAGAAGAATCCAATCAGAGTTCTAATTGATTGCTTACACAGAATAATTAGGACTCTGCAGCTATAAATACAAGGACTCCAGTAATTCCAAGGTACGCATTTTATGACACACTTTTTATTCTTTATTCTCACCCCTAAACTCTACTCAAATCTCTACCTGCTTGTTCCTCCCACACCCAATTGTTTTCATTTATCGTTTAATATCATATATACCGGCAGTTGACTTGATCGTCGGAATACCAACAATCGCCAGACCCTTTTTCTCGGTGATCTTGGTGTCTAACGGTCGTCCTAATATGCAGGTAACATATATGTTGGCAGATGAGTGATTGGAGATTTGTTGATATATGGATAGTGCAGATTCTGACATCAACAAGTTATAAATAAAACTTAAATAGAAAAATAAAAAAATAATATTCTATCAAACATTATGAGAAAAGAAATGAGAAAAAAGTACTAACAACAAAAGTAACATTACTTAAAAACAAAAATAACAATCTACACAAGCAATTTGTTTCATTTTCAATTGAGCAACATCACTTCTATCTACATGAGCAACATTACTTCTATTCAATTGAGTAATTTGTTTCATATAAAATTCAAATGATAGGTGAATTCCAATATTGACATTTTAATTGAACCACTACTTTACATGGTAATGATCTCATGTCCATGGTGGATAGAAGATATGTTGCCCACTACTAATGTAGGCTGATGTGGAAGTATCACATCAGCAGTGGGTCACACAACTGTGCCCAAATGTTGTCCACACATAGTGAACAACATATCGCATGCCCACCATGAACAGATGATCATTCACCCATCTTACATAAGCACGTTAAAAATAATATCCAATATTACTTAAATACAAAAATAATAACCAACACATAATAGTATAAAATTACTAATCTTTACAAGATTGAACTTCAAATCTCATCAAACTTATCTTTTGCACACAAGCTGCCATTTACCAATTTTCCATGTACATTTTATTTAACATTTACAAGATTGGGACATCTTTTTCATGTTGGAATTAGAGCCTAGTCATATTCAACTATGAAAAGAAAATAATAAAAATAACTTATTAATAAAAAAATAAAAATAAGATGAGGGCTTGAGGCGATTCAGGGGAACTAAACCTATTAATATTGAAATTTATTGAGGCGAATTAGGAGAATTAAAAAAACATATATTAATATTGAAACCAGATTGCAATTTGGAAATTTTGGTAGGATACTTTTAAGGAAAAATTGCCTATAAGTTATTTGTAAGTGACTTATTTCATATTAGGTCAAAACATTTTTTAAAATTATGATTAAGTCATACTATTCAATAATATTTTAAATTAATCCCAAAATTACCCTCCACAAACCTTGGATTCTTCTTCCACATCTACAAACCTATATCGGTCACTTGGGCGTGGGTTTGGGTCGACTATACGTCTAGCCCGTTGGCAAATCAACAGCAACCAACCCTTGGGCGCCAATTGAGACATAAACTACTCGTCCAAGGTGGACGAGTCGACTAGTGACCGTCCGGTGGTCGCGTTCAGTGGAGGAGGTCACTGTGGTGCTAGGGACAAACCTAGGTCCGCCACAATTTGGGTGTTGTATTTTGGCGCTGGGCTTGAATTTAATGGCGTGAGGCCATGTATGAGTACGACGAGGGTGACCAAAGGTGGCTCACCCATGGTGAAGTCCGGGTCGAATGCTTTTGGTGTCGGGTCTACCATAAGAAACCTGGTTCTAGTTTCTTATTTTCTGGTGTTTCTTGCTTTATTGTTTCTTGTTTTCTAGTGTTTCTTACGTGAATCAATTAGTTGGAAATACTTTGTTCTCGTTGAATTCTAATTTCTAATTACAAGCAGGGAAATGGAAGTTCATAATTACATATATTCAAGGTTTGATTCTGGTCTCGTCGGTGGTGGCGGTGGATATTGAGACACAAGCAGACCCTTGGGTTGAACACATTTACTTGCTCACATACACAAGTGGTTAGTATTTGGATTTTGAAAGTAATCGAATTGTATATGAAAAACATTATGAAGAATGAAAAATATGAAACAAAGATAGGTGATAATGCTCTACCATCTGATGGCCATGATTTCTTACAATTGGATGTGGGCATTGCTATGATGAAAGTTGACCATTAGATTAATCTCTGGGTTGTTAATTAGTCATGTGTGTTATTTGATACTGTATTGTAGAAAACAGTATCATAATAGAAACATGCATAGAATTCGCATAGGTGCTTAGAATTTCTATTATAATATATTTTTGGAATCGTCTTGACGAGATGATCAAGACCAGTGACTTATACGATAGATTTTAGCTGTTTGAAATCGTTTCTTTTAACTTAAAATGGAAATTTTCAGTTTTTCTTATCTAAACAGTATTATACATACTAAAACAGTATCATGGATAAATGTATCTTAACATATTAGTATCATACATGAAAGTATTTTAATAAAACAGTATTAGAAACTACAAATTACAACCCAATAAAATAACTTCCAATAAAATAACAGTATCATAAGTTGATATATTATCATAATAAAATATTATCAAAGATAAAAGCATGATATATCAATGCAAATTATATAAATAAACAAAGAGATTGAAATAGTATCATATGTTGAAACATTATTATAATAAAATAGTATCAAAGATAAAAGCATTGTATAAGTATATCAATTCAGACTATCTAAATAAAACAGTATCAAAGATAAAACTAAGCACAAGATATTTTAATGATTGAAGTAATGATACTGAGTATCATAGGTTGAAACATTATGACAATAAAACAATATCAAAGATAAACGCGTGGTATATCAATTCACGCTATCTAATTAAAACAGTATCATAGATAAAACTAAACACAAGATGTTTTAATGATATTGTTCTTAAAATGTCCCATTAGTAGTATAAGATTATTGATTGTGTTTGTATTCAATAACAGTATAATAGGTTTAAACATTATCATAATAAAACAGTATCAAAGATAAAAGTATGGTATAAATATACCAATGTACATTATCTAGATAAAACAGTATCACAATAAAACAGTATCATTAAATTATCGTTTTTTTTTTTTTTTTTTTTTTTTTTTTTTTTGCAATTACAAGGATATGTTGTTCTTTTAGCTCTAAAATGTGACTTTAATTGAATTAAATTTAGACCATATGACTTTAAAGCCCATAAGTATAACAACAGTTACCGACCTTGAATTTACCCTACTTTTAAATAGGATCAATACAATTTTGGTCTCAAAATTTACTCTATTTGTCTTTTAATTTCAAAGTTTTGATGTTGAATCACTTCTTGTAGACCAGCGTACCTCTTTTGGACTTGGATTAATCTTGTTTGTTTCATAAAATTGAGAGAGAGCCTGGATTCCTCATCGGAGTGAGTAACAACACCTCTAAACACAATCTTTAAATTTGTATAATTTTTACATTAAAATAGTATAATTTTCACACCATCTTTTTTGACCATCTCCAACCAAGATATTTGAATATTACACCAAATAAATAGTATACATTTTCTTTCCTTATTTTTTTTAATTCTCAACAATTAATTTTTTAATTTTTATAAATTAAAAATTACATTTAATTACCTAAAATATTTCATTTATTATAAAGATTTAAAAAAAACATTACAATTAATATCACAATTAACAAAATAAAAACATTTGACATCACCAAAAAAAAAAAAAAAAACATAACATAAAAACATTTAAACAAACAAACATAAAATATACTAATTTTATCAAATAATTTTCGTAATTAGTATATTCATGCCACAAATGTATTTCGAGCAAGAAACATAAATAAAATTAAACCATAAAATAATAAAAGGATATAGAAAGAAAAACAAATTTTTATAGTATAAAAGAAACCGTAAAATATGCACCAAGTGAAGAATTTGGTGTAACACTGTTCACCACTACGGGATGAAATAAATCGTCATTTTAGTATGCCTAAAACCGCCTTTGCTAATTATCTTTTTGATTGACTTGTTCATTATCTCATTGTTGATAATGTGACTTCATTTTCTCATCTTAGCATAATTCACGTGTAACAATATTCACCTGAAAGTACAAAAAATATTCATTAATAAAAAAATTTGTATATAATAATATATTTTTGGCATGAGAGACCAGAATTTGAAAACAAGTACATAATATTGGGTCACAATCAGAGGATAAGATATGAGTTGTTGTAACCATATGATATGTATCTGCCAGACTGGCAACCCTTTAGAATCCAACTTGAATATATCTAATATCTGCTGGCGATTCCCTCAAATCTGCGGCCATTTATCAAATCCTATTACTATTATTATTCTTTTCTTAGGCTATAAAAGATGCATCAGTATATCATACGCACAAATATTTAATTATTTATATATATTCAACCAAGAATTGTCAGCTAATTTTGAACAAACAGCAATTTCAAATTTGAATTCAATACAGTGGTACTGTACTGTGTTTGGGGTTATTCTCCATTGCTGACGCTTTTGGTGGTGGACTGAATTATTAGACTGAGAGAGCTTGCTGAAATTAGAAGATCCGACTTGCATTGTACTGGGTTAGTGTCATTTTTATTTTTTCTTTGGCAAATTCCTGCTCTTTTGTATTAATAAGTATTAGATCTGTGATTTTCCCAGAAAAATTTTTGTATTTCTTTAGGCATTTATGTCTGCATTTGCAATTTTAAAGTACCATTGTGTTGTGGTTTGGATTAGGTTAAAGAAGTCTGATGGTGCGTTTGATTGCGTTTCATTTTTAAGGGAAAAAGCTATTTTCCATCTATTTTCTAACTAAATGCATTTGATAGCCACATTTTTTTATATTTATTAGTCTTTCCCACCTATTTTCTAACTACGCGTTTTCTCATTTACTTGAAAAGGCAATAGAAAATGTTTTTTTAGGGGGATGATGTTTTATTTTTAGGGAAACTTGCCATCATTTTCCTTGAAAGAATTTTCTGGCAATTCAATTCCATAGAATTCGTTTGTTATGGTTTGAACTCCAGGGATGAAGGATTCAAACAATAACCAGACAACTACACAAATGGGTGTCAAATTGAAGCGGAAAATGGAGTGAATATAATAAAACCAGCTAAGATATAACAATTATATAAAAAGAATAAGGAGGAGTTAAGAAAACAAAAAAGAAAAATGAAGAAGATGAAGATGAGAGTCTAATGGAATTTCTGCCAATTCTGTTATCAAAATCATAATATCAACTCCAAATTGGGCACTCAACTTAATTAATTCCAAAATATAAAAATAGAATCAAGATTGAAAAGGAATTACAGAACGAGTAAAAGAAAAGAAGAATTGAGGAAGACGAAACTGAATTTGCAGAACAAAACATCCAACAATCTGTTTTTCTCTCTCTTCTTCATCCTAATTATAATTTGTTAAAAAGCGTAGAAGCTCCTATTACAACTTATAAGCAAGAACGACTTATAAAAACGTGAATTCAATCTTGGCAGCCACCAATGGATAAAACGACGCCATCTTCACTAAGGGATACGATGCCGTTTCGTATCTTCAATACGGTGCCGTTTCCTTTGTCTTCCTCATTTCAAAATTTTGGTTAAGTTCCGTTGGTTCCTATTATCTTCTTCATTTCCCTCCCTTCCACTGTTATTGCTTTGATCATAACATCGTTTTCTTTCCACCCAAATTTTCTGCTTGCAATCAAACGCACCCTAAGTTTTATGTGTATTCATAAGGCTTGCAATTTCACGGGCCATTCTTAATTTCTTCAATGATTTTAAGAGAGAGAGAGAGTTAAAATTGAACCAGAAGTTTTTGGGTTTATCGTGTTGAACTAGAAGATTCTCAAGAATATGGTTTTCTTTGGGTATTATACCAGTGAAAAGTATGCCTTTTGGGTTCTTTGTTGCTGATTTTCTTGAATGAAGTTGCCCTAGAAAGTTGGATTGTAAACACACTTTTCTCCCCTTTTCCATATTGCATCAAGGTCTTAAAAGTTATAGAAAGCTTGTAATAATTCTTATTGCTTTCTAAAGTGTGGCTGAGGTTGAGTGATTGTTAAGCATTATCGGATAAATATCATTACTATGGTTTCATGAAAAGGGGACTTAAGATCTACATAGCGATAATAGTTCAAAGCTACCGACTAAAGAATTCTCTTTTCCGGGGTAATTGTCATTTTCTTTTTCTTCCTCTATTTGGTGTCCATTGAGTACAATAAATATGTCAATCTTTTTTTAACATTTGTTTCAGTTTGAATGAATTGCAAATGAGACTTTTTCTTTGCCTTCTCTAATTTTTCCTGGGTAACATTTTGTGTGCTGCACCTCTAGATTACGATAGCATAGCATATAAAATCTTATACATCCCATAATAAATTGTGCAAGTAATGAGAAATTGGTGACGACAGGAAAGATTACATTGAGTGCCAACTTATCAATGTAGCATTCCTTTTCTTGGTAATACATTCAATACTCAAGGAGTAAACTGCAAATTCAGTGATTTACAATTTTACATTACACTTATTATAGCCCTTTGTCAATTGGGTCACAGTTTTGGACTCAAATTCAAGCTACATAAACCTTGTTTCTGTTTTATCGTGGGGTCTCTGTGATTAGTCTCTGTATTGACTATATAGCATATCTGGGTCAACCTAAATCCAATGATGTTTATTTGGGTTCATCTGTTCACTATCCATAATTATGTAATGTTTGAATCTTCGAATTGATTCTCTTAAATTAATGAATGACTCCACAACATTTGATTTCTAATGAACTTAATGGATCTGATCTGTAACCCAATTCTAGTTTATTTGTGCCTGTCTTTTCTCTCTATGTAAGCCTTTTTTGGCTTGATGCTTTAGTTTTTACTTGCCAAACTCTTTATATTTTCTCTATCACTGTATAACAGATAGCCAAGATGGTTGCACAGGACTTTACCGTGGACTTAAATAAACCTCTTGTCTTCCAGGTAAATGTTTTTGCATTTTACCGATTCGAGTAGAAATTTTTCCATGCAAATTATGTGCCCTTGATCCTTGGATGGTTGCGTCAACCTGAAGAGCACCCCATGAATAAGAGTGACACAATTTCGTAGTAGATCTAGCAATGAACATAGCGGAATGGTGAGCAAGGAGTCATGTAACCCGACCCCAAATTTATTTGGAATAAGGCTTAGTTTGATTTTTGTTGTTGATCCTTGCATGGGTATAGCTTCTTATGGTTCATCATTGTTTACTGTCTTTTATATTTTTAAGGGGATTAGAACTTTTATCTAGGATCTGGGTCTGGCTTTTTGTTTGATGCACGTAAGGAGCATTTTAAATATGAATGAACATGAGCGTTGTTTGAGAATGAGTAAAGGATATATCTTCTGCTATGGCTCTTCATAAACTCACTTAGTCAAAGTACTTCCTTTAGCAATCTATTGATGTGCTTGAGCTCCTTGTAGATTTATGCTCCTTTTCTCTCCCCTCCTCTCATTTTTCACTTCATAGTTTATTTGATACTTTCAAAGGTTGGCCATCTTGGTGAAGCTTATCAGGAGTGGGTTCACCAGCCAATTGTCAGCAAAGAAGGCCCCCGGTTTTTCGAAAGTGATTTTTGGGAGGTACTACTTTCATATGTTTGTGTCAAGATCAATGCCATTTTCTCATTCTTCATTGATTTGGAATCATTTATGGTTAAGAAATATTTGCATATACATATGACATATTGGTAATGTGTACCCTCACGATGGTGTCTCCTTTTCAAACAGTTTTTGACACTCACGGAATGGTTTGTAATTCCCCTCATTTGGCTCCCAGTTATTGGCTGGTTCATCTCGAAATCCATTCGAATGGACCTTACAATTCATCAGGTGGCATTGGCGGTGGCGTTTGGCATCTTCATATGGACATTGCTGGAATACACTCTGCATCGTTTCCTTTTCCACATCAAGACAAAGAGCTACTGGTTAGATTACTCTTTCTCCACATTCAAGTCTCCTGCCTGTCCTCTTCCATGTCTTGTCTATATGCTTGTTTGACTTTTGAGCCTTATCTTTACTCCCTATTACTTTTTTTAACTCTTTATTAAATACTTTTATTGACTTGTAGGGGAAACACCATTCATTATCTTATTCATGGTTGTCATCATAAGCACCCAATGGATGGTCTACGCCTTGTCTTCCCTCCTGCTGCAACTGCTATTCTCTTGGTGCCAGTATGTTTTAGCCCTGGAAACTAAAGTCACTGTTATGTTATAGGCCTTAGAACCCTATCTGGTTTTTCGCTTGCTTTTGGATACCGAAAGAAATGCTGGGTCTCTACATGATCTATCGACAGAATGTTTAGCCTGAATAACCAGGCTAACATTGCTGTAAATTCTATGCCAGTTCAGTACTATTGTCTCTCATATAGCAAGTTTACAGTTGATGTATTCAACTGTGATTGTTTGAATTTCAGTTTAAGAACTTCAAAATTTATTTCATCCAGTATACTTTTCATAATTCTTGGACAGAGAAGGGGGCTAAAATATGGTTTTTAATGGAAAAGACTTTTTAGTCTGAAACACAGCATTAAATTTATAGATTTTGTGGTTCTGCCTTGTGATGTTGCTTTACATTCTGAACTGTTTCTAACTCTTTGCTGAATTCAATTTTCAGATCTGGAACTTGATAAAATTTATGGCTACTCCTTCTACTGCTCCTGCCCTATTTGCAGGTGGTCTGCTGGGTTATGTGATGTATGACGTAACCCATTACTACTTGCACCACGGGCAGCCAACCAGTGAAGTACCTAAAGGACTCAAGGTAAAGAATTTTTATCATTTATTGCTCACTAATATCTAAACAATTTTTGATTTTTTTAATACTATGATATTGTTCATTCATGATATGCACTACTAGTTTGAATTTTTGTCCCTTCACTGGTTTCAAAATTATATAGAAAATATTAATTCATGCTACTACCATTCTGATGGGTGTCGTGAACCCAGAAGTTGATGCTAGTTTCACTAAAACCTGGAAGTACAGATATATACTAAAAGGTCTAGTTTTCAGAGTGCTTATGATCTGATCTAACTTTCATTTTTTTGGTTATGCAGAAATATCATTTGAATCATCATTTCCGCATCCAGGATAAAGGCTTTGGTATCACTTCCTCACTCTGGGACAAGGCCTTCGGAACACTACCTCCATTGAAATTGGCTAAGAGTAGATAATTGTAATATGGAGAGAAGGCTTCTTGGAAGTTATCTATACTCAACATTCTTGCTTCAGCTATCGTTTGTAGCATTGTGTCTTCTGAGCAAGTTTAGCTTGTTTGTTGCCTTCGACTTCTTTTTATAGGAATTTGTATAAAACAAACTGATGTTCATGTATCAAGTATTTCATACTTAGTTACATAATCTAGTTTTGATTATTTTCACTGGACTGCTTTATCAGATACTTGTTTAGCCTCTGCTATGGTATTGTTCCGGCATATTGTTTTGGATTAGGATATTTCAGTAAATAAAACTGAAATATGCAGGCATCAAATTATTTTACCTGAATGCTGAAAAATAGAGTAAAAGTCTTGTTTCTACAACATCTGATTAATCTGATATTGTTGTGTATATAATTGTTGTCAGATCTCAGTCTCTTTACTAGTTAATTATCGAATAGTTTTGACTTTTCATTTAAGCTTCAAGTTGTCTAAGCTTTGTTTATTCCTTCTCCTTTTGTTCTAAATAAATGTTAGATCCTTAGGCAAGTGTTTGAAAATGTACTATGTTTAGGCGTTGGGTTTTTCAAGAATTTTTCTGTTTATGCTAATAAGATCTGAATGCCTTATACTTGTATTGGAACTAATTATTCAACTTTGGTATGTGAGCCTTAGTGGAAGAACGCATATTGTGTAGCCAAAATGGAGGACTGTCTAGATGTGCCATAAGGTAGTTTTGCTGACTTGGTTTTGGAATTCTTAAACTACTGCGTGCTTTGCCAATGCAGACTTCAAAGTTGTGTACATTTATCGCGTCCTCCTTTTTCTTTGAGTTTTGAATCCCATGTTGACGCTCTAGATTCCTATAGTTGTGTATATTTGTTCAGTTTCTCTATTTTCATAGAATTAAGCTTGATGCTTGGTGGGGTAATATAGTCTGAATTTTCATAAATGTTTCTATATTTTGAAGTGATGTGTAGTTTCATTAACATCTCGAAGTGCTGTTATTCAATTGCTTTTAATCAAATTGTTGGAATAGGTATACCATTCTCTTATCCTTATATTGGCTAAGAACATTACCAGATCACTGGAAGCTAGTATACGCATAACTATGCCATAGGTCGAATTTTTTGTGGAAGAGCAATTATCAGGTTAAATTTGTTGCAGTTTTTTTGTTGGTGAAGCAGTAGAGTACTTTGTTCATCTCTAAAAGTGTTGCCCGGATCAACCCTTGTCTTAACTTTTGCCAGTATCTTGAAGTTTGCTTAGAAATATTTTCTACCCCAAATCATATCTTTTGAGTTGGTGGTGTTATCCTGCAGGTTGATCCCTAAGTCAAGATCCCTGTAATTGATTTAGGCAGCCTGAGGAGAGTGTGAAACATAGGGTTTCATCAGCCTGTAAAGCTTCCTGATCCAGTTTTTACATGCTTCTCGGATTCAGCATCTACATCGACAAGCCATTTCACCAGGTACTGTATGTTGAACAAATTTCCTTTTCTGTGGGGGAAATGAAGCACGGAATCTGGGATTTCATCCATCCTTCCACCAAAAGGATCCAAGATCATGTCACGTGTTTTTCGGTCCAGAGACATTCTCCGTACTTTCTGCCAGGTACTGTCAGGTATTGGTTTGGTTCCTCCACGAAATCTGACTTTGCCTTGACATAGCTCGTTTTGTACAGTTCTGTCCAATAAAACTTCAAATGGCTGTTCTCTTTCATATTCTGGGAAATAGAGCACGGATTCTATCCAACTCATTTCACTACAGTCTTCTGCTTGCAGGCCCAGCTCGGGAAAGCTCTTCTCCACTATCGGCAATAGCTCATTTACTGGTCCTAGAAAGAGTGGATTAAACAAGGCTTTAATTGTCTTCTCATTATCTTTACCATCTACACCCGCAGGTTGAATTATCACTCTGATGAATGGATCTTTGGTCAAATTATTTGCAATGTGTTGCCACCTGTGGACAAGTTTTATGCCTTCGTGATCCACCTTCTTTCAGATGGTAAAAACAGTTTACTACAGGTGGAACCCGAACCAATTTGATTTTCCAAGCAACTATGATCCCCAAAGCTTGCTCCTCCACCACCTCTAATTGCCAATAACAAATCTTCACCCACTGCTTCTCGATCGAGGATATCCTTGAATCCGCATCAATCAAATATGTGTCGATGATGTTATCTACTGCAAGGCCATACTGCCTCGTCATGGTACCAATTTCTCCTCACTGAAATGCCCACCAATGCCTACACACGGGCATGTCCCTGCTGGAAATCCATGGATTATACTGTTCTGTGCAATAGTATAATATGCCGAAGATTGACAAGACTGTTGCCCTTGACTAAACCCATGCTGTTTCTTTTTCCAAGTGGACTACAGGCGGGCATATCCCTCGACTAAACCCATGCTGTTTCTTCTTCCAAGTTGATACTGATAAGCCGAAGATTGACAAAATCAATAATGACAAACGGGGTTTTGCAGAGGTAAGATAGGCCATTGTAGTCATGACCCCTCATTCTTGACTCAGATTTGCAAATCATGCTTCTTGCTACAGACAACGGCAGCTTGGATTTCGGTTTCACTATACCGTGTAATGATGAACAGAGGTTTAGGATATGTCGATGTTGAAACAGAATATGATTTTATCTTATCACAATGGATCAACTTCAAGATTTTATTTGATTAAGTTTGTTCCTAATTTTGTATTATCTTCCAGTCTATTGTTTTTATCCTTCTTGATTTAAGGGATTGTATTTTGTCTCTTAGTGCCTATAAAGAGGCTGTATTATTTTAGTTTATAATATAATAATTACACAACATAGCACCCTTCTCCCTTTTTTCTCTCTCTTCCAGGTTAAATTTCATGGAGTCAGAGCTAGAACTTTGTTGAGGAGAAAATCATGTCTGAGCCTTATAGACAAGCCCTTATCGGAGTAAGCAAGGACGGCAGCCAGAGTCCTCTATGGAGGAACTTGTACTGAGCCTTACAATTACTCCCATTGTTCAATTTGACTTCTCTCTTCAAATCACTTCTCATAAGTTGAATGGCAGGAATTTTTTCGTGTAGTCATGTTCAGATGGTCAATCATGGTAAAGGAAAAAATTGCTATTTGGATGTAGGCATGGGCGTCGGGTGGATCGGTTCGAGTATTTTAATATCCGGAACCATCCGTTACATTTCGGATATTTCGTAAATGGAACCATTCGGTTCCACGAAATTATTGGAACTAAACCCGAACCGGAACTGTTGGTTTTACCCATACTTTTTTTTTAATTGTTACTTGACAACATGTTTTCAAAAAATTTAAAAATTGCAAACCCGTTAACATTAAAGTATGTTATATATTAAACTAATTTATGAAAGATATAAAGATTAACTGTAAGAATAGACACTAAATTACAAACTCATAAACTATAGAAAAAAAAAAAATGAAAATTACATCTCAAAATTGAAGATTCATTTCAGTTACAGAGGAGTTTCGCATTCGTCTTCTCACTGTGTGTTGAGCGAGAGAGAAATGAGCGAAAGTGCGAGACATATGACAGTTTTTATATGAACAAATAGCAATTAAAAATTTGAGATTTGGGTAATTAGAATTGAGTCAATTGAGTTTGAGTTTAAGAGTGATGGGTTTTGTACTTTTTGTTTGGATCTTGGACAGTTGGACTCTTGTCTTTGATACCGTGGTGTTCGATTGTGGGTCATTAGTTAGGGTGAATAAATTGTAAAAAAATAAAAAATTTATAAAAAAATGACAAATTCGGTTCCAATCGAGTATCCACGGTTCTAGTTCAAGAACCAAGAATCGACCCGAACCTGGTTGGTTCTTGGTTCTTGGTTCCGGTTCCTAATTTTATTTTTTGGAACCGGGCCGAAGTTCAGTTTTAGTTAAAATGCCCACCCCTATTTTGATTGCACAATCATAAAATCCGATGTCAATAATCTGCAATATACAACTTTGGACACTGAGAATGCTTGTGCAACTTTGGACACTGAGAATGCTCTAGTGGTGTCCTGGCTCATCAACTCTGTGGAGGAACACATGGAACACTCTATCTTGTCCATTCATCTGTAAAAACACTTTGGGTTTGGAGTACAACTTGGCTCAATTATTTGAGTTCAGAGATCAATTCAGAAATCTTAAACATGGGGAGTTGAATGTAACCACTTATTTTATAGTTCTCACTAAGCTTTGGCAACAACTTGATTTGTTTGATAGATGTGATTGGCAATTGTGATGACAAATACCACAAATTGGTTGAAAAGCAAATGGCATATGATTTTTTGGCTGGGTTAATCAAGGAACTCGATGAAGTCAGGTGGTGTCTCTTTGGTACTAAACCATTGCCCTCCGTTGAGGAAATATTTGCTGAGGTCCAATGTGAAGAAAGCAGGAAGAGGGTCATGCTAGGAGACCCAAAATTATCACTGCCTACTATTCAACTTGAGAGTTGTGTTCTTGTAACTCAAGGACTAGATTTTTGTGGGCAGAAAACTCGAACGTGGTGACTCTCGAACACAAAGAAAAGGCAATTTGTGGTGTGATCATTCTCAGATGACAAATTATACCGTGAAAATTGTTAACTCCATGGGAGACCAACCAATTGGAGAGATAACCAAAATAGTAGGCGAGATTCGAGGGCTCTTCAATTCTCTTCCGAACAGCCAAACTGAAACTTGGTGATATTAGTTGTGAAATTACACTCATTAAGAGCAATTAGAATGACTTTTTAAGTTGTTCACTCTAGAGAGATATCCCAGTAATTCTCTATTGGCCTAGAAATGTAACCTCTTATCTGCACTTAGTTGTGTGACTGAGGGACCAAAATCTTGGATTACTGACTTAGGAGCCCCATATCTTATGACAGGATCTTCATTGTTATTTTTCAAATAAACCCTGAGTCCTGGAAATCTCAAAGTCAGAATTGTTGATGGAATTTTCTTAGCCATTGCACAAATGGGCACAATAAAATTAAACCCTAACATTGTTCTTAGATATGTCTTACATGTCCCGAAATTATCTCGTAATCTTTTGTCTGCCAATAATATAACCCAAGATGTAAGTGTGTTTGTTATGTTCTCACAATCCCATTGTGAATTTCAGGACTAGAGTTTGGGGATGAAGATTGGCAGTGCTAGAGAGCTCACAGAACTATACTACTTTGAGACAAGTTGTGAATCTTCCTAATTATCTAGAGAAAATAAAATAATCTCGTGGCACCATAGATTAGGTCACCCTAGTTTTTCAAATTTGAATTTTTTTCCTTCATTGTATCGAAATAAAAATGTATTTCAATGTGAAATTTGTCAATTAGCTAAACACCAACGAACTTCTTTCTGTCCCAAACCTTATAAAGCATCTACACATTTTTCATTAGTGCATAGTGATATTTGGGGACCATTTCACCGTCAGAATTTAACTCATTAAAGATGGTTTATCACATTTATTGATAATCATACTCGTGTGTTGAGTGTATCTTAAAAGGAAAAATCTGATGTAGTCCAAACATTAAAATTGTTTCATTGTATGATGAAAAATCAATATGGCATAGATAATCAAATTTTACATATTGACAATGAAAATGAATATTTTAATTCAATCATCGGACAATATCTTTCACAATACGGTATTATACATCAAAGTTCATGCATTAATACACCATAACAAAATGGCATTGCTGGAAAAAAACCGCCTTCTTTTTAAAGTAGTCCGTGCCTTAATGTTTACCACAAGCACCCCCAAAGTATTTTTGGAGAGATGTTGTTCTTACTCTTGTTATATGATTAATCGAATGTCCATAAATGTTCTAAAATTTCAAACCCATCTAGATTTTTCTACCTTTTTCCTCAAACTCGTTCATTCACTTCTCTACCTCTTAAAGTTTTTTATTGTACTTATTTTGTCCATGTCCATAGTCATTGAAGAAGAAAACTTCACCCCAAAGCGTTTAAATGCATTTTTCCTAGGTTATGCTGCGACACAATAATACTATAGATGTTATTCACTCGAAAATTGAAAATACTTTGTATCCATAGATGTCACCATCTTTGAAAGAAGCCCATACTATTCCAAACATTACCTTTATTGAGAGACAACACATAACCAGAACGAATCCAATTTTTGGGATCTTTCTTCACTACCTATCATCTTCGAATCCTCGCCACTCAAACCTGAGAAAGCTGTGGCACTCGAACTTGAGCAAGACATACAAATCCAAATAGAAACCAAGTCACAAACACCACAAGTACCTCCTCACAACAATGATGTCTTAAGCACTAGGGGAGATGCACAACCTCTAATGGAACTTCGTGTTTATTCATGCCGAAATAACTCTCAAATGGTGGAAAACCTTGTGGCAATCCAACACAATCGTGATCCTATTCCGGACTCAGGCTTATCATCTATTAGTACTCTTTCTCAAATTAGTTATATTGATTTACCTATTGCATTTCGAAAAGGAGTTAGGTTTTGCACACAACACCAAATCACTCGTTTTGTATCTTATGCTCACTTGTCTACATCTATGCATGCCTTAGCCACTAATCTTGTAGAAATAGAAATTATGAGATCAATTGAGGAAGCCATGAAAAATCCAAAATGGAGAATGGCAGTTGAAGAAGAAACGGTAGCACTCAAGAAAAATGGAACCTGGAAAGTGGTGAAATGACCTTGAGAGTCAGCTATAATGGATTGTAAATGGGTATTCACTATAAAATATCGACATGATGGGTCTATTGAGTGATACAAGACAAGAATGGTGGCCAAGGAGTTTACTCAAATATATAGGATTTTACAACCTAGAGACTTTTGCTCATGTGGCCAAGCTAGATACCATTCGGGTTCTACATTCCCTTGTTGTGAATTTAGATTGGCCATTGCATCAACTAGACGTCAAAATTGCACTTTTCATGTTAATCTTATAGAATAAGTGTATATAGATTTACCACCAGGGTTTGATGAGAATAAAAAAAATTAATCAAGCTTGTAGATTGAAAAAGTCCCTCAAAAGACTAAAACAATCTCCCAGAGCCTGGTTTGACCAGTTTACCAAGGCTATTTTGTAACAACAATATTATGAGGCATATTCTAATCATACTTTGTCCTACAAGCACATTGAGGGTAAGATAATAGTTTATGTTGATGACATTATCTTAACACGCAATGATCACTTAACACGCAATGATCACTTAGAGATGATGAGGCTAAAGAAGAAACTAGCTACTAACTTTGAAATTAAGGATTTAGGATCACTGAGATATTTCCTTGGTATAGAAGTTGCTAGAAATGGGACTGTAATCTCTAAATTATACCATTGACTTATTAAAAAAAACTAGGTCATTGGGGGTGTAAACTTGTCGATACGCCAATGGATCCCAATGTAAACTGGGAGAATAGAGCACTAGTGCTCATGTGAATAAAGGGAGATACCAACGATTAAGGAAAACTCATTTATCTTTTTCGTACTAGATCAGACATTGCATTTGCAGTAAGTGTGGTCAATCAATTCATGCATGCGCCATACGAAGAATACATGGAAGATGTTAGTCTTATTCTAATATATCATAATGGTAGTCTAGGAAAGGGTTTGTTCTTAAAGAAGGGTGAAAAAATAGTTGTTGAAGCTTATACAAATGCAAATTAGGCAAGATCAATTGTTGATAGAAGATCTATTTTAGGGTATTGTACATTTGTCTAGAAAAACTTGGTGATATGGAGAAGTAAAAAACAACTAGTTATTGTAAGAAGTAGTGTTGAAGCTAAATTTAGATCACTGTCTAATGGAGTTAGTGAGTTAATCTAGTTGAAGATACTCTTCGAAGAACTCTGTATACCAAGAAACTTGCCTTTGAAGCTCTATTGTGATAATAAAGCTGCAATAAGCATATCTCATAATCTAATTCACTACGATCGGAAACATGTTGAGGTAGATCGACACTTTATAAAGGAGAATACGAGACTCTCTATATGACTTGTGTACCCTCATCTAAACAAGCAGCTGATTTGCTTACTATAGGCCTGACAAGACAAGTATTTAGGAAGATGATGTTGGAAAATTAGAAAATTGTGCCATGGTTGAGCATGATTTTGCGTGAGACCAGTTTTGTATTTGATGAAAACAAAAGTTGATTCGTGTTCTCCTCCACGAAAACATCGAAATCATGTATTTACTTGCCCAAAATGATACTTTGGTGAATGAAAAATTGAGGCTCAGAGATGGAGTTTGAAATGGTTGAAATGAAAGAAAATGGTTTTATTTCACATCGAAAAAATAGGAAAACTTGGACTAGTATATATATGGCCACCCCTTTTGAAAGGTGTAATCATGTGTAGCATAGAAGCTTTCTCTTGCGCGCGTCTGCATGGGGTAAATCACGAACCGATTAACACATCGGGCCATTGAACTCTTGTGCGAGTGCGACCTGCGTACACGTATGTTGGACCAAAATTAGCCACATAGTCAAGTCCACATTTTGCAATTTTTTTCGATTTAATTACATAATTAAATTAAAGGCTGTTGTTAATGGAGAAGGATGTGAGTAGTCATCTTGGAACCTATAAATATGGTCTGAATTTTCACAATCAAACACATGAAAATCAGTCTTCCACTCTTTCTGTTCCAAATATTCAAGTGTCATCTTGGTGATCCAGTTCTGGCAGTAGCACAATTTTCTATTTTAACAACTTCGTGCTAATAGTTTCTCCGTTGTATCCTGGGAAGCTGACATTAATTACCCTCAAGAACCTACGGTGGGAGAGCGAATATGCTTTAAGGAAACTGTGTTTGCACATGCCTCGTTTTATAGTTTCTGTCTATTGTTTATAATTTTTGTTCTGCAATTTACAAGTTTTGTTTCATGTTATCTTTTATCATAATATGTAGTTCAATACGCTCAGTATAAATCTTCTAACAATCTTAAAATAGATCCGATTACTGGAGTTGTAGCAACTAGAGAAGAAACACCGACTAAGATGTCCAGCTCCTTTGTGGCCTAAACTGTAACTCAAACCACTGTCCAGACTGTGACTGTTCTGGTTAATCATTGAGAGAAACCATAGAAATTCAATGGATTGAATTTCAAGATGTGGCAACAAAAATTGGAAGCATTCTAATTTCTTGTGTTGTAACTATGTCATGAATAGTTTGATGGATTCACTATAAAATGTGTGTAGTTCAATGAAAACGGAAAAAGAATTGTGGGAGTCTCTAGAACGCAAATATAAAAATGAGGATGCAGGGGGCTAATAAATTCATTTTTGGCCACTTCTTTGATTTTAAAATGGTGGACTCAAAACCCGTGATTAGTTAAGAACAAGAATTGCAAGTGGCTTGCATGAGATTTACGCCGAGGGAATGAGTTTGAGTTAAACTCTTCAAGTGGCAGCTATTATTGAAAGCTATCTCCGGCCTGTAAAGATTTCAAAAATTATCTCAAAGTACAAGAGAGGGGAGATGAATATTGAAGAACTGATTGTTAGACTTCTTATTGAAGAAGACAACATGGGTTCTGAAAAGAAGATGTTCCATTCCGTTGTGGCCAAAGAAAATGTGGTGGAGCATGGTCAAAGCTCTAAGGAGAACAAAAAATAAGTTTGGCAAAGGGCCATAGATGGGATCGAAAGGAGGTGTGTCAAATAAGAACTTTCCTAGAAAATGCTACAACTGTAACAATGTAGGTCATAAATTATCGAAGTGCAGGTTGCCGAAGAGGAACAACAAGAAAGAAGCCAATGTAGTTGATGATATTGCACACGATGTATCTGAAATGAGCATTGTAGCTTTCATTTCTGAAGTCAATCTAGTAGGTTCAAATCCGAGAGAGTGGTGGATCGACACTAGTGCTACTTGACATGCTTGCTCAAATAAGGAGATGTTCAGTTGTATAAGAGAAATTCAGCTACCTCTAAAATCAAAGCTCAATGAAATGTGATTCTGAATATGACTTCTAGGAAAGAGCTGACTTCGAAAAATGTGCTATTTATGCCAGAAATATGCAAGAACTTGGTGTCAGGGTCGCTGCTAAAGAAGCACAATTTTTGCATGGTGTTTAGGTCAGATAAAGTGATTTTGTCTAAAAGTGGAATGTTTGTCGGAAAGGGTTAAGTATTTGATGGGATTTTTAAGCTCAATGTAATTGCTATTAAGCCAAAAATTAATAAAATGAATAACTCTTCTGCTTGCTTGAGTCTTCTAATTTGTGGCATGGTAGACTATGACATGTTAACTATGATACACTGCGTAGATTAATTTAACCTGAATTGTATACCAACATTCTATTTTAATTCTAAACATAAGTGTGAGAATTGTGGTGAGGAAAAACTAACAAGGTCATCATTTCAAACTGTTGAAAGAAATAATGAACCACTTGATCAAATTCACACTGATGTGTGTGATTTAAAATCTGTACAAACAAGGGATGGTAAAAAGTACTTAATTACTTTTGTTGATGATAGCACAAAATACTTTTATGTGTATCTACTTAAAATTAAGGACGAAGGTATAGAGAAATTTGTTCTTTATAAGAATGAAGTTGAGAATCAACTCAACAAAAAAATTAAGGTGTTGAAAAGTGACCGAGGTGGTGAACATGAATCACCATTTGCTGAATTATATGTACAAAACGGAATCACACATGAAACTACAGTACCTTTTTCACTTCAACAAAATGGGGTTGACGTACACAAGCATAACATGTGGGGAAAATCTGTATTAGCAGCTAATTACCTTTTAAATAAGGTGTCCTGAAAGATAGAAGAGAAGACCACATACGAGTTATGAAAAGGAAGAAAGCATTCCTATAAATACTTGTGAGTATTGGCGTGTCTTGCCAAAGTAGCTATACCAAAACCGAAAAAGATGAAAATAGATTCAAAAACTATTGATTGCATTTTTATTTGCTATACACATAACATTAATGCTTATCGGTTTCTTGTGCATGAATCTAGAATCTCGGACATACACAAAAATACGATAATAGAATCGAGAAATGCTTTAGTTTTTGAACATGTATTTTCGCACATATCCAAAGAAGAAGTAAGCTCATCTAAACGGACACATGAAACAACGGACCAAGAACAAGAAGAAGAAGAAGGAATTGAACCAAGATGTAGCTAAAGAGCTAGAATTGAAAAAAACAATTTGGTTAAGATTTTTTGACTTATATACTAGAAAGTGAACCTCAAAGCTTTAAAAAAGCTATGAACTCTTCATAAGGACCTCAATGGAAAGAGGTAATTAAAAATGAGATAGATTCTATTCTGTAAAACTATACATGGGAGCTAGTGAATCTTCCACTGAGATGCAAACCACTAGGCTACAAATGGATTTTCAAGAAAAAAATGAAAACAGATGAAACAATCGAAAAGTATAAGGTCAGGCTTGTTATTAAAAGGATACAGACAATGAAAATGCCTTAATTACGATGATACTTGCAATTGCAGCTTTGCGAAATCTTGAAGTACATCAAATGGATGTGAAAACTGTCTTTCTAAATAGAGATTTAGAGGAAGAAATCTACATGGAACAACATGGGTGTTTTTTTGCTCCAAGGCAAGAAAACAAAGTCTGTAAATTGGTAAAATCATTGTATGGTTAGAAACAAGCTCCAAAACAATGGCATGAAAAGTTTGATCTTGTCATGATGGAATGTGGATTTAAAATCAACTAGTGTGACAAATGCATTTATATAAAAAACACTAAAAATAGCTATGTCATTATATGTCTTTACGTTGATGACATGCTTATTGTTGGAAGTAACGATAAGATGATTAAATCTACTAAAGACATGTTAAATTCAATATTTGAAATGAAGGATATGGGCATAATAGATGTGATACTTAGAATTAAAATTTCAAGAATATCAGATGGAATTTTCCTAGGGTTAGTCACACTATGTGGACAAAATTCTTGAATTCTTGACAAATTTAACAAGGATGATTTTGGTATGGCTAGAATACTGATAGATACTAGTCAGCATCTATCGAAAAATGGAGGCGAGGGTATATCTCTCAAGTAAAGTACTCTAGAATTATCAGAATTCTGATGTACTTGATAAGTTGTATAAGACCATACATAGCCAACGCAATTAGCAAACTGAGTAGATACACAAATAATCCATGAGCTTACCACTGGAAAGGAATAATAAGAGTACTAAGGTATTTGAGATATACTCATGATTATAGGCTGCACTATATCAGATATCCGATAGTTATTGAAGGATATAGTGACGCCAACTGGATATTTGATATAAAAGACTCAAAATCTACAAGTAGATTTGTCTTCACACTGGGAAGTGTAGCTATATCATGGAAAATCTCTAAATAGACAGTTGTAGCTAGTTCCACTATGAAATCTGAGTTTATAGCCTTGGACAAGTGTGGTTAAAAGGCTGAATGGTTACGCCACTTCCTAGAGGATATTCATAGATGGCCAAAGCATGTACCAGCAATTTGCATACAATGTGATAGTCAATCTGCAATTGGTAGGGCACAAAGTAACATGTATAATGGTAAGTCTAGATATATACGTCATAGACATAATACCATAAGAAAACTACTCTCAACTAGAGTTATCTCTATTGACTATGTGAAGTCAAATGATAATATTACGGATCCACTAACTAAAGGTTTGAATAGAGAGTTAGTTGGAAAGTCGTCGAAAGGAATAAGACATTAGCATTTGAAAGAATAAGTTAATACAATGGAAACCTAACTTAGTTGACTGGAGATCCCAAGATCTAGGTTCAAATGGACAACCTAATTGTAAAAACTTAATTAGATCACTGTAGGGGTTATATCCTGTCCATTCTTATGATGAAATAGTGAAACCCGTAGAGGAAAGGATAAACTATATGCTTTTAATTATTCTTGTGCGCGGAGTAGAGATAGCTACTCTTAATTAAGAAATCACCTATGTGAGAGAGAAATGGGGCCACTTCTAAGAGAATTGTGTGACGCATAATTCTTAAAAACTCTCACATAAACACCATATGTTCATGGCCATAAATGAACATAACAATGAGAACTGAACTATGTCAGGAAGAATTTTGTGTAAGGTATATCATCGTTTACACGAGGAAATGTTCAAAGGATAACACCTACTTATCTTATGCAGGGTTCAGACATTGAACTTTATCAACAAGTCTTATGTGTCTCATTCAATTTCCATTCATGTGGGAAATTTTTGGAAAATTAAAAAATTGTGCCATGGTTGAACATGATATTATGTGGGACCCGTTTCTTATTTGATGAAAACAAAAGTTGATTCGTGTTCTCCTGTGCGAGAACATCGAAATCATGTATTTACTTGCCAAAAATGATGCTTGGGTAAATGGACAATTGAGGTTCAATGATGGAAAAAATGGTTGAAGGGAAAGAAAATGGTTTTATCCCACATCGAAAAAATAGGAAAATTTGGACTAGTATATTTATGGCCACCCTTTTTGAAAGGTGTAATCATGTGTAGTATATAGGCACTCTCTTGCATGCGCCCGTAGGGGGTGAGGGAATGAGGGCAAATTATGAACCGATTAACATATCGGGCCATTGAACTCATGTGCGAGCGCGACCTGCGTACACGAATGTCGGACCAAAATTGGCCACATAGTCAAGTCCATGTTTTGCAATTTTTTTTATTTAATTACATAATTAAATTTCTAGCTTTTCAACTACCTTAAACTCCTGAATTTCTAAAGGCAGTTGAATGTTTATTGTGTTACTAAAGACTGATGTTGATGGAAGAAGAGGTGAATGGACATCTGAGAGCCTATAAATATTGTCTGAAATTTCACAATCAAACACATTAAAATCAGTCTTCTACTCATTCTTTATGTTCCAAATATTCCAAATATTCAAGTGTCCTATTGGTATTCCAGTTCTGGCAGTAGCTCAGTTTGCTGTTTTAGCAGCTTCGTGCTAACAGTTTCTCCATTGTATCCTGAGAAGCAGATGCTAATTAATCGCAAGAACCTACAGTAGGGGAGCGAATCTATTTTAAGGAAATTGTGTTTGCACATGCCTCATTTTGCAGTTTCTGTCTACTGTTTATAATTTTTTTTTTTTTTTTGCAGTTTATAGGTTTTGTTTCATGCTATCTTTTATTATAATATGTAGTTCAATACGTTCAGTATAAATCTTCTAACAGGTGATTGGAAAACTGAGGATGTTTGATGTTTAAAACTCAGCTTGAGGGAGAATGTTGAAACTGAATATTATTTTTATCTTATCACATTAGATCATCTTGAAGATTTTATTTGATTAAGTTTGTTCCTAATTTTGTATTATGTTCTAGCTGATTGTTTTTATCTTCCTTGATTTAAGAGATTTTAGCACATGTTTGGTGGTGCTTAAATTATAATTTGAGCTAGTCAAATTGGTCAAATATACTTTTTATCCACATAGGACCCACAACCTACAAACTATTTTTTATTCATACATTTACCTACAACTTATAATATAAGCACTTAAAAAATAATTTCAGCACTACCAAACATACACATTTTTGTCTTTTAGTGCCTATAAATATGTTGCATTATTTGTTGGCGTGAAATATTAGAATGGGGCAATTACAGAAGCTATTATGATGGAACAATTATAGGGATCTGTTTATCCCATACTTCATAGAACAACCAGAAATTCTAGCCTTAGACAATGTATAGCCTAGAATAGGTGTTGAAACACTCTCATTGTATCTATATATAATGTACTCAGTTCTAAATAAATATATACAAAAATAAGAAAACTCCCTGTTAACATGGTATCATATCATGGTTCAAAAAAATCTACTCTACCCTCCCGTTAACCAAGAAACACTCCAGACCTTGTGAAACCTATGGAGGATTCATATGAGATGGTGCAACACCAAAAATCTCAGTCTTAGTCCATTCTTAACAACCTGAAAAACAAGATGACTGAAGTTCTGAATAGAACCCATCACACCACATCCACCGCTTGCAGATTCTTCAAATACTCTAATCGGCATTAAGTTGGATGGCTCCAACTATGCCTTGTGGTCATAGGTTGTCGAGATGTATATCTCTGGCAAAGACAAGTTGGGATATACCAATGGAGACTTTCCCCAGCCTCTGGAAACTGATCCATCTTTTCGAAGATGGCAAACTGAAAATGCCATTGTCAAAGGATGACTAATGAACTCAATGGATTCGTCATTGATCGCATATGTCATTTGCTTCCCAACTACAAAACATGTATGGGATTCTACTGCAAAAACTTATTTTGATGGGAATGATACTTCTGAAGTTTATTATCTCTGATGTCATGTGACTCGCATGAGACAAGCCGGTGGATCAATTGAAAAATACTACAACAACCTTTAAGGATTATGGCGAGAAATCAATTTTCGTCGCCCCAATCCTATGACCTGCCCCAAAGATATCCAGAAATACAACTCAAGCCTACATGAAGATAGAGTTTATGTCTTTCTTGATTGAGTAGATGATCGGCTAGACAAGATTTAAAGTGATGTACTACAGCTGAAACCGTTCCCTATAGGCCGATTCTCATGTTTGAAGAGAAGATGTCCAACAGACCGTGATGACCTCAAGTGCGGATTCCAGTCCTGGGGCTGTTATGGAATCTAAAAAATTCTAGATGGGCCAATCAAACACACAGTCGAAAATAAGATCACCTTATCTAAGCAGTGGAAAGTTGAAACTAACCTCTAGGATGAGCCAATCCGATGGTGGAAAATGAACTCATTGTGGCAGTACCAAACATACCCATGAAACTTTCTTCAAGTTGCATGGGTACCCAGATTGGTGGAATGATCTTTAGGTAAGAAAAAAAATGTGAGACTACAACCACTGATGAAAGCACATTTAGAGTTGTTGTGGTCTCTGTTGAACCCCAATTATGTCTCATCTCCTAATAAGGATATCAAAATAATTCTACAGCTCTCGATGATGAAGGTAACTGTGGTCAGGCATTTCTTAGCCCTAATCACTATGATGATATTGTTTGGATTATCGACTTTGGGGCTACCGTCCACATGACGTTTGATTCCAATTATTTTACTCGTATTAATCCAGTTATAGGGGCTAGAACTGTGACCTTATCCACTTCTCTCTCTTCATCTCACACTTTACTCGTTCCATTTCTCTCCAATAAACTAATGTCTATGAGCCAAGTTACTATAGAACTCAATTGTGTGGTACTAATATATCCTACCTTTCGTCTTCTTTAGGATATTCTCACCAATGAGATCATTGGGCATGGTACTAAGAGGGGAGATTCTACTAGATGGATGACTTTAGTCCAGGAAGAGCCAATCACATACAACACAAGGTTAGTAACAAAGAGAGACAGATTCGGTTGTTAAATCACCGCCAGGGGCATCCATCATTTGGTTATGAAGGCACTTATTTCCACATCTTTTTTCAAACTTAAAGCACCCAGACCTTAAATGTAATACTTGCACTGTATCCAAAAGTCATAGAGTTCCATATCCTGTGAGCATGAATAAGAGTGCTACTCTATTTGCTTTAATACATTCTGATGTGTGGGGACCTTCTCCAGTTCTTACTTTGTCCAGTTGTCGTTGGTTTGTGATATTTGTCGATGATTGTAATCGAATGATATGGCTTTATTTACTGAAAAAAAGGATGAAGTTTTTGGTGTTTTTCAATCCTTCCATATCATGATTCAAACACAATTTTCAGCTAAAATTCAAATCCTCCGTTCTAACAATGGTGGAGAATACATAAACCAACAATTTCAGACATATTTCAAGAACCATGTTCTCTTCAATGAAACCTCATGTTTTCAGACTCCACAACAAAATGGCATTGCCGAAAGAAAGAATCGGCATATCTTAAAAATTGCACATGCTTTGTTGATTGGGACACATGTGCCTAGTTGCCACTAGGACGATGTTGTCGCCACTGCCGTATACTTACTAAATCGCATGCCTACAAAAGTATTAATTTTTAAGACTCCTTTACAGGTGCTTTCTGACCATGTCCCCTTGCCTACCGTTTTGTTGATTTCTCCTAGAATCTTCGGTTGTGTTGCCTTCGTTCATATTCATAAGAATGAATGCACTAAGTTGGATCCATGCGCGGTACGTTGTCTATTTTTGGGGTATGTTATACATAAGAAGGGTTACCGGCGCTATGACCCTATCACCAAACGTACCAACATCACTAATGATGTTACTTTTCTCGAGTCTGATAGTTTTTTTCACCACTAGGATCCAATTCTTCTCCTTAGGAGGAGATTTGAGATAAAGAGCAGAATTAGTTGAGTATTGAAGGGACAGAAGGATCAGAATTTGAAAATAACGGGACATGATTTGAGGATAATTCAAACCCAAAAAAATCAAATGATGGAAACAAAATGATAGAACCAAATGTTGAAACTTCTTCAAGAATTGATATGTCTCCAATAGCCGAACTTATTCCATTGGCATAGGAAGATGAATTGTAACGACCCGAAAATTCGTATTTCTATTTTAAATATGAAAAAGAAAGTGAAATGAGAAATTTAGTTGAGCTATCCCAAAAAGTACTTCAAAAGTCGTAACACTTAGGATTTAAATTAGATCCGAATAATAAATAAGGGAGAAAATCGGATTTAATGAGTTGTGAAGGTACTAAGATGAATTAATTTAAGAGTGAATGACTTTTATTAAGAGCTTGATTGATTGAAAGAGAAAGGATGGGTGAAAACTCAAAAATTAAGAAAGTCAAGTTGAAGCTTTTGGGATTGAGTCAAGCAGCCAACTTTGGAGCCATCGTATAAAGTGTGTATTGGTCGGAATTCTACAACTCTTATGGTGTTACGAAGTACACAACGAGACCTTTGAAATGGTACCAAATACACATATGTTCAACTGAGAAATCAGCCCCGAATATTTATGTCAAAAACATTCCAGGAAGTTGAAAATTTGGAATTCCCAGAAATTTGTTTTCGAGCAGCCATTTTTGGGACGATGCTGTGATCGCTGTGATGATCCGTTTTCTATGATTCAAAGTTTTTTATGAAGATCCCTGTGAGATCTTCGAAATGGTATAAGAAATATCGAGAAACGAGCATGATTCGACCTTCAAAACTCGACCAAAAAACAAGTCCAGAAATCTACTTTAATTGGAGTTTAGCATTAATTGCCCTATAAGTTATACCTATTGTCTTTATTATGGTAGTTGGGAAGCGCCTTAAATGAAGGCCAACAAGAAAATCTTCAGTAAATCTCCCCAAATTTACATGTGTCACAATGGAGATGAATGAAATCATGAGGAAAGAAATTCCTTATAAATACCCCCCAAACTCAATCCACCACTTGCCCCTTTTCTTCTCTCTAATCTCCATAACACTTCCAGACACTCTCTAATACTAAAGAAGGAAGGAAAGAACTCTCATATAAGAGAAAAATATATCCATTTGAAGATGTGAGCAATAGTCAAAGAAAAGCTCGGTAAGGAGGCTCTCTAATCCAATAGAGGAATCTCCAACCCAAGCATCAAAGCCCCGTTTGGGCAGTAGCATAAATGGACCAAAAAACTCAGATTTCATGGTAGAGAAAGTCAGATTCCATAGGCCGAGAACTTAGTTTTCAAATAAAATACTTTTAACCCATCTCTGCCTGAAGGGTATTAGTACCCTGTATTTCAGTTTTACGATAGGGTACCAATACCCTAAAATCTCTGCACCATAAATACTTGAGGTCAGTTCCTGTACGGTCCTAATACCCTCATCTTCAAATTTAAGCATCATTCACCTCATATAAGATTATGATGTTTATCACCTTTTATTTTCAGGTGGACCAAGGTTAACAACAACAAGTTGTGTAAATTACGTTATATGATTTATGTGCAATATGATAAGTATATATACATCTATATGTGTGTATATAGTACATATTCTCTTACATGCTCCAAATGATTTATATTGATAAGAATTATGTTATGTTATGAGCATCTTGAGCCCATTTTCCATTGAGGCAACAAAAAGAAGAATGAGGATGAGAAAGTTATTATGTTATACATGCTCAACTTGAGATGAGAAAGCAAAGTTTATATGTAAACAAAGATAAGTTATGTTATAACACAAAACGTTTTCCCCAAGCTTATTTGTACACCATGGGAAAAAGGTAGCCCATAGGGGACGATTAGGGTCCTAAGAAAGAAGTTGATTCAAATTTGGCCAAGGGTTAGAGCGACCCACATGAGGACATGATGTCCAATTAAAGTACGGCCAAGGGCAACAGTAGCCTATATTGGGACGGTAAGGGTTCAAAGAGCTGATCAACTATGACCATGGGCAAAATTAACCCATAGAAGGATGATTAGGGTCCTAAGAAGTTTGGCCATCGTGCTTATGCACAAAGAATATTTATTTGAGCGCTCGGTGTACAAATATTGTTTAAGGGAATGGCCCTAAGAAAGATAAAAGATACATCTATATGAAATGTCACACATGCACCATATTTTACTCATTGAATGTCACCATTAATAGTCGTTTTATGACTTTTGTAGAGAATGGATCGAGAAGTTTATGAAGTCATGGGTCAATGGTGGGAAGTAGCTTCGGAAGGACATGAATACCATTTGATCACCAAGATCGACGTATGGTCCTCCAATCCCCATGTACCCGGACTAAAAAAATATGAAACTACCTACTTTGTTGTGGACGTATTCGATTATGGGACCATAGAGTATCTCACTACTCATTTTTATGAAATATAATAAAATAGGTGAACTCGTCTTTTAATCCAAGTACTTTTCTTTTTGATAAAGTACCTAGTAGCACTTTTAATCGGGCTTAAAGCATATGAATCATTCTTGAGACGTAATGATTTGTCATGAGCCATTTTGAGATAAACATCTATTTTGAAGTAACTTACAATGATGGAGGAAGAATAAATAAAAAGACGAGATTCACATGTTTTACTCTTCCGCTATGTTTAAATTATCATGATTTCGTTTATGGCTTTTCATCTTACTAAATATACATACTTTTACATAACAAATATAAAATGAATTCGAAGCAAAAAAGAGAAAGGGTGATCTCCAAATCATGTCTAAGATTAGTTTTTAACTACTTTCCTCAAAAGAAAATGAAGAAAACATGTTTCAATCCAGTTTTTTTTTAATCAAACCAAAGAGCTGAACTACTTTCTGCGTAAAAGGGTACCAATACCCTTAAATCTGGATACTATTACCCTACTGGGCAGAATACAAAAAAAAAAAAATTATTTTAGAAAGAATTTTGAGGTCGCCACATGAATCCTCCCGCTTCTCAATACCCGAAGACCCTATTCCTGAGAATATTCATGAGGTATGCTCTCCTACTACATTGTCGCATAATAATACTTTGGATACACTTGCAGGTTATGTGCTACCTTTTAGAAAAAATCGTGGCAAACCACAAAATCGATACTCATCGAACGTGGAAGAAAAAGATCCAAGTATCCAATTGCCAACTATGTGTCTGCTCAAAGATTATCTAAATCTCTTAAAGCTTTTGCTACATGTTATCCTTGTTTCATATCTCCAGCAGTGTTGAAGAAGCTTTATCCGATCCAAATTGGGCTCAAGCTATGAAAGAAGAACTTGAGACTTTACAGAAAAATAAAACATGGACATTGGTTGCTCAACCTAAGGAAAGAAGATAGTGGGGTGCAAGTGGATTTTTCCATCAAATACAAGACGGATGGATCCATCGAACGATACAAAGCAAGACTTGTGGCAAAGAGATATATGCAGACATATGGAATTGATTATCAAAATACTTTCTCACCTGTAACCAAACTAAATACTGTTCGAGTTTTATTATCTCTTGCAGCAAATTTAAATTGTCCATTGCACCAGTTTGACGCCAAGAACGCTTTTCTCCATTGTGATCTTGAAGAGAAAGTCTATATGGATACTCTACAAGGATACACTACATCTTCAAAAACAAAGATTGCATGCAAATTGCATGGAGATCTGTATGGATTGAAACAATCACCCCTAGCGTGGTTTGGTTGATTTAGTTCGGCTATGATAAAATATGGCTTTCTACAAAGCAATTCATATCATAATCTTTTCCTAAAACACCAAGGTGGAAAAGTAACAGCTCTAATAGTCTATGTAGACGGCATGATTATTACCGGGAATGAAACAAAAGAGATTGCTAGACTCCAAGAACAATTATCAACCGAATTTGAAATAAAGAACCTAGGGTGACTGAAGTATTTTCTTGGAATTGAAGTGGCCAGATCAAAACAAGGGATATATCTTTCCCAAAGAAAGTATATGCTAGACTTGCTGTCAGAAGTGGGATTACTAGAGTGCAAGCCAGCTAATACTCCAATTGTTCAGAACCATAAACTTGATGAATATTTGAATCAGGTGCCAGCCGATAAAGAGAGGTACCAAAGGTTAGTTGGTAAACTCATCTATCTATCTCATACTCGGCCAGACATCGCCATGTTGTAAGTGTAGTGAGTCAATTTATGTACTGCCCAAGTGAAGACCATATGGATGCGGTAACTCGGATCCTTCGATATTTAAAGACCACTCATAGAAAAGAGCTTATGTTTTCAATGAATAATCATTTGAACATTGATGGCTACACAGATGCTGACTGGGCAGGAATGTTTCAGATAGAAAATCGACTTCGGGCTACTTTACTTTTGTTGGAGGCAATCCAGTTACATGGAGAAGTAAGAAACAGAAAGTGGTGGCATTATCCAACGCTGAAGCTGAATTTCTAGGAATGGCAAATGGTCTTTGCGAACTTCTTTGGCTTAGAAGGTTGCTAACTGAGATTGTATTTGCTCCCAACTATGAAATGAACTAGTTTTATGATAACAAGGCAGCCATTGACATCTCCCACAATCCTGTCCAGCATGATCATACTAAACATGTTGAAGTAGACCGGCATTTCATCAAACATAATCTTACAGAGAAAATTATTCGGTTCCCGTTTGTCAAATCAGAGGACCAATTGGCAGACATTCTTACGAAAGCATTATCCAGTAAAAATTTCTATAGCTCATTTGAAAAGTTGCGTATTAGAGATATTTATGCACCAACACTACAAGAAATATATACTTTCCCCAAAAAATTTCCGCAGACAAATTGACATTTGTCTACAAAATTAACTTTTTCCCACCAACCCGTATTTTTGAAGGGCCACGATTTGTTCTAAAATTTTTGAAAGTGTGAGAACTTGTACCCACAAACTTATACATTTGTCCTGGCAAAAAAAATAAGTCGAGCAAAGCATATCTTTTGCCAACAAAAAAAGAGACTAATTTATAGGGTAATATTTGGAGGGAATAATTCCCGATTTTATTTATTTATTGGTATTTTTAGTCCATCTATTTTGAAGGGAACTATAATAAATAGATAAAAAATATAATTAAAATTAAAAAGCACAAAAATGTTAAAACCTTGGTAGGAAATTTTCCCTCTTCCCTCTTCGTGAGTCATTCTCTCTCATCTTTCACATCTCGCAACACCTCATCTCTAAATCAGTCACCATAGCCACCACTGCCTACCAACCCATCACGCCGCTCACCGTCAACCAGTCCTGCAGTCGCCGTCCAACCCATCATGCCACTCACCGTTACTCAGGTTCGTCTTTATGCCCTTAAAATTTCTTTTGTTCACATTTAGCCAATAAAATTAGGATTTTATGATGAAAATGGGGGTTTTTAATTGTGAAATTAGAAGTAGAGTTGTCTTATTGTTAGAAACTTTTATTGTTTTGTTTTTGGTTTTGGTTATTAAAATAGAAATTTGTATCCGGTTGTTTCTTCATCTTGGTTATTTGTTTTAGATTAAATTTTGCAACTTTCTATTTATTGATTAAATAGTTTTGCGTGCTATAAATGGTGGATTTTCTGTTATTTGTACATTTTTGTTCGGAGATGTTCTTATATTTTTGTGTTCTGGGTTCCTCAATTTTTGATCTTTTGTTTGCTAATTTTTTTTTTTTTTTTTTTGTTATTAATGCAATACATCACCTATGTGAAAGGTATCACTTATGTGTTGTTTATGCATTACAGTGAAAAGTATCACCTATGTGTTGTTCAGGATAAATCAATTCGACTGTGAACCACCAGAATCCTAGCCATTGACGAGGTTTCCATTTTATTTACCTTGTATATTGTAACAAAAAATTGAGAACTAAAAGAGATCGAATCTCTGCTCCTTTAACAGACTTGGGGTTGATACCAAAAAGATTTTCCAATCCTTACTGTAAGGAATTGAGGTATATATGCACATCGGAAATTAAATCTACAATTCCTATAATCCAGATCAACATTGTACTTAAATAGAATTCGTGATAGAAGTTTACATTTGATAAACACCGTGAAATCTGATTGGCTGGAGGTGTGATCTTCAATACCACAGCTGTTTAATTGTCCAGCTTCTTGGTGATCCACACAGTAAGAACATATCTGGACTTCCACGATCAATAATAGATGAAAGCGGAACCTTTTAGGAGTAATTGTATTGGATTGTCTTTTTCTTGTGCTAGAAAGCAATCAAGATCAACTATTAACCTAATGAAGACCAACTTCTTCTTAATCTGTTGTGCCTATTAATTTATAGGCGTCGCTAACTCTATCCCTAGGTCTAGTCCAACTAGAGTCCATCAACAAATGGGCCCAATTAATTAATTTGGTCCAATAAATAATTAAGTCCGACTCAACTAATTAGACCTTGAACATTAATTCTTACACTTACAAGTCCGATTGATTTTGAATACGAGTCTCAACCATTTTTGTGAATGTGATTTTTATGTTTAATAATTGTGCCCTTCTTTTACCCAAGCACAGCAACACTTGGGACGATTGATCATGGTGCAGAATTGGATGGACGTTAAGAGTAGACTTTTGATGCATTAGATTGTATTTGTCTTCCCAGATTAATACCAAGGGAAAATTGTTGAAAAGCAAATCTTCTTGAGCTGAAAGAAAATAGTTTCTTGCAGCTGAAATAATGTATTAGCAAGTAATTAGCGTGGAAGAGTGAAAGAAAGGAATTTGGTACACAACCAACTAGATAGAAGCATACCTTCATTTTGAATTTGTGGCTCTGGGAGATACCTTTATATTAAGTTTGTCCTTCGGCATATAGCTACTGGACAAAACTAGCAATTTTTTGTTGTTGTGAAGCCATAAGCTCATGCTCGTTGCTATTTTAGGTTAGGTTTTAGAATTTTATAGCATTAACTACCCAATTAAACTCTGTATACTTCTCAACTCTGTATCTAGTTGCCGTTTGAATTTGTAACTGATATCATCAATTCTTATTCATTTTATCCTATAATTATGTAGCACATAAGTGTTGTCTATTTTTACAAATTTTCCATTTCATAAAACCATTTATCAATTACATTTATTCACAATGTCAAAAATCAAGAACCGGTTTCAAGCATGAGTATCACTCAAAAGTCCCCTTGACTTAATTGCGTAGTATATGCAGTAAAAATACAAATTTCGTCTTGAGGTTATAGATCTTAAGTAAAAAAATTTGTCTCGATTAACAAATCACAATTCTTGTTGACGGTGATTCTTAGAAGATGCCAAAGAACCCAACAAACTGAAATTCCTCTTCTTCGCTGTCCATTATTTTGCCCTAAATCTCGAAGAAACAAAAAGATTGATTTGGTAATAGATAAGAGCCAAAGTGTAGTTGTTATTTATTTGTACTAATGAGTATTGTTTATTTGTTCTCTACCGTTTAACCTGGGATTTGTTATGCTATTAAATGTAATTTCAAAGAATGTGTGAACTATAAATGTTCGTTTAGACTATTACGTAAATTTAAGTAAAGACCTCAAAGCTATATTATTTTATGCAAAACAAGTCCACAATTCATTGTGGCCTGCTTTGCTCCATAAGCAAGAATGTGGGTCTTGTATTTGTTTATTGAACTTAGTGTATGACTAAATATCATAATCTTTTATTGTATTCTTCCTCATTTGAGTTGAAAGCTTTGATTATTAACAGTTCTGGATAGTAGAGTTCCTTCAATTCAAATTGCAACAAGGTCAGTTTGTATGATTCAATTACAGCATTATAAGTTTGTGGGATATTAATCATCGTTATACCTCTAAAACAAAATCTTTTCTCATGTTATTAACAAAGGATTTACTTTGGTGAGAGATTTGGTGCTTATATGAGTGTGCGTATATATAACTAGATATTCATAGTAATTTTCCCCGTTTAATGAATATTATGTAATTTACATTATAAGCCAAAGAGATGGGAACTTGTGTGTGCAAAGGAGATTACGCTGCATGCATCTTTAAGCTTGGTTAACTAATCAAATATATATAGTAACTAGCATGAGATGAAAGAGTTGTACTACTATCAAATTTATTATTACAATAGGCTTGCATTAATGTTCCATTAATGCAATAATTTGCTTTAATTAAATAAATTCAGAATATAACTTCCATGACTTTGATAGGTGCATTAGAAATTGAAAATACACATGGAGATTGAGAAAATGAAGAAGCATTGGATGATGAAATAGATGGGGTTGGAGGTATGGTGTTTGTTTTGTTAATAGTTAATTTCTTAACTACTTGAAGTATATTTCCATGTTTGGGTTTGAGAAGTTAATATTATTGTGTTTGCAGGTATAGGTGATGGACACTTACCAAGGACTCTAGATGATGTTCCTACTCGAGGGGCATGCAAACAAATTAAGACTTCTCGTATTATGCGTATGACTCGAGAAAAAAATTCGAGTTTTATACAACTCAGGCATGACGAGCAACAAGTTCTAGAGTACATAGTTTGCTTGTTCATGATATCAAAGCCATCATTTGGTCACATTGCCCATTGAAGATGATGCTATTGGGGGGCAAAGAGAACGGCTTTGATGAAGACAACAATCTTGGTGAGTATATGTAGCATATCTAATTTACGAAGACAATGAGTTATATTTTTTTAAGATGCATTATAATTGAGAGAGCTTATACTCTTTTAAAGTTTAGCTTAGTGAATAGTTTTTATTTGTATTTTGGTTAATATTTTGAGTTTAATGTTATATTGATTTACTCTAATAAAGTCTTAATTTAATTTGTTGTCTTTTTTGCATCTTTATATTATTTTGAAGAAGATGAAAAGAATTAACATAATATAAAAAATTATATAAAAAGAAATAATTTCTCCCTACTATAATTCTATCATTGTTGGAACAAATAATTTACTTAGCCCACAAAAAATAACTTTTCCCTGCAAAATTTATTTTGTATGCGGAACATAAAATTCTTGTATTGCAACTTGAGGGGATAGTGTTGGCGTGAACTATTAGAATGAAGCAATTACACGAGCTATTAGGATGGAGCAATTATAGGGAACTGTTTATCCCATACTTCGTGGAACAACCAAAAATTCTAGCCTTAGACAATGTATAGCCTAGAATAGGTGTTGAAACACTCTCCTTGTATCTACATATAATGTACACAGTTGTAATGAAATATATACGAAAATAAGAAAACTCTTTGTTAACATTATTCTCTATTTTTAACATAATAATATACACAATATAGCAGTGTTCTCTCTCTTTTCTTTTTTTTTTTTTCTTTTTTTTTTTTTTCCTCTTCGAGGTTCAGTTTCAATCAAATTTAAAGATCTGGGATTTTGTTATGCAGATTGCAAGATAAGTGAATATGATGAGGAACCTGAAGTGTGTAGGGAATTGAAGCATTTAATGTATGTAGCCTGTTAGAATGGAAGGACATGCACTGAGTAAACTCTTCATGAATTGCATTGCTCCTCAAATTATTGTTCCACTAGAACACTCATTAGATCCAGAGTGCCATTCTGGAGACTCAAAATGTGTATAGTTCGTCTTTTCAATAACAATTATTGATGCATGACATGAGACAATTAACTATCTTTTTCAAAATTCAAGTACTACAAAGATCGAAGGTTAAAAAGTCACATAACACGAAAAATTGAATCAAAACTTAAGTGCTTGTTGAAACGAAGAACGTTGGCATAATTTCCTTGGGTGAGGAAGTTGTACATTATTCTAAAAAATAAGTACAAACAAAATGTCACAATCAACCGGATTTATTGAGTTTGCTTTATATTATTTATTGATCCCTATAATTGATGGGTAGACATCACAATGCTTATATAGGAATTCAATTGCATGGACACCCCCTCTCTTTAGAAAAGAAATGTATTTTCTCAGAAATAATTGAATCTGGGTTTTCAGACAATTGAAATTTAGGTCCAAGTTGAAGGCCGAAAAGACCTCACCGCTTCTCATGAACATCTAGTTCGAGAGGTTGAGCGATGTACACAAGGCATGAGGTTGGATTGGAGAGCTTGATCATTTAAAAATAAGAAACGATGCAGCCCTCCTAGAGGTGTCAAGATGGGCGGACCGACTGAACCCTCATCACCACTACTAGAAAAGGAGGCAACAAAGACATAATTTTAGCAACAGATGACTTCCATAGTTATTACCGACGGATTAATAACAAATTACCAACGAAATATTATTTTATCATTTTTAAAACCTAAGTATTAAATAACAGACAGAATCACCAAAGGAAGTATTCCGTTGGTACAATTCTATTGCTAATCCGTTGGTAAAAATTTATAAAAAAATTAAATAATAAATTAAATAATTTACTAACGAATGTTCCAACAGATGATTCCATTAGGAACTATATAAAAGAATAATGGCATGTTCGGTGTAGTTTTTTTGAGTACTTTATTGACTTTTCAAATTTTTTTGTAGTGTAAAAATGTTGAAAAGTCAAAAGTTGTAGGTAAAAAATTTGATTTTTTGGGAAAAGAAATGGCTACCGAACATACTCTAAAATAACTACCAACGGAAAAAATTGTTGCTAAACTTTTTAAGTAAAATTAAAAAATTATTAAATAGTTACTAGCGGAAGAAATTCTGGCACCATTTTTTTTAAATACTTAAATATCTATTAAACATTTTCCTACGAAAAAATCGGTTGGCAATTTTAACAAAAAAATATTTTAATACAATAATTCTAAATAATAAGTTACTTTATAATCTATTTTGTTTAGTTTCACATTTTGCGTTCGAGCGATATCGAGTAAATATTAATTTATGTATAGATTATTTTGTCAATTATTAAATATTTTTATTAATAATTTAATTAATTTCAAAAGTAAAAAAATTTAAATATAAATTTCAAATAATCAAATTTCATCTAAGGGTGTGTTTGATTTTGATTAAAATCAAATTTTTTGAAAAAGTTAATAAAAATTAATGAAATGTGTGTTTGAAAAATTATAAAAAATTATGGATCAATGAAATGTACAGTCAAAATTAATTGTTAACTTTAAATTCGATTTTTTTACAAAATTTTAATTGAAAACAAACAATTATTATCTATCTCCCTACCTTAAAATTTCACCATCCGCTTATAATTTCATTGCTTTGTAACCAAAATTTTATTTTCCCACATTCTCGTCCCATTATCCCCCCGCTCTCAACCCCAACACACAAACATGCCCCATTTCCCTGTCCAAATCTCTAACCCCATCTTCACCGCCTCCGTCTCTCTCTCCCTCAAGCATAAATTGTTGTTCGATAGTTATTCAAATACTATTGCTTGATGTTGTAACCGTGGGTTCATTTTTTCCTTCAAAAATCCTCCAATTTCTCCCTAAAAGTAACTCCTTCAAACCCATTTGAGGCCTACGTCGAGGAATCTGAAGAATGGTGACGTTTCATCGCTGCTTAACTTTGACTACATCTTCCCAGATCGGAAACAAAGCCGTGGAGGTTCCAATCCGGATTCAATCTCATCTTTTGGCTTCCTTATCAAGTTTTGTCTAAAATTCTAAGCTAAGGTAAGTTCTTGATGTCTTTTCTCGTATGATTTTGAATAAAGTTTTCAATTTTTAGATTTGAATATAGATTTAACCCATTTACACTGTATTTTGGATGCTTTTAGTGTAGATTTATGCTTTAAGTTCAAGAGATTTTGGAAAGAACTGAGTTTGTTGGAAAATGAGGAAATTTGAAAATGGGTTGTAAATTAAAGCTCTAATAATTGAAACTAAATACTAGATTTGGAATTTATAAGTGTGGGTTAAGGATTTTGAGGTTTAATTTCGCCATTTTCACTCATTTCCTCCTATTTTTATACAAAAATTGTTACAGTGGTGCTAATTTCGTAACTCTGTCCAGAAAGTGCTATTTCTGTCAAACATTTGGAGCCAGTTTTCATTACTTTGGCGCTGGCCTCTGCAATCTGGATTTTATTATTTCTTGTTTATTATCATTTTAAAATAACACAATTTTTAAATAAGTGAACTTTGCATATTACTGAATTTTGAGGTTTATGTAGATGAGTGCACGCTGATTTGGATTGTGTAAACTCATAATGACATGCATTTTACTATAGAGCAAGAAGTTTCATGTCTGAAAAAAAAAACCTTTATATACCATATTGCAATATTGAAAAGGATAAACAAGTATGAATTACCTGTTGACATTAGAGAAACTACTGTTTTTCTATTTATTCATATATACAATTCTATAAGCGTGCACGGGGGTGGTGATTGAGGTGTTACCTACTCTTTAATGTTAATTATGAAAGAGCAGAAAAACTTGTACTGTTGTAACCAGGGAGAAGGCTGTCAACATCTTCAGAATAAAAATAGTTCCACTTTTCCATTAGTCAATCAAGCGTGCCCTATAAACTGTCTAATTTGCCCTCCTCTTTGAGCAGTTCCCTACAATATGGGTTGTTTCTTCCCTTTTACCATTTGTTGATGGACTGGCCTTGGCATCGACGACTGAGGCCTCTTTTAATTGGTAAGAAATTGGAATGCATTTGCTGGCAATAACTCCTTCTACTGCAATAACTCCTACTGATAACCTGAGTACTAATTGCCGTGCATATGAATACGGAAGAAAACCTTCAGTTGTGGGTGACAATAGGTATAGATCTAACCTTCATTTAAAATTGCTGAAATTTCCCCAAATGCCTTGATTTCCATTCTCTCTCTCTCTATTTTTTTTTTTTTTTGATAGCTTACATGTCATTTTAGGGCCTAGTCTTGCATGAATTTATTTTTCCCTTACAGGTATGTATTGTTTTATATGTTTGCAAGTAACATATTGTGTAATAGGTATATGTTTCTTTTTATGAATTTCCCCTTACATGTGTGTACTTTATATGCAAGGTTCCATGTAATAGGAGAACTAGTCTATGGGATTAGTTGGGTTGCATTTTTCAAAAATAATTTTATTTCTGGGAAAATGAGGAATAGATCTTAAGAATGTAATGAAGACTAATAACATAGTTGCATATATACTCTGCCTTTGATGTCTTCATTGAAAATGTTTTGGATTCTAGGTGCTTTGTGATAGTAGCATGAGATTGAAAAGGGAAATGAAGTTTAATTGCTCAGTTCATAAATGCTCCTCTATCATGAAAAAGTTATTCAGAATTCTCAATGTCGGAAATAATATACAATCATCCCACGATTTACTTCATAATTTCTCAGGGGAAGGACTTGGATGCATTTGGCTTTACTTCACCTTGTACTTAATTATTTTGTTGATTTATTAATTAATCTTTTTCTTCACTTTTCTTTTGGTACTTTGTTACTTATGTTCTTCCTTTTGTGAACTTCTGTTAAGCTTTCTTAGTTACTTTCAACATGGCATTTTTTGCAGGTCTATATAGTTGAATGGGCATCGAAGCGTTTAATCTTTTACAAGCCATATGTACAAGATGGGGAACTGGACCTTTTTCTTATGGTTCATATTTACATATACTGGCAATGGGTATGATGTGCTTGCATACTTGCGAGTTAATTAGTTATTTCTTTGTAATTTTAGAATAGAAATAATATCACTTGTTTCTCTGTAATTTTGAATAATGAAGTTATGGAATGAAATGTTTGCAATTTTATATTTGTTTGTAAGTGTATTTTAAATATTTCTATTTTTTTTAATATTTTTAATTCACAAGAAATATATATTGATATAATAATTAGTGGTATTTTTTTTTTTTAAATGTAATTCAATTCAATGATGGATTCATTTTGGTTGGAATTTTTCGTAGTAATTTAGCTACGGAAGTATAAATAGTACATTTGTAGCAATGTAGCAATGAATAAGTCGTACGTAATTTTCATTGCTAGAATTATAATGAAAAGGCGTTGGTAATTACCTACAGATTAATAACAACTCAAGCCGTTGCTAATTAACTATGAAAATAGTTATTGGTGTTTATCAACAGCTATTTTTGGTGGAGATAATTTAGCAACGATTTTACTAATCCGTAGGTAAATTAGCCACAAGGGTTTTATAGGTGGATTTATTGACGGAGGATTTTCATCGGTAAAGGCTCTTACCAACAAAAGTCTAGGCAACAGAGAAACATTTTCTTGTAATGTGCGGGCCATCCTGTGAACCGGGTGGGCGATTCACGGGCCGAGTAGGTTGAACCGCCGGCCTGGGCGATTCAGCCTCTAACGGGCCAACGGTTAACTGCTGGCCCGTTTTGATAATTAACAAAAAAAAAGCAAAAAAATTCAACGTTTTCAATTTGAAATGATATTCAAAAGTAATAATAATAATAATAAACAAATGGCAGAGAGCCGAACGGCTCCTTGCCATAAAGAAGTGACAACCGCTGCTTTACATAATTACCATTTACCAAAGCAGTAACAGGTTGCTTTGACCAAAAATCAGCCTTCTCTGGATTTGTAGAAAATGAATTAAAAAAAATAGAAAATTAATAAAAATAATTGTGCAAGTGTGTTGTCAAAAAAAAAAAAAAAAAAAAAAATTCGAATTACAATAATTTACTAAATTTTTAGTAATTTCAAAAAAATTAAATTTTGATTCATAGGGCCGAACCAAGTCGAACCGCAGACGGGTGGGTTGGGTTGACCCGGGCAATCGTAGCGCGGGTTTTTTCTAATACGGGCCTTCACCGGACTTTATCGAAAACAAGCCGACCCAGATTGACGCCTCTAGACCCACCACGGCTCTTAGCACAATGTACATGACCCAGGAAGTGCTCAATTCATGTTTTACCTGCCACAAAATTTATGAAATACGACACAAACGTGTCAGACATTTAAGATTGTACAACATTCACCTCAAGCTTCGGAGACATGACTATGTGATACTACAATACGACTTCAAGCTTTGAGGACGTTACCCTTTACCTGCTTTGTCCTAGGACTTAATTTTTTTTTCATTCTAGGTAAGCGTTTCATTTTTTTTTTTCATTCTAGGTAAGGGCATCTTTTTAGCCTACTAAAATTGTTCATCAATCATTTAATGTAGCTAACTTGACTTTACATTGGAAAAGACATCGTAACTCGCTTGGCCGAGCTCACTAAGTGAAGCTTGTTTTTTAGATTTTTTCAAGCAAATATGATCAACTTAATCCACGGTCAAATTAAATCATGCCAAGGAGTGACAAAATGTTTGTATATTGAATTGATTTCTAAAAAAATAAAAAGACTATTTTTCTTATTGTTTAGGGGGGTGGGGGTGGGGGTGGGGGTGGGGGTGGGGGGGAATTTTTAGGTGAATGCACATTCAGGCGGAATAATATAACACCCCAAATGCTGAAGGGGGACTTGGATTTCGCGATATTAAATGCTGGAATTCAGCTTTGTTAGCCAAATCTTTATGGAATTTTCACATAAAAAAGGATACACTTTGGGTCCGATGGGTTAATCATGTATACCTGAGAGGGAACTCCTTATGGGACTGGACTCCATCTAAAGGGGACTCGCCTCTTCTCAAAAGACTTTGGCAAATAAAGGATCAAATCTGCCACCTTGAGGGTAATCACTTGGCTGCTATCAGCCGGCTGAATCTATGGAATTTAGGAGCTGAAAACTGCATCTCCAATGCATATGACTACTTCCGTTCTAAAGGAACACCGAACAGCTGGGCCATGGATGTTTGGAAGTCATACTTGTCTCCAAAACATTCGTTTATCCTTTGGTTGAGTGTGAAATCGAAGTTACTAACCAAGGATAAAATTTTATTCATGGATATCAATAGGAATTGTAGTTTTTGCACATCCGAGGAAGAATCAATTCAGCACTTATTCTTCCGCTGCCGGTTTTGTGCTGAAGTTTGGAGCCATATTAGACGTTGGGTGGGTATTCGGAGGGCTATGACAACTATTGCAAGCTCACTTAAATGGATCAAAAAAGAAGCTAGAGGGACGTCTTGGCAATGCAAAGGAAAGAGAGTTGCACTTGCGGCCACCATTTACCATTTATGGATTACTAGAAATAGATTGGTTTTTGAAGATCTCAAGCTTTCTCCAGATAGTGTTATCAAACAAATTAAAACACATGTATACAAAGTTTTGTTCTCTTTGTATCCTAATGTTTTAATACCGTTGCAGTTTAGACTTTAGTTTGTTTTCATCGAGGTCGAGTTGCTATTTTTTGGTTCTCTCGGGGATACCCGGTGTTCTTGTATATTGTGGTTCTAAACACTTGCTTCCTTGCCCGGGTATACCCGGTGTATGTGTACATTTCTTTTGATCTATACAAATTTACATTTTCGATCAAAAAAAAAAAAAATATAACACCCCAAAAACTGGTGGATTGGAGAGAATTTCTCTCATCTCTACAAAAATGTATAGTTTGCATTTCCTATAACCCCTCAAAACTAACTTGCATCTTATATATACCTGCACTTGTAGCTTTTGTTATTCAGAAAATACAGAATCATTTGATTCTGTACTTTTGTTTACCAATCAATATAAATTCCCTGGAAACCCATTTCTTCCCTTATTGTAGTTAGAGGACAATCAAACATAAGTTTGCAATCCTTGTAACCTCGACGAAAGAGGAGAAATGGGTAACCTTGCAATAATCTCCTCCATTTTATTACTTCTAATTTTTCGTGTAGCCTGCAATGCCCATGATCAAGCCTTCCTTAAGTGCTTGCGCGAAAAGGCTGCAGGCAACGGCAAAATCTTGGAGGATGTTTATGCCCCGAATTCACAGAGATATTTATCTCTCGTGGAATTATCTCAGAAGAATCCCCGATGGCTGAATTCTACGTCGCAACTACCTCTTCTCATAGTTACTCCCCAAGAAGAAAAAGAAATTGGGAGTGTAATTGTTTGCAGTAAAAAGGTTGGCTTGGAAATCCGGGTGAAGAGTGGTGGCCATGATTATGAAGGCCTCTCCTTCCGGACCCAGAATGGGAACCCATTTGTCATGATTGATCTACGAAACCTTAATGCCACTGAAATAAATTTGGAGGAAGAGAGTGTATGGATTCAGACAGGGGTCATGTTGGGACAGTTGTATTATGAAATAGCTCGAAGAAGCAATGTTCATGCTTTTCCAGGGGGATTGTACCCGGGAGTTGGCTCTGGCGGGCATATTAGCGGTGGAGGGTTCGGGACACTGCTAAGGAAATATGGCCTTGCTGCTGATAATGTATTGGATGCACGAATATTAGACATAAATGGCAGAATCCTGGACAGAAATGCAATGGGTGAAGATTTGTTCTGGGCACTCAGGGGAGGTGGAGGAGCAAGTTTTGGTGTGATTCTTGCTTGGAAACTTCATCTGGTTCGAGTCCCAGAACAGATTACTGTCTTCTCTTTCCGAAGAAAGCTCGAAGCGCGCAACTTCTATCTTCTCCAAAGGTGGCAAAATATCGCACATCAGTATAACAATGATATATTCATGAGAGTCCTCATCCAAAATTTGGGCACAAATGCTCCAGGAGACAAAAAGGTCGTTCAGATGACATTTAACGGACAATTTCTTGGAACTCCCAATGAACTAGTTCCATTGTTGAATGAGAGCTTCCCTGAGTTTGGTTTCGAGGCCAAAGATTGCTTCGAAGAACCTATCGAGAAAAATAACACTAACTGCCCCGACAAGCCCTGCATAAAGAAAGAATGCTTCCAAGTGTCCTGGATTCGATCAGTATTTTATTTTTCAGGAAAGAACATGACCGGTCCATTGGAGATTATGTTGAACCCGAAAAATAACAGAGTACAATACAGTAAGGGAAAATCTGATTATGTGAAGACCCCTATTCCAGAAAAGGGATGGGAAATTGTACAGACATTTTTCTTGAAAGAACAATCGCCAATGATGATATTGGATCCTTATGGTGGAAGAGTAAGTGAAATAGCAGAAGACCAAATTCCTTTTCCTCACAGAAAGGGAAACCTGTTCAACATACAATATCTGAATTACTGGTTGGATAACTCCGAAGCCAATGGAAAATTAACATGGATTCGTAATCTATACACACAAATGGAGCCATTTGTAGCCAACTCTCCAAGAACTTCGTATATCAATTACAAAGATCTTGATTTGGGGACAAATGACAAGGATTATAGCTACTCGACCGCAAAAGTCTGGGGTGAAAAGTATTTCAAAGGAAATTTCGAAAGATTGGCAAGAGTGAAGGGCAAGGTTGATCCAGACAACTTCTTCAAAAATGAACAAAGCATCCCAGTCCTATTGTAGGATGAGACTCCTGTTCATTTTGAAATGTCAAATATTTATTGATACCATTTGTAATTCATTTACAAGAGATATAATCCAATTTAATGGTTTCTGTTATGCCTGTAAACGTGGCAGGTAGGGGTCACAAGAATGCCTATAGGAGAGAAGGTAGGAACTCACAAACGACTAGAACAAAGGAAAAATGGTCGAAGCTTTCTCCAACTCGCCTATCCAAAAGCTTTCGGCTATCCGTTATGTTTTTCATCTAAATAAAACTTGCTTGACTAAGGACTATTGGAAGATACCCCTAGCTAGGCAACGTTATTGGGTTCGTCTTTGGTTCGGCTTAAATCGTTGAAGGTTCTGAGCATATCCTTCGCATTATCAACTAACCATAAATAATAGAATATTCATGGGACCACATGGTGAATTTTCACGTGGCAAAGTTAGTGGCGAAAGACCATGAGAATAACAACCACCAAATCTATTAAGTAAGATGACTGGATCAATTGCTTTCTGCCATGTGTCTTAAAATCTTTCAGAATTATGAGCATTCCAATAAGAGGGTGACGTGACAGAAAATAGAAAAAGACCAAAAAATCCAAAGGATTGTAACGTCAATAAATAGTCCAAATTAAATCAAAGAAAATGGAGAAAAAAAATATAAAACCTTCCCAAATTCTTGCTCTTTGAATACTTCATCCTCATACGATGATAAAAGAGGATCAAATTATTCGTCCAAGCAAGGAGGTGGATAAGGATTTGTTGGCTTCAACTTAAGGGTCAACAATTTCATAATATCAATATCAATATTATTGAGGTATAGTCACTTCCCATATTTTTTTTTTCTTTTTATTATTCACTCTGAGCAGCAATGTGCGCTAATATTATTGACAAAAACTTTTGTCGCTAAAAATACGACGCTCAAGTCCAAGTGGTGTCAAAGTGGGCAGGCAGTTCAAGTCCAATGTAGCTTGGCGTGAAAAGTCTAGTGTTGGACGGGGCCCCTGCCCCCTAGTAAAAGGTAGATTGCCAGGCTTAGCACTATGAATCTATGATGCGCAGAAAAATAAATAAACAAAAGTTGAAAGAAAATTAATATAACAATAAATTCGGCAAGTGGCTAATCCACCTTGAGAGCACAGTCCGCCCGTTCAATACTCCTAGTTCTGTTTTTACATCTTTAACCCCACTCCCACCCCAAAAAAAAAAAAAAAAAAACCAGCAAACAGATTTGGGAACTCTTTTCTTATAACAAGAACAAGTGGACATTTTCCCGGTCCTAAACAGTTGTGCTCTAGTTTGCTTATTATGTTACCTTGTATTCCAATGAATTCTTTTTTATCCAAAACTTGTACTTCTGCATGATGTCTACTTGCTTTAATGAAATATATAGGATTTAAGGATTGACAAGAAACACGAATATATAGAAATCCTCCAATTTTTTTGTCTTTCCTTAAGCATATATACTTCATAAGGGGAATACTTTGTTCATCATTTCTAAAGTAGTTTCGTGGATCAACACTATTCTTTACTTGCACCAATTTCTCAAAATTTCCCTTGAAATACTTCTTTCCCCAAATTTTTGCTTTCGAGTAGCTTGTATCTTTATTGTTCATCCATAAATCGAAATCTCCTTAATTGAAGTAAACAATCCTTGGAGAATGTGTTACGTATGGAGTCATGTAGTTGTATAGATCTCTAATTGTTGGGTTTTCTTTTGTGATTCCAATTAAATTTTGGGGCTATGATAATTAATCAGGCCCCATTTAAATCTTTATTGGCTTTGAATTCAGAATTGAAAATAATTATAGAGTCCACTCGACAATATGTCGACCCAAAATAAAAAAGGACCAAAAAACTTAATGAGCCACTTGGAGGATTAATGGTCCTTGAATCGTTACTCAGTGGTCGTGCTTTACTTGACCCACATTATTTGTCTTGACAGCTGGCTATATATATATATAGAGAGAGAGAGAGAGAGCCGCTACAGTAGCCAATTGAGCAGAACACTTGGGAGTCCATTTTCTTGGTGAAATTTAGGCTGCCTTTTGTCCCTTTTGTCTCTGTGACTCTCGACCTCTCTTTGGTCTCTGTAACATTCTTCTTCCTTCATCTAAATTGTGAGATTATTATTCTTTGTGAGTAATGTGTGGTCTAAAAAAATAAGTACTTTTTGGTTCCAATTTGAGGTGATGCCGTTGTGGATTTGGACGTCAAAATCTGAGCTATGTTTTTCTTGCACGAAAAATAATTTTTGTGGCCGGATCAATGAAGAAGAAAGGAGGACCGAATCCACACGTTCCATTTCTGACCAGACCAAGCATCGTCTAGACAAGAGGAGGCCAGATTCTTGTTCTTGACATCGAGGCAAATGTCCCAGTTCGGTACGTGCAGTGCGTGGACCTCCCAAAAGCAGTATGTGGGTAGTGAGTGTGGGATTTCTACCCAACGCGTGCGGGTACGTGCGTGGTCCGTTTAGCAAGTGCTTGACAGCGACAACCTTCTGTTGTTGTTTCTAACGTTCGGTGGTGGTCTATTCCATCACAAGTAGTTCGAACAGTCCGGGCAGTGGTTCAGTAGTGGGCACGTGCGGTGTTTTCAGCCTTTGTGGCTGATTTTGATATGCTTTTGCTCCTAACTTTACAATCCTAGGATGAATAGTGTGACCTTAGGACGAATAATACAAGGCTATCCGGTAATACAAATAGTGTGTGACCTTGCTTGATGTTAAACCTAGAGTATTATTTGTTCTGTTCTGAGCTTAAATTCTTTGTAAGATTGTCATTATGCTTTATAACTTGTTGAAATTGCTGCCATATACTTTTCCATTCTATTTAGAATTGACCCCGATCTTGACCAGTATCTAGCTTTTCCCTTTACCTAAGAATTCTTATAGTATTCGAGGTTGTAGATTGGTGTATATTTGTGAAACCTTAGAAAAGTGTGATTGGTTTGGTACCGTATTGTGTACTATAAAGTGGTTTGCATTTACTTGCTTGAGATGCTCATTTCTATGTAATGTGCATTTTTTTTTTTTTTTTTTTTTTTTTTTTTGTGAAAATGGCAATACATGTACCATTTTGACTTCAGGGTCTTTAATGGAAAATGTGATTTTTCAATTTGGCAACAAAATATGAAAGGTATTCTTATTCAACAAAAAATTTATAAAGATGTTGATGGCACTTTTTCTGGCACGGTAATTGGAGATCAAAAACATTAAATCTGATGAATTGGCTTATACTTCTATTATTTTGCACTTATTTGATTTTGTTTTGAAAAAATTTGGCAAACTTGATTGTACAAAAGAACTTTGAAAAAAATTGGAGGAGCTTTATTTAACAAAATCCATTCCAATAAAACTTTTTCTACTTGAAAGTTTTTTTAGTTTCAAAATTAACTCCTATAAAAATTTAGATGAAATTTGGATATATTTAACAAATTGATGCAAGATTTTACAAACTATGGTGAAAAGGTGCTCGAAGAATATAAAGCTATTATTTTGCTAAATATTGTACCTAAGGCGTATAAAGAAGTAAATAGGGATGGCAATGGAGCTGGTCCGGGGTGGGAAAAATTTGACCCGGCCCCGCCCCGCAACCTGCGAATTCGCGGGGCGGGGCGGGGCGGGTCGGCCCTTCGACCCGCCAACCGCCCCGCGAAAAATATCTTTTTTTTTTTTTTTAAAAACTGAAAAAATAATTAAAAAAAAGAAATAATTTTTTTAATATATATTTGTACCAAACAAAATAAAAAAATTATAAGATTGAGATTATGATATAGTGGTTAAGATTTGTAGTTTACAAGTTTCAACCCGGGTTCAATTCTTCTTTAGTCTATTTATAGTGAAAATTATAATTTCTATTATATTTTATGATTTTTCAAAAAAAATAAAAATTCTAGGAGTGGATCATGGGGTAGCGGGGCAGAAAAATCTGCCACAAACCCGCCCCTATTATCCGACGGGGCAGGGCGGGACGGTGCTTGGCAGGGCGGGGCGCGGGTTTTTCTGCCATCCCTGGAAGTAAAAATTACTATTAAGTACGGGATGGACACTTTAATACTTGAAATTGTTATTGATACTTTAAGAACTAAATAAATGGAGTCGAGAGATGAAAGAAACTAGAGAAAAAATGGTAAAGTTCACATGATGAGAGGTATGTTTCATACTAGAAATCATGATAGTCAAAATAGTTATGAATCAAGTGGTAAAAAGAAATGTAGAAGTCGATCTAGGGATCAAAAACAAAAGCGAAAAATAAGAAATATTATGGATGTAGTAAAATTGGACACTTCATAAATGAATGATATAAAAAGAAAAAAAAAAAAAAAAAGTTAGAGATGAGGTTAATGTTGTATCCACCTCAAATGTAGAACCTGGTAAGGTCTATGTATTGCTGAATTATGAATCCACTGAATTAAATTTGACTACTAAATCCCATTTGCATAAATGGATATTTAATTCTGGTGCATCTTTCTATGTTACATCTTATAAAGAATGAATTGACAACTTGCGTGAATATTAGTGTGAACACGTGGTAATGGGTAATAACATTGCATGCAAAGTGGCTGAAATTGGTGACACTTCTATTAAATTTGATACTGGCTCTATACTTAATTTAAAGGGGGTCAGATTTATTCCTGAAATGGCTAGGAATTTTATTTCAATAGGAGAATTAGAAGAGAGTGGACAAATTGGTTAAGTTGAAAATGGGATGTTAAAAATAATTAAGAGTGCTATTGTGACTTGTAAAGGGGTGAGAAGAATTGACATATATATCACTACTACTAAAGTGTAAGAGGTTTAAATTCTTTTATGTCTTCCACCAAGACTGATAACACACAAATAGTACAATAGACTTGCACACGTGAAGGGGTTAATTAAATGAATGATCAATCAATTATATCTCGCGCTACTACTTAATAACTAAACTTCCAAATGCTTCTCGATGGTCACTGAACTTTTAGCCGTATTACCCATTCATCATTGAAAATGATTCCATCCTACCAACTTGACGATATTGCACGCGTGGGCGATGAAGTGCCTACGTGGCACGAACTGGGCGTTAGTGAAACTATATCATCAAAATGCATCCTTCAAAAGATTCCTTTTAAACATAAACATCACTTACTCCTGAATCAAATATGAAATTGTTTACTCCAACTATGTGAAAATCAAATTGAAATTTGTCTCCATCTGTTTTTCCCAAATCCCTAAATCTGGAAAACCCCTAATTTTGCTGTCATTTTCGTCGACAAAGATGACCCACAAGTTAACATAAATGGACCAAAACATCAAGAAGCAAAAAAATTTAAAATTGAAGATGGAGGGACCACATGAAGGAATGTAATCACTATGGAAACTCGAAGATATTTTTTTATTGTGCAAATCTGATGGAAAATGGATTATTAATTTGATTGGACTCTATTTTTTAAGTTTGTTTTCTGAAAATGAGGAAACTTATTCTTAAAAAATTAGTTGGCTTTATTATGTATTTATTTTTTACTCTCTTCAAAATTGTTGGCTTTATACGATTTGTGGGACCTCGTTATCTAATGTTTGTGTAATATCAATCAGTAAATCCAAAACATCAGATACGATTTGTGGGACCTTGTTATCTAATGGGATCTTACAAGATCAACATTGATGGATGTGTCAAAGATAGATTTACGATTGGAAGAAGGATTATTATGAATATATCAAGTCAGTATGTTTGCGCCTTCTTGGCGAGTGGTATATTCTGGAGGTCGAGCTCATGGCTATTCTTGACGGTATCATTCTTGCTTAGAGGATTATTCTCTCAGATTTATGGATTGAGTCCAACTCTACTTTGGCCATTCACTGCAACACCATAGGTGGAGGACCTTAGTCTATTCACGCCACTCTTCGCCACATCAGACATCTCCTTGCTTTCGACCGTGATACTATTTCTCATATTTATCGCGAGGGCAAGGTGGCTAATTTACTTGCTTCAGAGGGTTGGGATCGTCGTTGCTATTTCGAGTATAGCGCTCATGACTTACCGCGACTTTACCGCAGCTTAGTTCATATTGATAGACATGGGCATTCTACAGTTAAGGGTCTATATAATTTTGAAGTAGTACCTCATTATTTATTACTTTATTATTTATTCATTTAATTGTTTACTTTAGCTCCCCTCGCATGTATTTTTTATGATTTATTTATATATGTTTGGGGTATCCGAACCCTCCATCCTTTCTTGGTGGAGGCTGACAACCACACTAAAGATGTGATGGTGCGTTGAAAAAAAAGTACAAATATTTAGAACCAAATTGATGATGATGCATATATTGAGTTTAGTGATTGAGAATGAGTTTGACAATGGTGAATTTCAAATTGACAACATTGGAAAAGACATGATGAATTGGAGAAAAACTGGAGACTGGTTATTCATCTGGAGAAGAAAATACTTTTAGTTTCCCAAAATTTTGTGCTGAAAAAGACATGATGATTCCTACTTTAGAAGTTGGGCAGCAGTTCCGAGACATTTGAGGAATTCGAAAGTGTAGTACAAAATTATGGAGTGACTAGTACGTGTAATGGGAGGTTTAAAGAGAATGACAAAGAACGGGTACAAGGAGTTTGTATACTACGTTGTATATGGAAGATATGGGCATCATGGAACAAGAAAAAAAGATGCGTAAAAATTAAGTCCTATACTCCTACCCACACATGTATTAGAGATAGTTCGAATATGCATTGCACGTATAAGTATGATTTGAATTGTTAATTATTTAGAGAGATTCAATGTTGATCTTGATTGGAAAACAAAACATTTCATAAAGACTAAAAGATGATTTGAAGTTGAAAATAAATAGGCTTACAGCATGGCAGGCTAGGAGATATGCTAGGTTGTTGATAGAGAGGTCTGATTAGCATCAATTTGGGTTACTAAGGTCGTACACGGTTGAAGTATTGAGAACTAATCTGGGATCTACAGTCATAATTACAGTACACGATGGAAAGTTTCAAAGTATATATGTGTGTTTGGTGTCTTGTAAGAGAGGATCCGTTGGAGGGTGTAGGAAATTGTTAGGCTTATATGGGTATTTTTTCCAAGGCACGTTCAGGGGGCAATTGCTATCAGCCGTTGGCCATGATGCCAATGACTGTATTTATCCCATAGCAAATGCCATTGTGGAGAAATAATAATAAAGGCACATGGGGTTGGTTTTTAGTCATTTGGCTAAAGATTTAGGGATTGATAGTGGTAAAGCATGGACATTCATGAGTGATAGACAGAAAGGGCTACAAAATGTGATTGCTTCTAACTATCCTCAAGCTGAACACCGGTTCTATGTTAGACACGTGTACGCCAACTTCTTCAAGAGAGATTTCAAGAGATAGCCCCTTAAGAAGGTTTCGGAGGATGCATATAAGTGGTTAGTGGATAGGCCCCCAACTCAATGGAATAAGTCTCATTTTTCTATGAAGAACATGTTACACATTTTTAATCCATACGTCGATTGGAAAAATATTAAACAACATATTATACTAAAAACAACAGTTAGCAAATGGAATAGATAATTGCAGAATACAAATTTAATAAATAAGAATCAGAAAATACAAACCGAGGCCTGTACGTGTACAGTTTCCTTAAAACAGATTCGTCCACTACCGTAGGTTATGAACGTCTGCCTCCCAAGATACAACGGTAGAACTGGTTGTACCAGCGAACCGACCTACTGCCCAAATTTTATCACCTCTAAAAGAAAACTTGGATGAATAGAAAGGAAGAGAGAAAATGCTTGAATTGTTGTGTTGAAATGAGGAAAAATGACTTGTTTATATATGCATAAGAATGACCTTCCAATTCCAAACCTACCATTAATATGAGAGTTACAAGAGTTGCAAAAATGAAAGGTTAAGAAGATAGAAGGTCTCAAAATTGAAGCTTTAAATTTTCATTCATTTTACTTATTCATTTTTTTTTCAACAATTCCCCACATGAATGAAAAATTGATAGAGACACGAAAGACTCGGTGATAAAATTCAACGTCTGAATCTTGCATAGGATAGGTAGGTGTTACCCTTTGAACCTTCTCTTATGAAAGTATATTTACTTTACTAGCTGACCAGTAGACGTGATATCCTTGAACTGTTCTGCCATTTGTGTAAACGATAATATACCTTACACAGAATTCATCCTGACATAGTTCAGTTCTCATTGTTATGTTCATTTATGGCCGTGAACATATGTCTGGTTCTGCGAGAGATTTTAAGAATTACGCCTTACACAATTCTCTTAGAAGCGGTCCCACTTCTCTCTCACATAGGTGATTTCTTATTAAGAGTAGCCCGTTCTACTCCGTACGTAAGAATTATTAAAAGCCCATTGCTTATCCTTTCATTTACGAGTATCACTGTTTAATCATAGGAATGGGTAGGAGAGAACCCCCACAGTGATCTAATTAAGTATTTACAATTAGGTTGTCCTTTTGAACCTAGATCTTGGGATCTCCAGTCAACTAGGTTGGGTTTCTATTGTATTAATTTATTCTTTCAAAGGCTTAAGTCCCATTCCTTTCAACGACTTTTCAACTAACTCTCTATTCAAACTTTTAGTTAGTGGATCCGCAATATTATCATTTGACTTCACATAGTCAATAGAGATAACTCCAGTTGAGAGTAGTTGTCTTATGGTATTATGTCTACGACGTATGTGTCTAGACTTACCATTATACATGTTACTCTGTGCCCTACCAATTGCAAATTGACTATCACAATGTATGCAAATTACTGGCACAGGCTTTGACCATCTAAGAATTGACGTAACCACTCAGCCTCCTCACCACACTTGTCCAAGGCTATAAACTCAGATTCCATAGTGGATCTGGCTATAACCGTCTGTTTAAAAGATTTCCATGATATAACTGCACCTCCTAGTGTGAACACAAATCCACTTGTAGACTTTGAGTCTTTTATATCAGATATCCAGTTAGCGTCACTGAATCCTTCAATAACTGCCAGATATCTAGTATAGTGCAGCCCATAATCACAAGTATATCTCAAATACCTTAGTATTCTTATTATTCCTTTCCAGTGGTCAGCTCTTGGATTACTTGTGTATCTACTCAGTTTGCTAACTGTGTAGGCTATGTCTAGTCTTGTACAACTCATTAAGTACATCAGACTTCTAATAATTCTAGAGTATTCTAATTGAGAGATACTCTCACCTCTGTTCTTTGATAGATGCTGACTAGTATCTATCGGTGTTCTAGCTATGCTAGAATCATCCTTGTTAAATTTTTCAAGAATTTTGTCCACATAATGTGATTGACTTAGGACAATTTCCTCTGATGTTCTTGAAATTTTAATTCCAAGTATCACATCTGCTAAGCCCATGTCCTTCATGTCAAATCTTGAATTTAACATGTCTTTAGTAGATTTAATCATCTTATCGTTGCTTCCAACAATAAGTATGTCATCAACGTAAAGACATAAAATGACATAGCCATTTTCAGTGTCTTTGATATAAACGTATTTATCACATTCGTTGATTTTAAATCTACATTCCATCATGACATGATCAAACTTTTCATGCCATTGTTTTGGAGCTTGTTTCAAGCCATACAATGACTTCACCAAATTACAGACTTTGTTTTCTTGTCCTATAGTAGAAAAATCCTCAGGTTGTTCCATGTAGATTTCTTTATCTAAATCTCCATTTAGAAAGGCAGTTTTCACATCCATTTAATGTACTTCGAGATTCTGCAAAGTTGCAATTGCAAGTATCATCCTAATGGATATTATTCTCGTTACTGGAGAATATGTATCAAAGTAATCAAGGCCTTCTCGTTGTCTGTATCCTTTTATAACAAGTCTTGCCTTATACTTTTCGATTGTTCCATCTGCTTTCATTTTCTTCTTGAAAATCTATTTGTAGACTAGTGGTTTGCATCTCGGAGGAAGATCCACTAGCTCCCATGTATGGTTTTGCAGAATAGAATCTATCTCACTTTTAATTGCCTCTTTCCATTGAGGTCCTTCCGAAGAGTTTATAGCTTCTTTGAAGCTTTGAGGTTCAGTTTCTAGCATATAAGTCAGAAAATCAGGACCATAAGATTTTTTTGTCCTTTCTCGTTTGCTACGTCTTGGTTCAATCTCAACTTCCTCTTTTACTTCTTGGTCATGACTATTCTCAATCATAGTCTCATATGTCTGTTTAGAAGAGCTCGCTTCCTCTTTGGACTTGTATGGAAATACATGTTCAAAGAATGATGCATTTCTCGATTCCATTATTATGTTTTTGTGTATATAAGAAATTTTTGAATCAAAGAAGAAATCGATAAGCACTACTGTTATGTGCATATCCGATAAATATGCAATCAACAGTTTTTGGTCCTATTTTCACCTTTTTTAGTGTAGGTACCGCCACTTTGGTAAGACAACCCCACACTCGTAAGTATTTGTAGGAAGGTTTTCTTCCTTTCAATAACTCGTAGGGCTCTTATCTTCTTTCTTCCGAGGTACCTTATTTAAAAGGTAATTACCTGATAACACAGCTTCTCTCCACATGTTCTGAAGTAATCCAGAACTTAACAACATTGCATTCATCATTTCTTTCAATATTCTATTTTTCTGTTCAGCAACACCATTTTGTTGAGGTGAATAAGGTGTTGTTGTTTCATGTTTAATTTCGTGTTGTGCACAGAATTCAGCAAATGGTGATTCATATTCACCACCTCTATCACTTCTCAACACTTTGATCTTCTTGTTGAGTTGATTTTCAATTTCATTCTTATAGAGAACAAATTTCTCTATAGCTTCGTCTTTACTTTTAAGCAAATACACAAAACAATATTTTGTACTATCGTCAATAAAAGTAATAAAATATTTGTTGTCTCCCCTTGTTTGTACAGATTTTAAATCATATACATCAGTGTGAATTAAATCAAGTGGTCGTTTTTCTTTCAACAGATTGAAATGATGACCTTGTCAATTTTGCCTCAACACAAGTTTCACACTTATGTTTATTATCATTTTGGAATGTAGGTATGCAATTCAAGTTAATTAGTCTACGCAAAGTGTCGTAATTAACATGTCATAGTCTACCATGCCACAAATTAGAAGACTCAAGCAAGTAAACGGAAGAGTTTTTTATTTTATTCATTTTTGGCTTAATAGCCATAACATTGAGCTTAAAGAGCCCATCACTTACATAACCCTTTCCTACAAACATTCCAGACTTAGACAAAATGACTTTGTCTGACTCAAACACCATACGAAATCCATGTTTGTTTAACAGCGAGCTACACACCAAATTCTTGCGAATCTCTGGCACATAGAGCACATTGTTTAGAGTCAGCTCTTTTCCAGACGTCATCTGTAGAACCACTTTTCCATGGCCCTTAATTTCAGAGGTTGCTGAATTTCCCATATACAGCTTTTCTCCATCTGTTTCTTCAAAACCACTAAACATCTCCTTATCGGAGCAAACATGTCCGGTGGCACCAGTGTCTATCCACCATTCTCTTGGATTTGATCCCACCAGATTCACTTCAAAAATGACAGCAACGAGGTTCATTTCAGATACATCACATGTGATGTCATCAACCATATTGGCTTCTTTCTTGTTGTTCCTCTTCGGCAACCTACACTTCAACGATCTGTGACCTACTCTGTCACAGTTGTAGCATTTTCTAAGAAATTTCTTCTTGGAAACTCCTCCTTTTGGACCCATTTTCGTCCCTTTCCCAGACATTCCAAACTTGCTCTTGTTTATCTTAGAGCTTTGACCATGCTCAACAACATTTGCTTTGGCCATTTGAGGATTAAACCCCTTTTTTTTCAGAACTTTTGTTGTCTTCTTCAATTCGAAGTCTGACAATCAGTTCTTCAATGTTCATTTCCTTTCACTTGCGCTTCAGGTGATTCTTAAAATCTTTCCAAGCTGGAGGCAGCTTTTCAATCATTGCTGCCACTTGGAAAGTTTCACTTAAAACCATCTCCTCGACATGAATCTCGTGCAAGATTACGTGAAGTTCTTGTACTTGACTTATTACAGTTTTTTAGTCCACCATTTTATAATCTAGGAAGCGGCCAACAATAAATTTCTTAGCCCCTGCATCCTCAGTTTTATATTTTTTGTCTAGACACTTCCATAATTCATTTGTCATTTTTATTGTACTTTACACGTTGTATAGTGAATCTGCCAAGCTATTCATGACATAATTCCGACATAGGAAACCAGAATGTTTCCAAGCTTCAATAGCGCTGACAGCTTGTATGTCTCCGTCACCCTGTTTGAGTTTAAGAGCATCTTCAGTCAAGAATCTCGCAAGATTCAAGGTGGTAAAATAAAATAGCATTTTCTGCTGCCACCTTTTGAAATTCAATCCATTGAACTTCTCTGGTTTTTCTCCATGATTAACTGGAACAGTTACATGACCAGTTGAAACTATAGTTTGGGTCACAATAAAACTTGGCACTTGTGCCACAGTCTGGTTTTTAGTAGCCACAACTTCAGTAATCGGATCAGTTGCCATTTTCTAAAACAAGAGAAAAATTTAGTTCCACTTTTAAAATAAACAGAATAAACAAATTTGTTTTTCTGTTTAGTTACACTTGCAATTATCAAATTAGCTCATTTCTTTTTGTCTTATTGATTTGAATAACACGCAACTAGAAGGCTTCTAGGTGAGGAGGGGGGTCACAAGTGGACCACTTAAATCCCAAGCTCTCCTTAGACAGTTTAGGTCCTTTTGACAAAGCCTTCCAGTTTTGCGAATACACAAATCAAGAAAACTCCAACCAAACTAGTTTCACTGTTTTTCATTTTTTATGTTATATGAGTTTAACACGGATCTTTTTTAAGAGAACAAGAGTGGCATGCTTTTGAACAACCTTTGAGAATGATTCAACAAGATAATCTTAGAGAACCAGGAGAAATATATTCTAACTAAGTTGATAGACATCAATGTACGCTTCATGAAAAGGATTCATGTTAAGAGGGACAAGATGAGAAAATTCAAATGACCCTTGTGCCATGGAATTTATAAAAAAAAAATTCCAAAAGCACTGAAAAGGCGAATGACTTTGAGATAGACTGGAGGTCCTCAATACCTTGTAACATGTCCATCAAGAGGATTTGTTGTTGATTTGCCCAGCAGAAGTTGTGTTTGTAGGTGGTGGGAAATGACATAGATTTTATATGCCCATGCATGTACTGCTATCAAAGATCCTAGGGAGGATTCGGTAGAGTTTGTGCATGACTGCTAAAAGGTAGAGACCTATAGGAGGTGTTATGAAAAAATTGTGAATCCCATCAATGGAAAGAAAATTTGGCCTGTGCTTGATGGACTCCCAATCAACTCCCCAGGTTGGACTATACTAAAGAGAAGGAGAAAGCAAACAAAGAAGATGAGACAATCAGAGGAAGATGTCATTTCGTAGATTGGTGGCACTTCCAACATAAAAAGGAAAGGTGGAGTGGAAATGACTTGTGGTGTTTGTGGATTAACTAGCAACAACAAAAGGTACCATGATAGAGAAGATGCACCGATTGAGATACTTCAATGATGAAAGGTTTCAAATTTGCTTTAGTGTAAGTCATTTTGCTACTTTTAATTTATATAGGATTTGTATGCAAATGATGATGTCAACCCCATTCGAGATAGCTCAGGCCAGACATTTGGTAGGAAGGTAATTTATTTTCTTTTATATGCTTCAAATCTTTGTTTTCAAATGGCCAAGTGTGAATGGTCACACTCCGATTCCAGATTGTTACATACACAATAAGGATTGTTACTTTGCTTATTTTATGTGAATGCATATGTACATGTTGATTAACATTTGCTTGGTTTCTGTGATTACTCAATTTCCAGTGTAAGTGTTTGCTTATGTATATTTAATTACTTGAGCTACGTTCTGTCATCTCCTTTGAGATTCAGTTTTGTCTATTGTACACGTTAACATTTGGATTTTCTCAAATTTTCTCACATGCACAAGTATGTAAATTTCTACTCATTTGTTCATTGTTTGTTCAATTTGTTTGTCCAAGAAGAAGTTAGTTCCTCAAAGAACTAAGAACGTGAAATTCAATCAGGTCCACCTCCATCTTCAAACTTCCATATGAGCCTACACCTAGGATCATTTTGCCAAGAGGCCAGAGGTGCAGTGACTGGACCACCTCCTGATGTACTAGGTAGCTCAAGGATGGACAAAGGAAAATGAGTGGCACAAGCTAAGGAGATTCGTGTGCTGACATATTTAATTTCAGCGGCTAGTATAGTGGAAGATCTACAAAAATTTCAAGTCGAAGAGAATCCAACAAAGAGACTGAGAAGGCCAGAAATAGAAGAATGAAGAGAGTAACAGTTCCATTTGCTGCACCAAGAATAAGAAAGAAGTGAATTGTTGATATAAATACTTTTTTTAAGTGTAATGGGATCACATGCAAATCCCCTTTTTAGGTGTACTGTGATGTTGTTCAGTTTCATGAAAAAAGCTAAAACACTAAATTTTTAGAACAAGATAGAGCATTACAATTCAGAACTTCAATATCATTTAACAGCATAAATTCAAAACTATATTGTTAGCAGGGAGCTAAAACATCACATACACATCTCTATATTGTTAGCAGGGAGCTAAAACATCACATACACATCTCTACAAAAATTCAGAACTTGTCAATGCTCAATGAAGCCAAGACCCAATGCTTCAAAGATTCGGGAGCACTAAGCAAAATACAAGGCAAGATAAAACAATACATATAATACATCACTACACGAACTAACCAGTACAGACAACACATTCTCAATAAAGCATTTTGTCACACTTTACAAACACACACCATTCCTTCTCATACTCCAACTAGAAGAAAAAGAAGAAGAGCTCAAAAGCCAACCTGAACGAGATTACGGCATCTCCTCAACCACTTCAACCCCATTGTCCGATTAGAAAAAAGAACGATCCCAGAAGTCAATCTTATATACATTATTATAGCCCATCATCAACTGACTTTATCCTTCTCTGTAATAATTCAGCCAACTTGGAAATTCTTTTGGTCAACAATATCAAGCCAACTTGTATTTAAAAAAAAAAAAAAAAAGGCTGCACATTTGAAAAGTCAAACGGTGGATAATGCATGTATATCAATCCGTCATTATCCTTTTAACATTCCATTTTTCGTTTTTCACTTATCATTTTCGGCAGAAAGAAACAGCAGTAGCCTTTTCTCTTTCTTTCTTGCTCAAATCATACAGCAAATTTTGAAATTGGAGAAAAAACAAGAAATTGGACAAAAGTAATAGGAAATTTTAAGTGTGAAGGAGTTATTTTCATGCTTTGGCTATAATACAAGCTAAGAAGAGAAATTTTGATTTTAAGAATTGGTTTAGTTGTGTGTTTATAGTTGGTTAAGAATTAGAGTTCAATTCCTAGCTTTAATTATTCGATTTTTTTTTCAAGAAGGAGAATTATAAGTGAGTTTTGATTTGAATAATCCTATTGTTATTTCAGGGAGCGATTCAAATATCGAGACAGTCTATTAGTCGATTTAGTCTTCAATAGATAACTGTGAGTAGAAAAATATGTTTTAAAAAATTTAGATTTTAATTATAAGATATTATATCACTAAATGTTAAATTACGTGATTTCTTATAATTGTTGATTGAATTATGTTATCTTGTAAATTTTAAATATTGTGAAATTGTCTATTATGAAATTAAATGTGAATTGAGATGATGTTTAAATCCATAAAAGTATTCGATGAATTTATTGATTATTCTAGTATACCGAGGGGTCTTGGCCGTGTATTAGTACACTGATGGGTCTTGACCGTGTATTCGTACACTGACGGGTCTTGGCCGTGTATTCCTATACTGATTGGTCTTGACCGTATACTAGAAAGCTTAGCCTTTTGAGGCAGTCTGTTCACGCAAGCTGAGATTATATAAAATGGGTACATTTTGGTGAGATTTTCATTAGTGTGTTATGATGAAGTAATGGTATATATTTCAGATGATAAATATTCTACAAATATGAGTTGATATTACTTGTTGAAATTAATGTGATGTAAATGTTGGTTTATATATTGAGCTCATTTACGTTATGAGAATGTCTCTTAATCTTTATTATTATTATTATGAGAGGTTATAATGTGAATTGTTAAGTGACGTGAGCTCGCTTTCTATAGTATTTATAAATCAAAACAGTATAATTATTTTTGAAAATCCCAAATCACTGACCCTTATCAACTCATTTATTTTCCAACGATGATTTTTTTATCAGGTAGTGGTTGAGTTTCTGGGCAGCTTTTGGATATAAAGCTTTTGAGTTCGAAGTCGGAGCCACACGACAGAGTTAGTTAGTATAACTCATTCATAGAGCATGTAGTCATTGTTTTGGGACACATGTTCATTTTTGGATATCATTTTACATCACTTGTAAATAGTTATGTGGGCTCACTATGTATTTTGTATCTGTATGTACAATTTATGTTAATTAAATAACGAAAGTTTTATAATTTGGCTAGTCTTTACCATGTTGTTTTGTTGTGGGTATTAGAAGGGCAAATGGTCCCATTTAACTGTGAATAAATTTGTTGGGAATTGTGATATTTTATTTCAGGTTGGCTAACTCAAATTACAGAGGAGATAATGTTGAAATTTTTATAAAAATAAGTAATCATGAGTAGTAATTGTAGTAGCCTTGATGGTGGGTCCAATCCTTAGTTGGTATCCACTATCAGAGCACGTCACGTCTCGGGTAGATAAATATTGATTGGGGCGGGTCATGTCAGATTGGTATCAGAGCATGGTTCAGGGTTTATATTCTTACATCACACACGCATTCTGAAATCTAGTATATCATGCATATCATATAGGTGAGTCATGCGTCGTGGTGACATAACTCGCAGGCTCCAAGATATTTTGCCCGAGACTCATGTTGCTCCTGATAGAGATAATCTTGGAGAGGAAGAAATAATAGAGGAATCAGTTCATCAGCCACTTGAACATCCGAGACAGAGAAATATGGTTGAAAATGACCCAATTGATGTTGAAAGGATTGCTATTGCAATTGTTTCGGCTATGCGTAGTACAGATAAAAATTTCAGTATCGAGAGAGCAACAAAGTTAGGGGCCAAAGTTTTTACATGTACAGCTGATTTTGCAATTGTTGAGGCCTAGATGATTAAAATAGAGAGAGTTTTTTATGTGATGGGTTGCCCAGATAAAAAAAAATTACGTCTTCCCACTTTTTTGTTAGAAGATGGAGCATACGATTGGTGGCAGTCAGTGCAGAACAAATATTTAGACCCTTCTATTATAACTTGGGCAGATTTCAGACGTAATTTCTATTATGCTTATTATCCTCGTTCTTACAACGATATTAAATAGGATGAGTTCTTGAAACTAGTACAGGGGTCTTCAACTATTGCAGAATATCAAAAAAAAGTTATTGAGCTTTTGAAATATGCACAAGTTCTAGTTGGTAATGAAATTGACAAATGCAGACGTTTTGAAGATGGTATAAGAGAAGAGATTAGATCATTAGTGACCGCAACAGGTTGGAGTGAATTTGGCAAATTAGTAGAATCGGCTTTAAAAGTAGAGAAAAGTATGTCAGATAGACAAACTGATAAGGAACAGCTAAAATCCAGAGCTAGCGGTAGTCAAACATGGACAAAAATTTCTAACTACAAACCACCTCAAAGGGATAACAGAGGATTTTGACTTGGTGTTTCTACTTCAGGCTAGTTCAAACCCAGTTCACGAAGAAGTCAAAGCTCTAGAGTCAACCACACTACGGTACAGTAGTCAAAGAGTAACCGTTCTCCTACTCTGAGTTCCTCCTAGAGACCATTCACTCCGAGATATAGAGAGAGTTCCAGCACGAAATTTCCTCATTGCAAGTTCTATGGAAAATTTCATTTGGGCAAGTGTTTGAAGATCAAGGGGTTTGGTGTCTGTTATCATTGTGGCCAAGCGGGATACATACGAAGAAATTGCCCAATTCTAGTACAAGAGAGTGTCATATCACCAAGGATATTTTCCTAGTAAAGTGTAGGTAATACAAGACATAATCAGATCCAAAGAGATACTTTAACTAATAAAGCAGGCATAAATAGTGGAGTTCAGTCCAATTTAGCAAGTAGTAGCGGAATAAAACTGAAAGGCCAGGCTAGACGTCCAAAGAATCAGGCGAAAATGTTTGCTATGACACAATAGGTAGCAGGAGAGTCACCATATGTAATTATGGGTATGTTATCTATTTTTGATATAGATGGTCGCATTTTAATCGATCCTGGATCTATACACTCTTTTATTTCAATTGCACTTGCTATATGTGCGAACCAAAAACTAAAACCTTTAGGTAGTTGTTTGGTAGTAGGGACACCAGTAGGAGAATCTCTTTTAGCTAAGGATGTATATTAAGATTGTGGGATCAAGGTAAATGATCAGGAGTTCAAGGAAAATTTAATACCTTTTGCTATCCATGATTTTGAAGTCATCTTGGGTATGGACTTCTTAGCTGCAAATCGTGCTTCTGTTGATTGTTTTCGTAAAGAGGTTGTGTTTAGACGATCAGGACAACCTGAAGTTATATTTAGTGGACAACGTAGAATCTTGCCATCTTGTATAATATCCACTATTGGTGCTAGAAGATTACTTAAGAAGGTTTGTTATTCGTATTTAGCTCATGTAATTGATACAAATGTTAGTAAGATAAAATTCGAAGACATCCCAGTTGTTCGAGACTTTCCTAATGTAGTTCTAGAAGAATTGCCAGGTCTACCCCCAGATAGAGAAGTTGAGTTTACTATTGATATAATTCCAGTAACTGTACCTATTTCACAAGTACCATATAGAATGGCTCTGTTAGAATTGAATGAGTTAAAAGTTCAGTTACAAGAATTAGTAGACAAAGGTTTTATCAGACCTAGTACATCTCCGTGGGGAGCACCAGTTCTGTTTGTGAAGAAGAAAGACGGCACCATACAATTGTGTGTTGACTACAGACAGTTGAATAAAGTGACAATCCGTAATAAATATCATTTACCACGTATTGATGATTTATTTGATCAACTTTGAGGTGCTACGATATTTTCAAAGATCGATTTGCATTCAGGATATCTTCAACTAAAAATCAAAGATGGAGATGTACATAAAACTTAATTCAGAACACGATATGGCCATTATGAGTTTTTTGTGATGCCGTTTGGGTTGACCAATGCCCCAGCAGCATTTATGGATCTAATGAACAGAGTGTTTCATCCGTATCTCAATAGATTTGTGATTGTATTTATTGATGATATACTAGTATATTCTCGAAATCAAGATGAGCATACCGAGCATCTTAGAATCATTTTACATGTCTTACGGGATAGACAATTATATGCTAAATTCAGTAAATGTGAATTTTGACTCGACAAAGTGATATTTTTAGGACATGTTATCTCAACAGAAGGAATTTATTAGACCCACATAAAACTGAAGCAGTGGTAAAATGGAAAAGACCTACTAATGTGATAGAAGTACGTAGTTTTCTTGACTTAGCAGGGTATTACCGTCGTTCTGTTGAAGGCTTTTCCAAAATTGCTTTTTCTTTGACCAATTTGACTAGAAAAAAATGTTAAATTTGTGTGGACTAAAGAATGTGAAAAGAGTTTTCAAGAACTGAAACATCGATTAGTTACTGCCCCAGTGCTTACTATTCCATCTCTGGGCGAGGAATTTGAGATTTACAGTTATACTTCACGTCAAGGTTTGGGTTGTGTTTTGATGCAGAATGGAAATGTCATAGCCTATGCCTCTAGACAGTTAAAGAAACATGAGCTAAATTATCGTACACATGATCTAGAGTTAGCCGCAGTTATTTTAGCATTGAAAATTTGGAGACATTATCTTTATGGTGAGAAATGTCAGATTTTTACAGACCATAAAATATTAAAGTATATCTTTGATCAAAAGGAGTTGAATTTGAGACAGAGAAGATTGTTGGAGCTAATAAAAGATTATGACTGTAGAATCGATTATCATCTAGGAAAGGCCAATGTAATTTCTTATGCTCTCAATATAAAGACGTTTAGTTCTACGAATCAGACTAATGCAATTAGCTATTCCTTGTATAGTGAATTCAAAGTTTGGAATGCTCAACTATCAGTGACTAGTTTGGGAGCATTATTTGCTAACTTTCAAGTAAGACCTACTTTGATTAACAAAGTTAGAGAAGCTCAAACTCAAGATCCGATATTGAGTAAATTAAAAGAAGGAGTTAGTAACGGTAAACACGCAGATTATACTATTCGAGATGATGGAGCCTTGGTCACAGGAAGTAGACTATGTGTTCCGAACGACTCAAAGTTAAATAAAGAAATTCTGGAAAAAGCACATAGTTCAGCCTATGCAATGCATCCGGGGAGTACCAAAATGTATCTTATACTTAAGGAACATTATTGGTGGCATGGAATGAAAAGATAAATAGCTGAATTTGTACCAGATGTCTTATTTTCCAACAAGTGAAACCAGATCGTCAGAGAACAGCTGGACTCTTACAAACATTTCCTGGAGCACATCACTATGGATTTCTTATTTAGGCTTCCTCGTACTCAGAATGGTCATGATGGTTTATGGATCGTGGTAGACAGATTGACAAAAACTGTCATATTTTGCCAATTAAAGTTATTCATTAGATAAGTTAGCAAAAATATATGTGGATGAAGTGATCAATTTGTATGGAACACCAGTATCTATTGTTTCTGATAGAGATTCGCATTTCACTTCTAAATTCTGGCCTAGTTTGTAGAAAGCCATGGGTACTAAACTACATTTTAGTATAACCTTTCACCCACAGAAAGATGGCCAATCAGAAAGGACTATACAGACTTTAGAAGACATGTTACGGGCTTGTGTTCTCCAGTTTAAAGAGAATTGAGATACTCATCTATCATTAATGGAATTTGCATATAATAACAGTTATCATTCTAATATAAAAATGGCTCCTTTTGAAGTACTATATTGTAGAAATTGGAGAACTCCAGTTTGTTGGGATGAGGTTGGTGAAAGAAAAATGTTAGGTCCTGAACTTGTTCAGATTACTACTGAGAACGTGAAACTAATCAAAGAAAAACTAAAGACGGCTAAAGACAGACAGAAAAATTGCAGACAAATGTAGCAGAAATCTTGAATTTAAAGTTGGAGATAGAGTTTTTCTACGATTATCTCCATGGAAATGTGTTCTCAGATTTGGTAGAAGGGAAAAATTGAGTCCAAGATATATCGGCTCATATGAGATCATTGAACACATTGGCCCAGTTGCTTATTGTTTAGCCTTTCCCACTAAGCTATCTAGAATTCATGATGTGTTTCATCTTTCCATACTGCGTAAGTATATTCCAGATCCATCTCATGTATTGGAATCGCAACCAGTTGAGTTGAAAGAGAATCTTACATATGAAGAAAAACCAATTGGAATATTAGATAGAAAAGAACAAGTACTACGGAGTAAAACTATAGCAATGGTTAAAGTGTTATGGAGAAATCAAGCAATAGAAAAGGCTACATGGAAAAATGAAGATCAAATGCATTCTCAATATCTACAACTCTTCACTGCATAACCGGTTGAATTTCGAGGACGAAATTTTTTGAAGGGGATGAGTTTGTAATAATCCAGCCAACTTGGAAATTCTTTTGGTCAACAATATCAAGCCAACTTGTATAAAAAAAAGGCTGCACATTTGAAAAGTCAGGCGGTAGATAATGCATGTATATCAATCCTTCATTATCCTTTTAACATTCCATTTTTCCTTTTTCACTTATCATCTTCGGCAGAAAGAAACAGCAGTATCCTTTACTCTCGATAGCATCATTTTCTCTTTCTTTCTTGCTCAAATCATACATCAAATTTTGAAATTGGAGGAAAAACAAGAAAGTGGAAAAAAGTAATAGGAAATTTTATGTGTGAAGGAGTTATTTTCATGCTTTGGATATAATACAAGGTTTGAAGAGAAACTTTGATTTTAAGAATTTGTTTAGTTGTGTGTTTATAGTGGGTTGAGAATTAGCAATTCAATTTCTAGCTTTAATTATTGGATTTTTTTTTCAAGAAGGACAATTATGAGTGAGTTTTGATTTGGATAATCATATTGTTATCTCAGGGAGCGATTCAAATATTGGGATAGTCTGTCAGCTAATTTAATCTTCAATAGATAACTATGAATGGAAAAATATATTTTAGAAAATTTAGACTTCAATTATAAGATATTATATCACTAAATGATAAATTACGTGAGTTCTTATAATTGTTGATTGAATTATATTATCTTGAAAATTTTAAAGATTGTGAAATTGCCTATTATGAATTTAAATGTGAATTGAGATGACGTTTAAATCTATAAAAGTACCCGGTGAATTTATTGATTATTCTAGTATACCGAGGGGTCTTGGCCATGTATTAGTACACTGAGGAGTCTTGGCCGTGTATTCGTACACTGAGGGGTCTTGACCGTGTATGATATACACTGAGGGGTCTTGTCGGTATACTAGAGAGTTTAGCCCTTTGAGGCAATCTGTACACGCATGCTGAGATTATATAAAATGGGTACATTTTGGTGAGATTTTTTATTATACTGTGATATGATGAAGTAATGGTATATATTTCAGCTGATAAATATTCTACGAATATGAGTTGATATTACTTGTTAAAATTAATGTGATGTAAATGTTGGTTTATATATTGAGCTCATTTACGTTATGAGAATGTCTCTTAATCTTTATTATTATTATTATTATTATTATTATTATTATAAGAAGTTATAATGTGAATTGTTAAGTGACGTGAGCTCGCTTTCTATAGTATTTATAAATCAAAAGAGTATAATTATTTTCGAAAATCCCAACTCACTGACCCCTATTAACTCATTTATTTTCCAACGATGATTTTTTTTATTAGGTAGCGGTTGAGTTTCTGGGCAGTTTTTGGATATAAAGCCTTTGAGTTCAAAGTCGGAGCCACACAACAGAGTTAGTTAGTATGACTCATTTCATAGAACATGTGGTCATTGTTTTGGAACACATGTTTATTTTTGGATATCATTTTGCATCACTAGTAAATAGTTAGGTGGGCTCACTATGTATTTTGTATCTATTTGTACAGTTTATGATAATTAAATAACAAAAGTTTTATGATTCAGCTAGTCTCTACCGTGTTGTTTTGTTGTGGGTATTAGAAGGGCAAATGGTCTCATTTAATTGTTAATAAGTTTGTTGGGAATTGTGGTAATTTATTTCAGGTTGGCTAACTCAAATTACAGAGGAGATAATGATGAAATTTTAATAAAAATAAGTAATCATGAGTAGTAATTGTAGTAACCTTGATGGTGGGTCCAACCCTTAGTTGGTATCCACCATTGGCGCATGTCAAGTCTCGGGTATATAAATATTGCTTGGGATGGGTCGTGTCATTCTCATTGTTGTTAGCATTCTGGATAAGTCCATTAATAACGGATTTATACCACGTGTGATGAGGTGGATCAAACCAGCCAAAAAAATCACATGCATCTGCTGCAACCACAAAACCTTCTATTCGAGTTGATCTCAGTCTACTACATTTTAACAACTGCTCATTTTCCACAAAGGCACAATTTCGCTTCAGCAACTTAGGAAGAACATGATGACTACTGCATTTTGAAGACAATATTTGGATTAGGGTTTAGGCTTAAACCAATCTGATTCAATTAAGAATGGTTCAGGGATTTTGCTTTTGTGTTTTACGTTTAAGAAGCGTGTTTTGAAGGATGCGTTTTGACGACATGGCTTCCATTAATACCTAGATCAACATAGGCACTCCGTCATCCACGTGTGCAATTCCATCAAGTTGGTAGGACCGAATCATTTTCAGTGATGTATAGGTAATATGGCTAAAAGTTCAGTGACCATTGAGACATTTGGAAGTTCAGTTAAGTAGTAACGCGAGGTATAGTTAAGTGAAAATTCATTTAACTAACCCCACATGTGAGTGTTAAGGGACTTAGGCTCCTTAATGATAAATATGTTTTTGGTAAAGACTGTGTGTCTGACATACCATTTTGTGATCATTGTATGTTTGGAAAATATAATAAACTATCTTTTTCATCTAGCGTGCATAACATGACTGGTGTTTTAGAGTATATACACTCAAATCTATGAAGTCTACTAGTAATCCCACTTCATGTGGTAACATATATTTTTTGTCCATAATTGATGATTTTTCAAGTAAAGTTTGGGTTTATTTTCTAAAGAATAAATCTGAAACTTTTAGGGTGTGTTTGATTGGTAGCATGGAAAAATGGTGGAAAATGAAAACATTTTCCATGGAAGTGGGAAAATTAATTCCACTATCTAGGCAAGAAAAGCAAGAAAATTTTTTCCAAGAAATAAGGCAAATGCATGCTTTAAATACTTGTACCTAGAAAATGTATTAGATTTTCCATGTGCCAATCAAACAACAAAGTGGGAAAATAAAAGGGTTGTATTTGACAAGATTTTCCATGAAAGTGACATTTTCCATGGAAAATGTTTGAATCAAACAGTTTGGGTTTAGAAAATTTAAAAATTGGAAATTACATGTTGAAAATAAAACTTGAAAGAAAATTAAATATCTGAGAAATGGTAATGGTCTTGATTTTGCAATGATAATTTTGATAATGTGTAATGAATGTGGTATAAACAGAGGTAAAACTATTCTTTATACTTTCCAACAAAATGGGGTTGTAGAAAGAATGAATCGTACTTTGGTTGATAAGATTAGATGTATGTTGTTAAGCATGGTAGTTGAAGAGATAGGTGAGTAAGTAGTTGAAGAATATCTAAATGACCAGAATCATGGCTGATTACCAGTCAGCTAGAGATAGCAAAACTGTTCTTTATACTTTCCAACAAAATGGGGTTGTAGAAAGAATGAATCATACTTTGGTTGATAAAATTAGATGTATGATGTTTAGCGTGGTAGTTGAAGAGATAGGTGAGGAAGTAGTTGAAGAATATCTAAATGACCAGAATCTTTTGGCTGATTACTAGTCAGCTAGAGACAGTTGGCTTCAAAGAATCTTAAGAATGGAGAAAGAAAGAGATAGGTTAAATTCTTTTATATTTTTATATCAAAATCCATATGTGTTAAAGATACTGAAGAAATATGGTATGAATGAATGAAAACTAGTTACATTGCTTTTAGCAAATCACTTTGTTCTTGAACATCAATGTGTTTACTTTGTGTAATTCTTGCATTAGTTGAAAATTACAATTCCAAAAATTGTTGCTCTATCTACTAGTAAATCTGAATATATAGCTACTGCTAAAGCAATAAAGAAAGCTTTGTGGTTTAAATATTTACTTAATGAACTGTATTTTAAATGATGATATGACTGTATATTTTTCTTGAACACACTAAATACATTGATGTTAAGTATGACTGTATATTCAGATAGTCAATCCGCTATTCATTTGTGCAAGAATCTTATTTTTCATGAACATGCTAAATACATTGATGTTAAGCTACACTTTATAACAGATGTCGTGGCTTAGGATTTGGTAAAACTTGAGAAAACTCTTTCATAATACAACGCAGCAGACATGGGCACTAAAGTGCTTTCCTTGGTAAAGTTCTGAAGTTGTCTTAGTCTTCTAGACATTGGTAAAGGTCTATGAGTTCTAATTTATTTTGGATAAATTGTTTTTGCAGTCATTAACTTTGTTGTTTGCTTGCTAGCATATTCATTGGTATCAAGGTGGAGGTTTGTTAGGTTTTCTTTTGTGAACCCAAATAAATCTCATGGCTATGATGAATAATCGGGACCCCATTTAAATCTTCATATACTTTGAGCTCATGATTGAAGACAATTATAGAGTCCACTTCACAATGTGTGTCGGTCCAAAATAACAAAGAATGACCAAATGACTTAATGGCCACATGGAGGATTAACGGTCCTTGGGTTCATTGCTTAGTGACCAAGTTTTAATTGACCCACATTGTTTGTCTTGACGGCTGGCTTTAGGGTTACCACATAATTATGCACATTACAGCACCAATTGAGCACAACACTTTGCAGTATATTTTGGTTGCGTTTTGTCCATTTTGTCTATGTGACTCTCGACCTATTTAGGTCTTTGTGCAATTCTTGTTTCTTCATCCAAGTAGTGAAATTAATATTCTTTGTGAGTGATATCCCAATAGTGTGTGGCCTAAACAAGTATGTCCTTCTTGTTTCAATTTGAGGTGTTGACATTGTGGATTGCCAGGCTTAACACTATGGACGCACAAGAAAATAAAGAAAAAAAAATTGAAAGAAAAAACTAGTATAATAATCCACCTTGAGAGGACATTCCGCTCGATCATCATCCCTAGTTCTGTTTTTACATAGAAATGGCGTTAACTACGATTAATGGAGCTTGGGCTCAACATTTTTAACAAAATAAATAATAAATAACTAAAAGAAAATCGATCTGATTTAGGAACTCTTTGCTTATAACAAGATTTCACAAGTGGACATTTTCACGGTCCTACACAGTTGTGCTCTAGTTTGTTCATAATGTTAACCTGTATTCCAATGAATTCCTTTTTATTCAAAACTTGTACTTGTGCATGATGTCTACTTGCTTTGATGAAATATATAGGATTTAAGGATTGACAAGAAACATTAATTTATAGAAATCCTCCCAGTTTTTGTCTTGCCTTAAGCATACTTCATAAGGGGAATACTTTGTTCATTTCTGAAGTAGTTTCCTGGATCAAACCTAGTCTTCACTTGCACCAATTTCTCGAAATTTCCCTTGAAATACTTCTGCCCCCAAATTTTTGCTTGCGAGTAACTTGTATTATCTTGATTGTTCATCCCTATATCGAGATCTCTATAATTGAAGTAAGCAGCCCTTGGAGAATGTGTTACATATGGAGTCATGTAGTTGTACAGATCTCTAATCCATTCTATGTGCCTTTTGCTTTCCCTAATCCCATCTCTTTTCCATTTCACCAAGTACTGAATGTTGAATAAATTCCCTTGTCTATGAGGAAATGGAAGTTCATATTCTGTTATTTCATCCATTCTTCCACCAAATGGATCCATCAGAATAAATGCTGATTCTACTTTTGTAAATCTTTCCCATATTTCTTCGAATGCAATTTTCGGGATTGGATTTTGAACGAAATCGGACTTTCCCTTGAAATTACTCTTGTAAAGTGTCCCTCTATCCGACAGAACTTTTAAAACTTTTCGGTCTTTGAATCCTGCAAAGTAGAGAACGGATTGAATCCAAGTCATTTCGATGCAGTTTTCTTGTTTTAAATCTAATTCAGGGAAAGCATTAGACATTAATGGGATAAGTTCATCTGCTTCTCCAAGAAATAATGAGTTGAAGGTAGCTTTTACTGTCTTTATTCCATTCACTTTGGAATTTTGTATAATGACTCTAATGAATAGATCTTCTGAAAGTTTATCAGCAATATATTGCCATCTATGGACAAGTTTTCTGGCTTCTTTTCCAAACCTGTCAATGCTAAAAACTGTCACTTTGGATGGAACTTCAACCAATTTGAGTTTCCAAGAAACTATGATCCCAAAACTGGCTCCTCCACCTCCTCGGATGGCCCAAAAAACATCGTCCCCCATCGCATTTCTGTCCAGGATTTTCCCATTTGCATCGATTAAGGTAGCATCAACGATGTTATCCGCTGCAAGTCCAAACTTTCTAACCAAGGTACCTAATCCTCCTCCACTAATGTGCCCTCCAACTCCCACACTAGGAAAAAGCCCTGCTGGAAATGCATGACAATCAGATCTACCAGCTATTTTATGGTACAATTCTCCAAGCGTAGCACCGGCCTGAACCCACGCGGTTTGAAGTTCTGAATCAATGTCAATGGATCGATAATTCAAAAGATCAATGACGATAAATGGGGTTTTACAACGATACGATAGTCCTTCGTAGTCATGTCCACCACTTACTACTCTTATTTGTAAGCCATTTTCCCTGCTGCAAACAATGGCTGCTTGAATTTCACTAACTTTTGTTGGAGCAACAATAAACAAAGGTTTTCGAGTTATCGAATTCACCCATCTTGGATTCTGTTGAGCAGCTTGTAGAAGAGATGAATATATAGGGGAATTTCTGGAGTGTACGTATTGTTTTGTACAAGTATTTGCTGCGGAATGACTGGACATGCACTCAAGAAAATTATTTTCATTTACACAGAAGCAAATAGGCCATGATATTGAAAGAAGTATGCAAAATATTGCCAAATAATGCATATTGTTTCTTTACGTCTTCTTGAAGCCATGATTTTTGATAAATAAGCTCTTGCGAATGACAGTTCTAAATTATGTCATTAAATTCTATCATAAATGTTTTCTTCTTTCTTTTTGCTAATTAATGTAAGTAATCTTATTCAATTACTGTTACTAATTTTAATTTTTTGGCAGTTCATTAATATTCATTAATTAATTCTGTCTATTAATTAATTTTTGCACGAAGATTAAGGCCCTCTTTGAGACTAAGTTTAAACCCCAACTTCTAAGAGCATCTCCAATGCTAGATATCTTCTAAAAAGTCTATGTGGCAAGAGAGAGAAAAAAAATGAGGAGATATATTGTAGAATGAGGAAAGAGAAAAAAAAAAGAGAGAGATAGACACAATGTAGCAACATTTATTGTAGAAGGTGTCTAGCAAGCCTTCTAGAAATAGACATCCTTTTGAACAACATTCTACAATAAATGATGCCACATTGGTTTTGTCCCCTCCACCTCATCGCCACATCATCTAGACATTCAAAATAGAAGCTACCATTGGAGATGCTCTAATTGTCAAGTTGTTTTGGGTGTTTGATAAATTTATGAAAAATAGATTATAAGCAGTAAAAATGTAATTTATCATATTCGGCTTTTAACTTCTTCAATTATTTAAATCAAAATATCAAGTTTAACACTAATTAATTAAATTAATTATTTTTATGGACTGTGATTTTATTTTATAATTTTTATAAATTTTGTGATTTGATAAATATTATTATTTTTATTTTAAAATAATTATAATGAATATATAGTCATAAAAATTATTTGATAATATCAAATACTGTAATTAAAGTAAAATTAAATTTTGCAATACTATGAATGATAACAATAATACAAAATGACATCGTTATAATCAATGTCTATTTTAGTAATTGTATACATGCAAGACAATAAATTATTTTTATTTATCAAACGTTAAAATGCTGATTTTGAAATATATAATAATTTCCAAATAGGTAACTAAATTTTCCATCAACATAGTAAAAGATGGTTCACTTAAAATCATAGCAATATCAAAACTAAGTCCAATTGTTTCCTTAAGAGGTGTTCAGTCGCAGGCATAAATTGATTCTTCAGAGAAGTTAATTTGGCAGGAAATGTGTTAAGAAGAATCAAGTTGGAGAGAATAATAAAATAAAAAAGGTCGAACTTGTAAAAATAGTTTAGAATACCGGTGTATTGGAGCATGTGCAAGAGACTCTTCTAAATGCTCTTCATTTTAATGAGCTAATTCTTAAAATTAAATTTCAACAAAGTTTTTAATTTAACTTTTCAAAATAGAGAATGGATTCGACTATTTAAATTGGGAGAATCAAACATACTTTCTACTTGTATTTTATAGTGGTTCGGCTATTTATATTTGAAGAGTCAAACACATACTCTCTATTTGTATTTTATAGTGATTGCATTTAATCAATGCTCCACTTTTTAGATTATTCAAATTATATTTAAGTATTTTAATTGTTGACATTTAAAAGTATCACTACAACAAAATATCTATTTAGCGACAAGATATTTTACAACATACATAAATTTGTTGCAATAAGTGATTTAGCGCGACGCATTTTTAAAGTTTGTCGCAAAAATTTTGGTGGAAAAATAAGTACAAAAAAAATAAGGCAACATAAAAAGTTGTCGCGAAATGTCGAAATGCATGACACGTAATAAAGATTGTCGCCAAAAACATGACTGGAAGCTTGGCGCCAAAATATATTTGGTGGGAAACTTATGGCAAACTTTTATTTCTTGAAACAAAGTTTTTTTGTGATGCAATAGGTCTACTTTTTGTGACAACTAATATTTGTTGCTAAAAATTCTAGGATAGAGGAAAAATTTGCGACACATATATTTGTCATTGCTCTAACTTGTAGAGATGATTGAAAACAAACAAATCGTGACATCCACAATCGTCACCAATTAATCTTTGTAATGAACAACATTTGTCACAAGTCTATTCTACATGTTGTTCATAAATAAATATTTTAAACTAATTAACAAATACATAGTAAATTATTAATTAGTATGCACAAACATGAAATTATATTTTTTTCAATAAGAATTTACTTTTTATAATGTTTTATTGTGTATAATGTATGAAGCGTAAAAAAAAATTATTTTCGCCAAAAATTCAAAAATTATTAAATTCCAATCATAATTTTTTTTTTTTTTTTGCAAAATAAATCCGCACTAAATTATCATGATGATCAAGGAAAAACAGCCGTTATTTAAATATTATTTTATTGTACAGTAGTGTATGAAGCATCAACAACAATAGACAATAGAAGGTTATTTTTGAAACATGATATTACCGGTATGTATGACAAAGCACTTTGGCCTTGATGTTTCAAAATTACAGACGAATAGAGAAACAATTATTCATAATGTGGTCAAATTATTCCAACATTTCTACCATCCACGTGAGCTAATAGGTCCCAATGTCTTATCCACTGCTTTGTTTTATATGTGTGCAAGCTCTTCTTTATTTTTTATTTTATTTTATTATTTTTTTTGTGGAGGATTAAGTTGATTACTTAATAAAATTTCAAAGTAACTTTCTAGTTTCTATTAAACCACTTAACGTAGAGAAAAACAGGGCCAAAAAACACTGAACACAGGGAATGACACAAAAATCGATATTGAACTCTAAAAGAGGTGTGACCCTCCTCTGCAGCAGCTTCAAATGTCTGATCACCAACAAAGTCTGGCACGTCGTCATCATCGTCTTCTTGCGCTATATTAGCACCAGCATCTGTGCCCGCACCAGCACCAGGTACCTGCTTCTGGAACTGATTTCTTCAAATTCTCCAAGTTATCAGGACCCAATTGATGAATAATTTGAGGAAGAATATCTTGCAATTTCTTGGTCTGAGGAGTGCCTCTAACAACCCAAGTGTACATTTGAGGATGCACTTGAAAAGAAGTATATGAAAGACTGCTATAATCTTCTACCCTTTCCCTACATTCCATCACCAGACGGCTTAAGATGAAGGTGGACTGTGAACATTTTTAAGAATTCTCCAGTTTCAACAATTGGAACACATTCTAAGACTGGAGAATTTTGAATTACCAGAGGCAGCGAATTTGTTCCTAAATTTGAAATATCTTAAAAGAATATTCTAAGCAAACAACAATTAAATGAGCTTCCTTCTGCCGAAGGCAAGACCACCGGGCAGGAGAACAAGATCACAATTACTAACGAGAAGGGTAGACTTTCGAAGGAGGATATTGAGATGATGGTTCAAGAAGCAGAGAAGTACAAGTCTGAGGATGATGAACACAAGAAGAAGGTCGAGGCAAAGAATGCTTTGGAGAACTATGCATACAACATGAGGAACACTGTTAAGGACGAGAAGAATGCATCCAAGCTCCCAGAAGCTGATAAAAAGAAGATTGAGGATGCCATTGAGCAAGCCATCCAGTGGCTAGATGGTAACCAGACAAGATGGAGGAGCTGGAAAGCATCTGCAAATGGTCAGTGTCACACACAAAAGGTCGGCATCCTTTTGTCATATGATGAACATTGGAGGAGAACACCATTGTTAGGAAAGTTCAAGCACATGGGACAAATGACATCATCCCAGTTGGTATAGAACTGAATCTCCTCCATTCTAGTTGTGTTTGAAGAGGAGCTCTTTTTAACCAAAAGTTTCAATGCACACGAAGAGACAAAATTATCTACTTTTGACAAGCATGGAGCAAGTATCTACCCTTTCTGGGCCAGAAAACAATATCAAAATACTGAAATATAGCCAGCTACATTGTCATGCACAAAGTTCACTGTCAGGTTCACATATCCAATCAAAACAAGAAAAGATATTGTGCAGAATGTTATAGGAGACAGAGAATGACAGTACTCGTTTTGCATAACACGAAAATGAACCATTGAACAACTTCTGCTTTCCCATCTTAAGAAATAATCACTAAAAAATCTCATCAAGCCTTAACAGAGAAAAACATGTTCTGTTCCTTCTGATTCATTTAATTCAATCTTTTATCCCATGAAATCAACTATTCTCCAAGACTTTCCCTGATAAATCAAGCAAGCAAAAAGTCCAGACCAACGCTTATGCTGTTAAATAAAATTGCATGTTCACTTCAAGAGATTGTGAAGATGAAACTAAGTGCCACAAAAAACTAACTAATAGCATAGAGAAATACCAGCAATGAAAAATTTAAAGACCGAAAACACTGCAATGAAACGCCGCAATCTTAGTATTAACGAGAAAGACTCAAAGCTCGTACAAACCATAAAAAGATGAAAATGTATTTATCAAGCATTACATCAGCCCATTAAGGTCCATGTTCTCCTGCGTTGACACAAACAAAAAGCATGGCCGTCTTTCATGTACATGTTAGTTGCTCAGGCACAAACAAAAAGCATGGCCGTCTTTCATGTACATGTTAGTTGCTGAGGCACATAGTTCTATGGAACATGCTGTTGGGATTTTTGTGATCTCAAATAAATCTAGGGCAGTGTGATTAATAGACCCGTTATATCTTCATGGGCTTTGAGCCCAGGATTGAATAATAATTGTATAGTCCACTGATAAGTACAATTTTGTACTTATCTTGGCTCACAAAAAGGAATGATTATGAGTACTCTGAGTTGTTTTCAGTTTAATTACATGTTGTTTTCTTATTATTTTAGGAAATAATCAAATTCAAGTATCAATCTGACGAAAAGAGAGCAACTAGAAGAAAAGGGACTCAAACTGCTAAGAAAAGAGGCCTGAAGGGCTTAGTGGGCAAATATCAAAGAAACAAAATCAGGAACAACGCCTAAGTTAACCATGCGATCGCATGGTTAACGATGGTTGCGATCGCAAGTCGTCCAGAATTTCGGCAGAACACATTTTGTACCAACCATGCGATCGCAAGGTTGGTAACCATGTGATCGCATGGGCATACGCGGCAGCGTTTTGACAGTTTTCTGATGGGATTAGAACTCTACAACTCCAAGATAAAACAACAACTTAAACACACGTCTTGGAGTCTTTGGAGAACATTACAAAAGGCAGATAACAGCCAGAAAAAGGGAGACGAATTTTAGAAACAAGATACAAGAGGAGAATTGAAGATCAAGGCACGGGATTGAAAATTCTTCAGTTAGAGTCACGGGTTGTATTTATTTTTTCTTCTTTTTCTTTCGCCGGATCATGATGAAGTCAATTATTGTCATAATTGACGAAATCATGTCCGGCTAATTTACTTTTTCTAGGATGAACGATGAAGCCTCATGATTTTTAATTAATTGGAAGTTTTTTCGTTTTAGTAATTAATTGCTTTTGGGTTGATTATTCTTTATGCAGTTTTTCTATTATTTTAATGCCTGATCACCATTAGAATATATTGTGATTTATATTGAAGTCGAGAGATTCAATATAGATTAAGCACGTGGTATTGAATAACATAGGGTCCAATAATAGATAGAGATTACTATTATGCTTTATGAAATCCATTTAGGTGTTCTTGATATTTTAATGCATGTGTTTATGTTCGAAGCTTAATTAGAGATAATGAAGTTTGCATAACATATAGAATTGATTGACCATCGAGAGAGGTTTTTGATTATTTTAGGATCGCCGATTTTTAATCTATGGTAATTATAAGCTAAAACGGTTAAACGGATATTTGATTAAAGAAAGTGTTGGTGGATTCGCAAATCCTAGTGTTAGTAGATCTTGAATTCGTTCTCGCTATTTTAAAGTTAATTGTTTGATAATTTAGATTTAATTAAAGTAGTTTTAGAATTACAAAACCACAATTTAAATCTGTGTTTCCTTTTATTGTTAGAATTTAAGTTGTTAAATTAATTAGTTAAATTAATATCTGGTCTTCGTGGGTTCGACACTCTATTTATCACTTTATTACTTGTAAACGATCCGTCCACTTGCGGGATTATAATCGCACAATATCTACTCCACAAGTGTGTTAGCCCAAATTAATGAAGGACGTGTGTGGGTCACTTGGAGATTTTAATGTACCTTTGGATCGTTGCTCAGTGACCCAGTGTGTTTGACCCGGTTGAAAGTGGGACAGCTAGGTTTAGGAAATATATATATATATATATATATTAGGGGGTATAATATAATATGAGTTATTATATTATTACCATAATATAGTTATTATATTATGGTAATAATATAATAACTCATATTATATTATACCCCCTAATATATATATATATATATATATATATATATATATTTCATAAACCTAGCTGTCCCACTTTCAACTGGGTCAAACACACTGGACCACTGAGCAACGATCCAAAGGTACATTAAAACCTCCAAGTGACCCACACACGTAATTTATATATGGTAATAATATAATAACTCATATTATATTATACCCCCTAATATATATATATATATATATATATATATATATATATATTTTCCTAAACCTAGCCGTCCCACTTTCAACCGGGTCAAACACACTGGGCCACTGAGCAACGATCCAAAGGTACATTAAAACCTCCAAGTAACCCACACACATCCTTCATTAATTTGGGCTAACACACTTGTGGAGTGGACTATACAATTATCATTCAATCCTGAGCTCAAAACTTATGAAGATATAACGGGTATATTAATCATCACTGCCCCGGATTTATTTGAGATCACAAAAATCCCAACAAACCTCCACCTTGATCCAAATATACCTGCAAACCCCAAAAGTAAAAAAATAGCTTAGTAGTTGTTAAAAAAGAATTCCAAACAAATTGGAACTTTACATACTTTTACCGAAGTTTAGAAGTGTCAGCCAACTTCTAAACTTTACCATTGTGAGCACCTTAGTGCCCATATTTGCAAGGTTATAAACTTTCAAATACCTAAACAACAACTTTAAAGCTTCCCAATGTTTGGGACTTGGATCAAATATGTACCTGCTTAAAACACTAACAATAAAGGCCAAGACTGACCTAGTGCAAACCATCAAGTACATAACGGAGCCAATAATTTTTGAGTAGGAGTTTTTACTCATAAACTCCTTTTTCTTATCATGTTCCTTAGACAAGATAAATTGGTTATCAAAAGGCACATAAGTGGGTTTGCAATTAACAATGCCAAATTTCTTCAAAAATTTAAGCACATATGGAGTTTGATACACAAATAAGCATGAATTTGACCTATCTCTATCAATCATACCAAGGAACCCTCTAGAATGTCCTAGGTATTTCATGTCAAATTCTTTACTTAACTCAACACTTATCTTGTTTACCACTTTCATGTTAGGTCCATCCAATAACATGTCATCCACATAAAGTAACAAATACACACAATCATCATTTGTGCTGTGGTGCAGGTAGTACAAACAATTATCAAACTCATTCCTCTTATAACCAAAAACATGTGAATCAAACATTCTATACCACTTACCCTTGGCTACTAGCCTAGCCTCGTATCTCACAGGCTCACTCTCAGTGGTGCCCTTTTTCACCTTATAAACCCATTTGCATCCCACTATGGATTTATCCTTAAGTTTAGGAACTAAATCCCAAGTTTGATTCCTAACAAGAGAACTCATCTCTCCTCTCATGGTACTAAACCATTCTATGGACTTCTCACTCTTTATAGCCTCCACAAAGGTATTTGGCTCTTTATCAACTAGTTCCTAATAACTAGCATAGGCTATAGTGAAGTCAGATAGTCTTTGGGGTTCCCTACATGGTCTTCTCACTTTATCTCTGGCCAATTGATAATTAGCCAAAGGATTTTGGTCAACGGGATTTTCCTCTATCACATCCTCGTTACCTTCTGCATCTATGTTCTGCTGATTTCGATGTGTGTCACTCTCCACCTCACTAAGGGTGATGGGGATGTAGGTACTCACTTTCTCCACCTCAACTAGGGACTCTTCCCTAATAGTTTCTTGCTGTTTTTTACTCTCTAGACAAGGCATATCTGACTCATTAAAAATGACATCCCTACTAATGATTATTTTCACACCCTTTTGGCTCCTATCCCACAACCTATACCCCTTATCTCCCTCTGGGTATCCTAAGAAAACACATTTCCTAGTCTTGGGATCTATTTTTCTCTCACTCTGATGAAAGAAAGCAGTACAGCCAAAAGTCTTAAGTATGGAGTAATCAGCACATTTACCATACCATTTTTCATACGGCGTATCACCATTTAAAACAATAGAAGGAGTCAAATTAGTCAGATAGCATGCAGACATAACAGCTTCACCCCAAAACAGTTCAGGCATACCAGAACTCAACATCATACATTTAACCTTATCAAGCAAAGTACGATTCATCCTTTCAGCAACCCCATTCTGTTGGGGAGTGTAAGGCACAATTTTATATCTAGTAATGCCACACTCATAACACAAATTTTCAAAGTCAGCATTGCAAAATTCAAGACCATTATCATTACACAAATATTTTATCTTTTTACCTGTCTGATTCTCCACCTGAACTTTCCAATTTTTAAATTTAATGAAAGTTTCACTTTTATCTTTCAATAGATAAACCCACACACGTCTAGAGAAATCATCAATAATAGACAAAAAATATTTGTTACCACCAAAAGTGAGATTGCTCCCGGGACCCCACAAATCAGTATGAATGTATTCTAACACTCTACTTGTCTTCTGTATGCTAGATGAAAACGATATCCTACGATGTTTTTCAAGCACACAATGATCACAAAATGGGATGTCAGACACCTGAACCTTACCAAACACACCCTTGTCGTTAAGGAACTTAAGTCCCTTAACACTAATGTGAACTAACGTATCGAGCCACATTTGTGTGTGATCAGTGTCAATGGAAGGGATAGTGGAATTTAGACCACTCATCACTTCAGCATGTGTAACATATATGCCATTTCTCCTAGTAGCTTTAAAAGCTCTAAGTGCACCCTTACACATTCTAATCATGCCATCACCAAGCCTACCCATGAAACCCGTACTCTCTAACTCCCCTATAGAAATCAAATTCCTACCCATATGCAGAACATATCTGACTTTTCTTAATGTATGCACAAAGCCACTGTCAAACTTAACAGTTACATTACCAACACTAGTAATTCTATATGCAACTCCATCCCATGCAACTACATGTCCATGATCAGCCTCATGCAAATGATCAAACCAAAACTTATTTGAAGTGACATGAAAAGATGCACCGGAGTCAAGAATCCACTCATGTATATAGGAGTTCATAGACAGGTTAATCTCACCAAGCTCAGAATTTAAAAGCATGTAAACCTCACCAGACTCATCACTAGAGGTCACTACATTTGTCTCTCTCTGATCTTCTCCTCTCTGTTTGTTCTTCTCTTTATAACACTTACTGATGAAATGTCCTATTTTTCCACACCCGTAACATTTCTTTCCTTTTGCTCTCCCATGTGACTTAGAACGACTTCTACCATTTCTATTGCTACCACTGTTTTGCCCACCTCCACTTCCACTCCCATCCCCCCACTGAGGTCTACCCCTCACAAAATGGACTTCACCATTTTTCTCTCATTTTTCTTGAACTTCAATTCTCTCTTCTTACTTTTTAAAGAGTCTATGACAATGTCAGGTGTAAGGGTCTCCCTCCCATACTTAATGGCATTCTTGACTTCCTTATATGAATCAGGAATGGCATTTAACAAAATGATAGCTTTGTTAATTTCAGGGACCGTTTCACCACAGTTTGTAATATCTTGCACAAGCTTATTAAAAATATCAAGATTGTCATCCAAATCCCTTGAGGGATCAATTTTGAAGCTAAAAAAATTTTCAAAGAGATAAATTTTATTTGGAGTGGATTGGATTAAATAAAGCTCTTCTAATTTTTTCCAAAGCTTTTATGTGGAATCAAATTTTCCAACTTTTCGCAAAACAGGGTTTAACAAATGCAATATAATAGAAGTGTAAGCAAGTTCATCAAAATCCTTTTTCTGATCCTCAGTAACATTAGGACCATAAGAATTATCAATAGCTTTTGAAACCTTTTGCTAAATCAAAATACCTTTCATTTTTTGTTGCCAAATAGAAAAATCACCTTTACCAGTAAAGACACTCAAGTCAAAACGATGTGCAGACATCTTAACAAATAAGAATACACACTAACAAGCACATCAAGATAATCACGTAGAAATACCTAAGGCCTCAATATACACCGTTTTAGATTCTCAGGGTTTCGTGAGATTCGCGATCTCAGATCAAGAGAATTGTCAAACGGGTAAAGTCCAGGTGACAGTTCTAAATAATAATGTACAAAAATAAAGTATCGCAAATAATCAGCACCAAACGAAAGCTAACACAAGTCACAATAATGGGCATATAAAATTCCTAGCAACAGGCAATGGTTATCCCCACACGGTAACCCCAAACCTAATGGCCACCCCACACGATGACCTGCTAGTACTGGAATATAAAAGAGATTAGCCAATTTACCAGAGCGGACCAAATTTGACGGTCCGTATTAAATAGGAGATATGCTAAAAAAGAAATCCAGCAGCAACAACAACCACACAAGCTGGAAAAAACCACGAAGGTTTTGCAAACGCCGAATACGTTCACTATCGAACTGTTGTCCAAGCTGTCCGGACTACCAAAATTATAACTGACCACCACAAAAGGTCAAAAATAGGACGAGGATCACAACGCCACCAGCCACTCGCTGAAATACCACCTTACGCGCCTCCACGCGCCGCCTGAAGAAATCTGCAGTCGAAAATCACGCACCATCCACGCGCCACCTCCGTTGCTCCACGCACCGCACGAGCTCCACCGTCAGCTCCGCCTTGACATCAGGAGTCGGAATATGGTCTCCGTTCACAAAGATGACATCTGCTTTGGCCAAAAAATGGACGGACAGATTTGGGCAGTTTCTTGTTTTTTCTTCTTTGTTAATCTGACGACCCAAAATTAATTTTCTTGCACTACAGAATGCCATCGAGGCTCTGATACCAATTGTTGGGAAAAATAGTTCACCGGATCTTTTATTCTTGCAAGAACAATTGACAGGGCTCAGATTAATACTGTCCAACTCCACAAAGGTAACACCAAGTTACAAGGACAAACTAAGAAGAACCTATTTCACCAAAGAAAATAAAAGGAGGAAAGGGGTTGCAATTTTCACAAAGAAAATTCAATATCAATGGCAATGGCTTGCTGAAGCTTTTTCCTGGTTTTGGCTTTTCTGCTGTTCACGTGTGGTGCTGTGAATATGGTGGTTAATTCGTGGTGATTTTTCTGCCAAACCAACTCATATATATATAGTGTAGCCATTGCCATTGATATTGAATTTTCTTTGTAAAAATTGCAACCCTTTTCCTCCTTTTATTTCCTTTGGTGAAATAGGTCCTTCTTAGTTTGTCCTTGTAACTTGGTGTTACCTTTGTGAAGTTAGACAGTATTAATCTGAGCCCTGTCAATTGTTCTTGCAAGAATAAAAGATCCAATGAACTATTTTCCCCAACACATGCAAATCCATAATGCACCTGATATATAGAGCTGGTTTTATTCCATATTTCCTTAATAACAATTTTATATTGTGTAACAGTTGATCAGTCGTGTCACTAATTTTTCCTTAATTTGGAAGGATAGACATCGATGGAAGAAACAAACAACAAATTATACACATTCCTAATCCTCAATTAGTCAGAGGAAGTACAGCAAGGAAAGAGTAGATAATCGAGAAAGAAATCAAACCGACAAGAAATTAGTAGAAGACAAAATCATTTTATCAAGAAGAAAACATTAGAAAAAAGATTTGCCTCAGAAATTTTGTTGGGAAAGTATAAATTCCCACTTCCCCTAATGCTCACATAAGTACTTCTCTTCTCTTTCACTGTCCATCTTCTCATTGCATTTGATGTTTAGATTTACCCACAAGTCAAACGAAGTAGAGGTATAAAATATGCCTAGCAGTTAATGACCATTCAAGTGTGTCAAGCACACAGGCTGCCAACACATTCAGCCCAAAGCACTTGATCATCATACTCCAATCTTATGAACCAGCTAACGCATTTATAACAAACCAAAATATGAGATACGAATACAGCTATTCTCAAAAATCTTTTGGTGTTGAAAGTACAGATCATAATACAGCTATTTATAACAACATGAATTCAGCCTGTCACTCTCATACAGCCATATTCCAAGTTATTCTATTACGCAATTTTTCTCGAGCATATATGGTGTACAAGAAACAAGGGAACACTGCTTGAAGCAAAAATAAATGCTTCAAGTAATATCCATTCTTGGTGATGAGAATTCTATGATCAGATTGGTTGTGTAGATGATGCTGACCTAGCATGAGATGCCATCCAGAATTTGCAAACAATTTTCTGAGCAATATACAAGAAGATACTTAGGCTGATATTAAAGAGTTTATAGTAAATTGAGAGGCTCTGATTGGAGATAAAGATTTGATTGAACTGTACAAGAAGTACAAGGGTAACGGGAGCAGGCTTTTCTACTGTATGCTCTGCTCAGATCCTAAGTTAGATTCAAATCAATTCAAGGATGTTATTAATGGTTTTGTTGTATGTTGTATGCTCTGCTCTGCTCTGCTCACAACTAAAACTGACCCATTTTCATCAATTGTCTCATCAATTTTATATTGTTATGTTTTGTTTTAACGAAGTGCTTAAGTAGCAGATTTTTATTCAATGGAGTTTAAGCACTACACTATGTTACCATAATTAAATAATCAGCTAGAATTGAGGCGTATCTCTAAACTCTATGAATCCATTTAATCAGTGCTTTTAATTCTAGTTTGATTATTGTGTGGATAGTGGGTAGCAAGCCTTTCTAATACTATTTATGAGATTCAGAGTCTACCCAAATCACCACAACCTTGACATCATCCTAAGTCAACCTAATCAGCTATGAGATTAAGAGAATTCTGTACCACAATTATTTAATAATAAAGCATAAATCAATGTATTATACAGCATTTTTAAGTAGTTCTCCCACACTCAAAGTTCAATATGCACGCCCTTATAACTATCTCTAGAGTCTGCATGAATCAGATGTGCTTTTATTCTACCAAGCTTTGAGGAACATTTGTTTTATTCTTACATGTACTTAATCCTATTCATGTTAGGAGATAACAACCATCCTATTAAATTTTCCTAGAAGAGAGTTGCAGACCAGACCAGTTTTATCTAGAAAAGCCAGTGATGTTTTTTGTTTCTATCTTTCCCCAAGAATTGTGATGTTGAACACATGAAATATTAATGATAAAAAAGAGAAAAATCAAATATTAATGATAAAAACAGAACAAATAAATGGTAAATGTCTAACTAGAATCTATCAATCCATAAAACGGGAAATAACTATCCCAATACTTGAAGTAAATAAGCAAATTTGTGACACCTATTTATGGTCAGCAGGCGGTGGCATGTTGAAGATTGTTGCTTCTACATGTGATTGTGAAGACATGCCCACTTGAGCCGATACGATATTCTGTATTAGTGACTCAAATTGAGATAGTCTAATACGCATATCTACTAATTCTTGCTCTTGCTTCTCTATTTGCTCGCGAAGAGCTATTGACTCAGTATCAGGAGATGTCAAATCAATAGAGTGGCTTGCGGCAGGTTTTGGACCATGTCCAAGTCCTCCAATGTAACCTCTACATTTTTCTAAAACCTCGTGCATGACCTCAAATTCACTGGGGGCTTGAGATCCCTCAGGAATAGGTTGCTCTTTAATCTCAAGCATTCTTTCCTATATAGGTCAAAAGAAAAGGAGAAAACTATATTAAGAACAAAAAATATATTAAATGTTGATGAAGAAGAATAAAAAGGTTAATATACTTACATACCTTGTCCGTGCCTCATCATTTACCCATCATTTGTTCTCGTTGTAATGAGTCTCATAATAAAGGTCTATTTCTCCTCGTGAGCTATCTTTAGTAATTGCTCTCTGTTTGAAATAATATACTTCATGTTATATAAATCGCTTTACTTTTATAAGTTGAAAAGAAAAAAATTACCCTTTCTTCAAGACCCGCAACAAATGATTTTGATCCACCACAAAGATTATATTTAATACGGTTGTGGCTTGTCAAATTGCGTGTAGTGCCTGCAATTAACTCTTATTATAATTTTGTTATTATTGTTATTATGGTTGTAAATATATTCATTATTTTAGCATTATATTTATATTATATTGTTCTAATCATTTACAAAATTATAAGATATTTACTTAAAATTACCTGAAATTCAAGGATAGACCAATATTTACAAAGTCAGTCCCAATCTACTTGCTTCACATCAGTTGGGCGATTCTTCATTGCATCATCTAATAAGTTTTCATTAAAATATTTTTCTTTCAATCTACATCGATAATCACGATATCGCCTCGCTAACGTATCATTTACACATTTAAGCATGTTGTACAATCAAATCAAGCTTGAATTTTGCCTTAAAAAGAAAAAAGAAAAAGAGTATATATATATATATATTAATAAATAATTTATAATAACATAGGAAACTAATGACTACTCACCAAAATTTTGTAAAAACATGAATTTACTTTTAAGTTACCAAAACTCGGTCATGTAAGGTATTTGTCTCTTCTTTAGGTATGTCGATTCACCTTTTGTAGCGGAGTGGAGCAAAGGATCGAACTATATAGCCACACTCACTAGCCAAACGTGCTTGCTAATTTCCAATAGCTCTTCCTAACTTTTGAGAAATATCTAATGATATTTTCCCTGGTGCATTGACGATATCATCGGGGCCCTTGCCTCTTGTAGGGCCACGTCCCTTCCTCTTCAAAGAATGATCAGAATCTATAAAATAAAATATTTAAAGAATGAGATTCTATAAACAAAATAAATAATACATAAAATTATATCAATTTAAAGTATACGTTAAGATAATTTTATATCATAAATATTAAGATAAATTAATACCGGCAGAATTAAGAGTGATATGAGGTGCCAATGTGGTTGCATGTGATGAAATACGTTCATATGGAGCATGGGTCTGATGCTGAGATAATGAGGCAAGAAACTGAAGATGTTGGAGTAATGGAGTAGGAATCTGAACATTAGTAGTTTGAGACAATGAAGTAGAAATCTTAGCTTGAGGAGTTGTCTGGGATAATGAACCCTTGTATGATGCCTTTGATGACGGAACTTCTGCAATCAGCTCGCACGAGGTGGCAATAACTCTCTTTTTCTTGCCAGGTCTTGTTCGAAATATCATTATCTGTAAAGAAAAAAAATTCATATATATATATATATATATATATTGTCCAAAAAATCCAGAAGCAAACAAGTAATCTGCTGAACATTTGGAAAATCCATTTAATATATTGTATCAAAGAAAAGTGAAGCTTGTTGGTATATACATGCAAGGTGTTGGCCTGACGTAAATGAATTGAACGTCACAACTTACAAGTTTGCCTGAAGGATGAAACCTTTCCAGCTAAAAGTTCATATGCTTAGTTTAGTCTCTCTTCGGTATTTTGATTACTTAGAGTATAGTAAAAATAGAACAGAGAGTGAGAATAGTGAACTGAATAATTGTGGAGGCGAAAATTTAACTATCTTCTTTAAGTCATCTTCCTGACACTTGACTTCTTACCTATTCTGCTTCACTATTATGTGGTCTTTTTTTTTTGCAGGAAAGAAACGTGACCATGGAGTCGAGATGGTTAAATCATTTCAAAACCCAAAATATTTATTGGATAAAACAGCACATAAGAAGATTTTGATTTTTTTTTGAGAAGATCAGAAGCAGCAAGTGGTTAAATAGATGCTCCAGATTCTGGTAAATAAATGATAGCCTTGGAGCTTGCTCAACATTATCGATCTGGTATGCCATACGAAGATTTTGAATCGGATGACGATAGTGATGCTTAGGACGGAGATGGGATAGAATCCTCAGATGGATAGAAAATTCTTCAAAAAGAATTATCTACGAGAACTTTAGATGATATTTCTGATGAGGTAACTTACTTTACATCAGACCATCAGCTTGCAGGTATCAACATAATTATATGGTGTTATTATATAATCAAATTTGAAAATGTGACGCCTTCAGATTTCAGCTTAAAGGCGCGCACACACACACACAGAGACAGAGAAATGAAACTACATGTAGAGAATGAAGATAAAAATGGGGTGTTTAAAAAAAGTTGGAAATCCTATATTTCTTGTTTTTTCAATTTTGTCTTGTACAAAGTGTATTTTGCAAAACTCATCACCATAGACTTATCAACTGCCTATAGCTGAAGAAGCTGAATTGATATCTGTTTCAGCTTTGGAGATCAGAATTCTAATTGGGAATGATGTCTATAGCTGAATAATGCTTTTGGAAGAAAAGTACTGGAAATAAAGACTTAATGGGTGCCCTGTTGAGAACATACTGGTTTAAGTACTCTCTTGTTATTTTATTTTTGCCATTTCTGTTAGATGTCTAATGTATCAGCAATGGAGAACAGATGCTAGTTGTACCTGATGCAAAGTTGCAATATTTTGCTTATGTCTTAAATTTTAACAACTTAAGAAAGATGTTGTCATTCAGGCAAAGAGTTATCTCCCTTATTTTTCCTTATAGCAAGAACATATATTCAAGTTCTTGTGTTTAAAAAATTAAATTGCTGCGAAATTTTTAGATTGATTGGACACAGGAGCATGTTAGTTGCTTTTGATATTTTAGTAGATGTAGTATTGAAGCGAATATAGTGAGGAAAAGTGACTTATGTAGCACAATAGAAATTGTCCAAGTATAAGACATAGAGAAGTTGAGCTAAGACCAGAAAACTGACTTTTGTAGCAGACCAGTGAGTCTGCAAGCAATCCGGGAGAGAAATATTCACTCTCTGGAGCTCACCGGGGCTTATTCTATTTTGGAAAAACACTCTGTAATAGTTACAATTATTCAGTCCATGATTCAAACATTAAACGTGTAAAATCACTGACATTTCAGATTATGAAGGTTATTCTCCTTAGGATTTAAATGAGATTGAATGAACCATAAGCGAGTATTCACCAAAAGACTATGGCCAAATATTTTTTACCCTTCAATTCCTTGTACTAAAATTATGCAATATGTACACAGGAAAGCAAATGTAACGTACTAATACACAATTGATGCAATGATTCATTGCAGGAGTGTTTTTATGTCTCACAACAAGAAGCCAAAGCAAGTTATAACTCCCCTTAATTACAACAAAAATGGTCTCTATTTTACCACAGAAATCTAAAGCTTGTTTTATCAGAGGTCTTTGTTCTTTTACAAATTACACCAGTATTCCAATATAATTAGGCAGACTTTTCTCACACCCTACAATCCTGAAGATAGGTAAAAAGCTAACTCATGTCATCTCCAATTTTTCCAAGTATCCGAAGGGCAGGGGTAAGAACAGAAGTAGATGAATACTATGTACAGTAATTGATTTACATATATGAGAAAGCTGGAAAGATTCTTAAAACACAAAATCCTGACCATGTTAGAATGCAAATACAATATAAAACACACAAGAATCACATAATTACAACATGTTAAAATAACCCATGTAATTGATTCAAAAACGAAATTAAAGTAATAAATGAATACAAGAATTCCTACCTTAGTTCAAAACTTGAACAGAAAACACAAGCCGAGATGTATGGGCAATCGATCAATTGAACACCGAGTTTGCTTATTTATAGATAAAGAAGAACAATGGATGTTTGATTTATGTACTTGGGTTTTCAGAATGTAAATTTGGTAAGATTTTTGTGGTATTGGATTGAGATGGAAAAAATATAATCGTTTTCCTTATCAGATTATTGACATTGATTGCGGGAGAATCTTGGCGGGAGAAGTTTGGCAGGCGCAGTGTTTGTGTTTGGTAGATGTTCTCCAATTGGTTTTTGTACCTCTATTGAAATGTTTTGTGTGTGCGTGTATATATATATATATATAATATTATATTCTTGAATTGTTTTTTGTGTAGTGTATATATATATATATATATATATATATATTAATTATCTTTTCTTTTAATTTTTTATTTTATTATATGTGTCTTGGTATAGTTAAGCAAGTACTCTATTTCATAAATATTCTCGTTGATTAACAATATATATATATATTATTTTACCAATTTGAAATACCAAGTTGAGATCCAGTTTCCTGATCCCAATTCTGGACACTTGTTCTTCTTGTAGCAAATATTTTCATAAGGTAAAATCTAATCCATTTGAGCATTGATATTATTGGTTTGTCCCTAGCTGCTATTATCATCCCGTTGAAGGACTCACAAATGTTGTTTACCAACAAGTCACTTTTACGATGCTCATCAAATTGTGATTTACTCCACTGTTTTGATGGTTTGTCTGCTAACCATTTGTAAGCTTTCTCACGAGTGCCATCATTTTCTCCATTTCTATATTAGACGCATTAGCCGTACTTGCTCTAGTTGCTGCCCACAACAAATTTTTCAATGCAGTTCCTCTGTTGGTTGCTTTGAAATTGTTGTGAAGGTGTCTAACACAACACCGATGTTGAGTGCTCGCACTTGGACTGAAATGCTTGGACAAGTCCATTTTGTTTGTCAGTCATGAAGGTCCAAGCTGCAAGTCATGAAGGTCCAAGCTGCAGAATTGATCATTCCAATGTCGTGACACAATAAATCCAAAAACCATTCATAACTCTCTCTCTCTCTCTATTTTCAAACTCTATTACTGAATAGGCGATGGGAAACATGGCATTATTCCCATCAATACCAACGACAGTCAGTAATTGGCTCTTGACACCCATCTAGCCCTATGAAACACCTACAACCATCAGTGAAGCCTCTTTTGCATGCCCAAGGAATATATACAACCTCTTGAAAACTGTTCCAGACGCACAATTCAATCGTTGTACCTTCATTTGTTATCCTCAACTCCTTGCAATAGTCCCACAACATCCTGTATTGATCTGCTGTATTTCTTTTTATTACTTGGAAGCATCTTCTTCTGGTCCTGTAATATTGGTGCACTGAAACATCAACCATGCAATCTTGCTTGACAACCTCAATGAAGCTTTCGTACTTCCATTCTGGGTTTGATCTAAAACTCCCTACAAACTTCTTCGAAAAATAATTTGAATTTCCCACATATTTTTGGAAACAACTACACATGTGTGCTTATCTATGAACTTGTTCACGTTGAAGCTTATTTTATCCTCTTACACCGCTCATACATTTCCCAAGGACAATGATGCTTGTACCTCATCCGTACCCCGGTGCTATCATTTTTCACGTATTGTATAGGCCTTCCATTATTGAATACTCTCCCAATGTTACCCTCAGAACTTGCACAGTTTCGAATTTCATCCCTACATTAAAGTTATAGAATTAGTGAAAATACTAATCTAGACTTATATTGAATGTAGTGAATTGAGTAGTGAAATTAAACTTTATATTGAATGTAGTGAATTGAGTAGTGAAATTAAACTAACACAAAGAAAAACATGGATCACTCATATCTATCTTGGGATTGAAAATTGGTTCTCTTACCCTTCTACGAGGTTCATTCGCATCGTCATTGATGTTTATACTTTCCATCTCATATGATAAACCTTGATCAGAATAAACATTATCAACTTCTGGTTCATCCCAATTAGAGTCAATGTGGTCAGGAGCTTGATTAACTGGTTGTTCAGTACCTTGTTCATCATCAAATGTGGCAACAACATGTCCGTCCTAATTGAAGTCAATGTGGTCTTATGTATCAACTATTGGTTCATCCCAATTGAAGTCAACTTCTTTTGATTCGTCAGTTACCAGTTCGTCCTAATTGAAGTCAGTATTTTGAGTTATTTTTTTAGTAGCTGTTACTCATGAGAATGCTGATCTTGTACTCCAATCGTTACATCAAAGTGGTTTGATCTACTTGTGGTTCTACAACTTCTGTTGAATGCTCATCTTCCCTAGCAATATTGGCATCTTGTTGAGTATTGCTATGTATGTCACCTTTTCATTTTGTTGAAGTTCTTGTTCTTCATCCAACTCAATAATGACAACATGACATTCAAATGTGCTTACCCATTTGAAATACCAATCTTGGTCGATTTTTTCTCCCGAAGAAAATTCTTCTCCAGAATAAATTTCTTCATCCTCAAATGCACCGTCCAACTGACTAGGGTCTAATGGCTCGAGAACTGTCCCGTTCTCATAAACTATTATCACAACTCTTTTTCTCTTTTGCTCAGTTCAAGGACATGCAAATTAACTGGAATAGGGTAATCCCATTGCACATAATGAGGCATAACCGATGGTATAAGATACATTTCAATTGTCCACGTATGTCCAATGTCTTGAAGCATTTTTTTCATATGCTGGTCTATGGTCAGTCTCATTAACCCATGCATCAAATTCAGTCTCATTAACCCATGCGTCAAATTCAGTCTACTCCTTCTATATGCATAACCCATTGATAAATGGAATTTCATCACATTCATCACACGATCCAACACCATCGTAGAAAATTAACTCATATAACAATTATCGATGTAGTCAACCTTGCCACCTTCGTATAAATTGTTTCCGTCCCTAGTCACAAAACCCTCAACATGGAATAATCTTATCGTGAATTGCTCTATATTGTTGTCTCATGCAAATAGGGATATTAAATGCATTACAATATAAACTACGTACCAAATGGGGACCACTTACAGTAAAAAGGTGAAACATGAATGCAAGTTGACATGTATACAACAAACATACTCCAACATATTCACACTACAAGACCCTACATTCATTGAAACAAAAAAACCTTGTCCCACATTTAGTCAACAACAATGGCATAATTCTACAATAAAGTAACAAATAAATATTTACCCCCACAAATTGTAACAAAAAACAAAATTTAGCAAAAGTCCAGTACGAATTTAAAAACATAACATAATCAGGTGGAGGGTAATCTCTACATAGCATTTTTTTCAGTGCCTAAGGCAACAAATGCAAGAGAAAAACCAATAAATCAGAGTGTAAACACTTCTGAGTTTGATTTTCGCAAAATACTCCAAAATATTTGGGAGAAATTACATTAACGTAATGAAAATTGAACAATGTGATTTGGTAACTTCAATATTCTCATTATATCGCACGAATTGAATTGATTTTGAACAATTTGACTTCGGGTAAATAGCATCAGACTTAGATTTCAAGGATTTAGGGTTCAGGTGGCCGTTAATTTTCCATTATTTTGTTTTTTTCCTTTAGTTTAGTGATTAAAGACTTAGGCTGGACAATTTTGCCCTTCAAAAGATCTTTACATGAGATGCGCATGAATTTGACGTTTTCCGTCCAAAAATGACACATTTGAAAGGTTATGGACTTCAATCGCTAGAAAACATAGGTTAAGGACTCCATCGTTACAAGGTTCAAAGTTCAAGACCCATAGCACTATTTACCCAATTGTTTTCTATTGTGTTGAATTGTATAATAATAAATAAACACGTACTTAGTCTGCAATATCTTAAAAAATTTATAAATGTTAATATATTAGTTGTTTAATTTTTATGTAATAATTTTTTTATCATAAATATATGCATATAAACACGCACACATAAGACACAAGGAGGAAATGTTTTGTAGAGATAGCAAAATGTCTCGTCCTACATTATTCTGCCTCGAATGGGGTAAAGATTTGAATCTGTCATGATTATTATTTTATGTTTAAAAATATTAAATAAGTAAATAAGTAAACGTAAGAAGAAATAGAGGTATTTTAAATCTTCGTCTCATTTTGTTTTGTAGCCATCCGTGACGAAGTGTGGGATGCCTATATGACTAAAAATGTTGTTTTGTAGTTATAATTGTTGTAAAATATGGAAAAAAAAAAGTATTGATGATCAGATTTAGATATTTCTTACCTAGTCTACAAGTGTTTGAAACTATATATATGTTGGTCTATTGTTATAATGAGACCTTAAGTAGTTGGAAAGAATAAATGAAAATATAACATATTATATTTTCTAGATCATCGCACAAAACAATATAAGCCACAAGTTCGACATATAATTTATTTGTAAGTTGTACAATATACTGATGCATTTACTAATTAAAAAGATAAAACTAAATCTCATACAACCAGCTCTAAATACTCTAATTTATACTGACATCCTTGAAGGATAATTCATTAATACTATATCTGGTAAATTAATGATACGCCAGAAGCGTTGTGATATTTGATTCCAAAAATTCTCAAATTAAAAATGGAGTCAAGTGTAAAGATGGCTCTGTTGAAGACGCATATACTATTGGAGAGTATATAGATATAAATAATTGTAAAATCCCATAAGGGGTTCAGGTACCTGAAATATTGAAAATGAAGATATCTCAATATGTTATGTAATTATGGGAAAGAAATGGAATAAAAAAGAAAATATTGTTGACAACACTTTTGTATATAATGTAACGCTTCATATTATGAAAAGTAGCAAGGATTTTGAAGGAAATCTGTCAAATAATTAATTGGAAAAAATAAAAGCATGCAATCCAAGTAAATTAAACTTACTAGAGAAACCTGAAGTTTTTGGACCTACAGTTCGAACAACTAAAGATATATACTTATGCGAAAAAAGAAATGAGAAAAATGAAGTTGTAACATGTTATGCACGACTCTTGACGTCATGAATTTTGCAAATGCATATGTAAAACAATCACAAGACGATATCTTGTTAATCTGTCAATGCATGACACTTGATATGCGTATAATAAATATAGTTATAACCAACTCATCTGGCATGACGTATAACATTATGTAAATCTAGAGAATTTAATATGCCTGAAATATATAGTTCAACTTTTCGAGAACTTAATCGATCAAAGTAGAGATCTAAAGTAATATTATAATGAGGGGGAGTAAATATGTATTGCACTCTTTTTCTCTATCGAGGTTTTGTCCCATTGAGTTTTTCTGACAATTTTTTTCATAGCATATTCAAAGAAATAACGTACTCTTCTTCTTTGGCTGGGATTTTTCCGACATGGTTTTTCCTAGTAAGGTTTTAATGAGACATATTTTTTACGTAATGGACATCCAATAAGAAGTATTATAAATATCATAGTTATAGATGTCCATAACCTACAATACATTTACCCTCAACATAACTCTATAGTTATACTCTCAAGTGTTACGAATTGTATATGCGACCCCTAAAGGGAACAACAACAAAATCGATTTTTTTAATATAATTGCATCAGACTATCATGCTCACTACAGTCAACCAAAGATAATGTATGAAGATGATATTGCTTGGATGTTATAACATGGAGTATATTTCACCAGAATTATTTTATACAAGTTTTAAAAAGATTATTACATTGAAGATATTAACGCATGGGATATAGATAGCTCTATACAAGAATTTTCATTGATTGACATCAGGGGAGTAGCTGTACTCTTTTTCCTTCTTTCAAATTTTATCTTATTGGTTTTCCTGACAAAGTTTTAACGAGGCAGTATTTTATTACTCAAAATTTTTAATAATTATTTTTTCTTCCTTCGTTTGGAATTTTTTTTTTTTTTTTTGGTCCTATTGGTTTTTACCGAACAATGTTTTTAAAGAGTCAGTTATTGTATTGATGGTTATCAAAGGAAGAGTGTTGTAAAATATGAAAAATAATATTGTTGACCATATTTAAATATTTTTTACTCTACAACCATTTTAACGCCCCACCCCCCCCCCCCCCCCCAACACACACACACACACACACACACATAATGAAATACACTCTTCTAGTTTATAACAATAATTACTAATTTTTGGAATGAAAATTCAACAAATTGTAAAGTTCGTAAAATGGATATTTTTGCAGTGAATATAATTTTATTTATTACAAGAATCCACACTGAAACAATAGAGATTTCGTAATAGTTTTTCTCTTTCGAAAATCTTCAATAAATCCAAAAGAATTTTAGTGTGGACACTGTGGTGGAATACTCTGTTCATTTCTGAAAGGTGGAATACTCTGTTCATTTCTGAAATAATTCTCTGGATCAAACCGGTATTTCACCTCTGCCAATTTCTTGAAATTATGTTTGAAATACATATGACCCCAAGTAGCAGCAGCTTTTGAGTAACTTGCATTTCCACTCAAATCCTTTCCCAAATCCAAATCCCTATAATTCAAATAAGCTGTTCTTGGCTTGGGAATATAATTTCCCACAACATTATAAAGTCTTTTAATCCATTCCAGATTATTTCTAGCTTCCTGATGCCCACGTTTTCTCCAAGTTGTGTAGTATAATAGGTTAAACAAAGTTCCAGCTCTGTGTGGAAATGCCGTTTCATGTTCTGAAATTTCACTCAATCTTCCACCGTATGGTACCAAAATCAATAACCTTTGTTCTCCACCTAGATGCATAAATGTATCCCAAATTGTTTTCAAGCCTTCTCTTGATATGGGTTTTGTTACAAAATCTGATTTTGCTTTGAAAAACTTTGGTTTGTAATTGAGATGCCTGTTTAGTAAATCTGGAACAGACTCTCCCCTTTTGTACCCGTCGTCGAAATATAATGCAGATTCGATCCAGGTGAGTTCCTTGCAATCTTCGGCTTTCAAATTAAGTTCTGGGAAATGCTTTTTCATTATTGGCATGAGTTGGTGAATTTTGCCTTGATATAGGGACTCAAATATAGCTTCAACTGTGGGCATTCCTCTCTTGTCCTTTCCCATAACAATGAGTATTCTTATGAAAATATCTTTAGGCAAATGATTTATTATTTTCTGCCACTTTTCGATTAGTTTTGTAGCACCTTGTTCTAAGGTTCTTTTAACGGTGAAAACTGTCACTTTAGGAGGAACATGGACTAATTTGAGTTTCCATGAGACAACGACGCCAAAACTTGCAGCCCCACCTCCTCGTATGGCCCAAAAAACATCCTCTCCCATGCCTTTTCTGTCGAGAAGTGTGCTATTTGCCTTGACTATTAATGCATCAATAACATTGTCTGCTGCTAGACCGTATTTTCTCATCAGTGTACCCTGTCCACCTCCACTTATATGGCCTCCTACCCCTACACTACGACACAACCCGGATGGAAAAGCTAGAGTCCCACTTTTGTTTGCAATGTTGTAGTAGACCTCACCTAACGAAGCACCAGCTTCAACCCATGCTGTCTTGTCTGTTACATTAACATCGATTTTTCTAAATTGTCCGAGATCAAGAAGGACGAATGGTCCTCTACGATCCAAATACGATAGGCCTTCATAGTCGTGGCCCCCACTTCTAACCCGTAGATCGAGATTGAATCTTTTGGAACACATAACCGCCCCTCTTATATGATCAGAATTATGGGGCGTTATTATATAACGAGGCTTTGATGCATCGGAGGAATTGAACCTACGGTTTCTTAATGTTGATTGGAGAATAGGCCAATAGGATTGTGCGGATTGGGTGTAGAAGAGTGAGCCTAGCTGTCTGGGAAATATAGTAGGTTCATGCAGTAGGCATTCATAGAATTGATCATCATCCCAAGACAAAGGTTGGTCTTGAGAGGCAACTAAGAAAGGTAAAGAAAATAGTGCAAATATTATTGAACCTATAGGAGCCATTTTTGGTAAATCTCTTGTTCTTTTTCATTGTTTGTTCAATGGAAAATGTTGTGTAATATATAGAGAGAATGTATGCATCCAATTTTAAATAGTGATGTTTCAGAAGTAAATGAAAATGGAGGTTTTAATAATTAATATTAATATTAAATTGAAGTATATGTTACTAAATACATTTACTTAGGGAAATAAATGCTCTCCCAAAACGCATGACATAAGAAACCTTATATGTTTTGAACTTTTATGGGTTAATTCACTAACGGTGACGGAAATTATCTTAAAATTACAAAACGTTCACTGAAATTCAAAAGTTGCAGCACTGGTCACTAAAGTATATAATCATTTCTCAAACGATCACTCTGTTAAGTTTCGAACTTGAGATGATGACATGGCACCGTTAAGTGATGATGGCACACAATATCACGTTATTTATTGTAAGGTAGTCTATGTACACTATATAATATTCAGTTCAATCCCTATATTTTCAATTATCTTTTAGTTAAGTGTTCCAAAAATTGCATCTTAGATCCTTAATCTTTTTATATCTTTAGACTTTGGTCTCCAAATTTTTAATTATTTTTCAGTTAAGTCATCAAAAAATTGCATCTTAGGTCCTTCAACTTTTACATCTTTAAACTTTGGTCTCTCCAAATCCTTGATTTTAGTAGCCAAAATAAGTGTAATTTTAATGGTCAAAATAAGTGCACTTTTAGTTAAATCTTTGACTTTACACTATGGTTTTCACCTAAACGAACAAAATAACATAATAAATAATAAACTACTTGACAAAACTCACAAATATCTACTTTTATTGATCACAATAAATGCAAAATCTACACTTATCAATTGGAGTTGTCAAAAATATACAAATATATATTTCATTGACAAAAAGTGCTTTGACAAAATCCGTACTTATCACTTTTAGTGCCTCCTTTTGCCCTCAAACAATACATTTCATTCTCTTCTCGCCATCACCTCTTCTGTCAATCTTCTTCTCGCCGTTATTTTTTGTCCAAGTGTCCAAATGTACTTTTTGTCAATGAAATATATTTTTGTCAACTCCAAGTGATAAGTGCAAGTTTTGCACTTATTTTGACCATTAAAAGTAGATATTTGTAAGTTTTGTCAAGTATTTTATTATGTAATTATATTATTTTGTTTGTCTATGTGAAAAACACAAGTGTAAAGTCAAGGATTTAACTAAAAGTGCAAATTAAAACTATATTTATTTTGGCCACTACAATCAAAGATTTGGGGGACCAAAGTTTAAAGATATAAAAAGTTGAAGGAACTAAGATGCAATTTTTTGAGGACTTAATTGAAAGATAATTAAAAATTTGGAGACCAAAGTGTAAATATGTAAAAAATTGAGGACCTAAAATGCAATTTTTGAAGGACTTAATTGAAAGATAGTTGAAAATATAGGGATTGAAGTGAATATTATATAAAGCACATGGACGTCCATGCAATAAATAACGGTTTATTGTATGCCATGCTATTACTTAACTGTGTCACGTCATCATTTCAAGTTGGAAATTTAACAGAGTGACTGTTTGAGAAATGATTATATACTTTAGTGACCAGCACTGCAATTTTTGAACTTCAGTGACCGTTTTGAAATTTTAAGGTAATTTTAGTGATTGATAGTGAAATTAACCCTACTTTATTCTTAATCTTTCATTTTTGGAAGTCATTTTCTATTCAGATAAAACAAGAAAAATAAAGAAAAGGACACAACAAATTTTATTTTATTTTTTATTTTTTTATTTTTTTGTTGGTTTTCTCCAATTTCTTTTGTTTATTTAGAGAAGGTAAATTCGTCTTTTTTACTCTACCTTGATAGATTGTTTGAACGAAAACCATCGTAACGATCAGAGAAGTGAAAAAATGAAAGGTTAGGAACAACACCATCGAGAAATAAAAGTTGGGATATAAGTGCAAATGGGTCAAGGTTGGTGACAACAACTTCAAAATTTCAAAGAAAATGGAAGGATGAAAAGCAAAGATGAGTACATTCTTTTAATAAATAAAACGAAGAAGTATGCATGTTAGACACTGATATTGCGAATGTCTCTAATGATTAAAAGATGCTGGAAGATGATGAAATGCCGAATGCTTATAACAGTGAAAATTATAAGGGACAAGACAAACTTATAAGAATCCTACAACATAATAATATACTGTCTTATTAGTTGTTACATGGGTAGCAAAGTGTTTTTAGTGAATCAATCTCTTCCCTCTTTTTCGATTCATCAAAGGAAGAGTTGGGATGCTCTGTTCATGTCTGAAGAAATTATCAGGATCAACTTTAGTCTTTATTTTTACTAGTCTGTTGAAATTGTCCTTGAAATATCTGGTACCCCACGCACTTGCTTCTATGAAACTAGTACCATTTTTGTTCATACCTAATTCAAGATCCCTGTAATTCACATAAGCTTCTCTTGGGAACATGGAAGCATATGGAGCCATGTAATTGTACAGTCTCCTCATCCACTCCATGTGCTTCGTCACGGATTCTGGTTTATCGTCGTCCCATCGGCTAAGGTATTGTATCTTAAATATGACACCTTTTCTGTGAGGGAATGGAATTTCAGATTCTGAAATTTTACTCATCATGCCACCATAAGGAGTCCATATCGACAATGGTGATTCTTCTTCAAGAATCCTTTTCCATAGCCCTTCAAGTCCAGTCTCCGGGATTGGTTCTTTTATGAAGTCTGATTTGGCTTTGAAGTAGTCCTTGAATAAGGACTTCCCTTGAAGCAAAACTTCAGGCGGTGTATTCCCCGGGTAACCACCAATATACATCACTGATTGGATCCAGCTCATTTCAGTGCAGTCCTTTTGTGTCAATCCCAATTCGGGGAAACTTCCTTCCATTATTTGGAGCAATCTATCGGCTCTGCCAAGAAATAAAGCTTGGTACAAATTTTGGACCGTCTTCTCGCCCTTTAAAATGATGACTCTGATGAACAGATCCTCATCAAGTTTATCAACAACTTGTTGCCATCTGTGGAGAATCTTTGTAGCACCTTGTTCCAAGGTTTTTGGAACAGTGAAAACCGTGACAATTGCTGGAACAGGGACTAATTGGACTTTCCATGCGAGTATGATTCCAAAACTAGCTCCACCACCACCTCTAATAGCCCAGAAAAGATCTTCCCCCATAGATTCCCTATCAAGAAGTCTGCCGCTGGCATCAACTATTCGTGCATCGACAACATTGTCAGCTCCGAGGCCATATTTCCTCATCATGGAACCATATGCTCCTCCAGTTATGTGCCCTCCAATTCCTAAGCTGGTGCAAAGTCCAGCAGGGAATCCATGAGTTTTGCTTTTCTGTGAAATTCTGTAATAGAGTTCACCAACAGTAGCACCAGCTTGAACCCACGCGCTGTTGTCCTGTATATCAACGTGAACAGACCTGAGTTTTGATAGGTCTACAATGATAAAAGGTTGTTCCAATTCTGACATATACGAGAGACCTTCATAATCATGGCCTCCACTTCGAATTCTAAGCTGAGTCCCCGCCTCTTTTGAACATTGAACAGCGGCCTGAACATGATTTTCAGTTAATGGGGTGAAGATCAGCTGAGGTTTGGCCACAGAAGGCATCAAATACCTTAAATTCTGCGCAGAAGATTGCAATATGGAAGTAAATGAAGCATTGTCAGGGGCATAAAAAGCTGTTGAAAAAGGGATAGAAAGCTCGGAATTGAGAGAGATGCAAAAATAGAATTTTTCTTGAAGTGATTGTGAAGTAGCAGCCCAAGAATTTGATACAAGAACTAAGAATAATGTAAGAATAACAAAATCTGATGATACCATAATGATAATGTTACTAGATTTTAGTGATTTTTCTTTTGCTTTTGTGTTGAGAAGTGTGAGACGGTAAGTCCTATTTATGCATTTTTATGGTCGCTTGCTGACTCTATATATGACATAATGCCAACGTAATGTCAAGATCTATATGTTAGGTACCTTGAAATGATGAGTTTAAGAAAATCTGCTTCAAGAAGTTCCAAGTTTGTCCACTTTTGACTCCAAAATTTACGCGCTTGGAATTTGCTTAGAGAAGATTTTCAATGTATATTCACATTTCTTGCCTTCCACTTACAATTTGTGCCTCTTTGTTGCTTCAAGATTGCGTCTGAGTGGCGAAAATAGTACCTTCACCAATTCTTCATTGAGACCTCAAGGGTTGGAATATTCGCCCATGAACTCTAGAAGAACGATCATCAAATGTGCACATTGCATTAGGCGTTAAGCCATGATCCCTTCTCGCTCTCACATGAACAAAACAAACATATATATATTTATATTGTGATTCACGGGAGTTACGTTCACTCACCTCTACATATTTTCATTAGATAGAGGATAAGAGTACAAGTTTTTTTCTTGCACCTCTCACACATTTAAATTTGCCCCCTTTAACAAATGTATGCAATACGATATACCTACGCATTTAGCTTTAATATTAAAGCGATAGGCAGTCAATAGGATAAGTGGACTATAGAATTAGGCTCCAAAAAATTCACATTCGCGTTCGTCAATTCATTATAGACTCTTTTAGAGTTGGAATTGTAGTTTCAAATTCAAGTTGGTTCAAGAAGAAACGAACTAACAAACGTACAAAATTATTATGATTTATGAGAACTACGTTCATTTATCGATATATGTTTTCATTAGATAGAAAAAATGAGTACAAGTTTTTTCATGCGCTTCTCGCATATTTAAAACTACATCCTTTAAACAAGCAACCTAATACATGTATATGGAATATACAATATACACCATATCGAGTCTCAATAAGTTGGCAATGGAATTCGACTCTACAAAATTCAACCTCCTTGGAATAATGTTCACAGTTCACCCACCCACTCACCGCCCCACTCCCCCCACCCGGGGCAAGACCAACATGACTTTGGCATGTGCTGACTGCTGCTACCTCGTTCTTGATTACCATGTCAAGTGTCAACACAGACACACAGTAACAGTTGTCAACTTCATCAGGAAATTCAACTTTTTTGGGTTGAATTTTATATCACTAAGCAGAATGGGCATTTTCATAGAGGCCAAAGTTGATTGCGGAGATTGTGGCAGTGACTCGTAAAGCTCTTTTCTTTATATATTATATATTTATTTCATATTTATTCTTTATTTTATGTAAGATTTACTTATAAAATATTCTAACAAAATAACAGTTCGTATGAGAATTTATATCTTGAATAAGTTTTCTTTTTAGAATAGTCCAAAACCTTTATATGTAGTCTTTATTCGATATGAGATTTACCATTGAAATATGATCGTTTGAAAATACCAATTTTGGAATAAATAGACCATATATTTTACACGTTTGAGCTTAATAAGCTATGGTATCATATTAAGAGCATGTTTGGAAAAGTTTTTTATAAACTTTTATTTTTTTGGGTCAAAATCATTTTCAATATTTTATGGACTCACAACTTTTATCAACTTTTAAACAATATATTTCACCCAAAAAAATTCAAAATCTCCTAAAAAAACTGCTTTTAAACTTTACCAAAGAAACACTAAAATTGAGAATTTTATCTTAAAACGTTAACCTGTTAAAAAAAGTAGCACAAACCGTTATATATTCTTACGCGTTTTTATATCTAACCATGTGAGATATTATCTTAAGATTTGCTTATAATAGTATTTACAAATAATTTCGTTGATGTCACTTGGTGTTTCTGCATGAAGTCGCAAACAATATAATCAGGGGCGGATTCAAAGGGGAATTTAAAAAAAAATAAAATTTTCATAGTTTTTCAAAAAAAAAAAAAACAAATTCTATACTAAAAAAAAAAAGTTTTTGTGCCAAAAGGAGCTTAACACACTTAGAGCTCCTTGTATCCGCTATTCTCCTCCATCTAGTGGAGAGTTTATTTTGTCTATTTGGACACTTGTCCAAATGGGATTGGAGGAGAAAAATGTGATTTACTTTTTCACTTTTTCCTCTTCTAATCCTATTTGAACACTTGTCTAAATAGGTAAAATAAACTCCCTACTAAGTGGATAAGAACATTTTCTCCAAACCTAAAGACAATTGTGCATGGGCCATATAAATTTACCCTCGAAAGGAGCATGTAATAATTTAAGCTTTCCACAAATATCTCCGTTGATTAAGGTTCAATCTGAATTTTCAGTTCAATCATGCAAAGAAATGGTAACTAATTACATACATAAATTAATACATATTATAACGTTTATGTGATTTTCAGATAGGTTGTGCTTTAAATTAAAGTTTAATGCTCATCAAGATGGTAATCTTGGCTTAGAAACTTTAGCAACTCAAATTTTAAACTATTTAGAAACCAAATTTTGCTTTAAGGCAAGGTTTTGTTTATTTCATATTATTTTAGACTTTTCTTTAGTATCATTTATTTAATAACATAATTGACAGTCTTGAAATTATTTTTTAAATTTTTATAAATGGTAAGTGATACAAAATATGTGGATAAAAAATATATTTAAATAACTTAAATTCCAAACATGGGCTTAGTTTCTTGTGTGTATATATATTAGGAGTGATCTCCTATTTTCAGTGGACAAATGTTATCTTGTCTACATCAAATGTGGCACTTGCCTATTGGATGAACTATCTACTTATGTGGACAATTCACTCAATGAGCAAGTGCCACATTAAATGTGGTCAAGATAACACTTGCCCACTGGGAGTAGGAGTTCACCTCTCATATAATGATCTACTCTCCATGGTGGAGAGTAGATATAAAGGCCACCGAACATGTGTCCGGTGGCCGTTGGATGAGTGCTTGACTTTTATGTCAAACACTTTTTCATTACCCAATGGCTACCGGACACGTGTCCAGTGTCCTTTATATCTACTCTCTATAGTAGGGAGTAAATCATTCTTCATATATATATATATATATATATAGAGTAATAATATAGCACCCATGATGGGTAATAATTATGGTACCCACTTGAAACGTGGCATCACCACATTGGTCACTTTTTAAAAAGTTTAAAAAATTATAAACAACCTTATAAAAAGCAACCAATGTGGTGATGCCACGTGTCAAGTGAGTACCATAATTATTACCCACTATGAGTGCTATATCATCTTTCTATATATATATAATTCAGGAATTGGCTACTTAGTACTTTTTTGGTAGAGATTAAAAATAGTTTTTTTTTTTTATTGTTAGTCAAATTTCTTTCAACAAGGGCCCACCAATGTCAGTACTTTTTCACAAAAAAGCAAAAAATCCCTAGCCTCATTTTCGAAATTGCCCCTCATTTTGGGTCAATTGTTGCGGCTGCATTATACATTTGTAGGGTCATTTTGGTCATTGAATTTTGTTTTCCTTTTCATGTGTCAGGCGGCTAGCAATTGGTCAAAAACAAAAAACCAATAACTCTTTTTAATCCCTATCAAATAATCACTTAAACTATGTTGGAAGAAAGAAAAGAAGCAAGTGGAATGGAGAAATGAAACAGATAAAACCTGTCACAACAAATCATACTCGAACATACATAGAACCACAAATTTTTAGATACGAAATATTTATACTAGTCACTATAAACTTATTTGTCCACATAAAAGTGAATAAAGATAGTGATAATTAGATTCTTTGTTTGTTATTGTATAGTGAATTCATTTATTAAGAAAAATCATTATAGTATACCATGTGGATGGATTACACAAATACAGAATTCAATTTATAAGTTGAAACATATCCACATAGAAGAATTTTGGGCCATTATCTTATAGTTTACAATAATTTTGAGCCACTTGTATCAATAACATTTCTTTATCTTGTAATTATTTTTAAGTGCCTGTTAAATTGTGTTTAATTTTCTATATAATATTGATAAATTCTATATCATATTGATAATAGCTTAGTGGGTGGTTGATAAAGCATAGCAATATCACTTAGTGATAGATTCTGTACACGCTTCCCAAGAATTGACATTTTGGCAAAGCTTAACCCTTTTTTTTTTTTTTTTAATAGTCAAACATACATTTTATTTATACATTTTGTAAAAACCACAATTTACTATTCACTTCTTATTCATACATTCTATAAAACCTACTACTCAGGGCAAACTTGCGATTTTGAGTGCTCTGTGCGACAATTTAAAATGGTACTCCTTTTATTTAACTAAGAAATATATTAAGAAAAAATAAATTATATTACAATTTCATTGCAAAAATATGATTAAATATTTTTTATTTTTTACACATTTATTAATCGATTTCTTTTTTGTACTCCTCTTTAAAATAACTTGCAACAAAAACAAAAAAAATATTATATTAAGATCAATTGAATAAACCAGCAATGGCCTATCACGTTTTTCACCGTTTGATATATGACGAGTGTAAAAGTTTGAAGAGAAATATTTAGACAAGTTATCTTTATGACCATTTTCTAGTGAATATCACTAGATTTTATGTCAAGATTATTCCAATTTCTTGTATCATAGATGTTGATGGGAATAGATTTATTATGAATTAAACAATCTACATCTTTATTAGTATCATTTTTCTTAAGAAATTTACCATCAACGTCTTCATTTTTATCATTTTCATTAAGTCTCAATTTTTCCTCAACACCATTATTTTTATCATTTTCAAGTACTTGGTCTATATTTTTTGCATATTTTTTGCTTCTTTCACAATAAATCTGTCAAGAGCACTTTTTTGAGATTCTATCAACTCCTCAATTTTTCTTTTTTTCTTTTGTTTTTCAAATTCTATTGTTGTTTTCTAGAATGTATTTTAAACTTTTATGACAAAAATGAAAGCTATGAAAGTAATTAATTAAATAAATGTCAAAAGAGATCACAAAAATTGAAGTATAGCACTTTATTAAAGATTAAACTGACAAAAGCTTATATGCTTAATTAAAGCTATCTTGTTTCCTCAAAAAATTGTGTATCACCAATCAAACAGAAAATATAAAGGAATTAGAAATACTAAAAGTCATTATCTATCTAGAAGACTATGAGAAAAAATCAAAAATTAAGCATGGACAAACAAATCAAAATGTTTGTAGATTTAATTACCTAAAAAAATGCTTATCTTTCAACTATTCATCAACTATAGAATAAATGAGAAAAATAAAAATTGATTGAACATTAAAGAACATGAATCTTTAATCTTTTAAAGAGAGTGAAAAAACCATTTGGTGCCATCTTCTTCAATATATATATATATATATATATATATATACTAGTTTTGGTCACGTGCGTTGCACGTATGTAAAAAATGTAGTGAAAAATTTTAGGTGTAATTGAAACGAGATATCAAAAAAATAAAAATTTAAAATTTTTAAACAAATAGGAAAAAGATACCCAGAAATAAAAAATTTTTATGCTTCTCAATAGCACCGCTAAATGCGGCGTGGTTTTCTTGTCGAGTTGAGAGAACAGAGACGGAGTGGAGAAAAAGTATTGAACATTACCAGGCACATTCCTATGTAATTGCTTAACAACAATGACCTACAAAAATGGACAAAAATGTTTATATAACTTGGGAAAACTCAAATTGAACATTACCCTGAAGCCCATTCATATGGGACAAAAATGTTTATATAATAACAATGACCTACAAGGCAACCTAAGCATTTAGTAACTACTAAGAAGAAGATATAACTCATTTGAAATAGTAGTAAGCAAGACCCAATTTTATACTCTTGGTAATCATGTGATATCATAATTAGCAGAACTGACTTGTGTTTATTTCAATGGAGGAAACCACGAACATGAATTATTTCAAGGGTCAAATAATTAGTCCTCCCATATCACAACCAGATCAAATTTAGCCATCATAGTTTACTTGAGATCTCATTGCACTATTAAAATGAAGGACAAAATGAAGTATCTTTCATCAAAAAATCATATTGATATACTTCATCAAAAAATCATATTGACACATACATACCCTAAAAATAAATAAAAAAATAAAAAATTACTGTTCATTGCCGAGTTGCTCGGCAATGTACTGTTCATTGCCGAGCAACTCGGCAATGAATAGTGGTTTTTTTTTTGGACTTTTAGCCCAATTTCTATCTTTTTCTAATTTTTTTCACAAATTTTTTTTCTTTGGTTTATTTTTATTTTTATTTTTATTTTACACATTTTCATTCATTTTTTTATTAATTTTTTTTTATTTTATCTTATAAGCAAATTATAATTTATATTATTCAATAAAATGCTTATCTCTGCCATGGTTATCCGGTAGTGCGAGTTGGGATATAAAATCATCTTTTGACATCATGGTTGTCGACTAACTCGACAACATTGAATTTGAATTTTTTTTTTTTTGTTGTTGAGTAACTCGGCAACATTTGATTTGATTTTTTTTTTTTAGAATGTTGTCGAGTAATTCGACAACATTGTAATTTGATTTTTTTTTTTTTTTTTAGAATGTTCGACAACATTCTGTAAATTGATTTTTTTTTTTTTTTAGAATGTTGTCGAGTAACATTCTGTAAATTGATATTTTTTATTTTTCTATAATTTGGGCATTGGCCAGTTTTCATTTTTTTTTATTTTAGGATTTTGTTTTTTGTTTTTTTTACACATGTTTTAAAAATAATTGAGGGCCATATTGTCTAAATATATCTCCCATCCGTTACCATACTTAAAAAAAAAAAATTCTGTAGCACAAAGTTTAGAAGGTTCGCCATTGAGACAAGATTGATAGGCTCTGAGATTGATGATATTAAATATTAATTAAGCAAAAAAGTTTGAACGTTGAAGATTGACAATTAGTTAGTATAAATATATTCTAATAAATTAATTATATATAATTGCCTAAATGGGAATGAGCCAAAAAAAAAATTATTTTTTTATTTTTTTATTTTTTGTAATACATATGTGTTTTTCATTTTCTTTGTCTTTTTCTAATTTTTTTCAATTAACAAAATTTTTTTCATATCGAAACTTTAGATCGAGCTCACTCACTCCATATCCAAGTGAGCCCTTATTTCACATCTACCTAATCATGCTAAATTAAGGTTATTTATTTATTTTTTATTATTATTATTTTTGCAATTTTCTAATCCAGTTTCTTATATCAACACTAAAACATCTATATTCAACAACCACCAAGCGAACCCAAACACTTCCCTAATTGGTATAAATCCCAAGGTGTTCCACCTTTCCAAATTAAGCAACAATACCTATGTATCTAACACTATAATAATTCCACATTTTTTTCTTTCTGCGTGTATGCACTAAAATCTTAAAGATTATAAACAAATTCCCCCACCCCCCACCAACAAAGAAAAGGAGCAATAAAAAATAAAATAAAATTAGAATTCCTGTCAAGATCCAATTTTTTTTTTCAGAAAATTTGTTCCATTTCAAAATTTAAATAAATAGTAAACAATAAATCTTTTTTCTTTCTTGTTCTTCTTTCTCAAGCATTTCCCTCAAACTAAACAAAACCCAGATATGAAAAAGGTTTAAAAAACTCAAAAGGCCAAAAATCCAGTACAAGAAACACAGACAATACAGAGATCAACTAATATACAGGTAAAAACAAGAAAATCTGAAATCAAGAACATACGGAGAGCATGGAAGGTGAGGCATGGCTCAGGGAAGTGAAAAGGCTTGGAAACAGAAAGGGCAGAAGCAACACAAAAGCACCAGCCATGGCTCCTCCTTTGTGGCTATAACTACTATGGAGGTGCCCAATAATGTTTCTTGATCTTGATTCTACTATTAAACAAATGGGCTTCAAGTCTTAACTTTGGAGCACTCAACTAAAGTAACTTCATGCAGGAGGGAGAATGTGCTTAAAGAGGTGCCATTCTCATTATCAGCCTCATTAAAAGCATCTCACATGCCCACCTATCTTCCTATACGTACACGCACTTATAGTCTTATACACACGTAAGACACACATACCTGTATCTGTATCTATATATAAAAAAAAACTTCTAAAAATTCTATAAACTTCTATTCACCCATAAATTGATCTTTCCATAAACCACAATAGACAATATAATATATCATTAGTAGTAAATATATCCATCATAAAGCACCGAGGAATAATTACAAGAAGTATAATCAGAATATATATATCCAACATTTGCAAGATGCTAGTGATGAATTGAGGATAATCAGAATTTAGATTCTGCTCGGTATTATAGTGGCCTGACTTGAGAATGATCGGTTGTGGTTTACGTCTATAATGCATTGTATTTGGCCATTTCACCGGGATTGAATCTCGGCAACCCATATTTGATTGCCGAGATTCTCGGCAACCAAAGAAGGTTTGCCGATTCTTTGGTTGCCGAGAAACCTCGGCAACCATATTTGGTTGCCGAGCTTTCTCGGCAACCAAAAAGGTTTGCCGAGATGTCGAGCTGCCTCGGTTTGCCATTAATGTAACAATGTTGTGTTGTGGTTTCTTTCTATTTATTCAGGTTTTTGTGGCAAAGGGTCAGGAAGCTGTTGATATCACATTTAAAGCTGATCTAGTCATTTTAAACACTGCAGTTGCTGGTAAGTGGCTGGATGCTGTTCTAAAGGAAAATGTGCTTCGTGTACTTCCAAAGGTGTTGTGGTGGATTCATGAAATGAGAGGACATTACTTTAAATTGGAGTATGTTAAGCACCTCCCTTTTGTTGCAGGTGCCATGGTTGATTCCCACATAAACAAAAAAAAAAAAAAAAATTGGGTGAATTTATTGTTAATTGGCGAGCGTGGTTGCCGAGCTACTCGGCAACCGTTTTGGTTGCCGGTAGCTCGGCAACCAGCTTGGTTGCCGAGATAGCTCGGCATCTTGGGTTTCTTCGTATTTGGCACATTATTTTTGGCACTCTTTCTCCCAAGAGTTGGTTTCAGTAGCTTCTTTAGTAGCTTCTGAAAACCAGACCCCCGTTGCTTCCACAGTCGCACTGGTTTCGCCACCAGCTGTGGAGCATCTTGCCACCTCGGAACACTTGGCTCCGACATACTTCGTCCCAGTATGGCCTGGTTCAGTTGCTCCTCAAAGGAGAGCCTCTCAAACCGGTCGAATAACCTGCTTTGTTTATCGCCAAACCTTTTCAAAATCACTGCCATTTCTTCCGTTGTTCCCATTTCTGAAAGCAAATTCTTCACCACCAACTGCATCAATATATATCTCTTTGTGTGTGTGTGAAATCAGTAGGAAAAAGGCTTGGTTTTGAGGTTTCTTTAAAAAAGTACAAGTTTCAAAAGCCAAGGAACTGACATGGAAATTCTGAATTCTAATACAAGCATGGAAATTCTGAATTCTGATACAAGCAACTGAGAATAAATAAAGGCTGCAAATAATCAAAATTGCAATGAAATTATAAAAGAGAACAGCAATTTCTTGGGAAGGATAAAAAAAAAAAATCCTTGGTGGTTAAATTATTTATTTGATTTCAAAATTGGATTCGAAATAAATTCGTTCAATATTTGAAATAAATTTAATTTTCAAACTATATGTAATTGATGAGAGATAGAAGAGATTTTTTTGGGTGAAATGTTAGACGAAGTAATAAATTCGTTCAATGTTCATTGTTAAAAAAAAAATTAAAGAAAAAAAATTTTGTCAAAAAAATAAAATAAAAAAAAATTAAAGAATTTTTTTTTTTTAGGTTGTGGACATATTCGAACGATTTTAAAACAATAAGGACCTTTCATGCAATTATTCCTTAAAACAAAAAAAAAAAAAAAAGAACATGAAATTCATTGCCGAGACATCTCGGCAGTGAACAGTATTTTACTGTTCACAATTGTGCTTTCTTTTTTTTTTTTAAAGAAAATGAGTTTAAAAAAAAAATTGATGAACAGTAAAATAAATTTCATTGCCGAAAATTTTACTGGTCAAGTTTTTTTTTTTTTTTAATGTGGCAACATTATAAAAATAAAAACATTCAATTTGCTTAAGATAAAATAAAAAAGATTAATAAAAAAATTGAATGAAAATGTGTAAAAAAAATAAAATCATTCAATTTGCCACCGTGGAATTTGAAAGCATTTTTTAGCATTTATTTAGAATAATTTGTAAAAGGTAAAATAAAAAAACAAGATTAGTAAAAAATTGAATGAAAATTAAGTGTAAAAGAAAAAAAAAATAAATTAAAGATTTTTTAAAAAATTGTTGGCATATTCCAACGATTTTAAAACAATAGGGACCTTTTGTGCAATTATTCCTTTAAAAATTGAAACAAAAAAAAATTAAAATAGTTGATTGCCGAGCCATCTCGGCAATCAAATTGATTGCCGAGATGGCTCGGCAATCAATTTGCCAATTGGGCCTCAATTGCCAATTGAGGCCCAATTGGCAAATTGATTGCCAATTGAGGAGGGATGCTAACATCGAAATCATGTGGTGTATAGCTGGCATGAGAATTTGAGGGTAGATTTTCATCATGAGCACCATATCTTTTTTCATCCCTGAGGATCAATGCACCCGAATTTCCACTATGAATTGGAATTGCTTTCTTCTTTATGGGTGGTCCCCCTGAAATTTCTCTCTTAATTTTACTTCTTTTGGCAACAGCTTTGAACTTGTGTCGCCACAATAAAGGACGCTTCCTCACATTTTCTCCACCTGTTCCGATTGCTTCTGTTCTGACTTCAACCTTTTCAACTCCATCCAAAGATTCAGTTTGAGATACTATTGGCATCTCCATCAATGCCCCACTTTCCAGATTTTTCCTTAATGTCTGAGTCGCATCCATTTCCACTTCAAACTTTTTAATGCCATCCATTTCCAATTGCCAATTGAGGCCCAATTGGCAAATTGATTGCCGAGCCATCTCAGCAATCAATTTGATTGCCGAGATGGCTCGGCAATCAAGTGCCGAGCATTTTTTTTTTTTTTTTTAATTTTATTGTGTCAAATGGGTTTTAAAAAAAAAATTTGGTGAACCATACAAAGGTATATATACATTTAGAATTCAATAACAAATTTATCATTATATAAATTCAATTTTACATTGAAAGAAGAACAAAATATGCAGTTGTATTTTAATCCAAAAACATATCTTTAAATTCATACACATATCTGATTATGGAGTCTTAACATTATTCAGTAGTGCAGTAGTGTATATTATATGGCATTTGGTTGCCGAGCAACCTAAGAATGGTTGCCGAGGTTGCTCAGCAACCAAATATGGTTGCCGAGGAACCTCGGCAACCAAAGATGGTTGTCGAGCAATCTCGGCAACCAGTTGTAGTTTAAATTTTTTTTTTTTTTTTTTTTTTTTTTTTTTTTTGCCTTAGAGCAATCTTTGCAACCATGTAGTAAAATGAATAAACACTCATTTTGTATACTGGTGGCTAAGGAATATATATTTGGCTCAGCTTCCCATATGATTTTCATATCCTTTGAGAGTTATTACAATTTTTAAGTCCAGTTCTTTGATCTTAAAATTGTTGTTCAAATTTAGAAAATATGAAACATGTTAACAACCAATGGTTGCCAAATTGCTTGGCAACCAAGACCAAGCTGGTTGCCGAGTTGCTCGACAACCAAAAATGGTTGCCGAGATACTCATTACCAGAATAAGTTAAAATATTTTGTAGACATTATTGGACAGATAAATTTTATTAATAAACCAAACAGATTATTAGTATAAATCATACATATACACACACACATATATATACAGAAAGACGCACTGTTGCAAATTTGAATCATTTTTCCAATTTCTCCCTTGAGTTCTATTCTCAGCTTCTGTGTTTATGCATACATATGTATGTAATTTTGCCTGTACATCTGGTATATGTATAAATGATTGAAGTATGGAAAAAGTTTTAATTTTTGGTTATTGATTCATTCTTCTTACTGTATTTTTTAAAAAGTCTGAACTTTAATTGATTTCGTTTATTAATGCAATTTCAGGGTTCATCTCAGCTTTGATTGAGAGAGAGAAGAAATTATTTTGGGTGAAATGTTGGATAAAGTAAAAAAATTGCGGCTGGCTTTATTGTCAAAACGACGTCGTGTTGGACGAAAAAAGCTACAGTAAAAAAATTAAGACTCTTATATTATTGTAAGGATATATATATATATATATATATATATATATATATATATATATATATATACATACTAGTTTTTGCTACGTGCGTTGCACGTCCGTGAAAAATGTATGGATAAATTTTATGTTTAGGCTGCACGTAGGTATTGCTTGAGTATATACGTATAAAAAATATTAAATATATAATACATAAATAATAAATTTAAAAAACATATTTTTGAACATACCATTTAATACAATTAATTAAGTAAAATATTGAAATTATAATAAGAAAAGCATAACCAAATAAGCACATAATTCGTATAAAAAAATTAAATAACTAAGATTCGTAAATGGCTTTGGTAAAGTGACTATTTTTATATTTTTATTGAATTGTACCACTTCGAGAATTTGAATTGGAGCAAACCCTTATTGGCTACAACTTTTTCAGCTTTTTACTAATGACTCAAAAGTCAAATATTAAAGAATTGTGTACAATTTGTTATATCATAAAAAAATTGGTAAAAAATTGAATGAAAATCTGGAATAGTAAAAGAAAAAAAATAATAGCATTTAATGGAGAAAACTGACAGAAAGTGTGAAAAGAGACCTATGATACTTATTTCTTCATACGTTGGAGATGTATGGTGCTATTTTTTTATATTAGAGGTATATTCCCAACGATTTTGAAATAATAGAGACCTTTCATGCAATTATTTCTAAAATTAAAAAAAAAAATAAAAATGGGCCAATCCAACATGTGTAAAAAAAGACAAAAAAAAAATCCTAAAATAAAAAAAAATGAAAATGGGCAAATGCCCAACATGTGTAAAAACAAAACAAAACAAAACAAAAAAATCAAATTACAATGTTGTCAAGTTACTCGACAACATTGTAAAAAAAAAAAAATCAATCCAATGTTGTCGAATTACTCGACAACACTTTAAAAAAAATTCAAATTCAATATTGTCGAATTACTTGACAACATTATAAAAAATAAAAATAAATAAAAAATTCAATTTGTTTATAAGATAAAATAAAAAAGATTAATGGAAAAATTGAATGAAAATGTGTAAAATAAAAACAAATAAGGAAAAATTTACTAAAGAAAAAAAAATTAGAAAAAGATAAAAAAAAAAAATGGAAAAGCCCACAAAAAAAATGAGTGAATAGTAACTCGTTACTGTTCATTAGCGAGTAGCGAGTTACTCGCCAATAAACAGTAACTTCACTCGAAATTTTTTTTTTTTTTCGTTTCTTTTGTCTTTTTCTAATTTTTTTTACTTGACAAGATTTTTTTTCTTGTAGAGTGTGAACTTTAGAAAAAATGTTAGCATTCAAGTATTTCACATAGTTTTTACATTTCGGCCGCCTAATGATCATCTGTTCAATCTCCCAAATAAAGCTATAACAATGATGCATTATTTTGTAGTTTCCAATCTTCCATTATTTTAGTAAAACCACCATAAAGTTCAAAATGATGGATTTTACACACAACCATTTTATGGGATCCATCTTTGTCTATTGATTCAGATTATCACTCTATCATATTTTAAGTTAGACTTTCATAAAAAGGTGTGATGAAATAATCTGTGTTTCCTGCTTGATTCCGTAGGCTTTTGGGGTATGTCATCTTGGATTTTGTTGGGAAAGAAGTTTTGGAGTGGAGCGGGGTGGATTTTTGGAGAAGATAATTTATTTTGTATTTTTTAAAAGTTGTAGGACTTTATTTATAATTTGTATTTTTTTTTTAACTTTTTTGTATTTTTCTTTATTTAAAGAGAAGGAAAAATTCGTCAAAAAGATGTGATTTGCAATAAAATACAAAGGTTGGGGATGGCCAATGTCCAAAAGAAAAGATTTGGGGGTGGTAGATTAGTTACTTTTTTGAAAAGTTGGGAACTAAAATTGTAAATTACCTATACAAATATTGTCAACTTCCAATAAACTTTGATTAACGCAATCTAAGCAAAACAAAATTAAGAGCTTGTTTGATAGGGATTAAAAACCCATTTGATTTTTTTCAGTCGTCATTTTTTACTTTTCAACCCACTTTTAACATGAAAAATCAACAATTTCAACTCAAATAAACCAATATTGGTTTATAAACTAATTTATAATGGGAAAATTTCCTATAAGTCATTTGTACATGACTTGTTTCAAATTAGGTCAAGACATTTTTCAAAATTGTAATTAAGTCATACTTTAAGCAATATTTTAAATTAATTCCAAAATTACCCTACAAAAATATTGGCGTCTTCTTCTACATCTACATACCTCCATCAGTCACTTGGGCATGGGCAAGTTGGCCGGTGACTGTCCGGTGGTTGCGCCTTCGGTAGAAGAGGTCACGGCGGCGATTTAGGTGCTGTTTTTTGGCGTGGGGGCCTGAATTTGATGGCGTAAGGCTGGGTATGAGTGCGATGAGAGTGATCGAAGGGGATCCACCCACGGTGAAGTCCGGATCTAATGGTTTTGGGGGTCGGGTCTACCATAAAAAACTTGGTTCTGGTTTCTGGTTTTCTGGTGTTTCCTGCATTCTGGTTTTCTGATGTTTCTTACGTGAATCAATTAGTTGGAATACTTTGTTCTGGTTGAATTCCAATTTCTAATTGCAAGCAAGGAAATAGAAGTTCAAAATTATATTCATTCAATATTTAATTATGGTCTCGCCGGCGGTGGTGGTGGTGGTGGATATTGAGGCAGAGGGCAACATTGGATTGTACACATTCACTTGCTTCATATACACAAGTGGTTTGGTTAGTAATTGGATTTTGAAAAGAATTGAATTGTATGTGAAAAAGAATGAAGATATAGAACAAAGATAGGTGATAGTGCTCCATCATTTGATTGAATTGGGAAAAATAAAGAGAAGTCAAATATGTTGATTCAATACTATAATCATCGTGTAGCTTGATACTGTATTATATAAAACAGTATCACAAAATATTATCATAATAGAAATTGCATAAAATTTGTATATGTGCTCAGAATTTTTATTATAATATATTTTCGGAATGGTCTCGATGAGCCGGTCAAGACTAGTCGCTTCGCCACTGCATACGATGGATTTTAGCTATTTGAAGTCGTCTCTTTAACTTAAAATGGCAATCTTTATTTTTTCTTGTCAAAACAGTATCATACATACCAAAACAGTATCACAAAATATTATCATAATAGAAATGGCATAGAATTCGCATATGTGCTCAGAATTTTTATTATAATATATTTTCAAAATGGTCTCGACGAGACAATCAAGACCAATCACTTTGTCACTGCGTATGATAAATTTTATTCGTTTAAAGTCGTCTCTTTAACTTAAAATGACAATCTTTAATTTTCTTATCAAAACAGTATCATACATCATCTGAAATAGTATCACATATAAATGTATCTTAATATATTAGTATTATACATGGAAATATGTTGTTCTTAAAATGCTCTATTAGTAGTACAAGTCCATTGATACTGTTTGCATTCAATAACATTATCATAGATTAGAACAGTAACATAAATATTTTAGTAGTTGAAGGAATTAAATTGTTCTTTAAATACTCCATTAGTAGTATAAGACCATTGATACTGTTTGTATTCAATAATATTATCATAAATTAAAACAGTATCATAGATATTTTAGTAGTTGAAGTAATTAAATTGTTTTTTAAATACTCCATTAGTATTATAAGACAATTGATACTGTTTGCATTCAATAACATTATCACAAATTAAAACAGTATCATATGTTAAACATTATTATAATAAAACAGTATCAAAGATAAAATCATGATGTAAGTATACCATAGCACATTATATATACAAAACAGTATCATATATAAAATTAAGTACAAGATATTTTAATAGTTGAACTAATGATACTGTTCTTAAAATGCTCCATTAGTAGTACAATATAACAGGTTTAAACATTGTTATAAATAAGGGTTAATTACACTAATGGTCCCCATTCTTTCAGGTTTGTAACGATTCCATCCCCATTCTTTTTTTTTTTTAGCAGATATCCTCCCCATTCTTCTATTTATTCTCAAAGAGGGTCCCCAAATCACTATTTTTCACTATTCTAACAATTCTATGACAATTTTACCCTTTAACTTAAATAAATTAAAATGATAGGAATAAAAAATACAATAAAAATATTGCAATTGAGCCCTTAATCTTTTTAAAAGTACAAATAAATAAAAAATACAACTAGTTGATCGCATTCATCACCACCTGAGGAGCAGCTTCCAATAATTAGTCTGGAATCTCCGCCGCCGTGCAAGTCTGGCGGACCGCCAGTTCCTACAGTTGTACTACTCAAACTCAGCCCCACGCCACCAGTTGTGTACACATGAGATTCCTCCACCATCTCCTTAAATAAAAAAAATTCAACTTCAGACCCCTTTCTTTTCCGTTTCTGAGACAGAAGATGGCGGATTGACGGTGGCAATACGAGGCGGTACGGTGGAAATTATGCGTAAAATCTTGTGGAGACACATTTGAGCTTTAGATCCTCGCCGGATTTTACAATCAAAGGAATCAAATCATTCTTGAAATTGACGAGAAGAAGCCATTTCAGTGACTTTCAAAGTAAAAATTAAAGCATTTGATGGAAAGGACAAGATAGAAAGATCAGTTGAGAATTTTTTGGGGTTGAATTCTAAAATGATATGTATTATAGAAAAATTGGGCTTCATTTTGCCAAGTCAAATAATAGGTTCTCCACTCACGCAGCCCACTTCCGCCGTGCCACTAGCAGAGTTAGTGTAGATTACTCCGAACCGGAGGTCAGTATGGAGAAGAGTGTGCATCATCATGCAGTAACGTAACTCGAAAATCTGTAAAGGAAGTATAGCCCCTGGAAAAAGAACAAGTGGCAGGGGAAACAGCGGCAACTCCACTACATCGTCGGATTTGGGAGGGTTGGTATGGTATTTTTTGGAAAATGAGAAAGCTGAGTAGCGAAGGGAGTTGGGTTCCCGTCGCTAGCGGCGGCGGCGACGGGTGAATGGCTGAGTAGTTGGCAGGATTTAAGAGAGATTTAAGAATGACTGAGTAATTACTGGAATTGAAGTGTATAAAGAGAGCTTTTATTTGTACTCTTGAAAAGATTAAGGGCTTAATTGCAATATTTTCATTGTATATTTTTTTTTTATTATTTTAATTTATTTAAGTCAAGGGGTAAAATTATCATAAAATTGTCAGAATAGTGAAAAATAGTGATTTGGGGACCCTCTGTGAGAATAAATAGAAGAATGAGGATGATATTGCTAAAAAAAAAGAATGGGGATGAAATCGTTACAAACCTGAAAGAATGGGGACCATTAGTGTAATTAACCCTATAAATAACAGTATCATAGGTTGAAACATTATTATAATAAAACAATATCAAATATAAAAGTGTGGTATAAGTTTATCAATGCAAATTATATAAATAAAACAGTATCATAGATAAAAACAAAGAGATTGATACAGTATCATAGATTGAAACATTATCATAATAAAATAGTATCGAAGATAAAAACATGATATAAGTATACCAATTCATATTAATTCAAATAAAACAGTATCATAGATAAAATAGCACCATAAAATTAAACATAAGATATTTTATTGGTTGAAGTAATCATATTGTTTTAATATATTGAAACAGTATCATAGGTTGAAATATTATCATAATAAAACAGTATCACAAATAAAAATATGATATAAGTATATCAATTCACATTATCTAAATAAAACAGTATCACAGCTAAAATAGTATCATAAAACTAAGCACAAAATATTTTAATGGTTGAAGTAATGATACTGTTTTAATACAGTATCATATGTTAAAACATTATCATAATAAAACAATATCAAAGATAAAAACATGGTATATGTATATAACTGCACATTATCTAAATAAAACAGTATCATAAATACTAGTGACTTAATATATCAACATATTAAATGTATCTTAATATTTCACTATCATTAAAAACAAGGAAAAAATCAAAAAATTTCACTATCATTAGAAACAGTATCATATATTGAAACACATATATTGAAACAGTATCAAGCATTTTACATGTTCTAACATAAAACTCTAACTCACAACAACTACATTATCAAAACTAGTTGAATCAGTTCATTCAAACTCTATTCATTAACTGCATTGCATATGTTTCAATTGGAACAATATCTCAACATTTTCATGGTTATTTTTAACCGAAAATAGTTTCTTTATACAAAAATAAAAAATAAAAAAATATGTTCGCCATTGAAATAGCAGATTTCGAATTGTTTGTAAGCGGTTACATGTTACGGTGAAAAGAATCAAACACAAGAAGAAGATGCAAATTGTTAAAAGTAAATGGAGGACTTTCTAAACAGGGAGTGTAATGATTTTGTGGGTTTTTACGTGTGTAAATGACAGTTTTTACAATTGGATGGCATATTGGTCTTTTAGTAATAATGTATGACTTTAGTTGAATTAAGATTAGATCATATGACTTTTCAACCCACCTTGGCATTAACAGTGACCGGCCCATAATTTTTCCATTTATAATTTCTATCAAATGGGCCCTAAAATCAACATCATTAATAATCTTAATGGAAAATGTGTCTGAAATATACTTACAAAATATAATCATGCCATTTTCCATGATTGAGAAGAAGAAAAACATTAAAAAAAAAAATTGTGAATATGGTGTTATCACTTATGAAAACAGTGGGAAATGTTTTGGTGGCTAACGGAGAGTCGCAAAACGACGGCAACGAGGTGCAAGAAACAGTGATGACGTGCATTGCTGCTGAAGTTTTAATCGTGTTTAATTCTAATTAATTTGGATCGCAAGGATAATTATTGAATTAATTGAATATACCTGAATTAGTATGACTTAATGACAATTTTAAAAAGTGTTTAGACTTAGTTGAAAAAAAGTTACCTATGGGTGACTTAAAAACAAATTTTCCATTTAAAAATTCTTTTGCCCAAAATACAAATAGCCCCCATTCAAAATGGTCCAAGCCCGATTCCCTACCCAAATTGTCTAAGAGAATATTAGACCACATAACTAGTCATAATTGAAAAATGAAATATACTATATCATCTTAAAATTATAAAAAAAAAAAAAAAAAAAATACTAACCATCTTACAAATGTATTTTGTAATTATTGGATAACTATAATTTAATTTCTTGCTTTTTTATTCATTACGAATTTAAAGAAATAATTAACCAAAATCTTTTATATTTAGCAACTAATAATAAAATCACCATATTTATAGTGCTTTATTTCTCATTTCATTTCATATTATAATTTCTTTTATAGTGCTTTATTTCTCATTTCAATTCATATTATAATCTCTTTTATTTTCTGGACTCTATCAAACTCTACTCTCTTCGCCATATTACCTCTGCGATTGTCAGTTTTTTAATGTAAATCTCACTTAATTTTATAAACTTTTTTTATAGTCATAGAAGGATATAAACTCTACATGAAAAGTTGATTATAGGAAAATAACATTCATATATATTACTTTTTTAAGTCAGATCATGCAAGTTATTGAATTTGTCTAATTTTTATACTATAATTTTTCGAGTGTTATATAATTTCTAATTCCATTTTATATTTTTTCAGGTCTTTTATGATGACAATTACTAACAATAGTAGCAGCTCAAAATCCAAAAACAAGATTATGCAATCTTTCTATACCCTAAAGTGGCACAATTGTTACCAGAAATAAGTCATTAAACACCAAAAGAAAAAATATATGTCTTATACTATTTTTTGCTAATGTTGATTGTTAAGACATTCACATGGACTGCATCTTATGTCGTGTTAATGATATCAAATATTGATATACTTGGACAAACAAAATGTTATATTTATTCAATCCAGTAACAATATGCAGTATCAACTCCAAATTGGAATTTTTTGACCATTCGGAAGAATTTCAAAATATTTGTCGTACAAAATAAATTTATATTGACTATAATTTTGTTGAACAATATTTGAATTTTGAATTTCAATTTTGGTAATATTCTTGGACAGAGGCGGAGACAGGGCTGGGCCTGTCTGGGCCAGGCCCAGCCCTGTCCTAAAAATTTTCCTAAAAGTATAGTTAAATTAAATTTTTTTTTTTTTTTTTTTATGTTATAGCCCAGTCCATTTTAAACCACGATCCAGTCCTTCGCCCCTGTTCTTGGATTCGCCCCTGTTCTTGGATAACAAGAAAATAAAATGGTCGAGTAAATAATTTGGATGGTAAAATTGTTAAAATCGAAGTTTCATTAAAGATCTATTATTTTCCAATTAATTTGGTTAGTTATATGTATTTTTTAATTTGTTTTTAAAATTCAGTAAATTTTTTATTTCCAGTCAAAAGTTAGTGCATATACGTAATTATTTTTTGTTTTAATTCAATTTAGATTTGATTTAAGTGAAAATTACACACAACAGTCACACTAGTCTTTTTAATTAAAACAAAATGACTGTTTTTAACTTTATTTCATTTAAAAAGACTTGTAAATCTACATATTATTAATTATTCCATCGAACCCTATTGCATACACACTAAAATCAACACCCACAAACACAATACAGACTGAAAATTTGTTCTTTTGTTATCGCCGCGGGAAAAAATGGAGTCTCTAATCCTCCAACTCCACGACATCGCGGCCGTTAAGTTCCAGCATCTCCCCCAATATGTATAGAATTGATTTCCTTTCGAGTTTTCTAGCTTCAGGGGGCTACACGGTGGCCGGCATGGTGGCAGGGTTGCGTGTGGAGGCGGCTTTTATCAAGGCAAATTATTGGACAAATAAATTTTATTTATTTATTTATTTCTTCGGGGGTTGATGAAGAGCAGGAAAATCAAACATAAATTTGACATTTTTCAGTAATTCGGAGAAAATCATTTTGTCATTTCATGGAGAATATTTGGATCTCAGTTTTTTCTTTTTATTTTTTTCCCTGGTGGTGAAAATGGCAAAAATTCCTCTTTTACTAGTCAAATCAGAACGGTAGATTTGTATTAATACTCCTACCCAAGGTCATTTCTATTTTTTATTGAGTGGAGGTTAGATTTAGGTGGTACCTTTCATAAGTGTCCTATCAAAAGTTGGTTCATCATTACAAAAACATTTAACCAAGAAAAGTGTACATAGAGAATAATAATTCACTGTTGACATGCAAAAAATAAGACTCTAAAAAAGAGACACAGGTAAATTTATATGTAGGCCCATAAAAAAGTACCCAAGTGTATAAATTCAGAATGTATGTCGTTCAGGTCTAATAGACGCTCAAGTGAATTTATATGTAGGCCCACAGAAGGTATCCAAGCATATAAGCCCAGAATGAATGTTGCCCAGGCCTAATGAACATCGAAGATGTTGGACGAATAGAACAGTTATTCACCTTGTGAAGTAACGGTTCTTGAACAGTTTTCTTTTCTCTTATCAATTCTCCACGTCTCATGATCTAAAGAGTTACGAGCGGTTGAACCACCATAGCCATTATGAAGGAAGTGAGTAGTTATTGGGCAGCCATTATGGAGAAAGTGGGTAGTTATTGGGCGATGAGCAGTTTATTGATGTAATATTGAAGGAAACCGTTTGATAAAGTATAAAAAAAATAAGATTGAACGAAAAAGAAAAGACGAATGACTCTAAAAAAACAGAGAAATATGTAATTTCATTTCCTTTCAGTTTTAAGTATTTATTTGCATTGTATTCTAGTATGCTTATGCCCCTTGGAGGTGTTTCGTTTTGTCCTTTCATCTTTCGTTATAATTGTAATCTTCATAAATCAAACACCCCTTGTTGGGACTTTGTCTCAAAAGGTTTGACGTCCCTTATACATCGTCTAAATCTTTTAATTGTTAACAAAGAGTCTATTTCTGCGTAAAACATTCACAAACAGTAGATGAAATTGATTGGGAACTAATAATTCACAAACAGTAGATGAAATAGAGAATAATAATTCACAAACAGTAGATGAAATTGATTGGGAACTAATAATTCACAAATAGTAGATGAAATTGATTGGGAACTAATAATTCACAAACAGTAGATGAAATAGAGAACAATAATTCACAAACAGTAGATGAAATTGATTGGGAACTAATAATTCACAAATAGTAGATGAAATTGATTGGGAACTAATAATTCACAAACAGTAGATGAAATTGATTGGGAACTAATAATTCACAAACAGTAGATGAAATAGAGAATAATAATTCACAAACAGTAGATGAAATTGAGAACGTTGATAGTATCATTAGACACATGTTTAATGTGAGATATGTATCCAATCTTAAAAGAAACTTAATAATGTCGATGAGCAGTGGGATAATTGCATTAAATGTCTCCAATGTTTTAAAATTGTTGAAAATATGTCCCTAACCTAAAAAAATAGTACCATACATTTTCAACGTATGAAAAACTTGCGTGGTAAATCTTTTATGACCAAATTGACTTTCTTTTTAAATAAACAAAAAAAAAAAAAAAACAAAAAAAAAAATATATATAATTGAAAACTAACCATATGTACCGCAAATAATAAAAAGTAAAAAATGACTCCAAAAAAATAAAAAGTAACAAATATGTCATCTTCTTCAAAAAGTCCTAAAATTTTATTTGATGTTGCACGGAAAGTCCTAAGAGCTCACAAGTGAGAATTCATTCCTTATTCATCCATCTAATCTATATTCTTTGAGTTAAACTTTGATGTTGCACAAAAATTTCTAAACTGCTAGCATATTTCAAAAATCAAAACTCTTTAGAAATTCTCGAAAAGAACTAAGGGTGTGTTTGATTGGATTCCATGAAAAAGAAAAAAAAAAAATTTCATGTAAGAAGGAAAAAAAAAACCCATCAAATTGGTGAGAAAACATTTTCCAACATTTTGACCAAATGAATGCTTTAAGTGTTTGTACCTTAGAATTCATTTTTATTTTCCACCTTCAATCAAATAGCCAAAATTGGAAAATATTTTCCTCTGATGTGAAATTATTTTCTATTAATGTGACATTTTCCATGAAAAATTGGCCAATCAAATGTAAACAAGCACAAGCTTACATTTTTCTTGGGTTGTTTTGCCTAGAATCCAACGACGCCATCTCCAACAGCTCTTGCAAGTCCCACAACAACACCAAAACCAGCAGGACTTTGGTGTGTGCCCAAGCCAGTCGGCGTCTCTGAGGCTCAATTGCAAGAATGACGAAGAGAATGAGAAAGAAGAAGAGAATGAGAAAGAAAAAGAGAAAAATGGGTGGTTTTTTCGGTGAGTTTGTGGTATTTTTCGGCGAATTTGGTACAAATAAAATTTTAGAACTTTTTGAAGAAGATGACCTATTTTTTACTTTTTTTTTTTTTTTTTGTATATTTTTTACTTTTTATTTCATATGGTTAGTTTTCAATTATGTTTTTTTTTTCTTGTTTTTTGTTTTTTGTTTAAAGTGGGGGGCATTTTGATCATAAAGGATCTACCACGCCAAGTTTTTCATACGTTAGGGATGCATATTTCTATGTTTTTAGGTTATGGGTATATTCTCAACGATTTTAAAATATTGGGGAACCTTTTATACAATTATCCCTTAAGTATTCTAGAAGATGAATGTCACACCACTTCACTATAAAAAAAAAATTAAGAGTTTATTAGTGGTAATGAAATGACCTAAAACAAAATTATTTGTATTATTTACAAGGTGAATACTCCATCCTTCCCAAATATATAGGTCACATTTCATTTTTCTCTAATCCCAAATATATAGGTTTGTTTCTATTTTTGAGGTATTTTTTTTTTGTTTTTTTACTAAAATATCCTTATTTAATTTGCTTATTTATAATCATTTTTCTCAACTTAATTTTGAAATTGTACATTAAATAATACTAATTAAATAAGAGTAAATTAGAAAAACTATTGGTAAAATTTACTTTTTCAATAACATTCTTAATTCGTGTGAAAAATCCAACCAGCCTATATATTTGGAACGGAGGGAGCATGTGGTTGTCGAAGATTCAAGTCTGTTTTTAGCTAATGAAGATAGAATTGAACTATGTCGTAAAAGAATGGGGCACATAAATAACAAAAGTCTGAAATTCTTGAGTGATCAACACCTCTTAGGTAAGTATTAGATTAGACCCTCAACATTCTGTGAAACATGTTTGCTTGGTAAGTCATATAGACTTAGTTTTGGTAAAGAGACACAACTCACAAATTCCACTTGATTATATACATGCATACGCTTGGGAGCATGCAAAACATTCCACTCATGGTGGAAGTAATTACTTTATGTCGTTAGTTGATTATTATAGCATAAAATTATGAATATATCTTTTAAAATCTCAGTATGAAATATTTAGAAATTTTAAAAATTGGCTTAACATGGTTGAAAATCAAATGAATAAGAAAGTCAAAACTTTTGGGACAGACAATGGCCTAGAGCTTTACAATCTTGATTTTGATTCATTTTGTAAAGATAAAGGAACAAAAAGGCACATAATAGTTAGGCACACCCCATTGAAAAATGGAATTCCAGAAAGACTAAATAGGACAATCATGGATAAAGTGACGTGCATGTTAATAATTTCAGAGCTTGCTAAAGGGTTTTAGAAATTAGCAGCATGTACTGATGCATACTAATTAATAGGTCACCCTCAAGTGCCATTAACTTCGTAAGAGTTAGTGGGGGTGGTAAAGCTCCTAATTTGACTCATCTTAGGGTGTTTGAGTGTGCAACTTATGTAAACCAAATAGAGGGAAAATTAGAAGCCATGGCAGCCAAGCGTGTGTTACTTGGGTATCCAATTGGGATAAAAGGCTACAGATTATGGGTTTTAGGTGCAAAATACAAAATTATGGATAGCAGATTTGTGATCTTTAATGAACAAGATATGTCTTGCCTTAAAATTAAAGATAAGCTCTAAGATAATTCTGAGTATGAATTGGAACAATCTCAAGTAGATGAAGTTCTAACTGAGATGCAGCAACATAATTAGTTTAATCAACTAAATGTTGTTCCAAATTTAGAAGACACTCAAATTGAAGTTAATGAACCTGAAACTGAAAATCCTCAAGTTGAACCTGAAGTTAAAGTGAAATCCCTAGTCTAAATGAAGAATAGTCAGATATACAAGACTATTAATTAGTAAGGATTAGAGAAATCAGACAGATTAAACCTAATTTGAAGTATAGTTCCTCAAATTTAATGGAACATGTCTTAGTTTCAGGTGAACAAATTAAATATTCTGAACATTCTTCTTATCACTACAAGAAAAATAGCCTTTAACAACATCTAAATAGCAACATTCATTAATTGTGTGTTGCTAAAAAGGGTTTATTGCAACATGCCGTAAATGTATGTTGCCATTAGTTAACTCAATTGAGATTTGGCAACAGTATTTAAACGAACGTTGCTAATTTATCCTTTTGCAACGTTCATAGTATGTTGCAATTTTTTTTTAAATATTTCATAATTTCACAACGGACTACGACCATTGTAAAACAATAGTGTATTTGGCAATGTTCATGCATGTTGCTAAAATATATATTTTAGTGCCTTTCGCAATGTTCACCTTCTACTGCAAATAATAGCTTTTTTGCCAACGACCATTGCGCGTTGTTAAAATATTAACTTTTAGCAATAAATATAGTCCGTTGGTAAAAGTAATAGAGGCAAGTTGCTATTCTTTTATTTCATCCCTTTTAAATAATTGTATATAATTCAGCCCATTAAGTAAAATGCCCAACCCGCCAAATCTGATTTTCGCTCCACATACGTTTTCATTCCTCTGCTTCAATACATTCAACCTAGATTTGGATTTCCTGCTTCAATACGTTCAAGGATTTCCTTTCTCTGCTTCAATACGGTAATTATCAACGATTTGGATTTCCTTTCTTAACTTCAATACGTAAACCTATTATCAAAGATTTCCAAATCGTTTAGGCTCAGTTTTTAGCGTGGAGCAACTTGTTCATCAATCTACCAGAGACAAATTCTTCCTGGAGTTTCGGACCATCACCAATATCATACAGATATGTGAATCGAACTCCATGATTGGGTTTAGCTTTGGGTGAAACTGAAAATGTACAGAATCACAATTCATGTGATTTAAACTTTTCCCCTGTTTGTGTTTGATGTTAAATTACGAATTGATGTGCACATTATCATAATCATTAATTGAAAAAGTAGATTTATCTGATTTAGCTGATAAATATGCTCCCTACTGCTGTAAATATGAGTTTGGTTTAGCTCAAAAACGAAGAGATGTATTACACATCTTTTCTCTCTCCCTTCCTGCCTTCTTAAATTCTCTGTTTTATTTGTACATTTTATGTGAAAAAATAAAAAAGAAAATGAGATAGAAGCAATTGTGAAATGCTAATATGCTAGAGATAGAGGAATAAAATGTACTGATGTAGATCAATATTTCTCTGTGATGCGTGGATAATTGCGATAGAAGCTCAATCCAACTTAAGTCCCAAGTTAAAGGTGACTGGATCATATCTCAAATAGATGGATGGAGAAAAGAAAGATATCAGGAGAAAGCATCTATAGTTCCTAAATCATACTCTACTTTGTTTGCGGCTAACAATTTTAGTGCATTGTTTATTAATTAGCTCTGTTTTTTCCTAAAGATTTCCTTTGGTATCCTTAAGGAGTATCTGTTAGGTCTTTATATTTTTTTTGTATCTGATTAGAGCAACAATCGTAGACAATGAGTGTCAAATTGGTTACAAAGATGATAAAGATTTGGGATGTTGGAGGAGACGTGTTTTTCAAAATATTACCCTTCCTCTTTCAGTCCTAAACTTGGTAGGGCATTGGATCTAATGCTTACGGATGAAGAAAGGTTAAGAAACTGATGTCGAAGAAAGATTTATAAGAAAATTCAAGGTTTGTTTACATCATGGCTCCATGTCATTGGCAACAATTAAGAGAGAATAAAGCTCTGGGAGGGACTAGCAATTGGTCCAGTCACATTTTTAAAAAATGAAGGGATGCAATAGTTTGTTTGATTGGTGTGGTCCAGTCAAAATCTCTATGTTTATTATCATTCGATAATATTTTCCTTGTAGTAAACACATATATGAGTTTTCTCATGGTAAAGAACTTTTGTGTCATTTCTTTAGAAATTTCTCACTTTTATGTTTGAGCCTAAACTTTGGAGTACTTATTTCACTATATGTACTCAGATGCTGAATATTGTGCTTGTTTGCTAACTCATTTAATTTCTCGTACGCTTTTTGCCTTGTTGCTAGATAGTATCAGTGCCTTTAAAAAGTTATAAGGGTTCCATCCTGTGTTCATCTTCTTTCTAATGTGTTCCATCCTGGGTTTTGTCTAATTGTATCTTTGAGACTGGACACTAAGCATCACTTGAACACAAGGGTGCACCTATTTGTGAGGTCAGAATAGTAATTTTAGTGAAGCCTTGGGAAGTACTATTGCTTGGCCAAAAAGCAGTATTAAAACTATTTGACCAAGGTATTTTTACTTGAGAAGTACTTGTCTTTATTTTCTAGTTCATATTTACTTGTTTTTTTTTTTTTTTTTTCATTTTTATCTTTATATTTTTCTCTCTTTTTTTTTTTGGTCCAATAAATGAACAACCTATGGAAAGAAGAGAATTCATGCCTTTTTGAGTTAAAATCACTCTTATTTTTAACCATTATAAAATCTGCTATTAGTAAGATACAAGTTTTTGATTGCTTATGTTACAATGTTTTTCTTGTATTTTACATGCAGGTGCTGATCATTTGCTCATCATTTGTTAAGTTGGCATATTTTAATTTCCTTGCGCTATTGGTTCGTCTTTTCCTTTTAATCAAAGAGATAGGCTTGACTTCTGTTTGTTGACATGATATTTTATTCATAGGATGTTTAAGGAAAACCCTGTAACGATTTACATGAAAGGTGTGCCGGATCTTCCTCGATGTGGATTCAGTGCATTAGCAGTGAGGGGTTTGAAAGAATATAGTAAGTTTGCAGACATTATTTTTGAACTGTAAAATGCTTATCTGTTGATCATATTTTTAATCAGCAATAAGATACACTGTGTATTTTGCCATAGTTTTATACCAAGCCTAATGCTTCAAAATTGATGCTATCTTGTAAGGTTCTCATAGCCTTTAATCAACATGTTGTGACATAAATCACTAACATCCATTCATTTTGTACTTTATAATTGATTCATCTATGTGTTGGATTATATGGGCTATCTAATTAATAGGACCCTAGAGACATCTAAACTGAGTACGGACTTTGTAATGTATAGAGACCAGATCCTAGTCCAATTAGAATTAATTGACTTCTAATTGGACTAGGGTATACAGAATAGGGTAAATTCAGGGCCGGTCACTGTTTTGGCACTTATGTGCTCTAAAGTCATATGCTCAAAAGTTAATTCAATTAAAGTCACATTTTAGAGCATTCCATCCCATTGCCAATAAAGTGACAAGTAAATGAATTTTGAATTGTATCTCTTATATGCATTCCATCCCATTGCCAATAAAGCGACAAGTAACCTATGGTTGTGTTTGTCTAATATTTTGCCCATGTTGGATATTAATTAGTATCCATTAAACTATAGTGATAGTAGGTGCAGTTTATTGATTTTAATTTGTCTCTTGTTTCTATTTTGCAGAAATCATCTATTTGGACATTGGTGATATATTACAAGCTGTGAACAAGCATCTTTGGACATATGTTGGATATTATTTTTATTGTGTCGGGGCTTTACGTATCATGTTTGTTTTGCTAGATTTTGATAGATTAAAAATTTTTCATTGCAAGAAACTTCTAGGAACATATGTGTGTTTTGCTAGATTTTGATTGAAACTTATATCATGTTTAAAGAAACTTTTAGGGCATACACATTTTTTAAGGCCTAATTAGGTTGTATGAAATGAATTTTGTCCATATATATCATATAATGCAATTTGAATTTAAATAATTGAGAAAGTAAAATTTTAAAAGAAAAGATAATGTACATTTGAACGTTGTGAAAATAACACACTTCATATAAGGCAACATGCATTAACTGTTGTTAAAAAGAAAAGACAATGCGTGATTGAATGTTGTTGAAAATAAAGGACTACGACACTTGAACGTTGTTAAAATATATTGACAACGTACATTGGAACGTTGTTAAAAATATTCGACAACATGCAGTTGAACGTTGTGAAAAAACATGTCAATAAATGACAACATGCATTTAATGTTGTTAAAAACCAAAGACAACATTCAATTGCACGTTGTTAAAAGACCACATGTCAACTCTTACCACAACAAGCAAATGTGCGTGGTTAAAACTTATATGTATGTTATTAAAATATAAATGACAACACACTTTTTATCTTTCGCAACGAACATTACCTGTTGCCATAGATATCTACTTTTTGACAACATCAAAGGACATAACATACGAATGTCCGTTGCGAAAGACCTATGACAACGTTTTTTGCCCGTTGCAAAAGGCTGTTTTTCTTGTAGTGTATAAAGGAGCAATTAACTATAATAAGTCAAAAAATTGGAAAAAGACAATGAGAGAAGAAATAGATTCATTAACAAAGATTGAAACCTGAAAATTAGTTGATAAGCTAGAAAATAGAGATTACTACAATGTAAATGTCTGTACAAAATAAATAAATAAAAGCAATCCAAGTGATCCATCTAGGCACAAAGCTAGGTTAGTTGCAAGGGATTTTAACTAAAAAGAAGGAATTGATTACAATGAAGTTTTCTACCATTTATCCAATATAAAGGTCGATGTTAACTTTAGTTGTCCAATTTAATTAAAAATTAGAACAATTAGATGTTAAAACTACTTTCTTCATTGAGAATTATATTTAGTCATTTACGTGACTCAACTACAAAGATTTGAAGCAAAACATAAGTCTGAAAAGTATAGTTACTGAAGAAGTCACTGTATGGACTTAATCAGTTATATAATCAATAGTACAAAAGATTTGATGCTTATGTACTTAAAATTAGCTTTAAAAGAAGCGAGTATAATGCGTGTCTATATTATAACAATCTAAAAAAAGGGTTATAAAGTCTATTTAGTATTATACGTAGATGACATGTTACTTACAAGTAAAAGTAAAGAAGAAATAGTCAAGATGAAGAATTTTTTAAAATTTGAATTTAAATGAAAGAGTTAGAGAATGCCAGGAAGACACTTAGTATGGTTATTAACATAAATAAGACGCTCTCAGGGCATAGCTCAATTGGTTGAAAGGCGAGAGTCAAGTAATCTCAGCTTCGTTGGCAGCTACAGGGTGGGGGTTCGATTCCTACTTTTCATATGGAAGAGGCTCTTTGCAAGTACAGTTAAAAAGCAAGCTCTCAATCCTACTCCACTGAACTACATCATGCGATTTACATCTTTCATCACGACCCAAAATAAGAGTGGTGGAGGCTCTCAATGTTGGGGTTCAACCTTAACATAAATAAGACAAAAAAATACAGTCAATTATTACAATGACATCTAAGCCACTAAAACATTTTGTTTCAAAAAGTTTGTCCAAGTGAATAGACCTAATATGCTTTGAAAAGGTTCCAATATATATTTTTGATAAATGTATTATGAGGAAGTGTCACTTTTTCTATTAACGACATCATACTCAATTAAAACTACTAACAAATTGGCAATGTCACTAACAGATTCACCATCTGCTATATGATGATAAATAATTTTCTTTTCTTCTGAGCACGGCTGCGACAGTGGCGGGGACCTGCAAAGGTGGTGGGGCTTTTTTCCCCCGTGGCCACTCCGATATGATAATCAGTATATGATTAAAACATATGTGCAGAATAACAATATGGAGTGTATGAGAATTGTGAGTTTTTTTTACCAGGGGGGGTTGGCCTCTATTTATAGGGATGGCCTGTAGTTATTGATGATGGGTGTCCCTTCATCTCCCTCATTTCATAATTGGTGTCCTTTTATCTCTCTCATTATTAGGAGTTAATGAGGGATGTTTCATCTTTCCAATTGTTGAGAGATGTTTCGTCTTCCCGATAATTGGTGATAACTGTCATTCCATAGGTCGCCTACCTGGCTAATCTGATGACAGTTGGGTTATTGCAGTCATGGGCAAGCTGGTGAGGCGGGCGTGTCAAGACGTGCCACTATAGCTAAATAACATATAACAACTGTCATTATTTATATCATCATAAGCCTCTCTACTTCCCATAGACTATTTTTCATAGACTATTGTCAATGGAAAGTAGAAATAATCTACTGCCCTACTCTTCTCTAACTTTTTCAGACAGAGGCTCATCGCCTTGTGTTTCTGACAGAGGCTCATCGCCTTAATTTTTAAACATATGCTCATCGCCTTGTTTTTCTGACAGAGGTTCATCGCCTTGATTTTTAAATAGAGGCTATCACCTTAATTTTTAAAAATAGGCTCATCGCTTTATTTTTCAATGGTGGCTATCATCTTGATTTTTAAATATATGCTCATCGCCTTATTTTTCAATGGTGACTATCACCTTGATTTTTAAATAGTAGCTGTCGCCTCGACTTTTAAACAGAGGCTTATCGTCTTAATTTTTAAATAGAGGCTATCGCCTTGATTTTTAAATAGTGGCTATCGTCTCGATTTTTAAACAGAGGCTCATCGCCTTAATTTTTAAATAGAGGCTATTGCCTTTATTTTTAAACATTGGTTCATTGTCTTATTTTTCAATGGTGGCTATCACCTTGATTTTTAAATAGTGGTGATAGCTTTGATTTGTAAACATAGGCTCATCGCCTTGATTTTTAAATAGTAGTTTTCTCCTTGATTTTTAAACATAAGCTCATCGCCTTGATTTTTCAATGGTGGCTATCACCTTAATTTTTAAATAGTGGCTATCGCCTTGATTTTTATAAATAGGCTCATCGCCTTGATATTTGAACATAGGCTCATCGTCTTAACTTTTGGATAGAGGCTCATTGGCCTTGTTTATCAGACAGTAGCAGCTGCCATTATTTTTCAAACAGTAGCAGCTAACCTTATAAGCCCATCTACTTTTCATAAACTATCGTTAATGAGAAGTAGAAGTAATCTAACGCACCTGCTCGTCTCTAAAAAAATTTTTTTGGGCGAGGTCGCCTCGCCTGGAGTAAAGTCACTTCACCTAGGCGAGGTCGCCCGCCTAGAGTAAGCTCGCCTTGGAATTTTTTTTTAGCGAGATCGCCCGCCAAGAGTGAGCTCACCTTGGAATTTTTTTTTGCGAGCTCGCCTGCTCGTCCCGCCTCGCCTGGGCGAGGTCGCCCGCTTGGAGTGAGCTCGTTTTGGCAAATTTTTTTTAAAGCCAAGGCTCTGTCTCTTCACCTGACCTTTGCAGTGGTTGAGGATATTTTTGTCACATGTTGGATCCAGTAGGTGCACTAGAACTTCCCAGCTAGTCAGATCATTCAATGGTATATTCATCATTTATCCCCCATATACGGTTTATTTTCTGTTTGTCTTTATCATTTCGAAGTTCGGGCTCATCCCAAATCTTTCTTTTATTAAACTCAGATTCATTTCGATCTTTCATACTTTTGATAATGAGATATGCTTTTTCAGCGTCCACATACTTATCTTCCCTCTTTAGTAACTCATGCATCGTATCCGGCAGATTTTTGGAGAGTGACATCTTGAAAGGACGACTTCGAGTTTCACTCATCATAGCAGTGACTACAGCAGACATCTGCAGATCTTTGATTTCCAGCATGGTTATATTAAACCGGACAATAAAATCTTTCAACAATTCGTCCTTGTCCTATGTCAATTGCATCAGACTGATAGCAATTTTCTTAACACGTTTGCTACTAGCAAAGTGTGCAGCAAAACTCTTGAAAAAATCGTCAAATGAATAGATCGATTTTAGAAGAAGGGTGGCTACCCAGTCCATGGCCTCCTGCATAAGCGTTGGCAGGAAAGCCCTGCACATAATTGTATCAGGGCTGGCTTGTAATCTCATCAAGTCAACAAAAGACCTGAGGTGATCGACAGGATCAGAGGATCCGTCGTACTTCTCTATCTTTGGCTGTTTGAAGTCTCGTGGCAAGGGGACTGCCATCACTTCTAGGGAAAAGGGTCTTCTTCGACAGTGGTGGAGACCTGCAAAAGGTGGCGGGGATTTTTTCCTCCGTGGCCACTCCGGTGTGACAATCAGTATATGATTAAAACATATGTGCAGAATAACAATATAGAGTGTATGGAAATTGTGTGCATTTTTTACCTAGGGGGTTGGCCTCTATTTATAGGGATAACCTGCAGTTATTGATGATGGGTGTCCCTTTATCTCACTTATTTGATAACAAGTGTCCTTTCATCTCCCTCATTATTAGGAGTTAATGAGGGATGTTTCATCTTTCCAATTGTTGAGAGATATTTCGTCTTCCCGATAATTGGTGGTAACTGTCATTCCATGGGTCGTATGTCTGGCTAATTTGATGACAGTTGTGTTATTACAGTCTTTCTGTCAAAAGCGTGCTCATGAGACTAACGAGGTGGGCAAGCTGGTGAAGCGGACGTGTCAAGACGTGCCACCATAGCTAAATAACATATAACAACTGTCATTATTTATATAATCACTATATGTTTAATAGCAATAATTTTAACTTTGAAATTTATATTGTCATCATCAATATAATGTGTAATTAAGTAAGCGTATCGATTGTCATCTGAAAATATTGACAAATCAAAGGATAACAAAATATTACCTAGATAATTTTGTAATGCTACCTTTACCTTTTTCATGTTAGGAAATATACTGGGACAACTTGATTTTTCATCGGGCGCATTTGCAACATATTCAGTAATGATTAAGAATTGCTCGTTGATGATGATGATTTGCAAATTAATATGCATGCTAATATTCAAAATATATACTGTGTAATATGGAATATCATAATATTAGAAATTAGAGAGTAGTAACTTTTTCGTAGTATAAATTAAAAATAAAAAAGGGATTGCCTAGTCACTACTATATGGAGTATTCACCTCTTCACCTCCACTCACGATAAAAAAATATGCACGCATGTATTCAATTTTGAAAAAAAAATTACTGTCTCATCAAATCTCTCGTTCTCATTTTTCTTTACCATTGTTTAAATCTTTCCTCTAAACTTTGTTCCTTCCTCATTATTTCTCAACGTAAGCAAACTTCTACAGTCAGATTCTACTGAGTAAGCTGTATACTAGTATAAAATCATTTTCAAATTAGAGATAAAAAAATTGGTGATTTTTTTTTGAAATGGGAGTAAAAAAATATGGAAAAAAAATTAAAATCAAAATTCGAAATTGCAAGCTGCCTTGCAGCTGTTGCTAGGTGATGAGTCTTGTCAGGCTACAAAAGCAGTCTATCCCAGATATGGGTGCCAGCTAGTGATGGAAACGTGGCGGATTTGGATCGAATTGGCCTGATTCGTATCCATCTTGCAATAATTATAAGAGATCCAAATATGCGGATTGATCCGTCATTGATCGAGGTGGATCAGTGCACTGATCTGCATACTGATCTTTTTTTTTCAGTACAAGAACCCTAAAACTGGTACACAAACAAAAAATCATTTGAAAGCACCCATTTTTGCTCAAATTATATATTCTATTGGAATTAGAATCTGAAACTTAAGAATATTTTATTATGAATATACAACACATATACATTTACTAAATAAACATTATAAATGAAACTTAATTGGAGGTAGACCAATAAACAAATTAGTCACCACCTCTACGCTCACTGAACTTTGGCTACAAAACAGATCAGTCAACTCCTCCATTAAAAATGAACAAAACACTTATAAAATTTAATGTATAAGAAAAGTTGATGCCTTATGCAAGATGGGCTAGTGATTGTTCTTTTTCTTTCTTCTTCTTTTCTTTACTTTCTCTTGGATGTTCTTATTCGACTGGTGGTGGTGAGCGGGCCGCGCGGTTGTTTTCAAGATGGGGCGACTGAGTCTGGTGGTGGTGGGTGACTATTTTCAAGATGGGGCCGCGGGTGGCGGATGGCTGTTTTTATATTTTTTGAATTGTGGAAGTGGAATACAGTCATTATTAATCAATTAGGTATAGGAAATTTTAATTGTGATTTTAGCCATTACCCTAGATCTTTGATTTTTTTTTATTATTTAACCCCTATATTTTTTTTAACGGGGTGGACAAGATATGGGCAACTCCGATCCGATCCGCCATGAGATCCACGGTGGATCACAAATATCTCTCTCGATCAGCCCTGCCGATTCGCGGATTAGAAATTTTTCGCTCCACTCGGATCGGGTATCCATTGGGTTTGGGACATATGAGATAATTTTGCCATCCCTAGTGCCAGCCAAAATGAAAAATCGAGCTCAATCAAGCCTTGGCTCTTTGAAATGCATGTTCGGACTGCCATATAATTGAACTCTCAATGCATGTTAGGTAATGTTGAAATTATTTTTTAAATGCTTATAAATTGTGGGTTATATTGATAATATGGATACTAATTAGATATTAATTAGATATTAAATTGTAGATCCTACAAAATGTGTAGATAAAATGTATGTTTAATCATTTTAACTAGCTTAAATTATAATTTAAGCTCTGACAAATATGGACTCACAGCCCATTGCCACCTTAAATTCCTTACATCTAATTTTAAGTTGTTTAATCTTTTTAGTGATAATAGGTTGTGAAAATCAGTGTTCTAAAAAGTGTAAAGCGTTGATAGGCCTATGGGTCAAGTTTCAAGCTTTTTCAGACTTAGAGGAGACCTAGGCGAGAGCAAAGAAATGACGAGGCGTGAGGCGTGGGGCATGGGGCGTGGCTATGCGTATAACCCGCACCTTAAGCCTAGACACTACTTAGGCGAGTTTTTTAGAATGGTAGTGGAAATAGACAATTGTGGTAGAAATAGGCGGCAGAGTGTATGATAGTTTGTGGCGAGTGATAACTAGTTTTGTAGTGATTTTTGGTGACGGTAGCAGCATAATACTGTGTGTTATAAGTGTTACAAGTGTAATATAGTTTGTTACAAGTGATGTGGCGACGGTGAGAGTGGCGGTGATGGTGAAAAACTGGTGGTGCGTAACATATGTAATACAATTTTTTGTAACAAATGTAACACACATTTTTTCTAAGAAATGTAATAGGTGTTACAAAAAATAAAAATGATATTTTTATAATAAAAAAAAGTAAAATAGTATATTTTATTTTTTATTGTATATAATGAAACCTATTAATTGTTCCTAAAATCACTAAACTTTATAATAGGTCACGGATATATCAGTAAACAACATTATACAATATGAAAATGCTCTCCACCCATCACTCTTGACACTTATGTCTTTTGGGTTTGACAGATCTACCAACATGGTAGACAGATTTCGAACATAGCTTCAATCACCGCCCATATCGTTCTACCTGCCTCCCATAGAATTTACAACTTCGAACTGTTGACTGAGATTCACCTCCGTCCAAGAGGTCTTCAAACTTGTAAATTGACCAGACCACAGTGACACATAATTCCATCCATAACCTGGGAAGAATTTGAGAAATTTTCCATCCCACTCATTAGGTATGGGCTATAGAAGAATGGGGGTCGGGGTTAAAGTTAGGGTTAGATTTTATGTTGAAGACAATAAGAATTGTGAATTTGATTTGGGATTTGGTAATAAATTGGGAAATTAGAAATTGTCACTTATGAAAGACGCATTTCTAAAACTCGATCAAAGATCTGGGATTTGTGTTTTTGCTAGTAGGATGATATGGACGGCGATTGAAGTGACGTTAGAAATTCGTCTGCTACGTTGGCAGATCTGTCAAATCCAACATATGGAAGTGTCAAGAGTGATGGACGGAGAGTATTTTCATATTGTACAGTGACGTGCTAAAAACATTTTAAAGTTGAGTTATGTATGTGTGGTCCGTTACAAAGTTCAATGATTTTTGGATGATGAAACTATCCCCTCTTTTTAAGATGATTAGAATTTAACAGTGACTAATAACTACTATCAGCATAATCTCTTTTCAATATTAGGGAGATATTATAAAAATTCACAGGAGATTTGTCCAGTAGAGGATTGGACAAGTGTTTGACTTTAAATATCAAACACTTTTACTTGTCCAGTCCCGAATTGGAATTTACATAGATTTTTTAAATTCATAAATTTTCTCAAAATCATAAATTTGTAATAATTAATTTGTTTCTTCGTTATACAGTATGTAAATAAAATCTCGAAGATAAATTTGTCTAATTGCTTTTTGGCGCAACTTTACTCAATTGTAGCATACATTGAAGTGCACAGGCTCTTAGATTTTATAAACGAATAAATTCGAATAATGTTCAATTCTGGAATCAGAAAATCCTTTCCAACTCGAGATATAAAAAATAATCTATTTGTTTGTGGTTATTGGTGCATGCAATTGGTGGCGTAATTATGTTGATACGGTGTTTGATTTAATTGCGGTGGCGGAGTGACATTGTGGGTGGATGGGTGGCGGCAGATGTGGAGGTATCAGGTATGCATATATTCGTCTTTTACTGCCTTCTTTTCTCATTCATGTTATTCTGTTCTTTTTCGATTTAATGTTGGTGATTTCCTGATTGCAAATTTTCGTAATTTTTGATTTGGGCTTCACTGGACACGAATTTTTTATCTGATCTGATTCTCCATTCTGTTATTTACTAGCCAGTAAAAGATGTGAACTCAGTTTTTATAGTACTGAACAATCGAGGGTTCACAGAAAATGCGACTAACTTCTCTTAGTGAAGCTTTATGATGATGATAGTGCTTAAAAGAATCGTATGGTAATATGTGAAATGTCTAATTCTAATTGACTTTCTTCCTCCCATGGGAAGGCAAAGGAGGAATGCTTTGTTCGTTCCTGAAGAAATTTTCAAGAAATTTTCAGGGTCAATAATGGTCTTAACTTTCACCAGTCTGGCAAAATTACCTTTGAAGAACTTGACCCCATAAACCATTGCTTCAGTGTAACTGTTTTTACCGTTGTCGGTAGTCCCAATGTCAAGGTCCTGTAGTTGAGAAATGCTTCTCTGGGGTTCTTTGAGACAAAAGGAGTCATGTAACTATAAAGTGTTCTTGTCTGTTCCACATACTTCTTATCTGATGCAGCATCATCTTCATTCCAGTTAGCAAAATACTGTAATTTGAAGATGTTCCCTGCACGGTGGGGAAATGGTGTTGCTGACTCTGGTATTTCGTCCATTTTTCCACCGTAGGCATTGAAAACCATCCCGGATTTTCCTAACCCAATTATTTTCTTCTATAATCCCTCCAATCCATCCTTTGGGATCAGAGTTTTCAGGTAGTCTGATTTTCTCTTGAAGAAGTTCGGCGAACCACCTTTTCTGTCTAGTAATACATTTTCTGACGTACCATTATCAAAATTTGCCCAGAATAGGACGGATTGAATCCAGCTCATTTCCATGCATTCTTGTTTTGCCAATCCCAGTTCAGGAAACCCAGCTTTTGTTACAGACAGTAAACTGTTAGAATCACCAAGAAACAACCCAATAAATGTTGCTCTCATGGTATCCTTGTTCTTTATAGTAGTTGGTTGCAGCAGAAGCCTTATAAAGAGATTGTTGTCAATCTTGTTTGCGACAAACTGCCATTTATAGATAAGATCAGATGCGTTGTCTTCTAAGGTTTTTATAACGCGAAAAACTGTGACAACAGGGGGTACGGGGACTAATTTAAGTTTGTATGCCAATACGACCCCAAAACTAGCACCCCCACCCCCTCTGATTGCCCAGAAAAGGTCCTCTCCCATTGCTTTCCTATCCAAAATTCTACCCTTTACGTCAACAATTTGTGCATCAATCACATTATCGACACTGAGGCCATATTTACGTAACAAGTTGCCATAGCCTCCCCCACTTATGTGCCCACCAATACCCATAGTTGGACAGATCCCCGCAGGGAATCCATGGACTTTGCTCTTTTGCCAAATGCTATAATAAAGTTCACCAACTGTTGCCCCGGATTGTACCCAGGCAGTTTCATCCTTGATGTCAATATTGATAGACCTGAGATTGAACATGTCAAGAATGATAAATGGAACATTAGACACATAAGAGATACCTTCATAGTCATGACCACCACTACGGATTTTGAGTTGCACTCCTATCTGTTTTGCACAAATTATGGTTGTTTGGACATCGGATTCTTTCAAAGGGGTGACAATCAACAAAGGTTTTCTAGTTGTGGAAGTGTTGAAACGACGATTTCTGATATAGTCTTGTAAAATGGGTGTATAGGAAGAATTAAAAGGGCTGTAGATTATCTTAGAGAATTGATCTTTTGAGTTTGTCTTACTTGATAAACAATGGAGCAAGTTGTCATAAACTGAATCTGTGGCTACAGTTGAGAAGGAAAAAGGAGTGCATAAAAGTGACAGAAACAACAACATTGACACAGGCATGAAAGGATTAGAAGATCGAAAAGTGTTTCTCATATTTGGGTTTGTGTTGGATACACTGTGCATTATATTGCCTTATGTACACATTACAAACAAGGTATTTGCTTTCTTTAAGTTGGCAAACTGGGTATTATAATTAAGAAGCTACCATATTGCATTACAATAATTTGGCAAAAATGGATAGAATTGATTGCAGATTAAAAAAAAGTAAAAATAGGAATTTGGTAATTCATAATCTATTCTGGACAAATAGACAACAAACAGAGTAATTCTTGCCTACAATTAAAAATATGATTTTGGTAATCCATTTTGTATGTGGATGAATACTGTTATCTAGTGTAGTAAATAAATTGACATGAATAGGAATGGAAAATATTGTGATTTTATTATGGAAATATGATTCTGATGATGTAATGAATAACGTAATCTAGTATAGCCAACTAGAATTACAAGAGAGTTTGATTAATTCTAGTGTATAAACATTCTCCTAATTAAACCTCGCCAAAAAATGGTATATTCTTAATATTCTGCACCATCTGACAAGGAAGACTATAAATATTATCCTCTTGGAGATTTACCAAATTTCGATATGATTGCATGAATAAGTGAGTAGAATGTGATAATTAGCTAAATAAAGAAGTGAATTTACCTTATATACTAATGCCTTTTTGTGGTGGAGTAATTGGTTTTTAATTATAGAATTTCAATACTTGTGAATTCTTGCAATGCTTTGGATCTCAGATAATGTTCAGATGGGTCAAGGAATAAACACTGTACTTTAACTAGGAAATTATCGAATTAATTCAATTTCAAAATCTTCTAACCTCTGTGTTCTATTTTTTTTCTCCGGATAGGTGAACAAAGTCTAAGGTCTGGAAAACATTTTTGCTTGATAAATCCTTTATTATCTGATTTAGTATATTTTCAAAGGGAGCCAAGTTTTGACCTTTGTGAGCATATTTGGTACAATGATGGAGACCGAGTCAAACATACCAAACAATACTATATAGGTTGAAATAGACAGAGTTTAAATATTCATTTATTCAACCTTATCCCATGATAACACATATTTTAAAGCAGATTCATCAAATGTGCACCAATTGTTTGAAATGTCATAATTGTTCTTAACATGGTACACTCCAAACAATAGGCAACAAAAGAAAAGTTACACAAAGAGAAACACAAAGAGTTGTGGTGCCTTGCAATGGTACTTCTTTGTATTTTACCGTCTGCTTGTTTCATTAATGTGATTTTGTTCTTTTTCGATCTAACATTATTCTGATTTCCTAATTGCAACAAAAGAAAAGTTGTGATTTCCTAATTGCAACAAAAGAAAAGTTACACAAAGAGAAACACAAAGAGTTGTGGTGCCTTGCAATGGTACTTCTTTGTATTTTACCGTCTGCTTGTTTCATTAATATGATTTTGTTCTTTTTCGATCTAACATTATTCTGATTTCCTAATTGCAATTTTTGTAATTTTTTATTCGGGCTTCACAGGACATGAAATTTTTATATCCGATTCTCGTTTCCATTATTTACTATAGAAGGTTAACTTATATTAGTAGGAGTATCTATATTTCGATACACTTTTTGAAATACCAAACGCTTTTCAACGTTAGTCCCTGTCAGCGATTTTGTATCTTTAATAATTCTGCAAGTGTACGGATCGCACAAGTAATAAAATGGATTATGAGTCCAAGTATCGATCCCACGAAGATTTAGATAATTCAATTCAATTCAATTAACATTAACCGAATTAAATTAACTTTGGAAGTTTGGTAATTAAAAAATAATTAAAATATAAGCAAATAACAATTAAACATTATAATTCAAATAAACAAGAGATTAAATTAAAGAAGAATTACTTTAAAATTAGAATAGAAAAGAAAAGAAAAGCGTACTAGGATTTCGAATCCACTTATATCAATTACCTTTAACCCGAATCATTAAATTTGATAACATGATTTACTTATGAATATCAATATTCCTAATTTATTTAACAATCTCTCTCGAGTAGAATTAAACATATTCCTATATATGATTCGACTATATTTCTATTACGGATGCGAACATACAAGAATGTATTAAAATTTGTGAATACTTAAAGATTACGTAAAGTATAGCGGTATATCTCTATCCCCTATCAGACTTTACGATAATTAATATATGTATAACCTATTTTTCATCTTTCGAAGGTAAATCAAGCCACAAGAATCATACAACTATTTGCGCACATAATTGTAGATGAAGAGAAAATCAATATCATTTATTCAAAAATTAAAATATGCTTAAATATCAAAAATTAGGTTCGAAGAAATAAAGATTCATAATACAAGTTTCATCATGATTTTAGCACTATTTAATTCTAGCCTAGCATACTAATAATACAAAAATAAAGAAGAGATGAAAATATGGAGTTCATCACCCGAATAAGAAGAAATCTTGATCTTCGTTTCAATTCTTCAAAGATTAATTCTTGATCTTCGTCTCTTGTTTTCGTCTTGTGTTTTTCTCCCCAAATCTCCACCAAAAAACAACACTTTGATATGAGTTAATAACTCATATATATACTTATCTAATTGTGCTTTAAAAAGTTTTCTAAAAATCATTAAAATCGCGTCCAAAATGTTTTCTAATTGAATTAGAACTCAAAAAAGTAATAAAAATCCGCGCGGGCCAAAAATACACTGGGCGATCGCCCAGTACATTCCCGGGTGATCACCTAGGCCAGTTGAATTGCATTCTGCTGTTGTAAAATAGGGTTGGGCGATCGCCTAGCTCAAGCTTTTTCCTCTGCGGTGGTTGTATTTCAAATGGCCATAACGTTTTGTAGGAAACTCCAAATTGAGATCCGTAAAAAGTGTTAAGACTCGTAAGTCTATTATCTTTCCAATAGTATATCATTTGCCTTTTGGAGATTTCTATATCAAAAATTGTGCTGAATTGTCCTACATGCTTCGGTAGGTAGTTTCTCAATTCAGTTCTTTAGCTTTCTAGTATTTGATCCATTGATTCAACTCTTCATTGTTACTTCAAAACACCTTAAACTTATTGATTTTATCTTCTTCCTCATCTTCCAATGTTTGGTTCTTGATATTCACTTCACAAATTCAATTTACTTGTCGATTTCACCAAGTTGTTGCTCTTTCCGTCCATTCTTTTTCAATTGCTTATAAACGGGTCCAAAACTGAAATAGAAAGGAAAATACACTAAATTAAGTAAAAATTCAATAAAATGACGGAATAAAATATTAGTTTAAAGGCTCGAATATGTGCAGAAAAATGCACTTATCAGTCCCCTGGCCGGTGAAAGATGTGAACTAAGTTTTTATAGTAATGAAACAATCGAGTTTTTTATTGAGTAATTAGAATTGTGGTAGACAAAATGAGCGACAAGAGAAAAGAAAAAATTAAATATCTTTTGCTAAGCTCATTGTGAGTAACTAATTTCTCTTAGTGGTGCTTTATGCTGATAGTACTTTAAGAAAAATCTTTTGCCAATATGTGAAATGTCTAATTCTAATTTACTTTCTTCCACCCATGGGAAGGAAAATAAAGAATGTTTTGTTCATTCTTGAAGAAATTTTCTGGGTCAATAATGGTCTTATCTTTCACCAGTCTAGAAAAATTACCTTTGAAGAACTTGACCCCATAAACATTTTCTTCATTGTAAATGTTTTCACCGTTGTCAGTAGTGTCAACGTCAAGGTCCCTGTAATTCAGAAACGCTTATCTAGGGTTCTTTGAGACAAAAGAACTCATGTAACTATAAAGAGTTCTTGTCTGCTCCATCTGTTGGATAAAATTCAACATGTGGGGCCAAACTTGTATATGTTAAAATGTGTTGTGCTATCTTAAAGTTTTAGTCAATAAAGTGATCCACTAAAGACTATTTTGGACTAATGGATATTAAGTGTCATGAGATTAAAGTGTAGAGATGGATACAATATTTTAAATTGATGAGGGGCCAATTTAACAACATTGAAACATAATAACTGCCTGTAGTTATTTATATAGGTCATGGTCCCCAATTGAGCGTGACTTTTCATAACTCTCTGCATCCTCATCAGCAGAAGAGAGGAGATACTAAGGAGAAAACCACGGATCGGTTGGAAGACCATAACTCCGTTCGATCAAATAGAATAATGGATTTAGATACGTTTCCGTTTCAGTTTCAATCTTGATAATTACAGCATGATGTTCTTAAGTTTTAGATGTGTAATCATCTATTTATAAAGTAAATCTAACAAGTGGTATCAGAGCCACCTTCATGATGAATTATCAGATATGTATCTATATGGACATGATGAGTATTTTTTGAAATTTTAGTCCACGGACTCTCGTAATATTAATTCTGAAATATGCATCTGTACGGTTATTGTTTACTGTGTCGGTTCCTACATTATGATTTAGCCATTTATGAAACCTGTGAAGAAATCGTTACTGTGTTCATGTATATATGGTTTCAATTTCTGTATGTATATATATTCTTCAAGAAATACGGGTTTTGAATATGGGATTTCAATTTTCGCAATCTGTGTATTGATTTTTCGAATTGGGATTTTGTGTATTGTGGTCGGATTGTTGGATGATGTTGAGTTGTTATCGTCGTCGAGGTAGGGGCGCGCAGTGCTGGTCATGGCTGCGTGCGTCCCCGCACGTAGTGGGTTGCAGCGTCGCTGCGTACGGGATTGCAGCGACGGAAATGGCGCTGCAGGGGGGAACGCCGGTTGTGGCGTCGCGATCTCTGGATTCGACAGCGGCGGCGGCGGTCGCTAGGGTTTCAAACCCTAGCTGTTGCGTTTTGGACCTAGGGACCTCATGCGGAAATTAGAAGTTTTTAATTTAAACCCTAAAGTTTTAAAATTATTTAAATTGGCCCTTTAGACTTCTGAATTTGTAAAATCAGTCCCTATAGTATTGTAATAACTTAAGTTGGGCCTTTGAAGTTCTGAATTTTATGATTCAGTCCCTAAAGTTTAAGATTCTAATAAATTGGCCACTAAAGTTTTTGGTAAAATTGCAATTTAGTCCTTCAAGCTTAAAATCTTCCATAATTGGCCAATCAATTTTAATTAAATTGCAATTTAACCCTCCAACTTAATGATTACTGAATCCTAAAGCATTGAATTTCACAATTCAAATCCTAAAGTTTTAAATATATGCAAAACAGTCAATTTAGGTTCAAATTTTGGTATGACGGACTCTTTTGAGAAATATAATATTCCAAAGTGAATTAGTTGAAGCAACATGTTGCCAAAGCAACATCTCTTGTGGAAATTAATTAACTTAGAATATTAGAAGGTTTTGTATGTGTGTTGTTCATGCGGATATTGATCGGCCCAAAGGAAAGTCAATGTTTGGCTGGAATTTCACATGCACCTGTGGTGATAAACGCGTGACGATTATTTGGTATAACGTGTGATCAATAAATCGGTCCAAAGAAAGGTTTATTGATTGACATATCTTATTGTCAATGTTTGATTGCTATATCGAGGTACCACTTATGAGTCAATGTTTCTGTACAAAGATTAAATATTGATGTTGTGGTAGGTATCTTGTGATAGTCCTTACTAATATATTTGAAATTACTATTTGCATAATAAAATACTAATATAAGCTATTTGCATCTTATTCTCTATACAACTAATTCATCTACTTCCACAATATCTGCAAGTATCAATTCAATTCCTATGCTTAATGGGTCAAACTTTCAGGATTGGAAAGAGAACGCTCTAATTGTTCTTGGTTGCATGGATCTCGACCTTGCTCTCAGGATTGAGAAACCTGCTTTTCTTACGATGCAAGTTCACCTGATGACAGGAATAACTTTGAGAAGTGAGAACGCTCAAATCACATGATTCTAATGATCATTAAGCGCGGCATTCCAGGAGGAACTTTGAGAAGTGGGAATGCTCAAATCGCATGAGTCTAATGATCATTAAGCGCGGCATTCTGGAAGCCTTTAGGGGCGCAGTTTCTGAGGAGGTAACTAATGCCAAGGAATTTCTTGCTGAAATTGAAAAGCGTTTTGCGAAAAATGATAAGGTTGAAACAAGCACGCTTCTGCAAAGCTTGATTTCAATGAAGTATAAAAGCAAGAGGAACATAAGGGAGTACATCATACAGATGTTTCATACTGCTTCAAAACTTAAGGCACTAAAGCTCGACTTGTCTGAAGACTTGCTCGTGCATTTTGTATTAATATCGCTTCCTGCACATAACAATCAATTTAAAGTCAGTTACAACTGTCAAAAGGAGAAATGGACTCTAAATGAGCTCATTTCATATTGTGTGCAAGAGGAAGAAATGTTGAAATAGGACAGAAATGAAATTGCTAACTTGACAAGTACCTCTAAAGATAAGGGCAAGCAAAGAAAAATAGAATATGAAGTTGCTATGGGTCCAGAACAGAAGAAACCACATAAAGATAAAGAGGGTTGTTTCTTTTGCCTGAAGCCTGGACATTTAAAGAAGGATTGTACCAAATATAACGCTTGGCGTGCAAAGAAAGGTACATTTCTTAATTTGGTCTATTCTGAGGTTAATTTAGCTTCAGTACCTAGAAACACTTGGTGGTTAGATTCTGGTGCTACTACTCACATAAGTATTTCTATGCAGGGTTCTGAAAGCCAAATGATGCTAAAAGATTTATCTTTGTAGGCGACGGAAAATCGGTGGAAGTTGAAGCAATAGACACTTTTAGGTTATTGTTGGGAACTGGTTTTTATTTGGATTTGAAAGACACTTTTGTTGTACCGTCGTTTATAAGGAATTTGGTTTCTATTTCTTTGTTGGACAAATTTAGATATTATTGTTCATTTAGAAATTGTCAGTTTAGTCTTTCTTTAAATTCAAATATTGTTGGTACTGGTTTATTATGTTCATACGATAACTTATATTTGCTTGATACTATTGCATCATATAATGAAACTTTGCATGTGGAATCATGTGGTACTAAGCGAAAATTAAATAAAGAAAATTCGGCAAAATTATGGCACAAACGCTTAGGTCACATCTAAAAAATTAGAGTTGAACGACTTGTGTCAGATGGAATTTTGGATTCTCTGGACTTTACGGACTTTGATGTTTGTATTGATTGTATCAAGGGAAAACAGACCAAAACAAAAGGGTTAGGTGCCAATAGAACTTCGGACGTCTTAGAATTGATACACACAGATATTTGTGGACCATTCCCTACGGCTTCTTGGAATGGTCAACAATATTTTATATCATTCATAGACGATTACTTACGTTATAGGCATTTATAACTTTTTCATGAAAAATCTAAGTCACTGGACATGTTCAAGGCTTTCAAAGCTGAAGTTGAGAATCAACTCAACAAAAGGATTAAAAGCGTTAGGTTTGATCGTGGTGGTGAGTACTACGGCAGACATGACGGTTCAGGTGAATAACGTTCATGACCATTTGCTAAATTTCTAGAAGAATGTGGAATCGTCCCATAGTACACCATGCCATGATCACCTAGCATGAATGGTGTAGCTGAAAGACGAAATAGGACTCTTAAGGACAAGGTAAGGAGTATGATTAGTCATTCTACTTTACCAAAATCACTCTGGGGAGAAGCATTAAAGACTGCAACTTATATTCTGAATAGAGTACCAACTAAATCTGCTGTTAAAATACCTTATGAGCTTTGGACAGGCAAAAACTTGTTCTAAAGCATTTACACATTTGGGGATGTCTAGCTGAGGCTAGGCCTTATAGGCCACATGAAAATAAATTGGACTCCAAAACTATAAGCAGCTACTTTATTGGTTATTCTGAGCGATCAAGGAGGTACAAATTTTATAATCCCACACTTAAGTCAATTTTTGAAATGTGAACTGCAACATTTTTTGAGGATGTTGAGTTTGGGGAGAGAAATAAGGTTAGAGACATTGTCTTTGAGGAAAAAACTGAGGAAGGATCGATTTCGATTCCTACTATTACTTTTGACAATGTACAGGTTTCTAAACCTGTCATTGATCAAGAAGTATATCCGGAACCTCAGAAAGATAATGTTGAAGAACCTTTCATCCAAAATGAGGTAATCATTCTACAAGTACAAATTCAACAACCTCAAGAACCAATACCATTAAGGAGATCCATTCGAGAAAGGAAAAATGCTATTTCGAATGACTTTATAGTATTTCTCCAAGAACATGAGAAAAATAATAGAATGGTGGAAGATAATCTAATCAATTTTCATCAGGCCATGAAGGGTTCTGATTCTCAAAAGTTGATTGATGCCATGAATGAATAGTATAAGTCTATGCAAGACAATAAAGTTTGGGATCTTGTCCCATTACCAGAAGGTGCGAAGCCCATTGGTTGTAAATAGATTTTTAAAACCAAAAGGGATTCGAAAGGTAATGTGGAAAGATATAAGGCTCGTCTTGTAGTTAAAGGCTTTATACAAAAGGAATGCATTGACTTCAAAGATACTCTCTACGGTTTCAATGAAAGACTCTTTCAGGACAGTCATGGCACTTGTTGCACATTTTGACCTTGAGTTACATCAGATGGATGTTAAGACAGCGTTTTTCAATAGAGACATTGATGAGACGATCTATATGGTGCAACCAGAAAATTTCTTGTCAGGAGACTCGATGAATATGGTTTGCAAATTAAAGAAATCTATCTATAGACTCAAGCAAGCTTCTCGTCAGTGGTACTACAAATTTCATCAAGTGATTATCTCGTTTGGTTTTGAGATAACTATTGTTGATGATTGTGTATATCACAAGTTCAGTGGGAATAAGCATATTTTCCTGATTTTGTATGTTGACGACATACTGCTTGTCACTAATGATATAGGCATGTTATACAAAATCAAGAGTTTTTTGTCAAAGAATTTTGAGATGAAAGATCTTGGGGATGCCTCTTTTGTATTAGGGATTTAGATACACCAGGATCGCTCTCGGGATATTCTTGGATTGTCACAAAAGAGATATATCGATAAAGTTCTTAAAAGGTTTGGCATGCAGGATAGTAAATCAGGGGACACCCTGTTGCTAAGGGAGACAAATTTAGTCTCAATCAGTACCCGAAAAATAATCTTGAAGTTAAGAAAATGCAGAAGATTCCCTATGAATCAGCTGTTGGGAGTTTGATGTATGCTCAGGTTTGTACACGTCCAGACATATTATTGGAATGTTGGGCAGATATTTAAGTAACCCTGGGATGAATCATTGGAAAGCAGCCAAAAAGGTTATGAGGTACTTGAAGAGAACAAGAGATTGCATGCTTACATACAGCAGATTGGATCAGTTAGAGATCGTAGGGTACTCCGATTCTGATTTTACGGGATGCCAAGACAGTAGAAGATCTACATCAGGCTGCATATACCTGCTAGCCAGATGAGCTATTTCCTAGAGGAGAGCTAAGCATACACTTGTAGCTTCTTCCACTATGGCAGCGGAGTTTGTAGCACGTTATGAGGCATCTAATCATGGGATATGGCTGCGAAATTTTGTCACTGGGCTGCACATTCTGAATGGCATTAAAAGACCATTAAAGTTATATTGTGACAATAACTCTACAGTGCTATATTCTAATAACAACAGGAGTTCAACTAAGTCAAAACATATTGACATTAAGTTTCTGGTTGTGAAGAAAAGGGTACAGAGTGGACAGATTTCCATAGAGCATATTGGGACAAACTCCATGATTACGGATCCGCTTACTAAAGGATTACCACCCAAGGTCTTTCATAAGCACACTGCTCGTATGAGTGTTGTATTTCTTGAGGATATCATGTTTTAGTGGGAGTTTGTATTTTGGTTGCTTTATGTTTAGTTTTGGACACATTTGTGTATTTGGATAATTTTCTGTACAGAAATAAAGTATTCAGTTCATTCTACTATGTTACATTATGTTTGGTATTGATCTCACTTAAGAAATAAAGTCGGAACAATTGAAAATAGACATGTTTGTATCACATAACATGTAATTTTCATACTACTCTCACGATTGATCTATGTCATTTGGTTGTATTGGTGTACGTGACTATTGATGGATTTAGTTACGATTAATATAACGAAAGTTGTTTTGATCCTACATTGATATGACTGATAGACGAGATTGTTTGGAAATACCTTTAACAGTGATAGCAAAATTTTGAGTTCATAAGGTTGTGCACATTTGTAAGGATACATGTATGGTCCAGTGGGAGATTGTTGGATAAAATTCAACATGTGGGGCCAAACATGTATATATTAAAATGTGTGGTGCTATCTTAAGGTTTTAGTCAATAAGTGATCCACTAAATACTATTTCGGACTAATGGATATTAAGTGTCATGAGATTAAGTGTAGAGACGGATACAATGTTTTAAATTGATGAGAGGCCAATTTAATAACATTGAAACATAATAACTGCCCGACAGTTATTTATATAGGTCATGGTCCCCAATTGAACGTGGCTTTTCATAACTCTCTGCATCCCCATCAGCAGGAGAGAGGAGACACTAAGGAGAAAACCACGGATCGGTTGGAAGACCATAATCTCGTTCGATCAAATAGAATCATGGATTCAAGTACGCTTCTGCTTCAATCTCGATCTTGATAATTACAGTATGATGTTCTTGAGATTTAGATGTGTAATCATTTATTTAGAAATCCTTATAGTATTTGGTTGCAGCAGAAGCCTTATAAAGAGATTGTTGTCAATCTTGTTTGCAACAATCTGCCAATGATAGATAATAACAAATGCGTAATCTTCTAAGGTTTTTATAATGCAAAAATAGTCATAACCAGGGGTGCGGGGACTAATTTAAGTCTGTATGCCAATACGACCCCAAAACTAGCACCCACCCCCTCTGATTGCCCAAAAAAGGTCATTTCCCATTGCTTTCCTATCCAAACTTCTACCTTTTACGTCAACAATTTGTGCATCAATCACATTATCGACACTTGGGCCATATTTACGTAACACGTTGGCATAGCCTCCCCAACTTATGTTGCAGGGAATCCTTGGACTATGCTCTTTTGCCAAATGCTATAATAAAGTTCAACTATTGTCCAGGATTGTACTCAGGCAGTTTCATCCTTAATGTCAATATCAATAGACTTGACATTGAACATGTCTCGAATGATAAATGAAACATTAGACACATAAGAGACACATTCATAGTCATGACCGTCACTGCAGATTTTGAGTTGCACTCCTGTCTTTTTTGCACAAATTATGTTTGTTTGGATGTTGGATTCTTTCAAAAGGGTGACAATCAACAAAGGTTTCTTCATTGTGGAAGTGTTGAATCGGCGATTTCTGATGTAGTCTTGTAAAATGGGTGTCTAGGAAGAATTATAAGGGCTGTAGATTGTCTTGGAGAATTGATTTTTTATTTATGTCTTACTTTATAAGCAATAGAGCAAGTTGTCATATACTGAGTGCATGTTTGGCAAAGTTTAAATTATTTTAGCTGGTCAAACATATATTTTATATGTACATTTTGTAAGACTCATAACTTACAATCTAATTATTATCTAAATATTACGTTGGACCTGCAATTTATAAGTATTTGAAAACATGATCGAGCAAGTATTCAATCTGTGGTTGCAGTTGGGAAGGAAAAGATAGTGCACAAAAGAAAAAGAAATAGCAATATCGACTCGAGTATGAAAGGATTAAGAGATCAAAAAATGTTTCTCATATTTTGGTTTGTGCTGGGTATGTGCATTACAATACCCCTTTTATATATATATTATATATACACACTAGGGAAAAGATTTCTGCATGTGGGCTAATAATGGGCAAATGGGTATTACATTACAAATATTTGGTACAAAGAGTGAATAATATGGCAAAATTCATGGAATTGATCATAAGAATTTCGTGAGTGGTAGTCAATAAACTGACATGAATAGGCAAGGCAAAATATTGTGATGTTATTATGGAATAAGATAGTGCTCTATTTTGCGTCAATTTGGCACGGATGTTGTGAGTAATGTTTTAATAAGTGCACTTAAACGTTTTGGACATTTTTTAAATGCCACCACAGATGGGCAATGCATGTGAAAAGGAGGTCAACTCCTCTGTTGACCGCCTAATGTGGGCTTAGGCGTGCCTTTTTGGAAGAAAAAAAAAATAATAATTAGACAAATACCCCTAAAACCAGAGACATTTTCAAAAATCATGTTAAAATAATTTAAATAATAAATACGGTTATAATAATGCATTAAACACCACACTATGCATTGATAATTACCTATATGACACTAACCAAAAATTGAGGGATCTTGGGCCCACATCAATAAATATGTATAACACCAAATTAAAAGATTGGAAGGAATCCATTATACATTATATATTATTAGTGTTTATTGGGGGGGTCCATCCATGAATTAGAAAGAACAAAAGTTGTTGAATTTTTCCTTTATTTCTCCATGTTTAGTTTTGTGGTTTTAATTATATCTTTTCTTTTTGTTGCTAATCTCATCAAATTTTATTTATTTAAAAATGTCATATTCTTTATGTAGGTAAATTAATATTCTACATTAAAAAGTGATATGTTATATCACTTTTTAATCAAAAAACACAAACAGTTTAAACTAACATTTTTAATAGAAATATTTGACGTGTTTTATAAACTTTTTAAACTAATATTTAGCTATTACTATAATTTTTTTTTTTTTTAATTTTTTGTGTTAGATTTGAATCAAGTTCTAGATTAAAAAGTTGCATGTTGTTCACTTTTTAATTAAAAGGTGTAGCATATTGTGTAATTTGACATTTATAACATAATATTATTGGCTAAGCTTAAAATGTTTTTATAAGAACCTTTAAACTAATATTTAAATATTATTTTTATTTTTTTATTTGTTATATTGGACGTGAATTAAAGTTTCACTTTAAAAAGTCACATGTCATATCTAAGCTTACAAGGTACATATAAAAACTTATTAAATTAATATTTAGCTATAAATATATATATATTTTTTTTTTGTTGTGTAGAGGTTAATTAAGGTTTTAGACTGGAAAAGGTCATATGTATTTTTTTTAACAGACATCATTGGCTAAGCTTAGAATGTGCGTTAATTTTAAGAACTTTTTTTCACTAATATTTTGATCTTACTTTCATTTTATTTTATTTTATTATTTTGTTGTGTGTGAATTAAAGTTTTGCATTAAAAAGTGACATGATGTGTCACTTTTTAATTAAAATCTCACACATTGAGTGATTCACTAATTTAACAAGTTCAAATAGAAATCTTTGACTAAACTTACAATGTGTTTATAAAAACTTCTTATCTTAATATTTAAATTGTACTGTTAATTTTTGTGTGTTAAATTTTAATTAAGATTATTTAAGAAGTTTTTATAAACACTTTATTCAAATATTTCTATTTGAACGTGTCAAATTAGTGAATTATATATTGTGTGACATTTTAATTAAAAAATAATATAACATGTCAATTTCTATTGTACAACATTAATACACATTCTAAGCACATTCTAAGCTTAGTTAATAATTTTTATGTTTGTGTATGTGTTTGTAAACACGTTATAAGCTTTGCCAATTATGTTTTGTTAAAACACGTCTTGTTACTTTCTTATAAGCACATTGTAAGTAAATTTTTCATTAAAAAATGTCAATTTATACAGCTTGTGACCTTTTAATTAAAAAATGATACATCGTTTCACTTTTTAAAGCAAAACCTTAACTACATTCAACACAAAAAATAAAACTAAAATCTAAATATTACTCTAAAAGGTTTATATAAGCACATTCTAAGCTTAAGTGCTGCTTGGTACTTTTGAAATTATTTTTTTAAGTGATTATAAATTGTGGGTCCTATAAAATGTGTAGATAATAAATAGATAATAAGTTTGAGGTTAATTAAGGTTTTAGATTAGAAAGTGAGATATGTCACTTTTAATTAATATGTCACATACTTTTTTTTTCACAAAACATCATTGACTAAGCTTACAATGTGCTTATAAGAACTTTTTCAACTAATATATAGATCTTACTTTTATTTTATTTTATTTTGTTTTTGTGTTGGATATGAATTAAAGTTTTGCATTAGAAAGGAACATATTATGTGACTTTTTAATTAAAATGTCACACACTGTGTAATTCACTATTTTTACATGTTTAAATAGAAATCTTTGGCTAAACTTACAATGTGTTTATAAAAACTTCTTAAATTAATATTTAAATTCTACTATTAAATTTGAATTAATTAAGAAAATTTTATAAAAACTTTAGGCAAAGATTCATATTTGAACATGTCCAATTAGTGAATTATACGATGACATTTTAATTAAAAGTGACATAATTTGTTGCTTTCTATTGTACAACCTTAATGCACGTTGTAAGCTCAGCCAATAATTTTTGTGTTTGTGTTTGTGTTTGTGTTTGTGCATGTAAGCACATTGTAAGCTTAGTCAATGATGTTTTGTTTTAAAAAAAAAAATTATACAGTACGTGACCTTTTAATTAAAAGTGACACATCTTGTCATTTTTCTATAAGCACGTTGTAAGCAAGTTTTTCATTAAAACATATGACCTTTTAATTAAAATGTAACACATTGTTTCACTTTTTAAAGCAAAACCTTAATTTACATTCAACACAAAAAATAAAAAAATAAAAAAAAAGATTTAAATAGTACTATAAAATGTTCTTATAAGGACATTGTAATATTAAGCCAAAAAAAAAAAAAAAAACCTTATCTCACAATATGTGACCATTTAATAAAAAAGAGTTGCACATCTTACCAATTTCTAATGTAGAACCTTCATTTATATGTATACAACAAAAAATATATTAATAGCGTTCTTATACGAGATTTTTATTAGAATATGTCACTTTAAACAATATGTGACCTTTTCATTAAAAAATAATGCACCGTTTTACTTTTTAAAGCAAAACTTCAATTTACATCCCAAAAAAAAAAAGTAAATCTAAATCTTAGTTTAAAAGTTCTTATAAAATATTGTAAGCTTAACTAATGATATCTTGTTAAAAAGGTCAAATTACGCAGTGTATAATGTGTGTAATCTTTTAATTGAAATGATAAATCATGTCACTTTTTAAAATGAAAAATAATGAAGTAAAAGGAATTGTAACACTCTTATGATTAGCAGCCTTTCAAAATCATTTTTTAATGCAGTCAAAGCTAGCTCCTTTTGCAGAGGAAGATTCATTTTTGGAGCTATTTTCAAGCTCTGAAGAGCTTTATTCAAAGAGTAAAGCAAACATTTACTTTGCTAGTATCATTAGTAGTAAGAAAAGTCCAAAGAATAAAAAGGGGGGCAAACAGAACTGCAGACCGAAGGGTATACTGCAGTTAAAGACTCCGTTCTACGTCTTCTTTGAGAATTGATGTAGGACAGTCTCAACCCTATCATGGAAATAGGTCTAGCAGTCCAATAGTAATAGCTAAATATAGTAATAGCTAAATATTAATTTAATGAGTTCTTATAAACACATTGTAAACTTAGCCAAAGATTTCTATTAGAAAAATTCAATTTATACAATGTGTCACTTTTTAATTAAAAAGTTACACAAAATGCAAAACTTTAATTTATATCAAACATAACATTTTTAAACAATTAAATTTTGATGAGACTAACGGTAAAAAGAAAAGAAATAATTTAAAAGCAGAAAATTAAGCTCTTGAAGAAATAAAGGAAATTTTGAAGAGTTCTCGTTCTTTTTATTACATAGACGAACCCCACGAAACATTAATGATAAGTTTTTCATAAATAAGCCACTTTTTGAAAATAAATCTAAAAAATCATTATTGTTTCATTTATTCTGAAAATAATATTTTTTGAAAACTATTATTTTAATTTATTATATTATATATTATATATAATAACTAAATCATTAATTACTAGATTTTATGGAAATTAATATATTATATAATTTTTTATTGCTAATTATAGTAATCGAATTCTTAAAAATCAGAATTGATTGAAATATATATATGACAAAATTTTTTATTGTTATAACTGTCAAATATATATCATTTGTATAAGAAATATTTGTAACAACCACAAACAAAACTCATGTTCTCTTCAATTTCAACATTTGTAACAATCTCTGTTACAAATTGAGATGTAAAATATCAGTGATACATATTACCAATTTATGTAACATGTGCTGTGTAAAATAACATAATAGAATCTGAAACATATTCAGTGATACACAATATCATTTGTAACATCTGTATCAAACAGTGATACACAATATTATTTGTAATATCTATATTAGACCGTGATACTAAATATAAATTGTTAGAACTGCAAAACCAACTCTAAATTTCAACAAGTTCGTATTAATATACATATTGGACTCTAAAAATTTATTGATACTATATAACATCAGTATGATATAGATATGTAACACAATACCAAATTTAACAAACAAAACTATTGATTTCATCATTTGTAACATATGTAACAATAGTGATACAAAATACTAATTCATGTAACATGTGCTATTTAAAATAACATAATATAATCGGTAACATATTCAATAACATTTTCAGTGATACAAAATATCATTTGTAACACCTGTATCAGACATTAGTACACAATATCATTTGTAACATCGTATCCGATAGTAATACTAAACAGAAACTGTTACAACTGTTACAAATACAAAACTAACTTTAAACTTCAACAAGTTCATTGTCTCTTCATTGTTCGCCGGTGACTGGAAGTGTTCGACTTTGGTATGGTTTCTCCTCCAGGTGACGCTGTCTTCGACCTTGTAATTCTGCAATTTGGAGTCTCCGTTCTTCAACCGAGATGAAAAAAATGTGAAGAATACACTATTATTTAGGAATTTTGGGAGAAGATTTGCTAAGGGTATGTTCTCTTTGGCATTTTTAACCCATTTTTCGTTGTTTTGCTTTTTGAAAATAGTGAAAACGTGTTTACTTAACCATTTTCGAAAATACATTTTTCGAAACACCAAAAAAAAAAAATACAAAGAAAACGAAAAATGATATAAATACCGTTTTGGTCGTTTTCTTCACAAAACACGGAAATTTTCAAAACGGCCAAAACGCGCATTTTGGAAATGAGGTCAGCGTTTGAAGTCCAGCATGTGGCACTTTTTTATTTTTTTAAACATTTTACGCTAATTTAATACATTTTTCGCATTTCCTTTACAAAATGCGCATTATTTTCAAAATGGTCAGATGCGCGCTTTGCCATTCCCAGGTCAACAGTTCAAGTCACATCTCCCACATTTCTTTTAAATCTAAGTTCTTAATTGTTTTTAATTCTAATAATAATTGTTTTTAGTTAATAGTTGTTTTTAATTTCAAATAATTCTTAATTGTTTTTAATTGTTTTTAATTTCAAATAATTTCAAGTTTTTAATTATTTTTAATTCCAAACATAATTTTTTTAATTATTTTTAATTCTAAACATAATTTTTTTAATTGTTTTTAATTAATAATTGTCTTTAATTATAAATAATTCAAAGTTTTTAAATGTTTTTAATTAATAATTATTTTTAATTCCAAATAATTCTATGCTTTTAATTGTTTTTAATTCCAAACATAATTATTTTTAATTATTTTTAATTTCAAATAATTCTAAGTTTTTAATCAATAATTGTTTGAATAAAATATTATACAAAATAATATCTCAAAATTTCAAAGTAAACGTGTTTTCTAATTTTCTGTTTTGAGAGAAACAGTTTTCAAGAATCACAAAAAGAACTTATTTTCATAAATCTCAAAATAGACCCTCAAAACATAAAATTAAAAATGAATTCAAAACTCAAAATACAAAACTGAAACGCAAAGAGAACACTACTTAAGATTTTGAAAGATTTTCTTCCTGTTTGTAAATGGGGAAGTTTCTAAATAGTTAAAAATGGGGATTGGAAAAAGATTTGCTGAGATTTTTGAAAGATTTTGTACCGATTTGTAAATAGGAAGTTTTTTCCTTTTATGAGTTTTGTGAGTGCAATAATCTAAAATATTTATAAGCAGTTAATTATAACTAAAGTTTAAAAATTAATTTTAATTTATTATTAAATTAATTAATATAATATTAACAATATATTATCTTTAAAATAAATTAGTTAAATTGTTAAAGTTGAAATTATTTTTAGATCGGTAAGTACTAGATGTAATTCCACCATTAATTATGTATGCCTCAAATGACGGATTACGGGATTAGTTGATTTCTAGTCTTTTAATTTGGGTAATTATTGGCGGGCCCAAATATACCTCATTTTTATGCTTACACAGTGTCATAGATAATTATTGATGTGGGGCTGAAAATTGTTATAAATCTAAAGATGAATATAGAAAAACTAAAGAGAGAGAGAGAATGCGTTGAAAATAATGAATTTCATTAATAACCAAAGTCCTCTATTTATAGAGGTTTCTAGGGGTATAATAGTCATTTACATTTATATTATATAATAATATATAATATTATAACACTCCCTCTTAAATGACTATCTGTCCAACAATTACAAAATGTGTACAGTTAACTTGAAGAATTGTGATGCTGACTCATTAAAATCTTGCCAGAAAATCTAGTGAGATAAAAACTGGACGAAGAAAAAGAGTACAGCTACTCCCCATGATATTGATCATTGAAGATCTATGAGTTGACGCATCCCAATCTCATATACCAATTTTTTGAATGTAGATGTCGGTAATGCCTTGGTATATAAGTATGCCACATTATCATTTGAGCGAATTTGTTGAATATCTATATCACAATTTTTCTAAAGTTCTATCCCCTTTGATGTAGCCTCCTTCGAGTTGTAAAGTACAAACTGCATTATCTTCATAATTGTTAGACTCTCTTTTGTTGAAGATAATCCGCAAGATGCTTGTATAAGATGGGTCATATTCCTCAGCCATACTCATTCTCTATTTGCTTCATGGATTGCAATAATTTCAGAATGATTTGACGATGCTACTATTAGGGTTTGCTTTACGGATCACCAAGATATAGCTGTTCTTCCACGTGTAAACACATATCCTATTTGTGATATTCCTTTGTGTGGATCAGAAAGATAACATGTATCTGCATATCCCACTAAAGAACACTCAGATTTTTGTGAGTAAAATAATCACATATCTATAGTACCTTTCAAGTAACGAAGGATATGTTTAATACCATTCCAATGTCTTTGAGTTAGCTCAGAACTATATCCTGCAAGTAGATTTACAGAAAAAGCTATGTCCGGTCGAGTGCAATTTGCAAGATAAGACAATGCTCCAATTGCACTAAGGTATGGTATTTCAGGACTAAGAATCTTTTTTCTATCTTCGAGTGGGCGAAAGAGATCTTTTTTCACATCAAATGAGCGAACAACCATAGGAGATGCTAGTGAATGCGCTTTATCAATATTAAAGCGTTTCACTACTTTTTCTGTATATGATGATTGATGAACAAATAATCCTTCTTGGAAATGTTCAATTTGCAAACCAAGACAGAATTTGGTTTTTCCCAAATCTTTCATCTCAAATTCATTTTTCAAATACTCAGCGGTTTTGTAGATCTCTTCAGGAGTGCCTACAATGTTTAAGTCATCAACATAAACTGCTACAATTGCAAATCCAATATTCATTTTCTTTATGAAAACACATGGGCATATATCATCATTTTTATAGCCTTCTTTTAATAAATTTTCGCTAAGACGATTATACCACATACGTACTGATTGTTTTAATCCATACAATGATCTTTGCAATCTGATTGAGAACATATCTCTTTTGCATGAATTATGTGCTTCTAGCACTTTCACCCCTTTAGGAACTTTCATGTATATGTCACTATCAAGTGAACCATATAGATATGCAGTTACTACATCCATGAGGTAGTATAGTCCTTTAGGAACTTTCATATCAAGCCTTTGTGATACAGCTAAACTGATTAAAAATCTAAATGTTAATGTGTCCATTACGGGAGAATATGTTTCATCATAATCGATTCCAGGTCCTTGTGAGAAACCTTGTGCTACAAGTCGGGCTTTGTACCAAGTAATTTTATTGTTTTCATTTTGCTTTCTTACAAATACCCACTTGTATCCTACAAGGATAACATTTTCAGGGGTTCGGACTACATGTCCAAATACTTTGCGTTTCTCCAAAGAATTTAATTCTGTCTGTATGGCTTCTTTCTATTTTGGCCAATCATTTCTCTATTGACAGTCTATGAAGCGCATATCAAGCCTTTGTGATATAGCTAAACTGATTAAAAATCTAATAGTTATTGTGTCCATTACGAGAGAATATGTTTCATCATAATCGATTCTAGGTCTTTGTGAGAAACCTTGTACTACAAGTCGGGCTTTGTACCGAGTAATTTTATTGTTTTCATTTCGCTTTCTTACAAATACCCACTTGTATCCTACATGGATAACATTTTCAAGGGTTCGGACTACATGTCCAAATACCTTTCGTTTCTCCAAAGAATTTAATTATGTCTGTATGGCTTCTTTCCATTTTGGCCAATCATTTCTCTTTTGACAGTCTCGTACGGACTGTGGTTCAGGCTCTTCACTTTGCACAATATCAAGAGCTATGTTAAAAGCGAAAATATTGTCCATAACAATATCTATTCGTTCCCATAATTTATGAGATAACAAATAATTTATTGAAATTTCATGATTTTCAGACACTTGTGATTCTTCAGGAACCATATTTTCAGGATTTGATTAACCAACCTCTTTAGGTTGGTTTTTCTCTTGTACCTTTTTTTTTTTTTGAGGTACCAAGTCTTTAGCACCAACATGTCTGCCACGTTTTTGGCGTATATGTGGGTTACTTGCTACTACAGATTGTCCTACAGGAACATCTATTTTTGCTGGAGTATTTGCTGCTGTGATATATGACTTTGTTACTTTTCTTGTATCAACAAATGCATCAGGAAATTGATTTGCAACATTTTGTAGGTGAATGATCTTTTCAACTTCTTGCTCACATTGATTACTTCGGGAATCAAAGTGAGATAATGTTGGTTCATTCCAACAAATTTTACGTTGTTCTTGAGAATGTAGCTTTGCTACTCTCAAAGTTGAAAATTTTGTTTCATCAAAATGACAATCTACAAATCATACAGTAAATAGATCACCTGTTAAAGGTTCAAGATACCTGATAATAGAGGGTGAGTCAAATTCTACATAAATTCTAAGTTTTCGCTGGGGACCCATTTTAGTACTCTGTGGTGGTGAGATTGGTACTTGGACTGTACAGTCGAATACTCGTAAATGAGAAATATTAAGTTCTTGACCAAGTGCAAGTTGTAAAGGTGAATACTGATGATAAGCAGTTGGTCTTATACGAACCAATGATGCAGCATGTAATATAGCATGACCCCAAACAGAAGTTGTAAGTTTTGTCCTCATAAGTAATGGCCTAGCAATAAACTGCAGACGTTTGATAAATGATTCTACTAAGCCATTTTGTGTATGTACATGCGCAACTGAGTGTTCAATGTCAATTCCAATTGACATACAGTAATCATCAAATGCTTGGGGGATCTAAATTCACCAGCATTATCAAGACGAATTTTCTTGATTGAGTATTCAGGAAATTGAGCTCGCAATTTTATGATTTGAGCAAGTAGTCTAGCAAAAGCGGTATTTCTTGTTGAAAGCAAACAAACATGTGACCATCTTGTTGATGCATCGATCAAAACTATAAAATATCGAAATGGTCCACATAGTGTGTGTATCGGCCCACATATATCTCCATGATTTCTCTTCAAGAAAGTGGGAGATTCAAAATTAACCTTTATAGATGAAGGTCTAATGACTAACTTGCCTTGTGAACAAGCAACACATGGATGATTATCGGGTAAAAGAATCTTTTGGTTCTTTAAAGGATGTCCATGTGAATTGTTAATTATTCGTCGCATCATTGTAGCTCCCGGATGTCCAAGTCTATCATGCCAAAGTATTAAACTTTTGGGATCAATGAACTTCTGGTTCACAACAGTATTTATTTCAATTGTTTTCATAACTTTATAATATATCCGAGAAGGTAGTGCTGAGAGTTTTTCATGTATCTGCTTCTGGCCAAATACAAAAGAAATTATGCAAAGATATTCAACACCGTTTACTTCCACTGTCTCACTGTGGTATCCATTGCAGCGGATATCTCTGAAACATATCAAATTTCTTTGAAATTGACTAGAATAAAGTGCATCATCAATATATAATTTTGTATTATTTGATAAAATAATACAAGCTCTTCCAAAGCCTTCAATGATATTCGATTCACTTGCTATCAGGATAACTTTATTTTCTACGAGCATGAAGTCTAGAAAATACTTTTTGTCCTGAAGAATGGTATGCAACGCTGCACTATCGGCTAAACAAATATCTCAATAATTCATCATGAATTTATAATCAAATAGATCATTTTAGAAATAAAGTTTACAACGAAAGAAAAAAAAAATTTAAAACATAAAGAAATACTTTGATTAACCATTAAATAGATCACTAATACAAGTCTCAAAATTTAAAGAAAACAACAAAATAAATTGTAACATAAATTTGCTAAAACAAGACTTGTGATAAACCAATCAATAATATTCATCATAGTATTCCCAACATTATCAGTGCCATTAGTGACAAAATCAGAGACATCTAAATGAGTTACACCAGTTGAATAATCAATAAAATTCGTCTCAATTGTGCCTTTTCCTTTGATTGATTGTTGGTAAAGATCCACAAGATATTTTGCGGTACGACTGGTACGAGACCAATGCCCTTTCATTCCACATCTATAGCAACTTTCTTCGTGCTTCTTTTTGAATGTGATAGGTTTCTTAAAGTTGCTATCTTGTTGCTGATATTGTTGCTTATTATCTTATCCACGATAGCGACCACGTCCATTTCCATGTCCAGAACCATATTCACGTCCACGTCCACATCCACATCCACATCCACGTCTGTGTCCGCGTCCTCGTCCATGTCCATGATATAATATTACATTTGCTTCAGGCAATGCTGTGGAACCAGTTGGGCATAGCCCGTGATTTTTCATTAGCACTTCATTGTTTTGTTCAGCAACTAAAAGGCAAGATATCAGTTCAGAATATTTTTTAAAACCACGCTCACGATATTGCTGTTGTAGGAGCACATTTGAGGCATGAAAAGTAGAAAATATCTTTTCTATCATATCATCTTCAATGAGCTTTTCTCCACATAATTTTAATGTTGAAGATATCCTGAATAGTTCAGAATTGTACTCATTGATAGTTTTAAAATCTTGCAGGCGGAGATGTATCCATTCATAACGGGCTTTGGGAAAGACAATGGTCTTTTGATGATCAAATCTCTCTTTGATATTTGTCCAGAGAGTTTGTGGATCTTTCACAGTGAGGTACTCAATTTTCAATTCATCATAGAAATGGTGACGGAGGAAAATAAGTGCCTTTGCACGATCCTGCAGGGATTTTTTGTTTCCTTCTTTTATCGTTTCACCCAATCCTTTTTAGATAAGGTGGATGTCAGCGTCAAGTGTCCATAATAGATAATTTTTTTCTGATATATCAAGGGCAACAAACTCAAGTTTTGTAATGTTGGCCATAACTATATGATGAAAAAGAAAAAAATTAATTTTTAAAATAAGACGTATAAATGATAGTCAAATTGATCAATATGAATGATAATAATGTAAGGAAATAATATTAATATAATTATTATTAATGAACTATATAAATTTACTCATTTTAATTTACATAACTAAAGAAAATATCATTACACAATGTTATATTTATTAGCATAACTTAATTTTATATAAAGCAAGAGTTACAATTCCATGGAATTAAAATAATGGAATGACAGTGTATAAATGGATGATCATAATGGAATCCACGCCATGATTGACGCAACTTAGTTTATAACCACTAGCATTTGATATGTAAAAATATTAAATAACAAGTTATTATCAGACAATTCAAGTGCCATTGCTGATAACGTGTTATTTAATATATGATACAAGCACATGCAAATGGTAAACAAGTAACCTATAAAAATACTCTCCAAAATGCAATATTTTCTAAGAGTTGTGCAATGACGCCTTATGATTGTCAGAAATATCATAACCACCACATAAAGTTTTTAAATTATAGAATGCTTTAAGAAATTGCAACACGCATCATTGGGTGTGTATAGCGTCATTTAACATCCATGCCATGGTTTTGTTATTGATAAATTATTTAAAATATCACCATAGTATATAAATGATATGCATGTGTGGATGTGAATCTAATATTAAAAAAAATTATGACAAACATGAAATATTTAGAACCATCCAAATGATAAAATCATGAAAGTATATGAAATATTTAGAACTAGTAGAACCAGCTTAAAACCATGCATTTAAGTGGTAGAACCAACTTTTAGGTAGTAGAATAAGATATACTTAAAACCCACCTTTGTCAATACAGTTAAGGAATATTTCTCACTTAATTTAGCTAGAGTGTTCGTGCTGATAATGTGTTATAAATTTAAAGATAAACAAAAGAAAACTAGAGAGAGAAAGGAATGAATTTCATTAATAACCAAAGTCCTCTATTTATGGAGGTTTTTAGGAGCATAATAGTCATTTATATTTATATTATATAATAATATATAATATTATAACAAAAATATCTATTTTTGTTTTTTTGTTTTAGCATATGCATAAATAGTGACATACTTTTCCAAATCTTTTGTATATTACCGTATTTTTCAATTTTCTATTTTATAATGAAGGCATTTGTTACCCATTTCTTGGTCATCTAATGGCCTACTATGAGTTTGTGTACTAATTTATTTTGTGGAAAATAGGCCCATCCACAATATTTTTTTAAAAATTGAAAAATTCTCTTATTTTTAAAAAATTTGAAAAATACATTGCGTCACTTTTTATTCTAAAAATAATAATTTCAATATTCATCAAATTCTTTTAATAGTAGAAGTATCATGTATACAATTTAGTGTTAAATGATAAGTTTTACATTATATTATAATGTCAGGACCTATACAAAAGTAAAATGCAGGAATGTCAACACTATTTTGAATAAAAAAAATCAATATGTATAAATAAGTGACATTGGATGTCACATTTTGTTCTAAAAGTGCAATTTTAGTATTCATCAAAAAAATTTAATGGTTGAAGTATCTTGTATACAATTTAGTGTTAAATAATATGTTTTTCATTCCATTATAATGTCAGGACTAATACAAAAGCAAAGCGCATAAATGTCAAAACTGTTTTGAATAGAAAAATCAATATGTATGAATAAATAACATTGTGTCACTTTTTGTTCTAAAAATGATAATTTCAGTATTCATCAAACTTATTTATGGTTGAAGTATCATGTATACAATTTAGTGTTAAATAATAAGTTTTATATTCTATTATAATATCAGGACTTATACAAAAATAAAGTACAGAAATGTCAACACTATTTTGAATAGAAAAATTAATATATATGAATAAACGACATTGTGTCACTTTTTGTTGTAAAAGTGACAATTTCAGTATTCATCAAACTCGTTTAATGATTGAAGTATCATGCATACAATTTAGTTTTAAATGATAATTTTTACATGCTATTATAATGTCAGGATCTATACAGAAGCAAAGCATAGGTATGTCAACGCTATTTTCAATAGAAAAACTAATATGTATGAATAAGTGATACTTCTCACATAAAAAATTAAAAAATTCATAAATTTAACAACTTTCTTTTCTTTTATGGCTTATTCTTCAAATGTGCTGGAATTTGACATGATCTTCAATTGTCTCCATACTTCTCACATTTACTCCATAATTCACAACAAATATCAAGTTAAATCCATAAATTAAATCAACCATAGAGAAAATTTTGATTCAAATTTTTTATTTCACTTGTACACATTTTTATGTCACTTTTTAATTTTTTAAGCAAAAAGTGACATATTCTTTCCAAAGCCTCGATTCATATTCAAGACAAAAAAATGATACATTAATATTTGATCATTCTCAATAATTCATGTCATTCCATAATTCACAACAAATATCAAATTAAATCTAGAAATTAAATCAACCACATAAAAGATTTTGATTCAAATTTGTTACGTCACTTTTTAATCAAAAAGTGACAGAACAAGTCAATTTTCTATCCGAAATCTCAATTCATATTCAAAACAAAAAAATGATATATTAATGCTTGATTATGTTCAATAATTTATATCACTCTATAATACACAACAAATATCAAGTTAAATCCTGCAATTAAATCAACTACAGAGAAGATTTTATCCAAATGTGTTTGTGTAACTTGCATACATTATTCTGTCATTTTTTAAGTAAAAAATGATATAGCATGTAATTTTTTAAGCAATAATTGACTGAGCATGTCACTTTTTAGGCAAAAAGTGACAGAGCATGTTACTTTTCTATCCGAAGTTTCAATTCATGTTTAAGACAAAAAAATGATACATTAATGTTTGACCACGCTTAATAATTCATGTCATTCCATAATGCACAACAAATATCAAGTTAAATTCTGCAATTAAATCAACTAAAGAAAAGATTTTAGTCCAAATATATTTGTGTAACATGCATATATAGCATGTCACTTTTTAGACAAAAAGTGACAGGACATGTCACTTTTCTATTTAAAGTCTCAATTCATATTCAATACAAAAAGTGATACATTAATACTTGATTATGCTCAATAATTCGCGTCACTCCATAATGTACAACAAATATCAAGTTTAATCCTGCAATTAAATCAACCATAGAGAAGATTTTGATCCAAATATATTTGTGTAACTTGTATACATTGTTCTGTCACTTTTTAAGTAAAAAGTGATATAGCATGTCACTTTTGTTGTGATTGATTTAAGCAAAAAGTAACAGAACATGTCATTTTTCTATCCGAATGCTCAATTCATATTCAAGACAAAAATCTTATACATTAATACTTGATCATTCTCAATAATTTTATGTCACTCAATAATACACAATAATTATCATGTTAAATCTTACAATTAAATCAACCATATATAAGATTTTGATCCAATTGTGTTTGTGTAACTTGCATACACTGTTCTGTCACTTTTTAAGCAAAAAGTGACAGAGCATGTCAATTTTCTATTCGAAGCCTAAATTCATATTCAATACTAAAAATATGATACATTAATACTTGATCATGCTCAATAATTCATGACACTGCATAATGCACAACAAACATCAAGTTAAATCATGCAATAAAATCAACCACATAGAAGATTTTGATTCAAATGTGTTTGTGTAATATGCATACATTGTTCTATCACTTTTTAAGCAAAAAGTGACTTGTCATGTTACCTTTTAAGCAAAAAGTGATAGAGCATGACACTTTTCTATCCGAAGCATCAAATCATATTCAAGACAAAAAAATGATACATTAATTCTTGATCATACTCAATAATTCATATCACTCCGTAATGCACAATACATATCAAGTTAAAATCTGCAATTAAATTAACCACTTAGAAGATTTTGATCCAAATGTGTTTGTATAACTTGCATACATTGTTCTGTTATATTTTAGACGAAAAGTGACAGAGTATGTCACTTTTCTATCCGAAGCACCAATTCATATTCAAGACACAAAAAAAAAAATGATACATTAATTTTTTATCATGCTCAATAATTCATGTCACTCCGTAATGCAAAATAAATGTCAAGTTAAATCCTGCAATTAAATTAACTACATAGAAGATTTTGATCTAAATGTGTTTGTGTAACTTGCATATATTGTTTTGTTACTTTTTAAGCAAAAAGTGACATGTCACGTTTCTATTCCATTCTCTCAATTCATATTCAAGAAAAAAAAAATGATGCATTAATTTTTGATCATTCTCAATAATTCATGTTACTACATAATTCACAACAAATATCAAGTTAAATCCAGAAATTAAATCAACCACATAGAAGATTTTGATTCAAATTTGTTATGTGACTTGTATACATTGTAATATCACTTTTTAAGTAAAAAGCGACATAGCATGTCACTTTTTAAGGAAAAAATAATATTCATATTGATATTTTTACAAATACATTGTATGCATCCATGTAATTGGTAATTGATATTCACAAACATGTATAAAAAACTTTACTCAATACCATTGATTTATAATGAAGTGAATGAAGAAGAATCTGTCTAGATTGAAATCGAAATATGAAATAATTTAACTCAAAACTATTTGTACGCACTTACTAACCATGTTATTCAAATATAAGAAATTAAATTTAGCATATTATCTGAGAATCTTGGATTTTTAGTTCTGATTTTGTGTTAAATTGGAGAAGAAATAACGAGAAATTCGTAACAATAATTTGAAAAAGATTTTTTTTATTATGAATTTGGATTTGTAGAGAATTTTATCTTAGATATTTTCGGTTTGATTATGGAATTGGAATTGTAATTGGAATTGATTTAGTTTTGACCATATTACGTACGGATAATTCATATCAAATACAAAAGAGTAGAAGTAATATCGAAATATCAATTAAATTTTTTCATAAGTGCGTTATATCTTTAAGAAAAAATATTTTATTAAAAAAACTTAAATTAGATTGTGTGTGGCCTTTTACTTAAAAAGTGACAAGGCATGTCACTTTCTTATCCAGTACATTAATTTATATTCAAGACAAATAAAATGATACATTAATATTTGATCATCCTCAATAATGCATGATACTCAATAATGCACAACAAATATCAATTTAAAACACACCAAAAAAGTGATCCATAGAGAAGTTTATGATCCAAAGTTATTATGTCATTTTGTATCTATTGTTCTGTCACTTTCTTAGTAAAAAGTGGCAGAATGTGTCACATTTCTCAGTAATCCAAAACGATACTATATGACATTTTCATTCAAAAGTGACGCACTATGTCGCTTTTTAAATGCATAATCTTAATTCACATTCAACATAAAAAGAGTAAGAAGTAATATCGAAATATCAATCAAAAAGTTTTTATAAGTTCATTATATCTTTAAAAAAAGTGTTCTATTAAAAAAATTAAATTGGATTGTCTGTAACTTTTACTTAAAAAGTGATAGAGCATGTCACTTTCTTATCCAGTACATTAATTCATATTCAAGACAAAGAAAATGATACATTAATGTTTGATCATCACCAATAAGGCATAACACTCAATAATGCACAATAAATATCAATTTAGAATACGAAAAAGTAATCCATAATAAAGTTTGTGATTCGAAGTTATTCTATCACTTTCTTAGTAAAAAGTGATAGGACGTATTGTTACCACTCGATTACGATATGGCTGCCACATCAGCAGGGGCCCTATCCAAGCCCATTAAGGGCCCAGTTCAAGGTCCATCAAGAACCCTACATGGACCCTTCTAGAGCCTTGGAAGGTCCATAGCACGCTTGGGCATTCGGCAGCCGGGAATCTGCAAATGGGGTGGAGGGCCTCGGTACTCGCGTGCGATCCACAGGGCCTCATCAGGCTTCGTATTATTCGTAGTTCGGAAAGCAGCTCGACATGTCGGGATGACTAGAGAAGTAATTAAATAAAGATTGCGTTGGATTGGGCGCACACATCCTCACAAGGAAACCGAATCATGATCTCCTAAAATCATGCAACGTGATAAGCTCAAGTAATGAAGGTAATCTCGGATATCTTTATCACATAAGGAAGGAGGATCCGATTGAGTATCAAATTGATTTGTCTCCTAAATCAATTGGAACTCATGCGCTATAAATGCAACATCTCCGGTTGTTCCAAGGTACGTACTTTTTATGCTTAAGAATCGCACCCTAAACTCTGCTCAAATCTCTGCCTGCTTGTCTCTCCCACACTCCCTTCGTTCCCGCCCCTGTGTATCTCTCATATACCGGTAGTTGACTTGATCGTTGGAGTGCCAACGATCGCCGGACCCTTTTTATCCAGAGATCTTGGTGCCTAACGGTCGTCATAGTGTGCAGGTAACATACGAGTTGGCAGATGAGTAACTGGAGATCTGTTGGCACATGGATTGGTGCAGGTTCTGACGTCAACAGATTGGTGCCATATGTGGGAACGAAAAAACATTACATGACCAAGTGCTTGTGGTAAAACGTGTCTTCTACCCGGAAGAGCATGACATCTGAACAGTACATAGAGGAGGAGGTGGAGTCCCACCACACCAACCTGCGACAGGAGAGCGTTCAGGATCTGCAGAACGTCACCCGTCACAGAAAGAGAAGACATCAGAAGAAACGGACGATGGAACAGGAGAACCAGGACCTGAAGATGGATAACGCTCGGATGAAGGCCGCGCTTGAATTGTTGGAGAATCAATCCCTCCAACATGGACCCAAGTGCAGCCGTGCCCGGAGGAGTCCTTCACCCACTGGTTCGCTGGACAGCCACAGCTCCCGAGAGGAACCTCCCGTTTCTAACGGCCGGAACCCTCGTAACCCAGCCTTGAAGTCCCCTCAGGACAGTCAAAAAGAGAGACCCTTCCCTGTACGAGAAAGCCCCCCTGTTCCTGCAGCCAGCGTGTTTGACAGGCTGGGAGTGGGGTCCTCGATTGCACCCCCCCTGCCCGCACACAGCAGACGTAGTAAACATAGCGAGGCCCGTACGGAAAAGAAGAAGGACCCGAAGAGTCACGAAAAGGCCGAGGATGAAAAGGAAAGGCTGGAGTGTTATGAGGACGATGATGACGAGAACCTATCGTTTACCAACTACATGAAGGCAATGGAGGTGCCTGCAAACTTCCGAATGCCTATCATGGATAAGTATAATGGAAGAGGTGATCCCACGGACCACATAAACACCTACAAGACGAAGCTCCAAGGCCAATCCCCCATGGTGAAGTGTCGGAATTTCCATACCACACTCACTGGTGACGCGAAGAGGTGGTACAATAAGTTGAGGCCAGGAAGTATCCGAAGCTGGCCACAACTTAAAAAGGAGTTCGTCAACGCCTTCATTGACAACCGGACGATGATTGCTGACATCGCCCAACTCAACGATATCCGGCAAAAGGAGGGAGAAACCGTCAACAGCTACTTCAAAAGATTCAGCAACATCATCAACAAGATCGAGACGGTGACTAACGAGAAGGCCTTGGATGCGCTGATAACAGGACTACACATGCGAACTCCCTTTTGGAGGGACGTTCAAAATAGTCAATCGAAAGTCTACAGCCAGCTGGTGGACATGATCCAGCACAAAATCCGATCAGAAGAGACGATCGAAAACATAGAAAGGGCTGAAAGGGAGAGAGGAGACCGATACAAGAGAGAGTGACGTCGCTTTCCAGAGCCTCAGTTCTCCCGTTTTCAGAGGAGGCGCTCCCAAGAACCAGCTAACAACCACTACCGGAGGTTCAACTAGACGGAGGTGGCCCTAGCGCCCCGGGCACCAGTTGCGGCCCCCCTACCTGCAGTGACCCCGCCCAAGTTCTGTCGAATACACAGGACCAGGGTGCATAACACGGAAGATTGCCCGGATGTGAGAGAATTAATCAATCGCGAGAACCACGGGCAGGGCAAGAGGGACCAGGCGGCGCGATGACGTCGAAGACCACCCACACAGGGGCGAAAACCTCCTCTCCAGCGCCGGAACGATGGACCTTGCCGCGATGGAGGGAGGAATAATGGGGACAGGGACCAACTGAGGGTGGAGGGGCCCCAAGGAGCCCCGCCTGTCCGAGAGATAAACACCGTCTTTGGAGGGTCGTATGTCGGAGGAAGCACAATGAACTCGCGACGTAACTATGCGAAGGCAGCCAGGGGGGAACCCCTGGAGAGCTGGCAGGTCCACGGGCATCGACCTAGAGTACTACCAATCTCGTTCACTGAAGAGGACGAGTCTGGCATACATTACCCGCATTGCGATGCCCTAGTGGTCTGCGCCGTTGTTGCTAGGAACGGCCTGGGCCGAATGTTGGTCGATGACGGAAGCACCGTAAACATTCTGTTCGGCAGTGCATTCGACCAAATGGAAGTGGATCACGAACTGACAGCCATCACAGAGCCGCTATTCACAGAAGATAGCCTCGTCCCACGAGTAAAGATCACCCTAGCAGTGGACTTCGGGGAACCACCTTGCCACCTCCGAAAATTCATAGAGTTCCTGATAGTGGACACCCACTCTGCCTACCATGGGGTCGTTGGTAGGCCCGCGCTGAAGGATTTATAGGCGGTTACATCCATACACCATTTGGCGATGAAATTCCCGACGCCTGGAGAAGTGGTCAAAATCTGCGGTAATCAGACGGAGGCAATGGCATGCTACATGAACGCGTTACGAAAAGCTGCCAAACGTGAGGATATCACCCCAGCCGCAGCAATCGTACGCTTGGAGCCAACCTGAGACTTTGTCGCTAGCATTTCTATTTTGTCTTTTTCCTGCATTGTTTGATCTCCTTACGATTCTTTTTGTCGGACGCCAGGAAATTCGGCACCGTTCAATAATATTCGTCTTTTATGAATCCAAAGTGTTCCCCATGCGAAGAGTACCAACTCGGCAGCGAGAGAGTGTGGTTCGCGGCCAACTCTATCAACTCGCTGGGTAAATATTTTACGCGTAAGCAAGCAAGTATAATCAGCTCAGCAGCGAGGGAGTGTGGTTCGCGGCCAACTCTATCAACTCTATGGGTAAACATTTTACGCGTAAGTAAGCAAGTATAATTAGCTCGACAGCGAGGGAGTGTGGTTCGCGGCCAACTCTATCAACTCGCTGGGTAAACATTTTACGCGTAAGTAAGTAAGTATAATTAGCTCGGCAGCGAGGGAGTGTGGTTCGCGGCCAACTCTATCAACTCGATGGGTAAACATTTTACGCGTAAGCAAGCAAGTATAATCAGTTCGACAGCGAGGGAGTGTAGTTCGCAGCCAACTCTATCAACTCGCTGGATAAATATTTTATGCGTAAGCAAGCAAGTATAATTAACTCGGCAGTGAGGGAGTGTGGTTCACGACCAACTCTATCAACTCGCTGGGTAAACATTTTACGCGTAAGTAAGCAAATATAATCAGCTCGGCAGCGAGGGAGTGTGGTTCGCGGCCAACTCTATCAACTCGGTGGGTAAACATTTTACGAGTAAGCAAAGCAAGTATAATTAACTCGGCAGCAAGGGAGTGTGGTTTGCGGCCAACTCTATCAAACTCGCTGGGTAAACATTTTACGCGTAAGCAAAGCAAGTATAATTAACTCAGTAGCAAGGGAGTGTGGTTCGCGGCCAACCCTATCAACTCACTGGGTAAGCATTTTCAATTCGGTCGCAAGGGAGTGTGGTTCGCGGCCAACTCTATCAAATCGCTGGATAAACAGTAAACGCGAATGTGCGCAACTAGGGTTCATTTGATGGCAAATAAAATTCAGTCATGACTCGCGAACCACTCCGCGCCACCGGGGACGTGTTTTGCGACCTCAGACTTGTACTAATGATTTCGTAAGCAACACTAAACATCGACGAGGCTCGAAACAAGCATATAAATCAGGGGTATCACAAACACGATAAGGGCACATACACAAATAAGAAGGTAACTCGGCACGATTTTATTGAATACGAAATACAATGCAGAAACAGATACAACTGTAATATATTCTAAAATCCCACTACCTCATTAGGCCGGCACATGAATGGAGTGACTAGATCTACTAAACCTATCCCTTAGTTTATGCCGACATCGTCCAGGTTAGGAAACCTGACTTCACCATGATAGGGAGTCTCCCAAACCAACCTGAGTTAATTTGGTGGCTAATTACACCATACTGCTCAAAAAAGGCCGTTGATGCCTTTTTTGGTAGTGGGAGACCCCCCTCCCAGCTCCGTCAACCGTTCAGGAGAGGGCCGGGCTAAGGCTGCTAAGCCTAAATCCCCGTCCCGTACGTTTGGTCCCCTGAATATTGATTGGCCAGGTCTTTGGTCCTCTGAATGTTGATTCTTAGATTAACAGGCATCTTGGATGCCAGCTCTCCAGCCGCACCACCATCACACGTTTGCTATATCTATCTCGATCCCACAATAATGACAGGTTAGATACAACAGGCTCATGATGGAAGAGTTTTGTTAGGCTTGCATCCTATTTATAAGGGACTACGTTGGAAAGAGGTGCAACGCAATGAATACGGTCATAAACAGGGAGTTTGGAATGACGCACGAACGTTCTACCTCCCCAAGGCATTGAAGGTGCCAACCCTCCAGGTTCCACCAGGTGTTTGCGTCATAAATACTAAGGGAATGATTCTCAGATTTGGAACTTTTTTACTCCTACGCGCACACAAAATCAGAACGTCGGGATAGCAAGAAGTCAATTACAATTCTGTTTCAATTAACTTAGATAAAACTGGATTACAAAGTATGAGTGCCCCGCCGCCTCTTTAAGGGTCGGCACACTGTGGGCCTTCCTCAGTTGGAGGAGGTGTTTGATCACCTACTGTACTAGGTCCAGCAGCGAGAACTTGAGCCTCGGATGAGTCCTGCCGAAGAAAAGAAAGGTCCCACTCCGGATGGACCTCCATAATGCTCTCCACCAACTGCTCGCCTCCAACAGTCATCAAACGGTGGGCGAGGTCCTGATACTCAGGCGTTTCCACAAAGACATCCTGGTATGCCTCCACCACCTTGGCCCCGGCAACCACACATTCGGCTCAGACCCTCTCCAGTTCCAGCTTCGCGTCCGCCAGCAACTTCTCCTCCTCCGCGACGATGGTCTCCAACCTACTGGTCGTATCGGCAAGTGCTTCCTCGGCAGTAAGTGCCTGGTCCTCGGCTCACTTTTGGGCCTCTTCGGCAAGCTTCTGAGCCTGTTCGGCACTCTTCTGAAACTCCTCGGCTCTTTTCTGAGATGCCTCGGCAGCCCGCTTCTATTCCCAGGCGTCCTTCAGGCACTCTTTCGAGGCCTTCAATTCAATTTCGTATTTCTCCTTCGTGTCTGCTTCCCTCGCAACGGCAGAGTCGAGTTTGAATCGAAGCACCCCCTTTTCTGACTCCAGCTACGCCTTATCAAGCTGAACGGCTTTCAGCTCTTCGGTCACCTTGGTGGACTTGGCCCCCTACTCATGGCATTGGCCGTCATAACTTTCCAACATACTGAACAGCTTCTTATTCAGTACCAGGCCCCGTATCAGGTTCATCTCCACCATCTTTAACCGCTCCCAAACAGTGGCCCCCTCGACAGTCTTTTCCCATTTCTGGGTCCAGTACTTATGCACGTTCACCGCTATCATCGCGGGGTGGACGGGAAGCATCTCCAGGACGGAAGTTTCTAATTCTTTCCGGCGTTGAGTTATTTGGACGGGGCTCCCTTGGCCAGACGAGGGGCCAGGTTTCTTCGCACCCTCGGTTCGCCCCAACTTACAGGCATCCTCCATGAACTCCACTCCAGACGCGGGAGCCTTCCTCTTTCGCACACCCTGTTCGCCCACATCTTCGACAATGCCCTTCCCCTTTTCATTGGCTGGAACGGGGCTGGGAGATGGATCAGCCGCCAAAGGTGGGGAAGAGGAGGAACATCCTGACTAGGGACGGGCTCTGGTTGCACATCAGTTGGGATATCTTGCGATGGCCTGGGCGCCTCCCGCACAGGCACCTGAGCAGAAGACCTCTTTCCGCTAGCGGGACGGGCAAGGTGAAGTGTGGGCACGCTTTTGAACCTAAAAGCTGTTAAGCACAGACATTAGTAAGCCATGCGCCCAGATAATTCTCCACTATAGCACCAGAACACCGAGGCAAGTGAGACTTACACATTAGTCCGCAGTTAGCCAGAAGATTATCATCTTTCAATAGGTTCTTGAGGCTCCAAAAGTCGCTGCTGAGAGATCGAACCTTATCCCACTTCGACCTCAGCTCTCATTGGCTTTTCTTCGGGATTGGTGGTTTTCCGCAATCTGCAAAAGGGAGTAAATACATCAAGTCAGGGACTGTAATCAAAATTTCATACGAATGCGGCGGGTTATACCAAGTTCCCCGAAATGTAGAGGGATAGACACGTGCGGAAGAGGGTCCTCTGGCATAAATTCCCAATCCCCGCTAACGAAGATGAACCCCTCTTTCCAGTTATGCACCTTGTTGGGACTATCGGTGGCCGTCCCCTATTTCTGACCCGGCCGGAGAGATATATTATACCAGCCGGCGGACCGGCAGGGTCGGTATATGGACTCGAACTCTCCAGGAGACAAGTCTCCTCCAGCCTCGGCAACGTTCCACAAAATGTAGGAGGCTACCATTTGGCCCCAGCCATTCGGCGTTATCTGACAGGGAGCCAGGTTTCAGTCCCTTAACACCTGGCGAAAGAAGGGATGCACTGGCAGGCGAAGGCCTTGCTGCATTGCAGGTTCATAGACCACCACATACCTTTTGGGGGGATGGTCGGCACGCTCTTCTAGGCTTGGGGCTCTGAGCGTCACGGTCGAATGAATGTTATAGGACAACCGTATGTCCTCCAACTCCACCTCCGTGATCCTCGACTGATCCATGGATGCTTCGGTTGCCGACCATTTTAGCTCCTCGTCAAGAGCCCTCGCGGCCGGAGCATCCCTCTTGTCCAGAGATCCTCTCATTTCAGGCACCCCCGCGTCGGGCCTCCCCTTCACCGCCGTCTCTTCCGTCGGCATGGAGGACCTGACCTCCCTCCCACTTGTCGACGGAGCCGACGGGTTCACAACAGGAGGCTCCGGATTCACCTCTCCCACGACTCCAGAAGAAGAAGATGATGTAGAGGCCGACAAAGAAAAGCTCCCAATAATACTAGGGTTTGTGGGAGCGTCGGACGGGTTCTGTGAGTCGTCGTTTCCAGATGACATTTGGCTGCCCACAGGTAATAGAATCGTACTATGACTATGAAAATAAACAAGGAAAGCAAATTTCAACCGCTTTCTGATCGCTTACCTCGAATGTACGACTCAAATGACACACCCGCTACGAACTTCTCGCTTATCGGTAAAGTAACCACAGTGAGTACGAAGGTAAAAAGAAGGTACATCATTTGGGTGGATGCCTAGTTTTATAAGGACGCATTCTCACATCCACCGTCCAAATCCCAAGCGTTCCATCTGGGCATACGGACGGTCGACGCGTGTCTTCAATGGCATAGCAGGTGGGAAAGCAAAACCTAAACATTTAGTAAACCAAGGTCGCACGCGCCCCACGCGCGCCCCCATTCTACGCCCCACGCGACCGCATTTAATGCATACACCCTCTCACTCATGATTGCCTGACCAGAGAGGGATAGTCTTGATACACAGAATCACGCCATCAGGGGACACGTCAGCATTGGCCTGGTCCCTTGAAGCTCTCACCCGTCATGAATGTTCGGCTTCGGACTTGGGGGACTATACTGGGTAGGTTGAATCACTTCCTGCCGAACCACATTGAGACCATATTTCCCGCGAAGCGCATCAACATTCCGTTTCTGCGAGGCACATCAACATTCTGTTTATCTTCAAAAGTCCCACGCCCATTATAAATAATAGGCTTGTACTTGGGGGACTATTGTTACCACCCGATTACGATATGGCTGCCACATCAGCAGGGGCCCCATCCAAGCCCATTAAAGGCCCAGTTCAAGGTCCATCAAGAACCCTACATGGACCCTGCTAGAGCCCTGGAAGGCCCATAGCACACTTGGGCCTTCGGCAGCCAGGAATCCGCGAGTGGGGTGGAGGGCCTCGGCACTCGCGTGCGATCCACAAGGCCTCGTCAGGCTTCGCATTATTCGTAGTTCGGAAAGCAGCTCGACATGTCGGGATGACCAGAGAAGTAATTAAAGAAAGATTGCGTTGGATTGGGCGCACGCATCCTCACAAGGAAACCGAATCATGATCTCCTAAAATCATGTAACGTGATAAGCTCAAGGAATGAAGGTAATCTCGGATATCTTTATCACATAAGGAAGGAGGATCCGATTGAGTATCAAATTGATTTGTCTACTAAATTAATTGGAACTCTTGCGCTATAAATGCAACATCTCCGGTTGTTACAAGGTACGCACTTTTTATGCTTAAGAATCTCATCCTAAACTCTTCTCAAATCTCTGTCTGCTTGTCTCTCCCACACCTCCTTCGTTCCCGCCCCCGTGTATCTCTCATAAACCGGCAGTTGACTTGATCGTCGGAGTGCCAACGATCGCCGGACCCTTTTTATCTGGAGATCTTGGTGCCTTACGGTCGTCATAGTGTGCAGGTAACATACGAGTTAGCAAAGGAGTGACTGGAGATCTGTTGGCACATGGACTGGTGCAGGTTCCAACGCCAACACGTATCACTTTTCTCAATAATTCAAACCCCAATTCATATTTATATTTACATTTTCACAAACACCTTTTATGCATATCTGTAATTGATATTCACACACATTTTCACAAGACATTACTCAATGCTATTGATTCAAAGGTGAACTTTCGTATATATTAATAAAAACAAAAAGCTAAAAAATCACAAATCTATAATAAAAGTGAATGAAGAAGGATGTGTTGAGATTGAAAGTAGATTTTGTGGATAATTTACCTTTGGAGAATGAAATTGGAATGTGAGATTAAATTATTGCTGAAAATCTGAAAATTTCAAAGCAAATATGCTTTAAACTTATGAAATTTTGATAAAATTGAAGAAGAACATGCTTGAATTGAATTATGTGTATGACGCGTAATTTGTGGATTTGGAAGCTGATATGAAGAACGATCCCGTCATAATTCTATTGTGTTTTAATTGTAATTTAAGCGTATTTATTACGGTTTTAATGTTTATTTGTGTTTTAAATCACGTTTAACTTGATTTTTCAAAAGGCCGATATTTTATGGGTCTTTGTGTAATTTGTCCTTTTTTGGGGTGGGGGTGGATAATTATTAATGTGGGGGGCCAAAGATATCTTATTTTTTTTAGCACTAGTGGGGTCACGTGCGATGCACGTATCGTATCTTTAAATATGTATTTAATAGCGTTGATTTGTTAAAAATACAAATATTATGGTAAAATTGTAAAATAAACTAAAAAGTACTTCAGTTTATACTATTTAAACATTATCGCATTTTTCCTAAAAATATATATATATATCTTGCTTAAAAAAAATCTAATAATATTGAAAATGTCTAGTTCGAACATCAAATAAACCAAATTTCATTTTGCAACTAATACCAAATGAACACTTAATATACTGTTTTCAAAAAATAAAATTAGAACAAAAACTTCCAAATTCATTTCCAATAGCAAAAAAAGGACTTGCATTTGTTCATCAAAAGATTAGCATTTTGAAATGGATGTGGAAGCTTCACTGCAAGGATCAATCTTTTTGAATGCAAAACCACCAGAGTTGCAAGAAAATAGTTCCACAATCAACCATACCGATCTCAAGTCCTACATGACAAATCAAATAACATAATAAACATAATAAAATACCAATCATTTCAAGTCCTAAGCTCATGAATTCTAGAACTTAACTAAAGTTACAATTACTCATTACTGCAACAATGCAAACAAAATTACGAATAACGTGAACCACATATTAGGTCAATAAATTCCAAGAAACTCAAGTTCTAAATCTTGAATAAATTTAAAATTATTTCAAAAAAATAAAATGATCAAGACAACAAGTAAAAGAGAAGTATGTACGTGAATGGGCATATGTTACCACCATTTACAAAAGAGGGATAGAAATTGAAAAATACAATGATGCATAGAAAGAGAAGCTAATCCTAGCAAAAAAGAAAACCATAAGTAGATCGAACAATTTTCGAGTTTTTTTCCTTCTAAGACCATCAACCAAGCACGAAACCACGCATATGAACTCTACCACAAAGCCATTGCCATGAAATATAGGGACAAAAAATTATTGCAAAATGTCAAGACAACAACGTTTCACTGGGGTAAAAATGTGAACAGTTTAGTGGACCAAAAGTATGAATAGTGCGTTTAGATGGAAAATGTGAACAATGCAGAAAAATAAGGCTCTTTTAGTATACTATGGTACATTTGATGAAGAGACGGTCAAACACTTAATTATCAATACATGCTTAGGTTTTTCCCTATTTGATTGATTCTTTTAGTATACTATGGTACATTTGATGAAGAGACGGTGACACACTTAATTATCATTACATGATTAGGTTTTTCCCTATTTGATTGATTAAACCATTCCACCAACAGAAAAAGGAAGAAAATGGAAGGAAAAACTTTCACAAACACACTCATTGGAATAGAGAGTTTATCAAAGAGAAAATTATATGAATTGAAAAAAATAAAACACAACGAAATCAAAGAATATAAGTCAATCTAGTTGAATTCAAATTAGCACTCCAAGTACTTTGTTTCATACCTCCAGCCAAAATGAATGGTCTCGCTTCCAGTAAACAGGTATTGATCCTTAAAAATGTGTATTTCTTCTTCACGTCCTACAAAAGAGTCTATCAATGAAGGTCTCGGTTGGAGCAGCAAGATTCCTGTAAGGGCACATTGATGTCTAGTATTGACCTTTCTTAAAACATTTCCATCAAACTATTATAGCAGCTCATGCCTCCCCCATTGAAGCTGAAGGATCTCTAGCAACCTTAACTTCCTCTTGTTTTGTACCTATTTGACATTTATCAATTAGCTAAATTAATTTTTGTTCTCAAATTAGGAAATGCAGTGGCAAATTAGCCTATTTGACATTTATCAATTAGCTAAATTGTTAGTTTCAACAGAGAAAAGATATATGAATAAATTTATGGTTTTCACTTCAAAAATATAGTAATTGCTTTTATCAGGTTCACTACAAAAATAAAATTAGATTCTAATTACTATGCATGACATGAACAAAATCTAATTGAATATATGCACAGGATGAGTCATAATCTTCAGTGGCAATTAACATAATTTCTATATAATCATTATACTTCTTAATTTGTTAAGAAGAAAATATGATAAAGCTAACGAATGAGCTCATATCAATGAAGTATGAACAAAGAACAAAGCACAAAGTACTCAAAAAAAAAGAAGAAAAATAAATTCAATAACTAAATTAAAGTGATGATCATTCATGGAGCTTCCTCTATTATTATTTATTTTGATCTTTTTGGAGTAGTATGTTTACTAAATTCTAGGTGGGAAATATCTATAAAAATTATTAACAGATGCAAGCCTTGTAACAGGTTTCACAAATAACATATAATGCTTCACCTTGGCAGTCCTCATTGTGTACAATATCTATATGGTTTTTTTGTACAAATGGTCTCTATCTTTTACATTTACTGCAGGTTGAGGATCTATCTTTTTATTTTTGGCAGTGTAGCTCTTATTTCAAACATTTTTGGCGACAATGGTCATTTTCGTCCAATTCCATTAGATTTAAACGGTAGTTCTGATTTTTTTTTTTTACAAATGGTCCCCGCGTGCACACCACTCTCTTTATTTCATAAAAGTATTTTTGATATTCTACTGTTCATAAATAAAAATTTGCAATACAGGTGCTAAACTTAAAAAAAAAAAAAAGAAAATAATTAAAGCAAGTACCCACCCCACCCGGCAGTGGAACGTGGAAGCAGATTTTCAATAAACTCCACTGTAGATAACTCAGATAAAGAATTGAGTTAAACTCATCATTAGGGTATGCCTGAAACTTAGTAGAAGGTGATGGTGTAGCACCATTTTCCATTGAAAAGAAACTCAAACTGCTAATTTGTTCATTATTTACAGTTTCTTTGTTAAAATAATCACTTTTTTGATGGATCTTCATATTTGGGGACTGATCTTGGACCGTTGATATCATCTGTGGAAATTTATCAAGTGCATCAATGGCGGCTTTCGCTTCTTTAATGAGCCAATCAATGACTTTACTAGGACGGTCATAGCCAAGCCTGTCTTGCACATCGTAGAATTGAATTGCAGTGTTTGGTGATAGTCTAACTCGGCGGTCCCTCGTGCCCCTTGGGTGCAGACTTTAACGTGCCTATCTTCTCCTCCGGTGGATGTTTTCTTTTTTTTTTCTCTTAAGTTTATGACATGTGTTGCAAATTTTCATTTATGAACAGTAGAATACCAAAAATGCCTTTATAAAATAAAGAGAGTAGTGTGCACGCGGGAACCATTTGTGCAAAAAAAAAAACTAGAACTACCATTTAAATCTAACAGATTTGGAAGGAAATGATCATTGTCGCCAAAAACGTTTGAAATAGGGGCTACACTGTTAAAAATAAAAAGATAGATCCTCAACTTATAGTAAATACAAAAGATATGAACCATTTGTGCAAAAAAGCCATATCCACATAGCACCATAGAATTGAAAAACAACATTCAAGGGGAATGAATATGATTCAAGAACAAAGCGGAAAAGCACAAAATAATTGTTTTTATATATGCTATCACTCAATTAATAAAGTTCAAAGCACACAAATGTAGGGACATGAGATACCTTTTGCCCTGTTTCCTTGTCGAATACATCTGCTTTGAATTTGAGAAACCTAACACATTTTGAATTAAAACTAATCACTGCAATATACAAGTGTTGGCGGATTTCTATGAAAAGTGACTCCAAGCAATAAAATCCAGAAATCGAAAATGGAAAGGATGAAAATATAAATTGAGCCAAGAGTTGAACTCTTTGTCCTTAAGTCAATATTGTCCCGCAAATGTGCTTTCAGTCTTTGACAATTGACTCCTAAGATACAACGATTTCGCTTAAGTTTTGTAGTACTTCAAAAACTCAAGTACAGCGAACCAAAATGATTTTGTACTCCAATGGATGAATGAAATGAAAAACCAGATTTTTATGCAACGTAAATGCAATAAAACTTGGTTCAAAAGATGAAAAGTATGAGTGCTTAATGTTTGCAATTCGTTTCTGTATCAATTCTCTGCAAAAAGGACGTCCACGTGCCCTTTTTAACGTTGGAGAGTCGGTTGGAAACGAAAAAGAATGAACCAAATCATGCAACCCTTCAAAAGGACATGTCTGTTCAAGAACATCCTATGCGATCGCATGGTTTAACCAAGCTGTGATCGCATAGCACAAAAAATAGAACAAGACTTCATCCAAAATAACCATGCGATCCCAAGGCTTTGCCTCCTGCGATCGCATGGAAGGACCAATATACATTCTGCTAAAAAATTAAGCAACTTGCGATTGCAGTGAAAATCAACCATGCGATCGCATGGGTCAAACTTTAACCCGATTTTGTCCTTTTTCGTAATTTCTCATTCATTCGATATTGGTCGAGATGCCAAATATACCCTTTAAACATGCTGATAAATCTGAATTTTTTTTCCGGGGGCGTTGCCCTCGAGCCTCCACGAGGGGCGCTATCCCCTCGACCCCCGCGACCTGACCGGGCAGGTCGATCCCCGTTCCGGGGGCGTTGCCCCCGAGGCGTCGAAGTGGCAAATAAATTTGTCTAAACGGATTGGGTCGGGTCTTGTATATTTGTCCAAGTTGACACGGAGTCACTTAGTTAATTTCTCGACATTTTTAAACCAATTTCCAACAACAAGATCAATACGAGATTTGGAAAAGTAACCTGAATGAGTAATTGACTTACAGACATGGCTCCATTAGCTAGCATTCCTGTTTCTGCTTGTATGTTCTTCAACCACTGTTTAAACAATGAGGATTCAATGGCATTTACCTCAATTTACCCAGATCAATGCCAAAGATCACATCTCAAGTATAGGCTTAATTTGTAATGTAACAAACTCCTTATAGAACTTCACATTGAAAAGGCATATACATATTTTATCGATCCCGTCCGTTTAACAATCATGAACTAAGTGTCTACTTCATAAAAAGTTGATGTTATATTACATAGTCAACTACAGGTGAACTGTAAATTTTCACATATCATCTAATTTGTTTAACACAAATAGTAAAATGGTTGTGGTAATTTAAATTTTTAATTTAGCTAATTGATAAATGCTAATTTTCACAGATCAATTCCTAATTTTCTCACATAAATTTAGACCCAATAATTTGAGACCCAACGTACCTTCAGACCAAGATGTGAGACAAATCTTTGAGAGAATTCTTGGATCCAGTAACGTAGAAATGAAATTTCAATTTGTTGGAGGAAATTTTATAGATACGTTATTGAAGAAGGAAATGAAATAAAGAGGAAATCGGTGGACAGTGGTGACATTGGAGGTCTTAGGCAACATAAAAGATATTGGGTTTAAGAAATAGCAGTGGTGGCTAATGCAGTCGGTGATGATGGCTGAGTTGTTGGGTTTCATTCTGCAATTTTTATCCAATTTATTCGCACCTGAAAGTATTAGTTACTGTTCAAAATGGTCCCAAAACGACGTCGTGTTTGTTGACTATTTTGAACAGTAACCCAGCCTTCAACACTTTTAATATAGGTAGTATATGATAAGTAATGGCATACTTTTCCAAATTTTTTATATATTACCGTATTTTTCAATCTCCTATTTCATATGAAGGCATTTGTCTAACTACCCCCAATTTTGTTTTTGGACCCATTTACTTAGGTCCATTTGTCTTTAAAAAGTTTTGGAGACATTTACCTCATTATTATTAAATTTAGAGCTAATTAGCTCATATACCCACTTTTTGAAAAAAATTCAAAATATACTATATTTTAAAATTTATTAATATATACCCTAAACTTAAAAAACTTTAATGAAAAATACATCTTTTATATTATACAAATAATTCCTTTCATTAGCCAAAATACATAAACACACGACTTCATGAATCCCACTCACCCCAATGTCATCGATCCACCATCTAAGCCGCCGGACCTGGAGTCCAATGTAGCCGGCCTCTTCCCGCCGACCAACCCACAACCAACCACCGGCCTCACGCCATTCAAATCAGTCCCCACGGCCCAAAACAGCCTCCAGCCCGCGATAGCCCTAGGTGAAGCCCCTAGCGCCGCCGCACTGGCATCCACTTGCCGTGCGTCCGCCGGCGACCTGGTCGGTGCGCCTCCCTTGGGCGAGCATTTTGCTGGTTCCATAGGGGCACAAAGGGTGGCGTCTGCTGTCCTTCCACCGGTTTCCACGCGTGGATTGATCCGCCGCTCTGGCATCCACTTGCCGTGCGTCCGCCGGCGACCCACTGGTAGGTGCGCCTCCCTTGGGCGATCATTTTGCTGGTTCCATAGGCGCACAAGGGGTGGCGCCTGCTGTCCTTCCACCGGTTTCCACGCGTGGGTTGATCCGCGACACCTTCCAAGCAACCGGGTTGGACCCGGTCATTTTGGTTGACGAGCCCACCTCAGCCAATTCATCTGGGTTCAAACCTGATATGGTGCACCTCTTTTGAAGCCTGGGATGGAGCACACCTCAATTGAGAACTCCGCATCCACCACCACTTCTCTACAACTCGCGCCCACTCAGCCGCGTCCACCACCCTCCTTTATCGTTATTTGATTTATCCATTTCTATATCTTGTGGTAATGTTTGGCGGCAAAAATTCGGTGATTTTTTGGTGATGAATTTAATAGAAGTGGTAGTTTATGACATTTGATGTTGTGGTGATGATTGGATTGATGATAGAGACCATATGTGTTGGTGTTGGTGTTGGTGTTGGTGTTGATGTTGGTGTTGGTGTTAATCTAATTTAATTAAAATAACATATGTGTTACCATAATTTAAATTAGTTGTGGTGGTAGTTGTGGTGGTAGAGTATGATAAATGGTGGTGCTAGAACTATGCAGTAGTGTGAAAAAATTATGGTTGTTGTATCACAAGTGTTATTCTAATTTTAATTATAATAACACATGTGTTACTACATTTGAATTTGAATTTGATTGTGGTTGTGGTGGTAGTAGTGGTGATATAAGACGATTGGAAATAGTAACATATATGTTATCAGTGTAAAAATATTGATTTTAATGAAAATTATATAGTAGCATATACGTTACTTGTAAAAATGTTGTTTTCAAAAAAAAATTGAAAATTGAATTTTAAATGAAAATAATGTATTTTCTTAAAAACTATAAAATGAAGATAAATTATAAATTATTGATTTTAATAAAGACGAGTAAATAATATATAGTAACACATATGTTACTAGTGTAAAAATTATTGATTTTAACAAAAATGATGAAGTAACATATACGTTACTCGTGTGTATTGGTGGTGGTAACATTTGTGTTACCATATTTGTGGTGGATGTGATTATAGTTGGGGATGGTGGTAGCGGATTTGAACCCGATTGTGGTGGTAGTGGTGATGGTATAAGAAGAGTTGTAATAGTGGTAGAAGGCAATTGGTAGTAGTAACATATATGTTACTAATGTAAAAGTTATTGATTTTAATGAAAATGATGAAGTAACATATACGTTACTTGTGTAAAAATATTGTTTTCAAAAAAAAATAATTAAAAAATGAATTTTAAATGAAAATAATGTATTTTCTTAAAAACTATAAAAACAAGATAAATTATAAATTATTGATTTTAATGAATACAAGTAAATAACATATAGTAACACATATATTACCAGTGTAAAAATTATTGATTTTAAAAAAAATGATGAAGTAACATATACTTTACTCGTGTATATTGGTGGTGGTAACACTGGTGTTATCATAATTTAAAATATGGTAACACATGTGATACTATATTTGTGGTGGATGTGATTATAGTTGTGGATGATGGTAGCGGATTTGAACCCGATTGTGGTGGTGCTGATGCTGATATAAGATGAGTGGTAGTAGTGGTAGAAGACGATTGGTATTAGTAACATATATATAACCAATGTAAAAAATTATTGATTTTAATGAAAATGATGAAGTAACATATACGTTACTCGTATAAAAATGTTGTTTTCAAAAAATAAAAAATAAAAAATGAGTTTTAAATGAATATAATTTATTTTCTTATAAATTATAAAAAAGAGATAAATTATAAATTATTGATTTTAATGTAGACGATGAAATAAAATATAGTAACATATATGTTAGTAGTGTAAAAATTATTGATTTAAAAAAAATGATGAAGTAACAAATTCGTTACTCGTGTGTATTGGTGATGGTAACACTTGTGTTATCTTAATTTAAAATATGGTAACAAATATGTTACCATAATTGTGGTCGATGTGATTATAGTTGTGAACGGTGGTAGTGGATTTGAATCTGGTAGTAGTGGTGGTGGTGGTGGTGATGGTGGTATAAGACGAATGGTAGTAGTGGTAGAAGGCGATTGATAGTAGTAACATATATGTTACTAGTGTAAAAATTATTGATTTTAATGAAAAATGATGAAGTAACATATAAGTTACTCGTGTAAAAATGTTGTTTTCAAAAAAAAATTGAAAAAAAAATCTTAAATGAAAATAATGTATTTTCTTAAAAATTATAAAAAGAAGATAAATTAAAAATTATTGATTTTAATAAAGACGAGGAAATAACATATAGTAACACATATGTTACCAGTGTAAAAATTATTGATTTTAATAAAAATGATAAAATAACGTATACGTTAGCCGTGTGTGTTGGTAGTGATAACACTTATGTTATCCTAATTTAAAATATGGTAACACATGTGTTACCACATTGGTGGATGTGATTATAGTTGTAGATGGTAGTAGCGGATTTGAATCTGATTGTGGTGGTGGTGGTATAAGACGAGTGGTAGTAGTGATAGAGAGCGATTGGTAATAGTAACACATATGTTACCGATGTAAAAATTATTGATTTTAATGAAAATGATAAAATAATATATACGTTACTCGTGTAAAAATGTTGGTTTAAAAAAAAATTGAAATATGAATTTTAAATGAAAATAATGTATTTTCTTAAAAACTATAAAAAAAAGATAAATTATAAGTTATTGATTTTAATGAAAATGAGAAAATAATATATAGTAACACATATGTTACCATTGTAAATGGTTGTGGTAGTAGTAGTGGAAGGCGATTGGTAATAGTAATTTGTCGGTGTAACAATTATTGATTTTCATGAAACTATGAAGTAACATATACGTTACTCGTGTAAAAATGTTGTTTTAAAAAAAATTGAAATTTGAATATTAAATGAAAATAATGTATTTTCTTAAAAATTATAAAAAAAGATAAATTGTAAATTATTGATTTTAATGAAGATGAGGAAATAACATGTAGTAACACATATGTTACTCATGCAAAAAATTGTTGTTTTTAAATAAAAATTTGAAATATTTATTTTAAATGAAGCTAATGTATTTTTAAAAAAATTATAAAAGGATATAAATTGTAAAGTATTGATTTTAATGAAAATGATGAAGTAACACATATGGTAATAATATGTTACATATGTTGAAATCTGTTTTCAAATGAAAAATAAAAAATTTGATTTTAAATAAAAAAATTATAAAAAGAAAGAAATTCTAAAATATTGATTTTAATGAAAAATGAGGAAGTAACATATATGTTACTAGTATTAAAATGTTGTTTTAAACTAAAAATTGGAAGATTGATTTTAAATGAAAATAATGTATTTTTAAAATTTTTATAAAAATAGAGAAATGGTAAAATATTGATTTTAATGAAATATGTGGAAGTAACATATATGTTACCCGTGTAAAAATGTTGTTTTAAATTTAAAAAAAAATTGAAATAATAATTTTAAAGAAAAATAATGAATTTTTTAAATAATTATAAAATATTGATTTTATTGCAAATGAGCAAGTAACACATAGTAACATATATGTTACTAGTATAAAAATATTTTTTAAAAATAAAAAATTGAAATATTGATTTTAAATGAAAATAATGTATTTTTAAAAAATTTCTAAAATATAAAAATAGTAAAATATTGATTTTAATAAAATATGAGAAAGTAACATATATAGTAACATATAGTAACATATATGTTACCTATAAAAAAATATTGTTCAATGAAAAATTAAAATATTAATTTTAAATGAAAATAATATATTTTTTAATAAATAATAAAATGAGTAAATTATAAAGTATGAAAAAATGAAAATATTGATTTAATGAAAATACTGTATTTTTAAACAATTATTAAAGAAAATAAATTGTAAAATATGATTATAATTATTATTATATTTAAAATAGTATACAAATATGATAGTTGGTGGTGGTAACACATGTTAATCTAATTAAATTAAAGTAACATATGTGTTATCATAATTTAAAATAGTATACAAATATTTATTTTGTTCGTTTTCGAGTGTAAAGTGAAATATTTAATTGAAAGTGTATTTATTTTGACCATTAAAATTGCACTTATTTTAGTCACTAAAATTAAAGATTTGGAGGACTAAACTTTGAACATGTATAAAGTTGAAGGACTTAAAATAAAAATTTTAGAGGACTTAATTGAAAGATAATTAAAAATTTGGGGAACAAAGTGTAAAGATGTATAAAGTTGAAGGACTTAAGATGCAATTTTTAGAGGACTTAATTGAAAGATAATTAAAAATTTGAGGACTAAAGTGTAAATATATAAAAGATTAGGGACCTAAGATGTAATTTTTGGATGACTTAATTGAAATATAAGGCATAAAGTGAATATTATATAAAATACATAGATTTACCATACAATAAATAAATGCCACATCATCATTCCACATTATAAAATATTATTTTTAATTAAATGATGTATTTTTTAAATCAAACCAAGAAAATGAGGTATTTTTTAAATAATAAAAAAAAGAGGTATTTTTCAACTTTTTTACAAAAAGTAAGGCTCTTGTCAATTTTACCCTTAAATTTATCTGTTGAAGTCTTGAAGCCCAACTTCTAAAGAGTAAAGTATTTAAACATGAATTATCAATTGAAATCGTGAATTATTCGATTCACCATCAACTCTACCAATTTTGATTTTATTCTTTGTTTTTCCTCAAAGTCCAAAATCCAAATTTTGTGATGTTATTTTAGTATTTTATTCTGTCTTTCTTTTTTACTTCTTGTTCCTTTTTTTCTCCAAAAATTTGATTATTCTTGGACATTTGATGTAAATTTGAATAACAATTTGTACAAGTACATTGGTGTTTGAAAGACTATTTTATTTGTTTTTTTTTTAATACTTGTGATATTATTTTCTAAGTGTTTGATAAATATATGAGAGAGATTATTTATGTTTTATTATTTGCTAAGTGTTTGATCTTTATTCATTCATGGTTAATATTTGTCGTCCAAGTATAAATAAAATAATTAAATCCTAATGTAAATAACTATTTACACTGTTCCAATTTTTTAGGAGTGGAAACTTGGAAATTATTTAGTTGTAGAAATTACTAAGTAATTATAGTATTTTATGTGTTTTATTTTGTTTATTTAATGATTTAAAATAATTAAAATAATATTAAAAAAAAAAACTTATAGTTAGGCTTCGCTTAAGCACACCTAGTCTCGTAAGATTTGAAACTTGACCTCGTCGTTTTGTCACACCTTATCAGTGTTATAAGAATCCGTCCAGCCAGTTCAACCGGTAAAAATGGAAAACGGGTCTAAAATTGGACTGGTTATACAAAAAAATCCTCTATTTAAAAACTTGTCTACCCGCTCAATTTTGAAGAACCCGTTGAACTGTTCTAGATTTTAGCGATTTTAAAAATCATTCTTTACACAATTAATTATAATTGACTACTGAAATTCATCATACTCCTTACACGAAATGGGTTAAAAGAATGAAAAATCCAAAAATTGAGCAATTTTTATGATTTTGAATACGCTACTGGATAAATACAATCGTTGGCATCTAATGCAACTGCCACGAGCATCTGACCTCCAAAAGTACATTTCAAGAAACACCAATCTAATCCTAGAAGCTGCCTACAACCTGCCAAGAACCCCCTCTTACAAGCTTCTAAATAAACATATATTCCTTGAAACTTTCCAACTTGTATGGCAACTATACAAGTAGAACCTAGATTGGTTCTCAGAATTTCTGCAGCAAAAGACCTAAGCAAGCCAAATTGGTGCTCATCAATACCCTCTAATAATATCCTAGCATATCTTCTAGCCCTCCAAGTAGTAACGTTGTTGATTGTTAACTTCACATCATCATTCACAACCTTCTTTATCAAACTAGTCTTCCAAACAGGTTCAACTTTAAAAGTCTCCAAATACCTCTTAGCCATATACATTGCAGTACAATGCCTATTTGTTCTATCCCTAGTGCAAGTGTGTTCCGAATTCTTAGACTTTATTTGAATACAACCCTTTGCCTTATTCAACGATGCCCAAATCTTGAATTTACAACCTTCCTCCTTGCATCTGGCCTGTGCTCTCTCATCATCATTCGGCCTAAACCTAAAATTGCACATAGTTGCAACCCCATGATTCCTAACAGCTTGCCTAAACTCTTCAATGTTTTTAAACTCCTTCCCAACCTCTAACTATGGGTCGTACTTCACTTTTTCGACATCATAAATAGGGAAACGATAATTATTTTTCTCACTAAAAGAATAACCAGTGAGCAAATCTTCACTTGGACAATAACCATCGTTTGAACCTAACTTATCTACTCCTGCTGTCTCAAGTTCGATTGTAGAGTCTGCACTTAATCCCACCGCAACCCGTTCAGTTGTATTCGTGTCATACAGAAAACCATCATCGTCAACCTCGTTATCTGAATCATTTAAGTTGTATTCTAGAGGTATAATTTCCTCTTCATCAAAAGTTGTGGCTGTTTTGAAAACACAAGTGTTATGATTTTTCAAACACTTCTCAAATGCATATACAATATGAATATATAAAAGTACATGAATATTGTCCAAAAGAAATAAAGTGTGGTCCCAGAATTTCAAAATTCAGATTCCATAATATTAAAAATTGGTTACAGAACAACTATACAGTGGTAAATAAATGTGGTCCCAAACAAAGACAAGAAGTAAAAGCAAAATACATTTAAATGATTTACCTCATGCTGGTGCTAGTCCCTGTCCCTCCTCTTCCTCCAATAATGTTTTTTCCACATTTACATTATCTTCCATGTTGAATGATGTGGGTCACCTTTGTCACTCAAAATTAAGACATAATTGTGGTTGAGTTGATGGATTGGTTAAATTTGTAGATGAATTTGTTTGATTAGGGTTAATTGGATGTTTATTGATTTGGGTTCTTTTTGTTTTCTTTATTTTGGTAAGAACGTGATTTTCAATGTTGCAGGTTTTTGTTTGTTTGTTTGTTTTTTTATCTACGTGGCATATTTTGACAGAGTTTTGTGTCACATCAGATGCCATCCACTACGTAGTATTTTTCGTTAAAGTTTATTGATGGAATTGAGTCGGGTGATGGATGGGTAATGGTTTGAGATAGATCAGTGAGTAACGAGTAATAATTTAAAGTTGAGTGAGCAAGTGGTAATGTTAGGTAAAGTTGGATGATTATTAATTAAATTTACTCCTATAATTATAGTGTAGAACCTTCTAATTAAACATCACTCAATTATGGTAGATTCTTAATAATCCGCACCACATGGCAAACGGGTGAATATGGCAACTGTTAATGATAAAAGTTCTACCCTAATTTACCCAATTATGATATAACTGCACGAATCAGTGAGTTAATTAGCTAATTAAAGAAATTGGGTTTACCTATATTATTAGTGCCTTTTTGGTTATTGAGTAATTGGTTTCTAATTGTAGAATTTCAATAATTGTGAATATTCGGGTGGCTCGAGGAATGAAGATTGTCTTGATTACTTTAACTGGGAAATTTTATGTCGCTATTTCTTCCAAATAAGTGAACAAAGTCTAAAGTTCGAAAAATATTTTTGTTTGATAGATTTCTTAATATTTGATTTAGTATATTTTTTATGCGAGCATGTTTGGTACAATCATGGATCAAGTCAAACATGCCAAACATATACTATATAGATTTGAAATGTCATAATTGTTAGCAAGTGGTGCAATCTAAACAATAGGCAACAAGAAAAAAGTAACACAGAAAATTTAAAATATTATCGCTCTATTATTTATTTATTTATTTAAACAAATCAACAACGTCTCATATATAAATTAAATGCATAATGAGTCAACCATGACCAATAAATAATCGAGGTGCATTCGTGTATACGATGCACGCCTGTGTGACATTTTTGTATCAATGTTAAAGAAGTGTAATAGTGCTAGCAATCAGGACCAGTAACACGAGTGGTGTACCCGCACCGTTATGTCTCCCTCTATTTTCTGACTTTTCTCCCACGAAAGGGCAACGTTGGGATACTTTGTTCATTCCTAAAGAAATTGTCTGGATCGACCATGGTCTTAATTTTCATCAATCTGTCAAAATTACCCTTGAAATACTTCACTCCATAAACCTTTCCTTGGTTATAACTGTCTTTACCATTGTCTGTAGTGCCAATGTCGAGGTCCCTGTAGTTGAGATAGGCTTCTCTTGGATTCTTTGATACAAAAGGAGCCATGAAACTGTACAATTCTCGTATTTGATCTATGTAATTCTTGTCTGCTTCTTCTCCTTCGTCTTCCCAATTAACGGAATATTGAATCTTGAAAAGGTTACCGGCACGATGAGGGAATGGAGTTTCGGAGTCGGGAATTTCATTCATTCTTCCACCATAGGAATTGAATACAAGCCCAACTTTTCCTATCTCAACCATTTTCTTGAACAAAGATTCGAGGCCATTCTTCGAAATCGGTGTTTTTACATAATCCGATTTCCTCTTCAAGAAGTTTACAGAATCTGGAGTTCTCCTGAGTAAAACATCTGGGGTAGTAGTATTGTCGAAATTACCCCAGAAGAGAACTGAATAAATCCAAGACATTTCCTTGCAATCTGCTTTCTTCAAACCCAATTCTGGGAAATCAGAATGGGTGACAGACAATAGTCTATTGGCATCACCAAGGAACAAGCCAATAAATGTTGCTCGAACAGACCTTTTTTTGTTCCTTGTAATAGGCTGTAATAGAACCCTTATGAACAAATCATTGTCGATTTTGTCTGCAATTTGTTCGAATTGGTAAACAGCTTCTGTTGCATTCTGGTCCATTGTCTTCTCAATTCGAAAGACTGTAACAACTGAGGGTACAGGGACTAGCTTAATTTTGTAGGCCAAAATGACACCAAAACTAGCACCACCACCACCTCTAATTGCCCAGAAAAGATCCTCTCCCATTGCTTTCCTGTCCAAAACTCTGCCTTTGGCATCAACAAGTTTTGCATCTATCAAATGATCGACGGTCAGGCCGTGTTTACGCAACATGTTTCCATAACCGGCGCCACTCACGTGGCCGCCAACGCCCACAGTCGGGCAAACGCCACCAGGGAAACCATGGACTTTACTTTTTTCCCAAATTCTGTAATAGAGTTCGCCAAGCATGGCGCCTGAACCCACCCAGGCAGTCTCGGTCTCCATGTCGACATCAATCGACCGGAAATTGAACATGTCGAGAATGATAAACTCGACACTGGATACATACGAAATGCCCTCATAATCATGGCCGCCACTGCGGATTTTGATTTGTATTCCCAGTTTCTTAGCACACAAAACAGTTGCAGAAACATGGGATTCCTGAGAAGGAGTCACAATTATGGTTGGTTTAGGGGTTGTGGAAACATTGAAGCGGCGGTTCCTAATGTAGGATACAAGAACGGATGTGAAGGAAGGGTTAGCGGAATTGTATAAAATTCCAGAAATTTGGTCAGTTGGGACCTTATTTTCTGCAAAACATTGAACAAAGTTGTCGTAAACAGAATCTGTGGCTGCAGAAGAAAATGAATTTAACGAACAAAGCAAAAGAACAAGTAGAAGAACCATTGTTTGTTTCTATAAGACGCTATATGGTATAAAGGTTATTTATATATATATAATATGGGGAGTTACGTATATACGTGTATGTATATATGCCAATTGTCCTAGTGGGTTTGTGCACTAAGTTTCCTTTGCATACCGACAGTGACACTGTAATAAAAGCGTGTTATCTTCTTTGAATTGTATAATATAATGAATCTGTAGAGACGTCTGGACGGCATATTTTGAGAAAATAGCAGTCGTGATTGTCAATCTTTAACAGTTGTTGTACTTTAATCCAAAACCTTTAAAATGCACACATTTAGATTATGTCGTTAATGGACTATTTTTACCCCTTATCTTTTAATCAATTGTTAGAAATCTATCAAAAAGACTATTTTACCTTTAAATAAGGAAAAAAGTTAATAAAGATAAGAAAACATATGGATTTATTGATTTATCAAACATAAATTGCTGTTGAATTTGCAAATCGGGTTCGAAATACTTTTTTTCAGTGATCACACGTATATAATATTTATTAATGTGAGAAATTGTCCTTTTAATAAACTTTTGACTTGTTAATTAAATATAAGGGTAAAATTGTCCGTTGGAGATTTTGAGTGCTATTTAAAATAAAAAATAGAGGACATAAATGCTTATTTTTAGAGATTGAATACTGAAATGAAATGATTGTCAAAAGTTTAGATAGTGCTGTTGCTATTTTCCATCGTATTTCGTAAATTAACTATTAATTTTATCATTCCTCTAAAAAAGTAGAGGATGTCTAACGCACTATCCACATTTAAACAGTACTAGTCATCTTCTACATATCATCTTTTGCACATGCGGGTCTAACGAAATGTATGTTAAGTCTTTTTTATTTAATTTTTTATAATTTATCTACATATCTTCTTTGTACATGTAGGTCACAATTTTCTCAATCGATCTCTATCTCTATTTTACTTTTTATATGTACAACAATCCACATTGTTGTATTGGAGATTCTCTAAATTATTAGTGAATTATGGATCTTACAAAATGTATAGATAAAAATTATATTTAACTAATTTAATTAATTTAAATTATAATTTAAATTTAACCAAACAAACAACTTGCCATATGGATAAATCTCATCCTATTATTTCGATCAAAAAAAAAAATTATTATATTTATTCCTTCCAACATTATTTATAATTATGGCATGGAATGATGTTTTCATTTTCAACACGTTTTCACTTCTCACACGTATAAATTCATAATTAGAAAAATCAAACAAACGACTATTATGATACAATGTTTCTTTATCGACAATGTCTGAATTGTGCAACAGTACGGAAGCATCTCCGACCATTTACACCTAGAATGCACATGATATGTCAAACGTTTTAGGCTAGTCAAAGGGGAGCACTTGAAACCTTATTCAATATATGGGACCTACTTATCAGACTTTATATTATAATTTTATGGCTACAAATGATTTGTGATTCTGGGCCTGATAGTGGACTTTTTTATTTTTTGAAAAATTGTGTACAAGTCACTTAAACATAACTGGTTTGAAATTATCTCAAAATATTTTTTTAAATTGAGTTCAAATCCTACTTTTATCAATATTTTAAATTAATTCCAAAATCACCTCTTGTAATCCATAATTTCCATCGACTGGCCTTCTTCCACCTCCACAAACTGTCTCCACTTCTAGCGACATTCGCACTGCTATCGCCATCACCGCCGCCAATCGGCATACCAAACATGCATAAGAGTTTCAGTTTCTTTACGCAACTGCATCGTACCTACTTCTCTCAACAAGGAAATCTGGAACACAATAAATTTAGATTGGAAGAAAGAGTTTCTTAGTGCGAGAATTTCAGATTCAGATCTAAAAACACTTTTTAGTTTATTAAAGGAATGGTCACTTTTTGGTTATGCTGTCACTACAACGTAAAATTTGCGAATGCAAGAGCATATGAGGGCTTTGTTACCCAAATTGCAGTCGTTTATATCTGATAGAGTGGATAATGATTGGGCTGAGATATTTCTTAATTGTTCTTGGAAACTATTAGATTTAAATGCTGCAATCAAGATGCTGGAAGAAAAGTCAAAATCTGAGGCAACTAATTTTCAGAAACTTCATTTTGCGTCTGCTATGAGAACAACAATGTCATGTTTGATTCAGATGCATTACTGTCCTGAATATATATGTTGATGTCCGATGTCGATCTGTAATATTAGTAATTATATTATCCATCGGTCATAACAGGGCATGTCCGAGCTGAATATATCATTCCAGGTCGGACCTAACCTTGGTCTAGACCTCAATCCCAAACACCTCAAAATCAGGTCAGTCATAGTCCCTTACTCTCCAGGTCGGACATCGGCCTTTCTTGATCGGACTCATGATGCTAGCATATGGCACGTTTTCCCATATGTAAAAAGTCAGAATACCTGTCACTACACATTAAATGCCCTAAAAAGGGAATGTCTTGTAAGCATTAAATGTCTAGCCTGGTCATTGGCTAGGTCATTTAATGCCTAGCTTAGCATTAAATAGAGGAAATCATTACATATTTCTCTATAAATAGGAGATGTAAATGTCCTTCAGGTCGGACATTTAACTGCTTAATAAAAGCACTCTTACAATGATTATACGATCAGGTCTTCCTACATATACTTACATATCTGCTACTCATTGCGGTCATAGCCGACCTCAACACTTATCTTTAAGTTGGCTTGGACTTCATACAAACAATTTTCCAACGTCAACAGTTTGGCGCTAGAAGGAGGGCCCCTCGAGAAGCTCTCCATATTTTTAAAAACTCACCTAATCACCATACCTAAACACTTCAACATATAAAAAGCCTTCAACATGAGTCGCAGTCATGACTCGAGGGTTCATAGCCACGGAAGAACTGGAAGCCAACATGTTGACCTTCCTTAGGTCTTCCGTCGCAGACAACAAGGAGAAACTTCAGCTCAAATGCGCGCACCTGAAAGAGATGCAGTTCTACAGAAGTTTGAATACCTAACTCATGCTATTGAACGCCTTAAGAAGAATCAGACTTCCACTAGATAAATTTTTGACTCAGAAGCAGAGTCACCATCGCGTGACAAGTCCGAGGATCGTCGCGTGAAAAAAAGATTAGATTTTGGAGATAAAAGTTCGTCAGAAAGCAAGAGAGGAAAGAGTATATGCCCCATTCCTCATAGGAAAGCTACCACGCAGCGGTCGACCAACGTCTTCGACCATCTAGGTCAACCCTCTCAAATCCCACATACACCACGTAAGCAAAAAGTGCAAAGAAAGGAAGGAGCCCCATCCATGGCGGCATCGAGTGTACAAAACACTCCAGATGAGCTTGAACTGATGAAGCAACGTCTGGCCAAACTAGAGGCGAGGCAAATGAACACCCTGGATGAATACACCACGGACAAACACTCTCCATTCACGGAGGATATCTTGGCAAAACCTCTGCCAGAAAAGCTAAAAATGCCACAACTAACTAGTTATGAAGACGGTAACGATCCCGTTGGTCATCTCGACAGATGTACCTCCTGGATGGAACTCTAAGGAGCCAGTGATGCAATCATGTGCAGAGCTTTTCCTCTAACCTTCGGAAACATAGCAATGAGGTGGTTCAAAAAATTACCACAACGCTCCATTCGAAATTGGAATGACCTATCAACTCAGTTCGTCTCTACCTTCATGGGGGCAAGAACTCGATCTACTCTAAAAGAGCGCATTGTCAGCATCAAGCAAGGCCGAACTGAATCCTTGAGGTCCTACACGGACCGATTTAGCAAGAGGATAGTAGAGGTGGACAAAATTTTCGACGACGCTGCTCTGATGGCAGTCTTATCAGGATTACAAACCAAAACTCGATTCTTGTGGTCTGTTCACGAGGACGGACCGACAACATACCAATAATTCCTGGCTAGAGCTGAGAAGTACATCAGTGCCGAAGAAGCCACCTCCGACCAAGAAAATGATAGATCTAACCGGAGAGACAATGTTAAGAGTAAAGAGAAAGACCTCAAATCAGAAAAAAAAAGAAAGTCCCAAGAAACTGGAATTTTAGCACCCAGGTCGGATAAGACCCACTCCGCAAAGGTTCCAAGGATACCATATCTTGAACACCTCGCTTAAGAATGTCCTGATGAAAACCAAAGGTAAGGACATCCTGAAAAAACCCGTTCATATGAGGGCAAACTCGTCCAAGCTAAACCAAAGGAAGTAAGGATGGCAAAAAAACCTGTCATCCCGAACCTGCCCCGCGCCCCGCCCCGCCCCCCCCGGCCCACGACTCGCCCTACCAAGATTTTTTTTAAAAAAATCATAAAATAGAATAAATATTTAAAACTTTGCTAGAAATGAACTAAAGAAGAATCGAACTCGGGTTGAAATTATAAACTATAGATCTCAACCATTACTCCACAATTCTATTCTTGAATTTTTTTTGTTTTGTTTGCTACAAATATTTTTTAAAAAAATTATTTCTTTTTTAATAATTTTTTTTCAGTTTTATAAAAAAAAAAAAAAAAAAAATTTCGTGGGGTAGTTGGCGGGTCAATCCCCGCCCCGCCCTGCTAATTCGCTGCTCGCGGGAAGGGTAAAAAAATTTGTGATCTGCCCCATTGCCATTCCTAAAAGGAAGTACTGCAGATATCATCGGTCCGCTGAACACGACACCGACGATTGTCGAGACATGAAATGGGAGATAGAAAGCCTTATCAGGTGAGGTCACCTGAAAGAATTCGCAAGACCCGGCTGAACTGCCACCTCCACCTCCACCTCAACAGGGACGAGGCGAAATTCACATGATAGTTGAAGGAAGTCAATACCTGGAAGGGTTAAGGAGGCAGCGCCGCAAGCTCTTTAGAGAAGCCCATACCAGCTACCAGGTGCTGTCAGGCGCCATAACTAATACAGACGCAGAGAAGTTCTCTTTTTCTGAGGAAGATGCGTCCAGCGTATTGCAACCACATTCGGATGCACTCGTCATTACTATGCCAGTATCTAGAATTGATATTCATCAAACACTGGTAGATGAGGGGAGCTCCGTAAATGTTCTATACCTGAGAACGTTCGAGCAAATGGAGATTGACGCTCGACATGTTAGGCCATTCCCGAAACCTCTCCAGGGTTCACGGGGGACTACGTGAATCCAAAAGGACATATCGCCCTTGTGGTAGAGCTCGGACTACCTCCATGCCACAGGAGAATCATTGCGGATTTCGTAATTGTAGACCTCCCGTCTAATTACAATGCCATTCTGGGACGACCAATACTACATAAACTCAAAGCAGCCATTTCTATTTACCACTATGCTATCAAATTTCCCACTTCCCACGGGATAGGAATAGTACGATGAAGTCAGCTGGTGACCAGGAGCTGCAACATCACCTTCTCCCGAGTAGGAGTAGACATGCTCCAGAGCCCGAATGTCCAAATTGTAGGTCGGACATAGATGAACTCGAGGAGGGCCCAGTGGAAGACATAGGACGTCTCGACCCCAGGTCAGACCAACACAAGCGGAAGACCGAGCATGTGGAAGAGCTGGAACTGATTGAGGTCGACTTCAATCATCCTGAGAAAGTCCTCTGTATCGAAAAAGAGCTCAGTGAATCAATGAAATATCAACTCGCGGCCTTCCTCAAAGACAACACAGATGTCTTCGCATGGGAGCACATAGTCATGGAATGAATAGATCCCAAAATCTCATGCCACAGGTTGAACACCAATCCGGACGTCAAACCAAAGCAACAGCGCCGACGTCTCCTTAATCCAGAGAGGTACGAAGCTCTAGCCAAAAAAGTCGACAAGCTACTAAAGTACAGTTTCATCAGGGAATCGCTTTACTCTCGATGGGTAGCCAATCCTGTCCTGGTGAAAAAGAGCAACGGAACTTGGAGGGTATGCATTGACTTCACTGACCTGAACAAAGCATGCCCTAAGGACAACTTTCCACTTCCCTGAATAGACCAAATCGTGGATGCCACAGCTGGGTACGAACTTCTGAGCTATATGGACGCATACTCCGGATACAACTAAATCGCAATGCACGAAAGTGATCAAGAGAATACCTCTTTCATTACTGACCGAGGTCTGTACTGTTATCAAGTTATACCTTTCGGACTGAAGAATGCCAGAGCAACCTATCAACGGCTAGTCAACTTAATGTTTTCAAACTCATTGGAAAACCATGAAAGTATACGTTGATGATATGATTGTCAAAAGCACCAAGGCAACAGATCATATCCAACACCTTACTGAGATGTTCTTCATACTGAGAAAGTATAAGATGAAGCTCAATCCTATAAAATGTTCTTTCGATGTGGGGTCAGAAAAGTTCTTAGGCTATATGGTTCACCAGTGGGGTATTGAGGCCAATCCGAAAAAAATTAGAGCTCTCCAAGAAATGAGACCTTCTACCAAAGTCAAAGAGGTACAAAGCCTAACTGGGCGAATAGTAGCACTCAATCGTTTTGTTTCAAAATCAACAGACAAGTGCAAACCCTTTTTTGACGCTCTACGAGTTGGCAATGAGTTCAAGTGGAGTGAGGCATGTCAGTTAGCCTTTGAAGAACTGAAAAAACAACTAGCACAACCCCCGTTGTTGTCAAAACCAATGATTGAGGAAGTCCTAACCCTCTACCTGGCGGTCTCAAAGCACTCCATCAGCTCTGTGCTAATCAGGTCAGACGAAGGAATCCAACATCTGGTGTATTATGTTAGCCAGGCACTACATGATGTCGAACTCAGGTACAATCCAAAGGAAAAACTGGCGTATGCCCTCGTCATGTCTGCAAGAAAACCCAGACCATATTTCTTGCAACATCTGATAGAAGTTCTATCAAACTACCCTCTGAGGTAAGTCCTACAAAAACCAGACACTTCTGGAAGACTTGTGAAATGGACGGTAGAGCTCGACCAGTTTGAACTCCACTTCAGACCCCGGACTTTGATCAAAGGTCAAGCTCTAGCAGATTTCATTGCCGAGTTCAGTCCATAGCACAAGCCCAATACCAAACAAGAAGAATGTTGGACTCTCTTTGTAGATGGATCATTAACCGAAATGTGCGCCGGGGCTGGAATTGTGCTGATGAGCCCGGACATGAAACCTCTCTGTCAATCTCTACGATTCGAATTCCATGCCTCTAACAACATGGCTGAATACGAGGTCCTAATCGCTGGTTTGAGATTTGCAAAAAGAATGGGTACACTCAAACTATTTGTGTACAGTGACTCCCAGTTAGTGGTCAATCAAATCAACAAGTCCTACCAAACTAAGGATGAAAGGATGGCGTCTTACTCACAGATAGTAGAACAAGAGCTCAAATCATTTAACACCGTCGAGGTCAGACAGATCCCAAGAACCCAAAACAACCTTGTTGACGCTCTAGCATGACTCGCTACCAGCGAAGGGATAGAAGAGTTGGAGAACATTTCGATCGAGAGAATCAGCAGTACAACAATCAGTCAACCCCAGCACATCCTCACCACGGCCGACCTAAACTCTAGCTTGACAGATAGAATTATCCAATTTCTAAAGGATGGTAAGGTGCCCCCAGATAGCACTAAAACGAGAAAATCAAGAATCATGACAGCTAGATACACAATCATCGACGATGTCCTATTCAAGAAAGGTTTCTCGCTCCCTCTACTGAGATGTTTAAGGGAAAACGAAGCCATGTACGCCCTCAGTGAAGTTCACGAAAGAGTGTGTGGCAACAAGGCCGGAGAGCAGTCACTGACACACAAAATCTTGAGGCAAGGGTACTTCTGGCCATCACTAAAGAAAGACTCCATCGAATTCGCTAAAAATGCAACAAATGCCAGAGGTTTGCCCCCACCATTATAGCCAGTTCGGAAGGGCTGACCTCAATCTTCATCCCATGGCCCTTCTCAAAGTTGGGGATTGACCTAATCGGACCTATGCCGACAGAAAAATGTGAAACTAAATACGCCATAGTCGCTGCAGACTACTTAACTAAATGGGAAAAAGCAGAACCGCTAGCCAAGATAACAGAACAAAAAAAAACCACTGATTTCATATGGAAATCGATCGTCTATAGGTTTGGAGTCCCCTACTCAATCATTACGGACAATGGCAAGCAATTCGACAATTCCAAGCTCAGAACATTCTGTGAAGAACTGAATATCAGGAAGCACTTCTCCACTACAAATCGCCCCTAGGCTAACAGGCAAGTCGAGGCCGTTAACAAAATCATCAAGCACACTTTGAAGATGCGCTTGGATGAACTAAAATGAGCTTGGACGGAAAAGCTCCCAAGCGTACTATGGTCTTATCGCACAACGTGTCGATCCAGCACGGAAGAAATACCTTTCTCACTAGCCTTCGGATCGAAGCTGTCATCCCGGTAGAGCTCGAACTCCCATCATTCAGAGTTCGAACTTTTGACAAAAATTGTAACAACGATGCCATAAGAGCCGAGCTTGACCTACTAGAAGAGAAGAGGCTGGGGGCAGAATTGAAAAATGTATTTACAAACAAAGAAGTGCAAGGTATTACAACAGCAAAGTCAAGGAGCGGAAATTTAAAATAGGGAATTTAGTCTTGAGAAAGGTTTTCCTAGCAACAAAAGAGAGCAAAGCAGGAACACTTGCTTCGAACTGGGAATGAACTTACAAGATCGTCATAGTCCTCAAAAACGGAGCTTACGAGCTCTGGAATACAGAAGGTCTATCACTCGCACACCCGTGGAATGCTGAACACCTCAAGAAGTACTACCAATGAAACTTATCTACAAAAGGCCACAGGCACGAACTACTTTTGTTAAAAGAAACCATGGCTTCCACCTTGTAAAAAGTTCTCGAATTTATGAAATGAATGATGTTTTGTGAGATGAGGACCTACATCGGACATCGAAAACAACAACTCTAAACATAATCCAAACCAAAAAGAGGTCATCAATGTCACAATCCTTTTGACACATAGGTCCTACAAAGCCGGGACCCACGACGGATGGCGTAAGTGCTACGTCACCAACGTAAAACTAAAATCCCTTAATCCCGAGGACATCATATTTCCAAGGAAGACAGTTCATCAAAGTGACTGAACTACATTCCCAAATTTTTGAGGTGATTCAACTTTTAGTTCGTCCAATTGACCGACCTAGATCTGAGAACGCACGTGGCCAATCTATAAACTTAGGGACATTCATACGTCTAAACCAATATATATTTCAGGTCAGACCTCATCCCAAAATGTTAATATTCTTAGTTTTAGCTCGCCCATGTACCAAGGACAAACGTTAGAATCAGACCTTCGAAGACAGATCTCCAAAGTTGCTGAAGTCAAAAGTTAGATATTTGAAGTTAAAAGTCCGATCTTCGAAGTAAAAATCCAAAGCAAGTCTTCGAAGTCAGAAGTTAGATCTTCAAAGTCAGAAGTTGGATACTTGAAGTCAAAAGTTAGATATTTGAAGTCAAAAGTCTGATCTTCGAAGTAAAAAGCCAAAGCAAGTCTTCGAAGTCAGATCTCCGAAATCAGTAGTAAAACAACAACCACAAAATACACAAGTTAATAGAATGGAATACTTCATTGATATTTTAGTTCAGTACATCCAAAAAAAAGTACAATATTACTACAAGAAAGCAAAAACTATTCATCCGCGCCAGTCTGAGCTTCCTCCTCAAGAGATGGAGGATTGAGCTTTGAATTATTCTTCAAATCGGCCAGCTCATCCTTAAAGAATTGGACATCCCAGTCCAGACGCTTCTCATCCGTTGTTTCAATCAGTTCTTTCGTGGTAAAGAAGTAGACCTTCTCTTGTTCGGCCAGATAGGCCTCAGATGACTTGAACTTTTCAACGGCCTCCTCATTGTCAGTCGAACTCTCTAAAGTCGGTTTCAAGTCAGCATGGCTCTTTTCTAAAGAAGCCTCAAGCTCGGCCTTCGCCCTTTGCTCGAATGTCAGCTGCTCTGAAATAGCTCGGAGACCAGCCTCCTTCTGCTTAAGCTATTCCTCCTTATTCCTCAGGCCCTCTTCCTTACTTCTCAGGTTCCCCTCTAGGACAGTTCTGATTTTCCTCTCCTCAGTAAGCTCGAAGAACACTTTTCTACCTTCGTCCCTCATAACTTGGACTTCGGACAGAATCATCCACATCTTCTCGGCAGCAGCAGCAAGTTGAAGGAATTCACTGAGGCTGCTATGACAGACTCCACCGCCCCCATGCTCTCAATATACCTCTGTTGGACCAGAGTCCAGCTCTTAGAGGCGACCTAGAGTGCCTTCCTCGCAGTTGGAGGGAGTACGGTGAGTTCGTCCATCGGAGGGGAGTTGGACCTGAAGAAGTCAGGGACTGGCTTCGGAATAGTTCTGCGAAGTCGTAAATACTCCTCGTCTTTATCCAGAGTCGACCCCAAGTACGTACAAGGTATCTGGGAAGGTGATGGTGAAGGACGGAAAGGTTGGCCTGACGAAGGCCCTCCGCGAACCGGGAACGATGTGATCTCCTCAATGCTCCTGGCCAGACTGGGAACTCGCTGAGGAGCGAGCTCCGGCGCTTGCCTTGGCTGAGGTTGTTGTTCTTGGCATCCGGTCGGAGCCTTTCTGTTACCCTTCCCAACTTGGTCTTTCTTCTTCATAAGTGCCGAGATGTCTTTCATTTCTTCTCTCGATTTACCTGAAAAGGCGAAGTCAAAACTGAACTAAGCGTCACAAAAATTACAAGTATTCACAACGAACATATGTTGGATCTCACAAAGTTGAACGCGATCTGAACTAGCTGGAGAAAGATGAGCTGAAATCAGATTCTCCTCGGTTATTAATGCACTGCTAGATTGGAAATCTTCGCTTACAGCCCTTGCCCTCCGAGTTCTCTCCGAAGACTCCTCTATTGGCTCCTGAGAAGTGTACCATGGAGTAAGAAGTGAATAAAAATAGGTCAGTAAATGTTCAGACGAGCTGAACTAAATAGACAATAAGATATGCTTACGTAGTTCGTGATAACGAAATGGGATGTTCACATCTGGCCTTGTATCATTATTCGAGAACTACCAGTGACCTCGGACAAATAACCAGAATTTTTTCCAATTTTTTATGGAATCCTGGGTCTGGGTGATAACACCACCTCATGTTTTCGCCTTTACTGACGCATAACACCACCCCAAATTCTTCCCGTCAGACTTAAAAGAGTTCAGACTATTAAACTCCCTTACTGAAGGTCTAGGAAAACCGAGCTGATCCCAAAGGATGAGAAAGCCTATCAAGATCCTCCAACCATTGGGACAGAGCTGAGTTGGAGCTATCCACCACTCGCGCAAAAATTTCCTAACTATTCTTGGGAAGGGAAGTCTGAGCCCGGTAACCAGCACGGCCTGGTTCAAGGCCACACAACCCAACGGCAGATCATCAGCCTGGTTGTTAGCACCAGGGACGAAGAACTCTATATCATCTGGGGTTTTATAATTAATATGCTAGTCTCGAAGTCGCTTCTCGTTCACTTCGAAAGGGAAGAATCTGCATTTCCAGTCTGGAAAAGTCCTCACATCGGACTCAACCTCCCTTTGACGTTGTCCTAAAGACACAGTACCGACCTCCCTATCTCCACTCATTTCGGCCTATGGTGACGACCTGTCTAGCGGGAGAACTGTAGTCAACGGAGCTGGACTAAGGATCTCATCCTCGTCTATCCTCTCAACCATCCTACCTGAACTGACTTGTTCCTCCTGACCTCTACCCCAGGACAAGGCCTCTCCCCCACTATGACTCCCGACCTCACTAGACATGCTATTAGATGAACTGAAAGAAAGATGGAAAATGAACTGCAAGAAAGAGAAAGAAGTGGGTACTGACCGTTCTAACCCTCAGCTTGAATCCGACAAACCGCTGTGACACCTAGTCCGGACGTAGTCTGCCGCTCTGACCATTAGCTCGGTTTATCGGTTGTAAAAGAATGATATCGTTAAAGGCAAGAGTCCCAAATGAACTTCAGCTCCCTCTATTTATAGAGAGGAAATATGAAAAGTCAGTCTAATCAATGCCATCATTTATGAAATCTCAGTGCAATTATGGCTCCTCATCAACAATACATCCTCAAGCCCCGCAAAAGACTGACGTCACAATTGAAATTGTGCCATTTGTCAACAAGCAAGGCAGATTGAGGTCACGGGTCACATCCAACAGTAAGACGATGATTCAGGCTGGAATGGACGTGGTTTGCGCAACGAATTGAAGACTACCTTTGGTTTACTCCAAAGTAGGTCTTGGGGGCAATTGTTGATGTCCGATGTCGATCTGTAATATCAGTAATTATATTATCCATTGGTCATAAGAGGGCATGTCCGAGCTGAATATATCATTCCAAGTCGGACCTAACCCTTGGTCTGGACCTCAATCCCAAACACCTCAAAATCAGGTCGGTCATAGTCCCTTACTCTCCAGGTCAGACCTCAGCCTGTCTTGATCGGACTCATGATGCTAGCATATGGCACGTCTTCCCATATGTAAAAAGTCAGAATAGCTGTCACTTCACATTAAATGTCCTAAAAAGGGAATGTCTTGTAAGCATTAAATGCCTAACTTGGTCATTTAGTGCTTAGCTTAGCCTTAAATGGAGGAAATCATTACATATTTCCCTATAAATAAGAGACATAAATGTCCTTCAAGTCGGACATTCAACTGCTTAATAAAAACACTCTTACAAAGATTATACAATCAGGTCTTCCTACATATACTTACCTATCTGCTACCCATTACGGTTATAGCCGACCTCAACACTTATCTTTAAGTTGGCTTGGACTTAATACAATTCATTTTCCAACGTCAACAGGTTTCTAATTGTGGAATTTCAATAATTGTGAATATTCGGATGTCTCAAGGAATAAAGATCATCTTGATTACTTTAACCGGGAAATTCTACGTCGCTTTTTTCCTCCAAATAGGTGAATTGAACAAAGTCTAAGGTTCAAAAAATATTTTTGTTTCATAGATATCTTAATATTTGATTTAGTATATTTTTTATGTGAGCATGTTTGGTACAATCACAAATGGAGTCAAACATTCCAAACATATACTATATAGATTTGAAATGTCATAATTGTTAGCATCATGGTGCAGTCTAAACAATAGGCAACAAGAGAAAAGTAACACAAAAAATTTGAAATGTTCTTGCTCTTTCATTTATTTATTTATTTAAACAAATCAACAACCTCTGGTGTATAAATTAAATGCATAAAGAGGTATGACCACGGCCAATAAATAATGGGGAATACCATTAAATAACCTTTGCAATCAAAACATTTTGGCAAATAGCCTTTGACCAGAAATAAACAAATAAATTTAATGTCAAAAATTGAATAATAAGTAAATGACACAAATCTCCTCACTTTATTCCATTTATACTCACCTTTCTCTCTCCACTTTGCACACTTTTTTCATCTCTCTTCTTCCACGTGGAAAGAAGATCTGGACATTATGTGAGACCCCAAAAACCCAAACAAATTACAAATGTCCCCCACCCTCCACTCATTTATTTATACTTTAATCCCCTCCCCTCATTTATTTATAGTCTAACCCCCCACTTTCTTCAATCACAACCTATTTATTTACCACCAAATTTATATCCACATTATTAATATAATTAAATTTATAAAATTAAAAATAAATTTTTTATTATTATATTAATTGTATTTGTTTTTTAAAAATATAATATATAAGTTATATATTATTTATATCATATAATAAATAATATAGTTAACGTTAATTTTATTATTAAGATTACACTGAGACTAATTAATTAATATATATTTGAGTAACAAATTAAATTTTACTTAAAAATAAAAATAAATAAAGTGTGCATAATAAATTTGCTCCAATTAATAATTTACATATATAAAGAAGAAAGTAATATTACAATAGAAATAATAAATTAACGACGAGAGTTAAAGCGTACATCATATGTTAATAAAATAACGTGCAAATTGTTAAAAACATAAAAAATTGTTAACAATGTTACAACTAACTCGCAAATTACAAAAAATAAATCTGTACAAATAAACCAAAATAAAAAATAAAATAATAATTTATTACTAACATTTGAAAAATATGAAAAAAAAAATAAATAGAAGACAAATTTGGTAAAATAAATTTAGAGAACAAAAGTGATTGAAAACGTTTGTTGTTGGCTAAATTTGGGTAAAGTAAATAAAGCGATTATGTTGGCCAAATTTCAAGAAAAATATGTATTCTATTGAAGAGGAAAAAATGTGTATTCTGATAAAAAAAATATTGTTACGTTGAGTGGTGTATAAATAAGTGGAAAAATGAAGAAAGGAAATTGATTGTTTGGGGTGGGGGAGGTGTAAATTAAATGAGGGGTGGGGTGTCAATTAAATTGATAGATTGCTCAATTTGGTGCTATGGTTTATTGTCATAATTTAGGTTAATTTTCATTCCATTTTGTTGCTTATTGGAATAGCTTTCATCTTTTTGTAGTTCTTTAATCAATGGTAGAAAATTTGGACTCTTTGTTTTTTTATAATCTATTGTTAATGTTGAAGGCTTGGACTCCCTTAATTGTCTTATGAAATTACTGGGAAAGAAAACAAATTCTCTCTAAATTAAGTCGAGTTTTGGTTAAGCTTAAATTATAATTTAAGCTCGTTTTGTAAGATTTACAACTTACTATTTGTTGACCACTAATACTTAAGTAATTTTCATAACGGTAGTCATGCCGTTTTAGTGATACCGTAACGGCATGTATGGCCATTATGCCTATAAATGAACACGAAATGAACCCGAACAGGTTCTAACTTCTTAAAGTAGTAAATTTCGCTATATTTGAACAGCAATATGATTTTTGGGAGGCCCGAAATAGAGAAATACTTAAATAGTTTTCATAACGGCAGACATGCCGTTCTCGTGATACCGTAATGGCATGCATGGCGTTATGCCTATAAATGAACCCGAATAGGTTCTAACTTTTTAAAGTAGTAAATATCGCTACATTTGAACAGCAATATGATGTTTGGGAGGCCCGGAATAGAGAAATACATAAGTAGTTTTCATAACGGCACGCATGCCGTTTTAGTGATATTGTAACGGCATGCATGACGTTATGCCTATAAATGAACCAGAACAAGTTCTAAAACGCTGAAATGCGGAACAAAAAATGAGGAGCGCAGAAAATTTGTGCCATGCGATCGCATGGAATAACCCAAAACTTTTCTGCTCAAAAAATAGATATGTTGCGATCGCATGGTATTTGGCCCATGTGATTGCAACTTACCAAATTGTCATGCGATCGCATGGTTTTATGTCTTGCGATTACATGGAATAACTCAAAAATTTTCTGCTAAAAATATGGGTATGTTGCGATCGCAAATACCAAATTTTCATGCGATTGAAGTTTTGATCTCGACTAATAACAATTACAGTTCTTAAACTTTGTGGAATACTGACTTCAGTCTTTGAATTTTTTTATTTATTTCAGATAAGTCCTCCATAAATTGTAGCACACGTCCTCCATATTTTTGCTTCTTTATACTTCAGTATCCAAATTTTATAAATAAATAGTAAAATACTTCAAAGAACTCACAAATATCAATTGTAGTATCTAAAATAAATGCAAAATCCGCACTTATCAGCGTTATGCTTATAAATGAACTCGAACAAGTTCTAACTTCTTAAAGTAGTAAATTTTGGTACATTTCAACAGTAATATGATGTTTGAGAGTTCCGTAATATAGAAATACTTAAGTACTTTTCATAACGGCAGACATGTCGTTCTAGTGATACCGTAACGGCATGCATGACGTTTTGCTTATAAATGAACTCGAACAGATTCTAACTTTTTAAAGTAGTAAATTTAGGTACATTTGAACAACAATATGATGTTTGAGAGTCCCGAAATAGAGAAATACTTAAGTAGTTTTCATAACGGCAGACATGCCGTTCTAGTAATACAGTAACGACATGCATGGCGTTATGCCTATAAATGAACCCGAACAGGTTCTAACTTCTTAAAGTAGTAAATTTAGGTACATTTTAACAGCAATATGATCTTTGAGAGTTCTAGAATAGAGAAATATTTAAGTAGTTTTCATAACGGCAGACATGCCGTTCTAGTGATAGCGTAACGACATGCATGACGTTATGCCTATAAATGAACTCGAACAGGTTCTAACTTCTTAAAGTAGTAAATTTAGGTACATTTGAACAGTAATATGATGTTTGAGAGTTTCGGAATACAGAAATACTTAAGTAGTTTCTATAACGGCAGGCGTGCCGTTCTAGTGATACCGTAACGGCACATGTTACGTTATGCTTCAAATCTCTTTCGCAAATATTTTTCAAGCGTTTTATATGCTTATTCAATGTTAGAATAGTTATTATACTGATTCATAAGCAATCTCTCTACCTCTAAAACTATTCTATGACATCTTCTCCATTATGAACACAATATGCATGAATTCTTTTCACATACTAAAGTTCTTTGCTAACAAATCAACTAAATTAAGTATCATTAAGGTCATTATAACAAATATGACACATATTAGCTTATTTGTTAAAAAATAACATCTTTATGGCCGAATTAAGCGAGAAATTAGTATTGTAGGACCATAATGGCAAGCGTGCCGCTTTAGTGTACCCATAACGGCATTGCTGTCGTTATATTTTTAAATTGTTCGGAATGACTTCGAAACTAATACACTAACTTGTTACAGTGATTTTATCAAAAATAAGATGTTCAATGTCGAAGTGAACAATATATAAGAACTTTTAGGACCATAACGGCAAGTATGCCGTTTTAGTGTACCCATAACGGCATTGTTGCCGTTATAGATGAGTGCTAACTACTAACCTACGTCCAATAGCACTTAACTAGTCTATATATTCAAAGCCAAATATCAAACCCAATGCTAGGTAGATGGTGATAGTCAGTAATTAGATAATGCTACTAGTCCCGTTATACATTGTGAATAACGACATACTTGTCTTTATTTTAAATTTTTAATGCCCTCACATATTAACTCACTAAAACAAACATATATTTAACGAAAGTTATCACATTAAAGGCTATAAACACGTTGAAAGTGGAAAAATAAGATAACTGTATGGGTGCCATTATAAATCATAGATAACGTCATATATGGCGTTATGGCAAATTATTAGGCAAATGCATATATCAGCAACAATTCTGTAAAGGCCCAATGTTATATATATGCTGACAGTGGAAAAATAAGATAACGGCATGGATGCCGTTATAGATCACAGATAACGGCATATATGACGTTATGGCAGATTCTTAGGCAAATGTATATATCAGAAACAATGTTGTAAAGGTCCAAGGTTATATACATGGTGACAGTGGAAAAATAAGATAACGGCATGGATGCCGTTATAGATCATAGATAACGGCATATATGACGTTATGGCAGATTCTTAGGCAAATGCATATACCAGCAACAATATTGTAAAGGTCCAAGGTTATATACATGATGACAGTGGAAAAATAAGATAACGGCATGGATGCCGTTATAGATCACAGATAACGGCATATATGCCGTTATGGCAGATTCTTATTCAAATGCATATATCAGCAACAATGCTGTAAACCAGAACGAAAATTGAGCCAAAAATTGCAGCAATTGATATTAGTATATATATTTTATCTTCTCTAACTACAAATTTAAAATGTAGATAATTTAACAAGTTTACACACCACTCAAAATTACAATGGACAAAGAAAGAGGACAAACATAAAGATTTTTTGAGTTTCTAGGTAGAACAAGTGCAATGAAGATGGTGATGAGAGAGAGACATGGCTGCAATAATTTTCCTAGAGAGAGAAAGAGGAGAACGAAAGATGAAATGAAAAAAATAGAGTATTTTTTGTTTTAAGCACTTGGGGGTATTTTAGATATTGTGTAATATTTTTTATGCTTTATTTAATGGGGGAGGCTATTTACCAAAACATTGTAGAAGTAGACTTATTTTACTAAACTTATTGTTTGACAAGTCCTTTTAACTCAAAACCCCATAAATAATCGAGGTGCATTCGTGTATACGATGCACACCTGTACAACTCATTAGAAAAGTACTTAGTATGTGTGACATTTATACATCAACTTTAAAGAAAAGTAATAGTGCTAGCAATCAGGACCAATAACACAAGTGGTGTACCTGCACCATTACGTCTCCCTCTATTTTCTGACTGTTCTCCCACGAAAAAGGGCAACGTTGGGATACTTTGTTCATTCCTAAAGAAATTGTCTGGATCAACCACGGTCTTAATTTTTACCAATCTGTCAAAATTACCCTTGAAATACTTCACTCCATAAACCTTTCCCTGGTTATAACTGTCTTTACCATTGTCTGTAGTGCCAATGTCGAGGTCCCTGTAGTTGAGATAGGCTTCTCTTGGATTCTTTGATACGAAAGGAGCCATGAAACTGTACAATTCTCGTATTTGATCTATGTAATTCTTGTCTGCTTCTTCTCCTTCGTCGTCCCAATTAACGGAATATTGAATCTTGAAAAGGTTACCGGCACGATGAGGGAATGGAGTTTCGGAGTCGGGAATTTCATTCATTCTTCCACCATAGGAATTGAATACAAGCCCAACTTTTCCTATCTCAACCATTTTCTTGAACAAAGATTCGAGGCCATTCTTCGAAATCGGTGTTTTTACATAATCCGATTTCCTCTTCAAGAAGTTTACAGAATCTGGAGTTCTACTGAGTAAAACATCTGGGGTTGTAGTATTGTCGAAATTACCCCAGAAGAGAACTGAATAAATCCAAGACATTTCCTTGCAATCAGCTTTCTTCAAACCCAATTCTGGGAAATCAGAATGTGTGACAGACAATAGTCTATTGGCATCACCAAGGAACAAGCCAATAAATGTTGCTCGAACAGACCGTGTTTTGTTCCTTGTAATAGGTCGTAATAAAACCCTTATGAACAAATCATTGTCGATTTTGTCTGCAATTTGTTCGAATTGGTACACAGCTTCTGTTGCATTCTGGTCCATTGTCTTCTCAATTCGAAAGACTGTAACAACTGAGGGTACAGGGACTAGATTAACTTTGTAGGCCAAAATGACACCAAAACTAGCACCACCACCACCTCTAATTGCCCAGAAAAGATCCTCTCCCATTGCTTTCCTGTCCAAAACTCTGCCTTTGGCATCAACAAGTTTTGCATCTATCAAATGATCAACGGTCAGACCGTGTTTACGCAACATGTTTCCATAACCGGCGCCACTCACGTGGCCGCCAACGCCCACAGTCGGGCAAACGCCACCAGGGAAACCATGGACTTTACTTTTTTCCCAAATTCTGTAATAGAGTTCGCCAAGCATGGCGCCTGAACCCACCCAGGCAGTCTCGGTCTCCATGTCGACATCAATCGACCGGAAATTGAACATGTCGAGAATGATAAACTCGACACTGGATACATACGAAATGCCCTCATAATCATGGCCGCCACTGCGGATTTTGATTTGTATTCCCAATTTCTTAGCACACAAAACAGTTGCAGAAACATGGGATTCCTGAGAAGGAGTCACAATTATGGTTGGTTTAGGGGTTGTGGAAACATTGAAGCGGCGGTTCCTAATGTAGGATACAAGAACGGATGTGAAGGAAGGGTTAGCGGGATTGTATAAAATTCCAGAAATTTGGTCATTTGGGACCTTATTTTCTGCAAAACATTGAACAAAGTTGTCGTAAACAGAATCTGTGGCTGCAGAAGAAAATGAATTTAATGAACAAAGCAAAAGCACCAGTAGAAGGACCATTGTTTGTTTCTACAAGACGCTATATGGTATAAAGGTTATTTATATATATATAAATATACATAATATGGGGAGTTACGTATATACGTGTATGTATATATACCAATTGTCCTAGTGGGTTTTGCACTAATTAATTGGAAGTTTCCTTTGCATACCGACAGTAACAGTGTGACACTGTAATAAAAGCGTGTTATCGTCTTTGAATTGTATAATATAATGAATCTGTAGAACTAACTGGACGTCTGGACGGCATATTTTAAGAATATAGCAGTCGTGATTGTCAATCTTTAACACTTGTTGTACTTTAATCCAAAACCTTTAAAATGGACATTTAGATCTCCCACTTATGTCGTTAATGGACTATTTTACCCCTTATCTTTTAATCAATTGTCAGAAATCTATAAAAAAGACAATTTTACCTTTAAATAAGGAAAAAAGTTAATAAAGATAAGAAAACAGACGGATTTATTGATTTATCAAACAAAAATTGCTATTGAATTTGCAAGTTGGGTTTGAAATACTTTTTTCAGTGATCACAGGTATATATTATTTATTGATGTTATAAATTGTCTTTTTAATAAACTTTTGAATTGCTAATTAAATATAAGGGTAAAATTGTCCGTTAAAGATTTTAAGTGCTATTTAAAATAAAAAAAAAAAATAGAGGACATAAATGCTTTTTTAAAGATTGAATACTGAAAATGAAATGATTGTCAAAAGGTTAGATAGTGCTGTTGCTATTTTCTGTCGTATTTCTTAGATTAACTATTAATTTTCGAATAATGCTGTTTGCAGTCTCTCACTATCGGTAATCGTTATATGTGTCATTATTCAATTTGATGAATTATTCATAATTAATGACTATAAATACATTCTTAATTAAAATAAATAATTCATCCAATTGAATAATGCCACGTATGATTAGTACCAATAGTGAGTAACTGCAAATAACATTATTCTTAATTTTCTTGTCCTTCTAAAAAAGTAGAGGACGTCTAATAGACTGTCCATATTTGAACGGTACTAGTCATCTTCTACATATCATCTTTTGTACATGTGGGTCTAACGAAATATATGTTAAACCTTTTTTATTTAATTTTTTATAATTTATCTACATATCCTCTATTGTACACGTAGGTCACAAATTTCCCAATCCACAACTCTTCGATCTCTATCTCTATTTTACTTTTCATATGTACAACAATCCATATTGTTGTATTGGAGATTCTCTAAGTTATTAGTGAATTATAGATCTTACAAAATGTGTAGATAAAAATTATATTTAACTAATTTAATTAATTTAATCAATTTAAATTAAACTAAACAAACGGCTCATCATATGGATAGATCTCATCCTATTATTATATTTATTCCTTCAACATTATTTATAATTATGGTATGGAATGATCAAAAACGTTTTCATTTTCAACACGTATAAATCATAATTAGAAAAATCAAACAAACGACTAATTATGATACAATGTTTCTTTATCGACACTGTCTGAATTGTGCAACAGTACGGAAGCATCTCCGACCATTTACACCTAGAATGCACATGATATGTCAAACGTTTTAGGCTAGTCAAAGGGGAGCACTTGAAACCTTATTCAATATATGGGACCTACTTATCAGACTTTATATTATAATTTTATGGCTACAAATGATTTGTGATTCTGGACCTGATAGTGGACTTTTTTTTTTCTTCTACTTCGGCCCAACTTTAAGCTTACTCATCTTTAATTTGGTTTAATCATATCACTCAATTTTGATTTGTTTGTAAATTTTGTCATTTTGTTCACTATTGTCAATTTAAGTAACGTAATATACTGACTGAGACATTAAAACTAGTAGATACGTGATTTGTAAAATGTGATGTTAGTTTATACATTTTTTTTAAAAAAAAAAAAATACTTTTCTTAAGATGTATGATGTGGATTGTTATGTGACGTAGACACACGCGTTAGTCATTCGTTAATTTTAACGTCTAGATCAACATTGACATTAGTTAAATTGGCGTGATAATGGACAAAATGAACATATTTGCAAGCAATCAAAGTTAGGTGATTTGATTGTATTAAATTGAAGATGAATGGTCAGATTGTTAAGTAAATTGAAGATGAGTGGTCTGATTGCATAAAATTAAAGATAAGTGACCTAGATACAACTTTGCTCAAAGTTGGATGACCTGCAGTCCATTTAACCCTTCTACTTTTAACGAAGTTGACTAGATAAATGTAATGGTGGACCTAATGTTGGCCAACCGAATTTAGACTTTGTAACAGGAATAGTTGATGGTTGACCCGATCAATGATAGATATTTCTAGAAAATCAATTATAATTAGGCCTTTAGAGCATGACTAAAAGAGATTTTTGGTAAAATTTGATAAAAATTAGTCGATGAATGACGTGGTTTAAAAATTAATAAAAATTATGAATTTTGTAAAATATATGGTTGAAATTAATTATTGACTTTTTACCAATTAAACAAGTACTTAATTATGAGGGAATTTATTTATTTATTTATTTATTTATTTATTTATTTTTTTTTTGTGATTTGTCCAAGCCCAGTTTTTGATAGGGTGTATATTATTTATATGATTAATGCATTTTATATTTTATGAAATATTTTATATTTTTATTATTTTTATTCATTAATTAAATACCATAGAGTTCGAAGACTAAGTTTTGATAATTTCTTAATCACAAAGTATTGTAATTGTGAGATTTAAGTTATAAATAACTTAATCTTGAATTAATCGTGAGTAATAACGAGAAATATATATATCGTTATTACACATAGACTAACATGTGTTGTATTTCTTTCTTATTAAAAAAAATTAGATGATCTTACAAACTAAAATGTGGAAATATTTAAGTGAATACATGGATGACTTGTTAGAAGAACAAATCATTGGATGGTCCGTAATAGAGATTCCACATATATAATTATCTTAGTGTAAGTGGTTAATTTTTAATGCCCAGTAATGAAATTGGTTGTTTGACTTGAGATCATCATAGAATCGTATAGAATCTTATATGAGAATCATTATACTTTGTTCACTTTGGATGTTGCCTTTTTTGGGTTGTTAATACGACATCGTTCGATATGATGAGAATCATATGAAGATTGATGAATGATCGATAAATGATTCATCATTCTTAGATAGTGAGAGATAATTATGACCTACGTTTCGCCTACTTATGTCGATAGATAATTTCATTGGCCAAGGTGAAATCATAAGTTGAAAAGGATTTCAAACATAATTTTGTGTATATTAACGTAAGATTGAGATAAATAATATAATTGATTAAATCGAAATTAACAGTACTCCATATCTTGTAATCAATTTGGTCATATTAATGAAAATATTATATTTTCATGGTAACCAATCGTCTTAGTTTTGTCATACCAAGTGACATTTTTCGTTACATGGATTGCCTTGACACATTGCTAAATGTTAATAAGGGACGACACCATGAATTGATTAAGCTAGCCGAATTAATAATAAATTAAACAAATCTTTTAATTTATTTTATTTTGATTACTCCATAATAATAATTACACTTCGACTATCATAGTGGTCGGAATTTCATACTCGTTCTCTCTCCGTATGAATTTCTGTTAGAGATTGGACATTTAAGCAACTGTGGTGTGTTGAGATTGTAATTTATCAAATTCAGACTTATCTCAGAACTTAGAAATCCTCAAAGGTATAGTGTTTATCACAAATTCTTACTAAAACAAAAGTGAATTGATTAAAAAAAGGAAATTGTTTTAAATTATGCGGTTTATATATATATTTCCAACAATCATAAGGTAAAGAATTTTCTGTTTGACTTGGTCTCTCTTGCAACTTTGATAACGTCAATGAAATTCATTGAGCCAAACTTTTTTAAGTATTTTAAGTTTGGACTCATATATTAAAATCTAGATTATAATATAATTTGGTTGTATTTGAATAAAGGCTTTTTTTAAACTTCTTTCTAGATTCAATTAAAAGTGTAAAGAGATTTTTAGTATCATTAAATTGAATGTGAAAATAAATAAAATATTTATTATTTACTTGTGTTAAATGCAGTTCAATCTAACATAATAATCATATTATTATTAAATATAGTTAACTACTATTTAATTGAAAAAGATAATTGTAAATCCCACTTAAAAGTAAGAGCCTTGATCTAATGTCTACGGTGGGCATTGTTATAATATCCATCGGGATACTAGTCCTGTACTTATTGGATGAGTGTAAAGAAAAGACTTGATTGGTTAAGTGAACTTTGAAAATCGTTTTGACCATTTAAGATACGCACATGGATTAGTGTTAATTGTCAAAGTTATTGGACAAACGCCAATAGAAACAAGTTTGGACCACAGTAATATAGATGGCCTTCTTCTTTTGATTTTGAACTATATTTGCAATTTTTTTTTTTTTTTTTTTGAAAACAAACTTCAGTAATCACAATTTTTTTTCGTTAAAATAAAAATGAGCCTCCTTTAGTTTTGGTCTTAAAGTGATTGTCTCACTCATCTCGATTCAAACTTCAAATCAACCCTGGTGTGGTAGGATATAAATTAAAATATTCTAATTTTTGTCATGTTTACGTATTTATTTTTATTTTTTTAGTATATAATTAAAATTTAAAATCATAAATAAAAAAAAAAAAGAGTAGAAAGGGTTCGGGATGAAGAGATATTTTCTCATTTCTATCAATGATTAATGTTTTCATTATAATTGATAGGAGAAACGATCGAAAAAGAGAAAAATACAAATTAAACATAGTTTAACAAACCACTTACAATCATATCGCGTGAAAAGTAAAATTTATTAACTTAAAAAATTTCAAAATACAATATTTCCTTCGTTCTCCAAACTTTTTTTAACAAAATATTAGAAAACGTAGACTACAAACACACGCGTGTATCTCTGTCTATTTTTCTCTCGCCTTTTTCTCTTTCTACCCACACAAATTCTAATGGATTTTGCCATCTCATTTGCACTTCTCACCTTTTGACTACGTGAGCTCTTTAGCAAAACCTCCTCGGTGGGCGTGAATGGCTCCGTCTGTTCATCATTGTGTATCACAACTTTTCCAATAAACCTAATTTTGCATGTGAAGTCCTTACCTTAATTGGATTTCAATTTTTTTTATTGCATTAAGAGTCCTTTTCATCTTATTTTTCTTTTTCCAATTGGATTGTGCCATGACTAATTACAATATTAATCCCCAAACGTTGTACCAAATTTTATTTCAGTCAATCTCAACAGAAACACGGCAACACCAAAGCCTTCTAAACAATACCCATTTATCATGGAATGGAAACACGTGACTTTTAGATAGAGAAAATCTGCAGAATTTTTTATTTTTTGTTTTTGTACGAGGTTTAGCTGGTAACCCTTATTTTTTATATAAACTAATCCACTTTATCTGTCACAAATGTGAGTATTTTTCTTTTGCAATAATATCTAGTCAAATAATTAAGAGCATGTTCGATGTATATTTTTTCTCAAAAAAATTGATTTTTTCTAAAAAAAATTGATTTTTTGTCCACTTTTTTTGACTATTCAATCTTAAAAAATTTGAATAGTCAACAAAAATGGATAAAATATGGGATTTTTTGAAAAAAAAATTGCACCAAACAAGTACTAAATCGGAAGTCATTCTAGTCAGTTAATTAACCAACTATTTAAATTTAAACTTAAATTAAACAACCTAATTGGTCCACATGCTCAACACTTAACCTTAAAGTATGTACTTAATATGATCATGTACTAAGTGCATGTTTGATAATGTTGAAATTGTTTTTTAAGTGATAAAATTATAAGTTGTTGGTAATTGTGTGGATAAAAAATAGGTTGTAAGTTATTGATTCTATGAAATGTGTAAATAAAAAATATGTTTGACCATTTTGACCAACTGAAATTATAATTTAAATAACTCCAAACATGTGCTAAAACGGTCAATAACCTGCTCAAATAGAAATTCATAATTATGGATGGCTTCCTGTTCTTAATAATCAAATATTCCATTTATTGCAAGTACTATAATCTAACTATAATATAATAGTCGAAGGGGGGTGGGGGGTTTTCACTGTTCACCAGATGGTCCCCAAAGGACCAAAACGGCACCGTCTTCATACACCTCCCATGGAGTCCAAAACGGCGCCGTCTTCATGCGTGGGTCTTTCTTTTTTCTGCCAAATTTTCCCCACGATCTTCTCTCCTTACTCTCTTCTTCTGTGATTCTCTGACATTGGTCCCTCTTTCCGTCGGTCAATAGCGCCGTCCTGCTGCCAATATCTGCGTAGCTTCCGATCAAATTGACGACTGGTGCTCCAGCATTAGTTTTCCCCTTCCGTTGGCGATTTGCACTTTCCTGTTGGGAGTCATGCTACAATATCTGCGTACCTTTCGATCAAATTGACGACTGGTGCTCCGACATTAGTTCCCCCCTTCTGCCAGCCATATGCACTTTCCTGTTGGGATTCTTACTGTTTACCATACGTTATCTAAACGACCAAAACGGCACTGTCTTCATTCACCTTCCAGGGAGTCCACCACGCCGTCATCTTCACGCGTGGGTTTTTCCTTTTTCTGCCAAAATTTTACCACGACCTTCTTCCCTTACTCTCTTCTTCTGTGATTCTCCGACATTGGTCTCCCCTTCTGTCGGGCAATCGTGATGTCCTACCGCCAATATCTGCGTAGATCCCAACCAAATTGACGACTGGTGCTCCGACATTAGTTTCCCTCTTTTCGTCAGTCATCTTCTTTTTTTCTGCCGCCGAAAACTTGGTAGTTCCTGATCAAATTGACATTGGGTACTTCTTATATTCCGCTTGATCCAACACAGGTCACCCATATCTCTTCGCCCCACAGGTTCTATATGTGTATATATATATATCTTCTTCCTTGGTTCTCTTCTTTTCTGATTTTCCGACATTGCCCTCTCCCCTTGGTCGGACATTTGCACCGCCCTGTCGCCAACATCTCGTTTTTCCTTTTTAATATGATTTTGACAGTGATTGGAATTCTGCAGTGCTTTTATATACATGAGCTATTTTACTGGTAAGGAGTGTCGTCTTCTCTTCACTCTGGTTATCCCTTATTTCCTTCTCCAATATACCTGCATATTATTCATAATTTGTTGGTTGTGGTTTATCACTTTTAACAAAAAAATAGATTTGTGGACATTGGGGAGGGGGGGAAATTCAAAAAATGACAAGAAAAAGAAAATTCGATTTTGAAAACTCAGAATCAGAATGACTAATGTTAGAAAAAGATTAGAAGACATTTATGAATATTCTGAAGACTTAGGACATCTTGATGTTCTTTTAGCCTTTGAAGATAAAGAACTTGAAAATATTGCTTCTATTTTCAAAAGGATTGCAATAAATAATCAAGAGATTATTCTTGTTGCAAAATCAGAAGAAAACATTCCTGAAAACATTGACCCTATCCCAATTGAAGAAGAATCAGATTCTAGTTCTGATGAAAAAACAATCATTCATGAAAGATTCCTTACTGGCAGAAATGCTAACAAAAGAATTGAAATTAAAGAACCAAAAGTTGAAGATGTTCCTATAGATTATGAACTTTCATCTTCTAATCCAAAAGGAGATGGTAAAAGACCTATAGGAGACTTCATTCCTAGACCAATGCCATTATACGATGAAGAAATTGACCCTTCATATCTCCTTAATAAACCAAGAAAAGCCCCATTTGATGTCAAGATCCTTGACTTAGATTGTGTTGTCAACCCTGAGACAGTAATAGAAGACTGGTACAATAACATTATGATTTCTATGATTATTCACAAAGAAATTCATAGAGATGAACAAAACTCGTGGCATTACGTCACTGCTAGTACTCGAGGAAATGTGAAAGCATTTCTCAAAACAATTTCTTATGAAGCCAAAAATGCCATTTGGCAAGAAACCCGTGGAAACATTCCCCAATTCATTAAAAGGATTGTAGAACAAATCTACAAACAGTTTACTGGACAAACTTATAAAGCATTCAAAAATGTCAGATCTACAATTGATCAGACTGATGCTCTAAACCACATTGAAAAAATGTCAATTTGTGACATCTGTTATTTTGAGGAATATTCTTGTGAATTCTCAAAATACTTCTACATTTGCCCTCCAACTGAATGGAAACAATTAACAGAAAAATTCATGAGAAAACTTCCATACCCATTCAATAATGAAGTAATAACCCTTTTCAATGAAGCAATTAAAATTCAAAAACCAAGTCCCGAAAACTTTAAAGTCAATGCCCAAATAGAATCTTCTTTAGGGTTAGCCATTACTGTTACAAGAAATCTCCTTGCAGAAAAATGTAAGGAAGGACACCTCGTCAGAACAAGTGAAAAAACAGTTCCTAGAAACCCTAGGATTTGCTGTAGTCAATACCTTGATAAAATTCCAGGACAGTATGATTGTAATCCTGAAAGAAAAAAGAAAATATTTAGGAAACAAAAAAGGAAAATTTACAGATTTAGAAAATATAAAAAAACTTATAAAAAGAAATTCTTTAAAAAATTAAGTAAATCTTTTAAAGGAAAATCTGAGAACAAAAAGAAATTTTGTCCCCAGAAAAAGAAAAATTGCAGATGTTGGCTCTGAAATGAAGTAGGACATTATGCAAATGAATGTCCAACAAGAATTGGAAATGAAGACCGTGTCAAACTGTTAAAAATATTTGAAAAACAAGGTTTTTACCCAGTTGAAGACCCAAGTGATACAGAGTCTCTGTATTACATGTCTACTGACAGTTCTTCTGATTATTCATCATCAGACTCATCATCTGATTATGAGTAATAAAAACATTACTAATCCAAATTCCATCTATATTCCTATAAAACTCAGTTTTGAAGGATATAGAAAATACACTATCCATGCTTACATTGATACTGGAGTATCAGTATGTACAGCAAGCAAATGGGTAATTCTAGAACAATTTTGGGTTCAATTAGAAAGAACCTTAAAATTGAAAATCGCAAACAACTCAGAAGTTTCATCTTCTAAAGTTGTTAAAAATCTCATTATAGGAATTTGTGGCTTTCACAATCCCACACTTCAAACATTTGATTTCAAAATTCCAACAGTTTGCCAACTTGAAACTGGTATTGATTTTATACTAGGAAATAACTTTTGTCAGTTATATCATCCTTTTATACAAAAAATCAATTCGATCAGTTTTAAATTACAAAATAAAAAGATTTGGATTTTAAAGAAAAGAAAAGCTTTAGCTTTTAACTCTTTAAAACAAAAATTTTTAGAAATGTTTAAAAAAAAAAAATTCCAAAAATTTTATTCTTCCAAAAGGGAAGAATATTGCAAAAAATTCAAACATTCTCATCTCTAATGACGAATTAGAGACTTTTCAAATAAACACAAAAAGGCAAGAAATTGCTAAACTCTTTGAACTTTGTTGTTCAGAAAATTCTCTTGATCATAGAATCAATAAAGGAATTTTCACAGCAAAAATTGAAATTCTTGATGAATTCAAGGATAAGATCATTCGTGCCAAAGCAATGATATACAGTCCAAAGGATAGAGAAGAATTCTCTATTCAAATCAAAGAACTCCTTGAACTTGGAGTTATTGAGCCAAGTAAATCACCGTTCTCTTCTCCAGCCTTCATGGTCAGGAAAGAAGCAGAAAAACGAAGAGGAAAATCTAGAATGGTCATAGACTATTCTCAACTAAACAAAATAACTAAAACTGATGGATATATTCTTCCAAACATGCAAAGCCTTCTTCACCTTATTAAAGGAAAAAAGATCTTCTCATCTTTTGATTTAAAATCTGGCTTTCATCAAGTTAGATTTGAAGAATCAACAAAATCTCTTACAGTTTTCAGTTGTCCTCAAGGACATTTTCAATAGACAGTTGTACCGTTTGGACTCAAACAAGCTCCAGGTATTTTTCAAAGACACATGGATAATACTTTCAAAAAATTTAATGAATTTTGTTGTGTTTACATTGATGACATTCTTGTTTTTTCTGATAATGAAGAAAGTCATGAAAATCACACCTTACAAGTCCTCGAAATTGTTAAAAATGAAGGAATTGTTCTGTCAAACAAAAAGGCAGAATTATTCAAAGAAAAAATATGATACATTGGTTTAGAAATTGCTTATGGATTTAAGCAACTTAAACCACACATCCTTGAACACATTAAAAATTTTTCAAATGAAATAACAGATCAAAAACAACTTATAAGATTCTTAGGTTGTTTAAATTATGCTAAAGCATTTATCCCAAATTTGGCAAAAATGAGGACACCATTACAGAAAAAATTGAAAAAATATTTTAAATGGCAATGGTTGAATGAAGACTCTGTCTACATTCAAAAAATTAAATCAAAAATAAAAAATCTTCCATCTCTTTATCATCCTTTACTAGATGATAAAATGATAATTGAAACAGATGCTTCCCAAAATTTTTGGGGGGGAGTATTAAAAGCAAAAAACAATTTTTCAGACGAAGAAAAATTATGTAGTTATTCTTCTGGAACTTTTACAGATTGAGAAAAGAACTACCACATTAATGAAAAAGAAATCCTTGCTATGAAAAAAGCAATTTCAAAATTCAGACTTTACATTATTTCAAACAAGTTTCTTGTTAGAACAGACTTCTCAGTTTGTAAATCTTTTCTAAATTGCAAAATACATCCAGATTACAAACAAGGTAGACTAATCAGATGGCAAATGTGGTTTTGTCATTATGATTTTGACATTGAAATTATTAAAAGTAAAGACAATTATATTGCTAATACATTAACGCGTGAATTATATTTGTGCAGGTAAAATGTCAGACATTGAAAAACAACTTGAAGAACTTGAAGAACAGTTGGAAATAAAAGAAATGAAAATACAGGTAATAAAAAAAAATTTCTAATTTGAAAAAGAAATTGAAAGGTGACATTACCAAGAGTAATGAAACTAAAGATACATTAACACAAATTGTGAAGGATTCATTTGAAACAAGCTCGCAAGAGTCAGTGGAAATTCAAAATCCAGTTTCAAATCTCCAACAAAAAGACAGTTCTCCTCTTGTAGGAGTTAATACATCAATTGTTGGAAAGAAATTCTATGTAATATTTGATGACTTGAGCCGTGGATATTACACCAGTTGGGAACAAGTTGAACCACTTGTTAAAAGAAAACCTTACAAACATAAGAGTTTTAAAACCTTCATTTAAGCCCAGACTGCCTTAATTGAATTCCATAAAGCCAAAGGAACAAACCCAACTCTATATAGACATTTGATTGATCATTCTTAACTTTCATTGAGATCACAACCTTTTCAAATGGATATTAGGTCAAGACCTAGAATGCCAACATTTCCAATTTCTGAAAACCAAAGATTCAGAAACTTCTCTTACAAAGAAGCAGTCCAAACCAGTCCAGAAATCCTTCTAGACAGATTTAAAAGTTTGGGAAAAACACCAAATAAAGAAACTCCAACCCTTTCTGACATTACTCTTCAAGATTTCCTCTCCCTTGAAGAAGAAACAAGAGTCATTGGAGACTCTGCTCCAGAACAAACGTACATTGGTACTTTTGAAAAGAAATTTGGTCAGTTCATCATTTTTGAAGGAGCTGAACCTACATTTGTGAGAAACGCATTTTATTGTGGTCTTATTAAGATGATAATTCCAGGTCCTGAATTCAATGAATTATCCTTAATAGATCCTAAACTTTTACAATGTTTAAAAGATTTTAAAAAATATGTAGTGAAAAACCCTGACTTGCAAATCATTTTGAAAGTCTCAAGCACAATCCCATTTTGGAATGAAAACCATATTCTTTTTAAAGGATATCATCACATACAAATCAAGACCTCACAATAAGTTTATCTTGACCAACCTAAAGAAGGAAAATCATCAAGTGTTAGCGAGTTAATACTTAAAGATTGGAGATCTTTATCTTTTCAAAGAATTGTGACAAGTTTAAAGACCTTTAGTGGCGAGTCAAAAGCCAAAGTTAATTTTCATTCAAAATACATTTTGGTTACCAGCAAAACTGGAACACCCATTACATCTGAAGCAGTGAAAATTATCTGCAATTTTGAGAAAAATTTTTATAACATTTTTAACACGACTTCAGAATATAATGGACACCTTTGTGAAGCATTAAAATCCAGTCTTGGTGATTACCATAACTGTAAATTTTGCAAAACAAAAGAACAGAAGGACAAAGGAAAAGAAAAAATCCACTTGGATGACATTGAAGATTTTTTGGAAGATGAATGCTCTAGAATTGAGAAAATAAGTCAACATGCTGACAGTGCATATCACTCAGATTGATCTGGTGTTATTTACATTATTGGCCAGATGTTTTCCGGTAAAACGTGTGCCAAAAAATCAAATTGGAAAACATTATCTATAGAAAATCCTTACCTTTTGACAAAATCGGTGTGGAGGACCCATGCAAAATTCAAATTCTTGACAGATTTCAAAATGGCAGACAGAGGGTATCTTCCTTTTGAAAAAGATTTCAGCTTTCGACAAGAAACACTGTTCATCTACAGTAAAAGTCAAAATCACTATTCATCTACAGTGACAAATAGTGAAAAGCTTATTCCAAAAGCAGACATATTGTGCAATCACGAAGAAAAAGCAGAAGAATCCAGTTTAGCTTTTGAAAAAGGAAAAACGGCTGTACACAAGCAACAAGAAAGGCATCTTTCTTCAGCCTATAAAAGGAAGCAAATTGGGACATTCAAGGCAGAGGCAATTTCACTCAGAAAAATTTTCTTTGTAAAATTCTGTTAACCTTCAAAATATTTTGTAACTAAACCACATTGATACATTAGATCTATTTGGATCATCATTGTAATTAAATAAGCTAAGAGAGTTTTTCTCTTAAGCCTTGAAATAAAACTTCATGTTTTAATTTCTCTACTCTTTATATTTTTACCTTGTACGGATCTCTAAGTTCCAGCCAGTACACCATCAGGCAGGTGGCCGTTCAGTGTGTAACTGCAAAGGAAAAATTGAGTGAGGCAGGGCAATAAACAAGAGGCAACAATTCAAATACAGTAAGGCTTTTGAGATTTCTTTTAGTTTATGATTACATGATGATTATATGGTGTCTAATGTATCTGTTTTCATTATTTGTTGAATTTTGATCTTTCCGCAGTTTAAACATTATCCGTTTAAAAAATGATTTCTGTATGGATTTAATCTAAGTAAATGCCTCCACTTGTGAGTTTCATATATATTTATATATATATTGTGTTCTTTTTGAACTACAAATCGGACTTTCATATGGTAAATTTATGGAATGTATCTTTTGTGTTATGTGACTTTATTTTTGGTAGTGTTTTCATAGGTGATTTAGTTGATTAATATTTTCGTGTTTGCTGAATAAACTTGTGTTCTTCGATTTGTGGCAGGTTGAAATGATTATGAATATCTTATGGGTTGAGATTAGTTTTTGCTCATCATCTGTTTTTTTTTTTTTTGGTAGGTTTGCTTTTTTTTTTTTTTTTTTTGCTTCTCAATTTAAAAGAAAACATTTTCACTTCTACATTTTTTATATATGGGTTGTTAAGTGACATATAATGAAAATATCATTTTTCCTTCTTGACGAAGAGATAAGGAGTGTCATCATCTCATCACTTTGGTTCGCCCTTTTTTCCTTCCCCAATATACTTGCATATTATTCATAATTTGTTCGTTGTAGTTTATCACATTTAACGGAATCTAGAAATGTGGACATTGGGGGGGATTGAACTCTATATGGATCTAATCTAAGTAAATACCTCCACTGTTTCTTGTGAGTTTCATGTTTTCTACTTACTAAGTAAATCGTAAGAGAAATATATATATATATATATATATATATATATATATATATATATATATTGTTTTTTTTGAACCAAAACTCGGGCTTTCATATGGTAAAATTATGGAGTGTTTCTTTTGTGTTACGGGCCTTGATTTTTGGTAGTGTTCTCATAGGTGATTTAATTGATTCATATTTTTGTGTTTGTTGAATAAACTTGTGTTCTTTGATTTGTGGCAGGTTCAACTGATTATGAATATCTATGGGTTCACATTGGTTTTTGCTCATATTCTTTTTTTCTTGTTTTTTTGTGGGTTCTCCCCCCCCCCCCCCCCCCCTCTCTTTTTTGTTTTTTTTGTTTTTTGCTTTTCATTAAAAAAAAGAACATTTTCACTTGTGGGTTTTTGATATATGGGTTGTTAAGTGACATATAATGAAAATATAATTTTTTCTTCTTAACCAAGAAGATGGACATTTAACTTACCAAACAGCTCCACCATTTTTGAAACATATTTGGTTTTTTATTCACATTTAAATAGTATGTACTCTTCGTGATATATGTGAAGTTATGCGTAGTTATTTTTTACAAAGGAATTATTTTAATGGTTGGGGTTTCGTATATTTGCTCAATACCTGAAAAAATAGATGCATTCTTTGTGGTTCAAACAACTATACAAAAATAATACATGATGATTTTAATTGTTGGGTTATGATTGCCTGATCAAGTGATTGTGCATGTAACTTGGGAGAACTTCGTAATACTGAAATGTTTTCTCATTGTTGTGGCATATTTTGATACTTTGAGCCGACATTTAATGGCCATTTGAATAATATGCAGCACTTATATCTGGTTTTTATTGTTGAAATAGGATGAATTAGCTCTTGTTAAGTGCAATACGTAGAATATAAACTCCAAGACATGGCAGCTCTTGTTAAGTACCAACATATTCAATAGGATATATTTGGACTTAGACATTTAAAAATTGTCGCAGTTCGTAGAATATATTCTCCAAAACAAGGCAGGAAGTTATGGGAGTATGCAAACATTTGGATCATTCATATAATTCTTATAATCCTGCCATAAATGATCACTAACGGACTCCTTGTGGCATCATTGAGACACAAAGTGCAATTTTCTTTAGGCTCCACACATTTGTCCCTCTCCATAATATAGGTCAATGAAGTTGCATATAGAATTAATCGATATAGTTCGGTAAATTTGGAAACCAATAGTGGAATCATGTAATTTGCCTACAACTAAATCGAGGTCTTTATGGTTTTGGAGACTCCTGCAGAATAAACTAACAAACTCAACAATATCCAAGCACTTGGAGATTCCGCCTTTGTAGCTTGTTCTAAACATGCTGAAAGAGAGTGATATGCAGACAAAAAAAAATGTATTGATCGTGTTGATGGTTTGGGTTTGGAATTGAAGATGATAATGGAATTGTTCCTCGTATAAATGGGAACTTCGCTATTATAATCCAACTCAAAGTAAGAGTTTAATTGAAATAAAATAATATGGGGGCAGATGTAATCCAATTGATGTTATGCTTTTCCTTGTAACTGGAAGTAAGCAATCTGAGCAGATAATCATGCACACTATGAAGATAGTTTAATGGTTTCCAAGAGAATTGGAGTGATACTCGTCCATCGTTGGAAATAAAATATTGTCATATCAGATACTCCCTTTCCTTATCATAGGAGAACAAGTTGCTTATGCTGTTGACTAATATCACTTACCATTTGTAGAGAGCAAGTTTTATATCGATGATTTCTAGTTTGTGGATTTGGCCTGAAATTGGTGAAATTGGACTTATGCTAAACATGTAATTAGATTTTTTTTCTTATACATGTGACCTGTAGCAGGTCAAAGATGAGCTATGTACTATTAGTTTCAAGCAATTTACTTGCATCCTTCTATTATTAGAATTGTTAATTTTACTGTTGGGTTTTGACTTGTGTTACCTATGATAATTATCGTGCATATTAAGTAACACGTGACTTATAACTATCTTCATAACCTGAGCTAGATTACTAATGTGCAGTGCGGGGCAAGTCCACAGTCCATACCCGTGTTTTACTCTGCATTCTCTTATTGTGTCCAATCTACCATTTCCTTGAAGATAACCCATTCACAAGATTTATTCCATCTCTTGTTGGATTTAGTTTCAACAATTTCATTCAAAAGATGAGCAAATATCTGATTTTTTTTTTACTCTTTGGCATATCATAATATCTAGCTTAAATAGATTATTGTAATATTTGTTGAGCAAAAAAACTTTGCGCCAAATTTTTCACACGATTTTCTTCCTCGGCTCTCTTCTTTTTTGGTCCTCTGAAATTGCTCCCACCTCTGGTCTCAACTGTCTCTACTTTTAAAGGAAAAGTGATAGCAACAATGTTGGGGTGCTTGATACTAATACTTCTTTTATTCTCTTACAAATAGGAAAATAGATGGTGTCAACTGAAGAGCACGATAGTTGTGTGTTGGAGTTAAGAAAAATAGAACAACGGAATAAGCATCACCGCGAACAGAATGCGGATGCTCGGCGGGAACAACAGATACAGTTCCAACATCATGCTAGCAATAGTCATGTTGCGGCAGCAGAAAAAAGGTTGTTACGCAATAGGCAACGAAGGGAAGTAACTGCCAAGAAGAAGGAACTTCGTGAACAGGAATATGCACGTATTGAAGGAGGCGTTTCACTACAAAACAAAAGGTCCAGGCGCCTTGTACAATTGGCGTGTACGTGATCTAGATCTGTTTCTTTGTAATAAATTAATTATTATTCAAATAAATGTGAGATACCTGTTTTTTTCTATTTTGAATCTATTATGTGACACTATTTATAATACATGATAGCTTCTCGTGGTGTGGTGGTTGACTGTAGTATAGAAGGATCTATAGACAAAGGAAATGACATAGTAGACCAGAGAATTCAGCTTGCCGGTGAACATTTTACAAGTATAGGTATGTGTTGCTGTGTAATAGTTAAAATTGTAGCAGTTTTTTTTCCGTATATGATTTGAGATGCGAATTTGTGTCTATTGAGCAGGTCTATTTATTTTGTGTTGTTATGCAAGTCTGAGGTGCAAATCTCTTTTTTATATATTTTGCAAATAAAGCTACGGTGTATTATTGCATTAGTAAAGATGGATTTTTTTACATCTATGGTAGATTATTGAATATTATATTGCCATTTGCTGAATTGTAGATCTTCTTTGGTGCACGCGTTCTTCATTTATGTCGTTGTGTAATAGTTGAAATCATATAGGTTTTATTTCGTGTGTACTTTGAGTTACGAGTTTGGGTTTGTACATCACGTTTTTTTTATTATTTTGTGTTGTTGTGCACGTCTCAAGTGCATTTATCCTCTTCATACATCTATGATGTATTATTGATTAGTAAAGATGGATTGTTTGTGTATATGGTAGGTTATTGATTTTCATATTGTCGTTTGTTGAACTCTAGATATTCTTAGTTGCACGCGTTATTAGCTACATATAAATGATAGTGTTATATTGATTTTTTTAAGAATATATATGAATTAGGTTATGATACTATTGTCGATGGGTGCACTGTAGAAAACGAGTTGTCTGTTGGATGTGAAGGTGTACTCCATGATCGGGGATCTACGCCTGGCTCTCACAGATTCATAGATATACGCAGTGGTATTATGGCCGAAAAAAAAACAAAAACAAAAATGGGTAGAAGTTCTATCATTCATGATATTCCCACTATATCATTTACATTAAGATTGCCAACTATTTGTACTTATTGTGGGGCTAAAAAATTCCAAAGAGAGAGTAAAGGATTTTGTTGTTCATATGGAAAAATTAGATTGCATAGTCCCGAAGTTCCAGAACAATTACATACATTGTTTACGTCGAGGTCAAAAGAATCGACTGAGTTCAAAACATACGTTCGAACATATAATAGTAATTTTGCCTTCACATCATTTGGTGTTAAATGTGACCAAGATTTATGTAAAAGAAATAAGGGTATTTACACTTTCAGGGTGCAAGGACAGATATCTCACTATATTAACGAAATCTTGCCATCAAATAGTTGTCCTTGTTATTTGCAGCTGTATTTTTACGATACTGAAAATGAAATAAAGAATCGACTAAATATTTCAAATAGACTATCTGAGACGATATTAAAAAAACTGATTGATATTTTAGATATTAATCCTTATTCAAGGTTTTTTAGAAGTCTAAACAGCGTACCCGATTTAGAAACATGCACGTTAAGAATTAGATCTGTACCTGGACATGATCAACGAGTATACAATGCTCCTCTAGCTTGGCGGGTGGCGGCTCTTTGGGTCGAAGAAGATCTATCTTTGAGTACTAACTAGAATGCGTGATATATTAGTTCACTGTCATTCCGGTTGCACACACAAAGTACATTATTATTTTGGTTGTTATGATTCTCTTCAATACTCTTTGTTATTTCCTCGTGGTAAAATATGTTGGCATGAAGGAATTGAAAGATCCAATAGCCAACAAGTTCAAAATGATTTAGCTGTTGATGATTTACTTGATATCAATCATATTCGTTCTGTGGAAGAAATAATGGAGAATGAAACAATAGGTAAATAGCTGTTAGGATATCTCATTAGTTATTTGTTGTGTTTTTCATTAGTCAATTCCTAAAAATTTTGTAGTTATGAAGAAGAAGAAGAAGAGACTACAAGTTTCTTGTCGAGCGTATTATTGTATAAATTATAGGTAAGATCTTCCGATAACTCTATTTTGTTACACGCGGGGTGTTTATTACAGCAATATGTGGTCGACATGTACGTTAAAATTGAGACGTCTAGATTAGATTATTTTTGAAACAATCAGACTGAAATACGTGCAGAGCTGTACCAAGGAATTATTGATAGTTTACAAGTAGGTCAAAATAGGGGTGATCAAATTGGTCGGTGAATTGTTTTGCCTTCGTCTTTCCTAGGTGGTCCAAGAGATATGCAAAAAAGATATATTGATAAAATGTCATTGGTGCAAAAATTTGGTAAACTAGATATATTTTTGACCGTTACTTGCAATCCAAATTGGCCTGAAATAAAAGAAGAGTTAAAATATAATGATGAAACACAAAATAGACCTGACTTACTTGCTCGAATATTTAGAGTGAAATTGGAAGAATTGAAAGATGATTTGTTTAAAAAAGAAATTTTTGGGCATGTTGTTGCATATATATATATATATATATATGATAGAATTTCAGAATAGAGGACTACCGCATGCTCACTTTTTATTAATACTACGTCGTGATTCAAAATTGGTTTCTATTGACTTAATTGATCAAATTGTGTGCGCAGAAATTCCTGATGAAGATCAAAATCCTTATTTACATTCAGCTGTTTTAAAACACATGATGCATGGTCTGTGTGGCACGTTAAATCCTAACAACGTTTGCATGGAACCAAATGGAGTGTGTAGAAGCAAATACCCAAAAGAATATATATCTGAGACTACATATGGCAATGACTCATAGCCTAGATATAGGCGTCGCCTTGATAATAGAAGAGTTAAAATTAGAGGCCAATTTTTATAATAGATGGGTCGTACCATATAGTTCATATTTACTCGCGAAATTTGATTGCCACATGAATGTCGAATTTGTTCAACCGTTAAGGCTGTAAAATACTTATACAAATATGTTTACAAAGGACATGATCGCATAGCTTTCTCTGTAGATAATGATAAAGATAATCAGGTTGTAGATGAAATTCGCAAATTCCAATCTGCTAGATGGATCTCTCCACCTAAAGTTGTTTGGAGAATATTTGGCTTTACTTTGTTTGAAATGCGTCCATCAGTTATTTCATTACAACTACATCTGCCAAATAGTCAATTGGTCATGTACCAAAATTATGACGATCTACAGACAGTTATTGGTAGAGATCATGCTCAAAAAACCATGTTAACTGAATACTTTAATATGAATCTTGTTAATGATGTTGCGAAGCGAATTTTGTGCAGAGAGTTTCATCATTACTTTGTTTGGGATGCTAGAGATAAGTGTTGGATTGATAGGAAAAAAGGTCATGTTATTGGAAGGATTGTGTCTGCCAATCCATTGGAAGGTGAAAGATATTATCTAAGGATTTTGTTAAATCATATTAGAAGAGCAACTTCTTTTAAAAATCTCAAAGTTGTTAATGGTGTTCCCGTCATTTCATTTCGCAAGGTTGCACTTTTGCATGGTCTGTTGAATGAAGACAACAATTGTGAACTTTGTTTGCAGGAAGCTTCTGTCTATCAAATGCCTAGTTCGTTGAGGCGCCTTTTCGCTACCATTTTGGCCTACTGTACTCCAAACGATCCAATTACTTTATGGAACAAATTCAAATTAGATCTTCATGAAGATTATATGCATAGTGGCATGTCTTTGAAGGAGGCGGAGTTGAAGGCACTGCAGTCGATTAATATATTGTTAGAACAAATAGGAAAAAACATTAATGAATATAAGTTGGTGTCATATGATGTGAATTTAAGAGAAGATGAAATGTTGACTCAAATCATTGGTGAGCAGTTAGAAATTCCAACTTCTGAACAAGATTTAGCTTCTGCATATACACTCAATAAAGAACATCGGTTTGCTTATGACACAATATTAGAAAAAATTTATAGCAGTGTCGGTGGCATGTTTTTTGTTGATGGTCTAGGTGGAACAGGAAAAACATACCTATATCGAGCACTGCTTGCGTCGCTAAGGTCTAAAAATATTATTTTTTGGCAACAGCATCCTCTGGAGTTGCTACTGCATTGTTACCGGGTGGTCGCACGTCTCATTCAATGTTTAAAATTCCTCTAAATGTGGGTTGCGTTGTTGCATGTTCTGTAAGTAAACAATCTGCCCATGTTGATTTGTTTAGAATTTCTAAATTAATCTTATGGGATGAAACTCCCATGGTTAACCGTTGTGCACTGGAAGCACTAGATAAAATGTTGCAGGATATTACCGATTGCAGTTTATTTTTCGATGGAAAAGTTATTGTTCTAGGGGGTGATTTCTGTCAGGTTTTACCTGTTGTTCTCAAGGGAAAACAAGAAGGTATCATACATGAAAGTTTGCCTTATTCTTATCCATGGCCTCATTTTTTGAAGATACAATTAATTCAAAATATGAGAGCCAGGCTAGATCCTTTATTCTCAGAATTATTGTTGCGCATTGGAAATGGAACTGAGACAATGCATTCGTGTGATATGGTTAGACTATTGCCAGAGATAACGATATCTTTTCAAAACGAAGTTGTGTCGTTTAAACAATTAATTCATATTGTGTTTCCAAACTTGGATAACTATGTAGACAATCTAGACTTCATGATTAATCGAGTTATTTTAACTCCGAAAATGAATGTGTCGATCAAATAAACAACGTATTGTTAGAGGAATTTCCAGGTGACAGTTTTACTTATTATAGTTTTGATGAGGCAATAGATGACACCGAACACACTTTGCAAGAAGAATTCCTAAATACTTTGACTCCGAATGGAATTCCACTGCATGAACTCATATTGAAACGAAATTGTCCTGTTCTTTTACTGCGAAACATTAACCCATCTAAAGGCCTTTGTAATGGAACTAGACTCATATGCCGAACATTTGAACAGAATGTGATTGATGCCGAAATTGCCGTTGGTAAGTATCGTGGAAAAAGGGTTTTTCTACCTAGAATTCATTTCATTCCACTTGCGGGTGATCATAATCCATTGGCTTTCAAAAGGACACAGTTTCTCATTCGTCCGTGTTTTGCAATAACAATAAATAAGTCTCAAGGAAAGACATTGAATTTCGTTGGTTTGTATATCTCAGAGACAGTATTTTCACATGGACAATTGTATGTTGCCCTGTCAAGTGCACGGACGAGCCAATCTATCAAGATTTTGATTAAACCTACTGTACATGGTGAATCTCATGAGAGATGCACTAAAAATGTAGTTTATCGAGAACTTTTGGCTTTGGTTGACTCATCTTAAATTCTATCAAATAAATCAATGATTCTCGTCTCTCTTCATTGTAATAGTTCATGCATTATTTTGCTCTTAATGAAGTATTCTCTCTTTTTTTTTTTCTTTTTTTTTATAGTATATAAACTTAAGCTTTGCATTTTATTTTTTCATAAACTTAATGTAGTAGTGCTGACTTCAATCTATTTTGCTGATTTTCATTGTAAACTACCACCTACAATTTCTACTCTCCTACATTTTACTTCTCACAACAAACCATCATGTACTCTCACCTAAACCAATTTTTTTCTTTATGAGCTCATTGCTGAGACATAGGTACGGTGTGCCAAAAGCTTACATATATGTCCATGTCAAAATCTCAAACATATTTTTGCTATAGTGTAAGCAACTTGTGTTGTGCTGTCTTCAATCTATTTTACTGATTTCCAGTGTAGAGTTATGGCTATGTGATTTGTTCTCCTCTTTCTGGCAGGGACAAACCACCATGTACCTTTACCTACCTGTACTTTTTCCTACTGTTGTGATTCATTGTTGATTCTTTGCGTGAATGCTTCAAATAAATCAATGATTCTCGTCTCTCTTCATTATAGTAGTTCATGCATTATTTTGCTCTTAATGAAGTATTCTCTCTTTTCTTCTTCTTATTTTATAGTATATAAACTTAAGCTTTGCATTTTATTTTTTAATAAACTTAATATATTAGTGCTGACTTCAATCTATTTTGCTGATTTTCAGCCTAAACTACCACCCACAAATTCTACTCTCCTACATTTTACTGCTCACAACAAACCATCATTTACTTTCACCTAAACCAATTTTTTCTATATGAGCTCATTGCTGAGACATAGGTATGGTGTGCCAAAAGCTTACATATCTGTCTATGTCAAAATCTCAAACGTATTTTTGCTATAGTGTAAGCAACTTGTGTTGTGCTACTTTTACTGATTTCCAGTGTAGAGTTATGGCTATGTGATTTGTTCTCCTTTTTATGGCAGGGACAAACCACTATGTACCTTTAACTACCTGTATTTTTACCTATTGTTGTGGTTCATTGTTGATTCAAAGGTATGGTCTTTGAATATTTTACACATCAGTCAATGTCAACTCCTTTGGCAGACTGGTCATTAACCATTTCTACACTAAACATTCAGGGGTATGATTTTCTTCTATATATATATATATATACACATACTAAACATTCCTTGTTGGAAAACTCACGCACTTCCATTCATCCACACTTTACTTTCATATATTTCTTACTTCCAACAAGTTCAGCTTCACAATTATTTTGAAGGTATGTTCCTCTCACCTCTATTACTTCTTCAGTTGGTAGATATAACTACTACCTATCATTTTTAACCAAATAATATCTCTTGCTCAAAATCTTTGTTATCATATCTTCCCACTACTACTACCTTTTGTCTACTGTGTAGTATGCAAAGAGCTTGATCTTCCAATTTCATGTCTATCTCTATGTTGCAGATATATTATGGCCTTTCAACCGGAGCTGATTCCTGATATCAGTCTTGGTCAGACCTCTTGGATAGCAAAGGTTGTGGTGGCTCAGAAAAATATTTCAAGAACAGCACAGCGTAGTCCCGTGAAGTATCAAAACTTGGTTCTTGTTGATCCACATGTATATTTCAGTTTTCAATATAAAAATGGTTAACAATCTGATATGAAATTTCATTCCCCAGTTAAACCTACAGTCTTGTTATTGTGTTTCATTCTTAATTTCCATATATGATCATTAGTATTGTATGTTATGCTAATAATGCTTGGTATTGCATTATTCTTTACAGTGTAATCCATAATTTTGTCTATTAGCAGTATGTACATAGAAATTCATTTAAGATACTGGAAGATTAGTAGCATCACTAGGTCACCACTCCTGATTCTCATACATAGTTACTGAGTATATATGTAACCGCTGCACATTGTTTTCTGTAATAGGTTTTTTTGGGTTACACATGCTATATATAATGGTCACTATTGTTTGTATTTCCTCCTACCACATTGTTGCACACTCCTATGAATGCCGTTTGTATTCTTCATGGAGACTCCTTGTGTTTATAGATTTGTACAAAATTCAATAGACCATCAAACAAAATGATATAGTTTGTTGATTTTTTGTACATCTTACACCCTTCAATACAGATATACTTAATCACTTGCAAGCTCAACATGTAGTATGTGTTGTCATCTTCACTTTATTCCAAGAACATCATGTAGTGTGTGTTGTCATGTTCACTTTCTTTTATGTCTTTCTTTCCACAATGAAATGTATTTCTCTAACTTCTGATTAAATTATATATGTCCTATTACTCTTCATAGGGAAACAAAGTCCATGCCACAATCTACAACAATGATATTACGGCATTCCAATATACACTTATTTTGTCCAAGGCATATCTAATATCTAATGCAATAGTTAGGCATACAGACCCGAAATATAGAGCAACAAGTAGGCTTGTACAGTGGACAATAAATGGTAGAACTAGAATTGAGGAAATAGACGAAAACCATGACGACCCGATTTTCTCAACCTACGACTTGGTCTCTTTTGACGGTCTACAAGAATACATGGACTCCAAAGATGAAATTGGTACTGTCCTTTAAAATTTAAATGCATGTGTGCTTCGTTCAACCTGTCTACTATCGAATTGCTGGCTAACCTTTGTCTCCCAATATATTGCCTTTGTTATTTTTTCGTATACCAAGTGTTCTCGGGCTTGCAATAGGCATCCTGACAAAAAAATGGGACAGAGTCCCACATTCAGGAAATACTCCTCGTAAATGAACGATTTACTCATATTCCCTTTTTTCATTATTTTCCAATTTTCAATTCTTATCATGTATATTTTATTTATATTTCATTGATTTACATTTCTCAGTTTCCAAACTGTGGTGTTGAGAATGTGGGACAGATTTGTGGACAACGAGTGTCATCAGATCTCGGCAGTGATCAATGACATACCTGTCATTTTTGGAAAGAATTTGAGGGTTTCTTCCTTCAATAGTAACAACTTGTACCCCAAGTCAATAAGACCATGTACTATCCAGTGCATTTAAACAACATAATCAAGTTGGTTATCATGCTATTCGTATTAGGCATGGCAGTATCAACTAAAGCCAATAGCTCAATCATCATCAACCCTTCTTTCCAGAGAGTTTATTTCTTAACAATATGGTGAGAGTTTGACATTTTGCTTCCGTTACACATGTTCACGTTATTTTCAGTTCATTGATTTAAATGTCGACATCGTGTTTAATAATAATCAATTCTCTTGCTATCTTACTCTTCATACGACCATAACTAATATGTACATAAAAATGTCCAAGGGCTGATGAAAATGTGGAAAAATTAGAAGAGGTCGTGTCCCATAAAACATACCTACATCCATCAATGTCAGTAAAGGTTCATCCTCCCGTAAAGCACAAAATACAAGAAATCAAAGACATTCATAACTTATTATCTGAGGTATATTATTGCATTTCTTCTTCCAAGTTTCCTCGTCCAAACCCTTCGTTGTCATATACTAACTGAAGTTACTACAATCTACTAATGCTTACAGAAGGATCAACATTTTTTCTGGCTTAAAGGAATTATGAGCATACAGATTATGCAGCAATCATTCTGGTAAATGTGCTGCAGTATGTGCAACAAATCATCCCATGTTGATTTTGATGAAATGTGTCAATGTTTGTACTGCAAATGTGAAGGCGCAAGAGGAAAACCACAGTATGACAACATTGTGCTTGCTGCTGAATTTGATTGAGCATCCCATGAGTTTTTAATGATGAGCTAATGCAAATTGTAACACTCACAAAATATAATGATATTTTCTAACCACAAGTGCTTCATACAAACTACTGTAGTGCAAAGGCTTATATTCAAGTCCAGGATTCTACTGGATGTATTGATGCAACTATGACAGGAGAGACGGTTGAAGCTTTTTGGCAATCTACAGTAGACATACTCATGCAACTCACCACTCAAGTGAGCACAATAATTTTTCTCTACTAACTACATCATATAGAAGCTTATTGTCTGGCTAACTTTGTTTATGATCTATTATGACAGGAAGATCAAAGTGTTACGCAGTCCATCCATACCTCAATTGATGATGAACATATTCTATAATGTTAAAGCAATAGAAAGAAACGTAAATGACATCCAGGTGAAATATGACGTTGTATTTCTAATAGATTCAGTAACTGAATTAGATACACCTATGCGTCCAAAGACCCATTTAGACGTCGTCCTTACTTTCCGTGGTAACAGCTTTTCACGTGGTAGAAAAGGAAAGAAAATTGTTAAGCCAATTAAGCGGACCTTATTCTCTCTTAAAGATTCTGACAGCAGCCAAGATGAAGAACATGGAGGCCTCACTGGCAGCAGCATCCCTTCCCAGTTAGGTGAAAGCATAGATCATAGTGTTGTGGACGATTTCAGCAAAGAAGACGACATTCCTGTCCAACAACAGTGAACTCACCTATTCATATGGCATATTATGATTACAAATGTTGGTCAGTCAGTCTTTTGTTTTGACGAGCACTGTGTTGGCGCTATCCTCCTCTTCATCTACACCAAAGCATAACAATGCATATAGATTTTGGAAACTCATCCATGTGATAACAGTGACATTAGATTGTGTTTGTTTTGTAAGCAAGAATTGTGTTGTGTTGTTATGTGTTTGGATTAGTCGTTTAAATCTAATGTGTATCTTCAAACTACTTGGTTTTTTGTTGGGCTGAATGAATATGGTATAAGAATATTTTATATGGAAACTTTGTGTTCAGTTGGCTCGTACATTATGTTCACATGCACTTGAAGTTCATAGTTGTGTCCTCCAAAAATAAATCACACTAACTAACATCTAGCTGTCCAACTAACCAACAATGCATATATAAACAGTCGGTGGTAATATCAATATTTTTGTCCATTTCTCTGATTCTCTAATAACATGTAATACTAGATTACAAGAACTAGGAACTGGTGAGCTGTAGACTTTTTGCACTTAAAATTTTTCACACAATTCCCAAAAAAACAAAAAAAAAAAAAATAATCTCTCCATGACCATAGATGAAGGCTATATTTAATGTTATAAGTTTTATAATAGTATAAATGAATAATAATTGTAGAATAATTGTAGAATTAGGAAACTCAGCATATGAGTTCTATTAATAGGCCTAGGCTTCTTGTTGGCTAGTCCGAGTATTTCAATATTCATAACCGATCATCATATTCTCATAGATATTTTGAGTTTTGAATTCAGATATTTCGAATCAAATCAATTGATTTCAGGTCTAGGGATAACAGGTTTTTATGTATCAATTTACGTCTTCGACAATTGGAGTTTTGTATTTGTTCTCATCATGTTGAGTTCAAGTACGACATCCTCGTAAATAGATTTATAAATTTACAAATTCATAAAGACTAATAGTTTCGATTTCAAATTAAGGTATCCACGTGTCCGATCCAAGAAACATGCACCAACTCATACTCCTTTGCTGCTTGCCTTTTGCTACAGCTTCTTCAATTATTTTCTAGAGAACCAGACATGAACCTCTGACTGTAGTATGGTCCTGAATGTTCAATGCCAATTACAATACCCAATCATATCTGCTAACATCTAACGTCAAATTCATTGAAAATTCAAAGTACCAACAAAACCGCATATGTAAAATACATCATTAAGTATTGAATTGTTCACCAAATAGGCTTCTTGGTGGTCTTCAAAAATTCAAATAACAGTTGAGACAAATAATGTTTAGATTTGTAATTTTTTAAAAGTGATAATTTCATCATACACCATAAAATATAAAATAATATAAAATATACTATTTAACTTTTTTAATTCTACAAATACTGCTTTCTTTATTTTGTAACATTTGTTGTTACATTTGTTATGTTTGTTAATAACAAATAACACATCTATTGTAACCAAAATAACAAATGTAACAAAAAGTGTTATACAAATTGAAAATATTATTTTTATAATAAAAAATCTGACAGTATTTTAAAAAATATTTTATTTATCTTGGTTATTTGTAAAAAACTTCAATTTTTAAGTGATAATTTCACGATTATATACTACAAAATATAAAATAATTTAAAAAATACTATTTAATTTTTTTATTCTAAAAATACTATTTCTTATTTTTGTAACACTTGTTGTTATATTTGTTATGTTTGTTAATAACAAATGCAACACATTTATTATAACTAAAATAACAAATGTAACAACAAGTGTTACAAAAATAAAAAAAAAACATTATTTTTAGAATAAAAAAATATAACATTATTTTAAAAAATATTTTATCTATTGTGGTTATTTTTTGAAAAACCCCATTTTTTAACCCACAATTGAATAATACATGTTGGGTCATTTGCTAAATTGACTTTGTTTTGGGCCGCCGTATGGTTTTAACAGTTACACATGGATCACCTTTTTCATTGCACGATAATCCTAACATTTTCTAAAGTTGTTGTGTACTACCTCTTCAGACACCATACCAGCGGAAAAAAACTATGAGATCAGCAGAATCAAATAAAATGCAGCAAAATATCATACTATTTGACAATGTACAGTTCAATAGAGGTACATGTCAGATCTTCTCTTCACCTAATTGTACTCTTGTGTACTGGTTTATCTCTTACTTAACTCAAAGTGTTTGCTTCATCAGGCGCCCATACCCTTCCGCCATAGTTGTACCATGTATCTTGTATTTCAATTTAATTTATAACCAAAGATATAGCACATCAAACTGAAATCATGCTCCATCATGTCTTGTCATAACCACTCCTGCAATTTTCCACATTTCCGATGGATTATTATTATGCAAATAAACATGTATTGCGCGCACGCACACACACCCACACACACATCTATATATACAAGTTCTCAGACCTATCAATTAAGCGGTTCTTTTCCTGTTGGCCTTAAGCTCAGACATCGTTTTTTCACATCTCTTCCTCCTTTGGATATCTGCAGTTCTGGGTATGTGGTTTTCATATAGTTTTATTTTGTTTGGAGTTATTGATTTGCATAATTTCTTCTACATGATTACTAATTTAAATCTACATTATTCTACATAATTTTTACTTTATATTGACACCTCTCTCTTATTGCTATTGTAAGTATCCTTGTAACTTTGTTTACACCCTCCGAAAAAGAAGAATAAGCATTTTCCAAAAATTCACATTTAGATAGATTTTTTATTCTGGTACAAAAATTCACTTCCATCATGAACTTAAGTCTACCAGCCATACAATGTGCTTCTTGGTCGTTTGGTATTGTGCAAGCCTCTATAGATAGTTTGCATGTGTGTACATATATGAAATCATTTGCACATATGTTTCAAGATTTTCAGATGCTTAAAATATATGTTCTCATCTTAATAACAAGAGTACTCATTTTGTTAATACGCCAAATCTGTGACTCCAAATTGGTACAGATATCCTAGTTTGATGGCTCATATGTACAAGTCTATATTAGATGTTGGTGTTCAACAAGGACAATGGACATCTAAGGTAATAGTTGCAAAAAAAAGTGTTCCAAAAAAATCACAACTGACACGATTGACATATCAGAACTTTGTCTTCATTGATCTCCAGGTACATCAAATCTATTTCATCTGTTTTCTTTTGTATACAAGTTTATCTTACAGTTTATTAAATTGTGATTTTGCTTTGAATGCTTGATAGATACAAAAGAAAGGCAAACTACCAATGTGCATTTTGGTTTATCAAGTGCATTTTACTAATACCCATGCTACTTTCCAACGCAGGGAAGTAAAGTGCACTGTACAATCTAAAATAATGATATAACTGCATTCCAAAATACCTTGATCTGGTCCAACACATATTTAATATCGAATGCAGCAGTGAAATTAACAGATCCAAGAAACAAAGCCACTCTAGGGCCCACCCAATGGACAATAAATGGAAGAAAAAAGGTGCAGCTTATTGAAGAAGATAACGAAGCCTTACTTTTTTTGACCTACAACCTTGTGCTTTTCCGTGATCTACAACAACACATAGACATGGACAGTGAATTAGGCACTCTCATACAATTATTCAATTTACCTATCATATTATTGAATTTATAGATTTTGCTTAGGCTGTTAGGCATGTATTACACACTCTCGACCAGTACTTTTCAAGTAGATCTCTCGATAAGTACTTCTTTGCAAGTAAATGTATGGCAAACATTTCAGATATTGTAGCTGTCGTTATAGATGTGCTGCCCAAGAAAGTTGTCCAAACCAAGTATCAAAGTGAATCGTGCATTCAAGAACTCGTACTTATGAACGAGAAGTCGATATTTAAGTCTATTACATTAATCACAAATATTGTTATTATGATGTCATTACAACTATAAGCGTGTATTTTGCAAATGCTGCAGATTTGAGACGACAATCTGACAACATGGGACGAATTCGTTGTCAACCAGTGCACAGCCATCTCTACCATGCTCACTACTTTTCTAGTTATTTTAGCAACAAATCTGAGAGTATCATCTTTCAATGGTAACATCATTAATGTTGATATATACTATTCTTTGGTAAGTGTGTTTTCATATATAACAATTTTAGATTTTCTTATCAAATGTTGTAGGATTGGGATTATGTACCAAATCCAACACTTCAATCTACATTAATCCTCCGTTCAACCAATTGACATTCTTGCATTCTTGGTTAGTTATATCAAAATTGAGATAATAGACCAGACCTACAATACCTATTTCACTTTGTCAAATGAAAAATTCGTCCTTCTTAATTTATTTTCCAGCATTAACTAATAATTTTTTTTTGCCCTACCCTTCGCCTCTTCACGTACCAAAATATCAGGGTGGACGACAACATGGAATTTTTAGAAACCATTATATCGAGCAAAGCTTATCTCACATCAAGGTCAAAATCCATAGCTCATCCACCTGCTGAAATGATTGTCCTCATTGAAGATGTACCCCGTCTATTAACTGAGGTACATCATTCACCTTCAACATTTGATTAAATAATAACTACATAGTTTGGTTTATGCATTGTCTGTACTTTGTTTAACAAATTGATACTTGCAGAAACACCAAATGTTCGTTTGGATGAGGGCAAAGCTTCGCATAATCAATAACTACCAGCCATTCTGGTGTATGTGTTGCAACATTTGCAACAAAATATCAAATGTAGGCTTTGGCGAAGTGTACCAATTCATTTATTGCAAGTACAATCGTGCAAAGAGAACACCAAGGTATTGCTGCTTACACTTCTTCTAAAATCATGAATCTGATTTATTTTGTCTACGTGTTATTTATTAGGTGGCATTACTATAACAGCTGACTGTATCATTTTTTCCAAAACAAAATATACAGGGCAATGGTGCATGTGCAACTGCAAGATTACACCGGCTACATTAATGCAATTACGATAGGCGAGACAGCAGAATTATTCTTACAATGCTCAGGAGAAAAGCTTATGGAAATGAAAATATCGGTGTGTAAAACAAACTATGTTTCATGCTTTAAACTTCTTGCACTACTTGAACTTATCGATAGTTCGTTATCTATTTTTAATTTTAGGACAATGAAGACGTATTGAATCACATTCGTACTTCAACTACTGAAGAACACATTTTGTATGTAAAAGCTGTGAACAACAGCAAAAGATGCATGAGTCTGAAGTACGATGTTATCTTCAAGCTAAATCCCATGTTAGACACAGGCACGTGTTCAAATCCAACAGACAAAACATCTAGCAGTGTCATGTTCAAAATTAATAATATAGTTAGTGCGGGCATTAACAGAAAGGCTGATGAACAAATAGATCCGACCGTCTTGTTTTTGGAAGATTCTCACACCAGTCAACAGGCAGAAAAATAGAAAAGTTATAAAATCAGCAAAAAGATTGGGTTTTACGAAGCTGCAGATTTCATTGTCCTTCCAACTATTGCCGGAGACAGTATTGCACATCGTTAGCATTAAAGGTCGACGCTGTGAAACTAGAAATTGTATTTTTTGATCGGAATGATATTGTCAGATTATCTACTGATATCCTCTTATCTCATTAGTGTGCGACAGTAATTATCTTGCTTTAAGAGAGCTACATTGTTTTGCGGTTAAGCTATTGTCTAAGCACCCATTTTTTTGACAAAATATACACCATGTTCTTATCTATAGACGAAAGAAGATGGTTATTATTCTGTTTAATAGATGTTTGTTCCAACATTTATGGCTAATGTATTTACATCTTTTGAACTTCTTCGTGTACAATGTGTGAAAGTTTCTAATTTCTTTGTTCTCATCTTAGATTACACGTTGTATATCTTTCAACTATCACTTATATGACAAAGTTGCAAATTTAGGTTGTTGACAAAATTTGGGAAATAGAAAAATATATTAGTTCAAGTTATAAAATTGGGTTACCTTGAGGCAATTGCATTTTTCTTTCTGGATATTAAAAAAAATGTACATGTTTCAAAACCATTATATCTTGGGGTGGAAAGTACACGTGAAAGTCTCAAAACACATGATCAACCAAAGCTATTTAATTATGTCTTCCAATAGCATAAGCATATACAGTCAGATATGCATTATAAATGTATATGCTATAATCATGAGGATAGGCGTATGGTTTTTACATTGCATACGTCTCCGGCTTAACTTATCTTTGAACTATCAACTAAGCAATCAAGCACTCCCACAAAATTAGACAATGGCCCCCACATGACACCACATGGCTCCGCCACTACTGCCAGCTTCCTTTTCACACTTACAAGTAATTGTCTACAAGCAGAAACTCCTGTAAGCTCAGGTCAATCTTTTTGCCCCGCTCTCACAATGGCATTTTATATATTTTGAACAATACCTTCAAGGAAGAAGTTGCAGTTATGTGTTTAACCACGCGGTTGAAGTAAATGTTGCAATTGACACAAGTTTTTGATTGCAGCTATAGCAAGGAGGTAGGAATATTAGGTACACAAGGTCTTCTTCCAATGAAAATGAAGGATGGTAGATGTACTACGGATGCTTGCTATGTGGCCAAATACGGCCAGAAATGGGTTCGAACACGAACTATTCTCGACAATTTCAGTCCCAAATGGAATGAACAATACACTTGGAAACTATATGATCCATGTAGAGTCATAACTTTGGGGGTATTCAACAATGACAAGCCTGGAGTTGGCGGAGCACGAGATGCAAGGATTGGGAAGGTACGCATAAGACTGTCAACCCTTGAATCTCACCACATCTACACACATTCTTATCCTCTTCTTGTATTGCACCCATCATGGGTTAAGAAAATGGGTGAGCTCCAACTTGCATATAGGTTCACTAGCCTGTCACATTTAGTACTCTACCAAGTACAACGCATGTGCGCTCACTAGTTTCTAAAAAAGCACTTTACTTTATGAATAACTTCTTATAAGTAATTTAATTTAGGGTTCAAATCGTGATAACCACAATGAATATCCATTAAAAAATTTAAGTGCACAAAAAACATTGTTTCTATATTTGAATTTTGAAACAACAACTTCAAAAGAAAAAGTTGAAGTCAAGTCATGATTGAGCAAACAAATCCCAAGTGCTCAACATGATTTTTATAAAATTTAACCCTGAAAGCCTCAAGTCATGGGATTTTCTATCATACCATCTGTTTTTATATGCTGAATGACCACTTCATTCTTTTTTATATGATCTCTACTAACTAGATATTTTATGTCAATATATTTGATTCGGCTCCCACTTTTGTTATTTCTTGGAATGAAAATTGCAGTTATTATCACAATAAATCTTCAAAAACTTCTCTATAGAATCAATAACTCTTATGCCTTTGACAAATTTTCTCAACCATAATGTATGTGTTGTAACTTCATAGCAACCAATGAATTCTGCTCTCATGGTAGACAATGCAATTATAGTGTGCATATTGCTTTTTGTAAAATACAATTTCCAACAACAAGAAAATAGTATTTTGAAGTAGGCTTCCTTGTGATACACATCAACCAAAATCCAAATTTGTATATCCAACAACTTTAAGGTTGTCAGAATGCTTGTATGTGAGTTTGTAGTCTTTGGTTCCTTAAAAATATCTCATTTCTTTCTTGGCAGCTTTCATTGTTTTATACTCGGATTACTTTGATATCTGCTTAGTACACCAACTGAAATTGCAATTTTAATAAGAACTTGTGCCATCAAGCTGCCAACAGTGGAAATATAGGGTGTATAAGCCATGTGCTCTTTTTCTAGTTTATTTAGTGAATATTAATTCTGATTAAATTTATCACCTAACAATGTGTGCTACACTTGATTCACAACCTTTCTTTCTAAACATTTCTGAAACAGTTGATTCATCTTTAACAATGTGTGCTATAGTTGATTCACAACCTTTCTTTCTAAACATTTCCAAAACCCTTTCAATATTGTAGGCCTTTTAATATAAAATATCTCACTCATATCCTTCATTTCAAAGTTTTAGCTAAGAAAGTGCTTTATGTCATATAGGAAACTGAAATCACTGCTTATAAGTAAAAACCAAAAAAATGTATTTACTTCCACTGATGTTAAGGAATATGCACAACTCAATGATATTGTCTATAAAATCATATGAGGTAAGAATATTGTGAAATTTCAAATATGACTGACAAGAAACCTGTTTTAGCCTATGTACAAATTTCCTTAATCTGCGAATCATGTGGATTGCCTTTATCACTAGTAAATTTTTTAGGCTACTTCATGTATACTTTTTCTTCAAGAATATTATTTTTACACGTATCTAATATAGCTCCGTACCAAAATGAGCTTCTAAAACTATTATTATTCTGAATAAGTCATTTTTAATAACTAGAGAAAACGTCTCATGATAATCAATATTTCTCTTTTGAGTAAAACTTTTAGCTACAACTCTGACCTTATATTGCTTCTAAAACCATATACATTTCTTTTGGTCTTATATATCCATTTACAACTCACAACTATATGTCCATCTAAAAATTCAATGACATTCCAAACTTAGTTTTTAGCCATAGTGTAGTACCACAAAAATTTATCGTACGTAATGCTATATGGAATACCGTCTAGCATTTAAGTTAAATTAAATTTTAAGTGCGACGTGTCGAACTAGAGTCAGAGCTTAGTGCACTCCACTAGCCGAGCCAAGGGATGGTGCCTAGGGGGTCCTGGCCATCAAATTAAAATTTTAGATTCCTTTTTTTTTTTTTAACTCTTTTTAATTTTTTTTATTAAAGAATTATTTAAGAACTCGTTATAACACCTCAAAAATTATTTATAATTTTATATTTAGTTATACAAGTTAGACGAATCAAATTGACGTAAAATAGAATTTAAATTAAATTGATATTTAAAAACAGAAAAAAATGGAAATATTAAATCAAATTTTAGCCTTCATCTTTTTTGCTTATTATTTTAAACTTTTCATTTAACGATTTTTCAATCCGAAAGATGTGTTGTAAAGTTTGCCATAAATATTTTGAAACGGTTCCAATAACCTCATCGGATTTTTAAGTCCATTTCTATCAGCCATCTTTGGCTTGTTTTTGTATTTACCAGTTAAAGATTTTTTTAATCTGATAAATGTGTTACGAAGTTTTTCATAGATATTTCCAAATGGTATGGAGAACATATTTGGACGAGTAAAAAAATATAATCCAAAAATAAGTTAAAAAAGGTAATGTCAATCAAGATACTAAAGAACTTTGAATTATGGAAACTAAAGAATTCTCATAGGAGAATGAATCATAGAAGATGACAAAAGATGAACAGTTTCAAAGTGAAAACTCTTTTTACATATATATATTTTCCTGATTCCTCTACTCATATTTATCTGTGTAAGAATACTTGAAACAACAGAAGATAAGATCCAACTATTTTAAACTCGGATATGTATAACAACACAAACTTTATCTATCACTGTAACAATGTTTTTGAACTTCAGAGAGCGATCGAGCTACTAATATTCCTTTCGTGAGAGCATCTGCAATTTGTTCTTGTGTGGGTACGTACCTAATCTCAAGCGGCTTGTTTAAGACCATGTCTCTAACAAAGTGCATGTCTATTTCATTATTCTTTCCTGTTGTCCGATTTTAATCCCGCAAGTGGACGGATCATTAACAAGTAATATATTTATAAACAGAGTGCCGAACCTACGAGGACTGAATTTTCCACGTCTTATACTTTAATTAATACTAAATCTAATTCAAGAAAAACACAACCAATTATTTAAATTCAATTCTAATTAAATCTAATTATATACTAAAATAAGTAACTAGAATTATACAAAACTTGTAATTAATCAAATTATGAAAGGTACTAGAATTCCTAACTACCGTTGTTAACCTACTTCAACCCTTAACTGCTTATAATTAATCAAATTATGAAAGGTACTAGAATTCTGAACTACCGTTGTTAACCTACTTCAACCCTTAACTGCTTGTTTATACTCAATTCTTGATTTATGTTGACAATCAATATTTTTTATATGTTAATTTACTCTCTTGATATAAACTAAATCAGTTCCCGACCCAACTATATCTATATGAAGGATTTGAATAGATAAAGAACGCAACACAAAATTAAAAAACCACAAAAGATTGCACAAAGTATAGAAGTATATCTCTATCTCCTATTGGACTTAATGTTTTTTGTTATTAGAACTAGACACATATAGCACATCTCGGCATCAACACAAACCTCAAGAACTATCCTAAAATTGGCCAAATTTTAGGATAACAATTAATTCAATAACAAACAATCAAAAAAATTAAGAATTTAGATGCCTAAATTAAAAATCAATGATTCAATTTTAATCAATAGCCTCTCTTGATGGTTAATCGATTCTATACTTATATGTGAATCTAATTATATCTAATTAAATTTTGAACACGTAAGCATGCATTAATTCACAAAGATCACCACATAATGATTTCATAGAGCATAATGACATAGACCATTAATTATAGGACTCTATGTTGTTTATTACCATGTGCTAATTTATACCGAATCTCTCGAAAGCAATATAAATCACAAACACGTTTAAGAGATCCGAGAATAACGTATGCCATATATATCCGAAAATGTTAATTGATTTACAAGAATATTAATGAAAGACCTTTTGCCGTTCTTTGAAAGCTTGGATATCAAAGAAAGGAATAAAAACATGAGCTAGTGGTAGTGACTCAGAAATTTTCGGCACCGGGTCTCTAACTTGGATAGTTGCACAAAAAGGGGGACGATCTTTGTCAACTTTGCCATTTCAAAATGTCAATCTATTAGGGAGGAACAAAGGCTTGCTGGTACTTTGTTTAGGGACGAGAGTCAACTTATGAAAGACTCCTCAATCTGGCATGTGAGAAAGAGGCATTCCAATGAGCGGTACCAATACTTTAGATTGTTGCTTTCTATTTATCTCGTACTGAGAAAGTGATCAAGTATCAAAACGAAATTAATGAATAATAAACAATTAACCCAAAAGCACGAATAAAAACGAACAATTTATTAAATTAAAGAGTCAACAAGGTTTCATCAAAATCTTAGCCATAGAATTGACCTATCATATTTTGATTACAAAAAATATAAGATAAAAAGTGAATACATAACTTGAATAACTTATAATAAAAGTTGATACAACCCTTAATCTTGAATCTCTTCAATGATGATGGACGACACCTCATTCTTCTACAAAACCATCCAAATCTCCAATGATTTTTTGTACTTTTCCCAAGAATTTGATATGGAATTCCTCCAAGTATAAGTGATATATTATGATATGGAGCTCTCCTTTAATTGACTTAGAATAAGTCTTTATATAGTACTTGAGATGCCTTGAAAGTCGTGTCCAAGAAAAGCCATAGTTCAACTAAACTTCAAAAATGCGCCCAGGACTCTTTTTTCAGCTGAGGTCTAACCGAGGTCGCATTGTGCGACCTCTGTGCGACCTACAAAAAATTTAGTGTAACCGCACCTAGGTCACATAATGCATTGTGCTACCTAGGTGTGACCTTATTTTCAAAAGTTGTAATTTAGTCTCTAATTTGGCTTTTAGGTACAATTTTGGTCATTTGTTCCTTGAATCTTCTCCATTATATCCCCAAACTTTCAACGTCATTCTAATTGGTCCTCATCTTTCTAAAGTCTATCCAAAGTGGTCTTCCAAATATTTGATAGTGTTCAAATTAGTCCTCAAACTTTTTCAAAATCTAATTTTTGCTCTTGAAACTTTCGAATTCACTTTTGTTGCTTTCTCACAACTTCAACTCATGTCCGTGCCGTCTGTTTAAGTTTTAATTAAGCATTAAACTCTTACTTTTATTTAATCTATCTTCAAATTGGAGATTTAGCCTACAAAAGTTTTAAATATAACATAAAGTGAGTAGAAAACTACCCAAATAATTATATTAAGTATATTTAAGAGCCCAGATAAGCGTATAAGACACGCTTATCACTTCGTTCTTGTGCGGTAGACTGGGTTTGTTGCTAGTAAGCTGCTCCCAAGTCATCGCACCTAAAAATTTCACATAAATACATCAATTAGAAAAAGCTAACCTCAAGAATAATGTACCTAATTGCACTTGTATTTGCACTTTGGAATGAAGCTTTTTCAAATTCCTTGGCTATGGAAAAATATATTGAAATAGGTAAAATGAAGGTGTTGGATGGTTTTCTGACTACACATGGAGAATGAATGTAGAAATGATTTTTATTTTCTTAAACAAAGTGTCTAAGCATATGTTTGGACATGCTTAAATTATAATTTCAGCTGGTCAAGCTGGTCAAACATACTTTTTATCTACATATTTCATATGATCCACAATTTACAACCCATTTTTTAACTACACATTCACCAACAACTTATATTATAAGTACTTAAAAAATAATTTCAGCACTACCAAGCATGCGCTAAATAAGGTCTCAAACTAATTTTTAGGGCATCAATTATATCTCTTTTTGTATTTATTCATTTCTATTTTATTTTATTTTTGGGCTACGTTGATGCTAGTTAGGTAATTAATAGCCAGTCACATTTGCCTGCATTAGTTAACAAGATAACCACATATATTGTCCAATTATTAATTATACTACTTTACATAAAATTTACTTCTAATGTGATGTCTAGATTCAATGTAAGGCAATGGTAAGTATACCCTAAATAGATCATATAATTTACTTCTCATTTAATATAAATATATGTATATGTATAAATTGAATTTACTAGGTACTTCGATTGTCTAGGACATCCCCGGTACATTCCACTACAAAAAATATAGATAGACACAAGAAAGATAATTTATGAATTAAGAATTAAATGTAATATTAGGACAAACATATCATAACATACAAAAATCATGTAAATAGACACACGGTGTTACATACCATAGTCTTGTTTAAAAGTTAGAATACAACTATACAAGTGATATTACAATCTTGCTTGCACAAGAAAGCAAAATCCTAACCCTAATTCTCTTCTGCCACCCGTTGCCGCCTCCACATTATGTCGAAAGTCCATCATTGTTCTTTTTGTGTGGATTTCTATTAGAGGCAGGACATTTAGACAATTGTAGTGTGTTGAGATCGTAATTAATCAGATTCAGATTCATCCCAGAACTTAAAAATCTCCGAAGATCTAGTCCTTACCACAAGTTCTTACTAAACACAAAGTGATCCGGTGAAAAAGAATTGAAATTAATTTAAATTCCTTCCACATGTTAAAGTAGATTTTCAACAATGATATGGTGAAGAATTTTGTATTTGACTTGGCCTCTCTTATTCAACAATGTCAGTGAACTTCATTGAGCTAAACGTTTTAAGTATTTCAAGTTTTGCCTTGTATATTAAAATCTAGATTATAATATAATTTGGTTGTCTTTAAATAAGTTTTCTAAACTTCTTTTTAGATTCAATTAAAAGTAAGAAAGAGATATTTGGTACATGGACTTGTATATAAATATTGTGTCGAATTCAGTTCAATTTAGCATAGCAATTATATTGTTAATTATAGTTAACTGCTATTTAATTAATAAAACTAACTGTAAATCCCACCTATAAAGTAAATATGAATACAAAGACTAAGAAGTTTATGTTCATTAGTTTATTAACTATGAAAAGTTGCAAAAAGTAGATTTTACAGAGACTTATTTATGTTGTATAGTACTAACTTGCTAAGATGATTATGATATACTTAAACCACAGGAAAAGAGGTATATAGCGGCGATAGTCGTCGATTTTTATATATTAGTGACGATAATGTCGTCGCTGTAGGTCGTCTCAATATATTAGTGCTTGAAGGTAATTCGTGACGATATATTGTCGTCTCTATATGCATTTGAATCTATACTGACGATAATGTCACCGTTATATTGACATGCTCAATTTCTCTAAATTAGAGAAAATGTGACGACATAGTCGTCGCAAATGTCATCGCTATAATTGTAGATAGTCGTCGCTATTATCTTTTCATTGTCTAATTATTAGTGATGATATTGTCGCAGCAATATATGTAGGATATATAGTAATGACATTGTCGTCACTAAAAGTTGTGCCACGGTTTTATTTTTGGCGACGACATAAAGGTTTTAATTTTTTTTTTTAAAAAATAAGAACAATTTAATTGTACAAAAATGCTACAGATCCCCATACCCCCACTCTCGTTCTCGTCCTCGCCAACCTCCTCAACATCATCTAGCACAATCCCCGGTAATTTGTGCTCCAGATTTGCCGTAAAATGTGCAACTGTCCTTTCCATTTGACGGAGTTGGGCTTTATACATCAAAAACCGATGATCATCATTCCGGGCATCTTCGCAAAACTGGTTGGATGTTCTTCGTGGGGCGTTCGACGCGGCGGTCGAATCTAGGGAGGGAGAGATGCTGTTCGAAACCCATCCAACCCCACGGACGTGTCTTCGTCGTTCTCTGAGAACCTTCCTCACAATAACACACTCGTCAACCGACGCACCACTGGAGGCGACTTGAGTCTGTTGAGTCACATTCACCTCAACAAGTTTATCCTGTTTAGTGAGAAAAAATAAATAATAAATAATAATATAATGTTAGAAAAAATTAACAACATTAAAAAATAAAAATGTGTCCTCACGTATTCACCAGCTGCCTCTAGGTTCACCCAATTGTTATCCCAGAAGGCGTGGAAAGTCTGGAATGACTCAATAATGCTCAGCCACTACTAGGTCTCGGGGTCCCTTTACAACAGTTTAAGTGTGAAATTTAGTCAAAATACATGCATATGTAATGCATTGAAGATTTGTAAAATGATATTGAAAATTTTACTTGTACCTGATCGTAACGCATGGCAGATAAACTCTTCAACCTCTGCACGCTCGAGTTTTAGCCTTACCCCGATTGACTTTATTCTTCGTCGACCGTTCCTGGATACATAAAAAATAATTGTTTATGTAACACTTTATAGTTATAAAAATATTAACATAAAAACTAAAAAAACTAAATGATAGTATATACCACGAAACACGACTTGTGAAGAAGTCAATGTACATCATTCTTCGGCAGACAGCTCACCATATGGACGACTTGGCTCATGCTCTTTCAAGTGATTATGTACTTTAAGTTTGTAATCATGATAACGATCAGCCGCCAGGTGATCTACAGTGGCACAGACCGCCCGTTACTTGTTTGGCGATCGATCGCCCTAAAGATCAAAGTAGCTCTGCAACATTGGAAAAATATTCGTTAATGTATATTACATGGAACAATGTGTTTAGAGAATGCACTAATGCAAAAACCATTGTAGATATTACTTTGATGATGCTACGTAGCCGTGCCTGCTGCTTCTCGGGAACCTCTGTCCAAGAAGAGTAGCAAGGGGGCACGGTTAACCTGACTTGGTTTTCAACCAAGCGCGTAAAATACTTCACGTTATTCTCGATCAGTTGCATTGTATATTCGACATTATCGAACACGATGGGAAGTGGCCTCTTTCTCGTTCGCCTGCCAAACCTTTTCAAGGTTAATGCCTCGAGAGATACCCCACTGCTTGGACGGCGGCGCTAAAAAAGAACAAATACGATATGTTTGATCGGAAATTTAACGATAACTAAGTTACTGTAAAAAATTGTAAAATAAATAATATTGAAACAAAAATTCTTACCGGACTTGTAGGATGAATCAAGCCAGCGGGGTGGATGATGTGGAAGATCGCCTGCTCCATCATCTCCGTACGACATGACGTCAGCTATAGTAGCAGCTAACCAAAGAAAACATCAATTAGTCCCTCATCGAATAAGTTCTTTACTATTGAAGGGTCTTTTCATACTATTTCCAATTCGATAAAATATTACTTAAATGAATAAAATAAAAATATTATTACATAATCAATAAGTAAATTATTTTGATGAAAGTCAACACAAGTTGACTTTCTTTGTAGTATTTGAAATATAAAGTCAATACATTTATTGGGAATTTGGTGCAATTGGTCTCTAACCATTGTTTTTAGTGCAGAATTGGTCCATGACCTTTGTTTTTTGGCACATAAGTCCCTAACCTATTTGTTTTTGTGCAAATGGTTCATAATATTTTTTTTAGTGCAGAAATAGTCCATAACCTTTATTTTTTGGCACATAAGTCCCTAACCTATTTATTTTTGTACAAATGGTCCATAATATTTGTTTTTTTGTGCGGAAATGATCCATAACCTTTGTTCTTTTGCACATAAGCCCCTAACCTATTTGTTTTTTTTTTTTTTTGCAAATTGTCCCTAATATTTGTTTTTAGTTCAAAAATTGTCCATAACTTTTGTTTTTTGGCACATAAATCCCTAATCTATTTGTTTTTGTTCAAATGATCCATAACCTTTGTTTTTTGTGTGAAAATGGTATCTAACCTTTATTTTTTGGCACATAAGTCCCTAACCTATTTTTTTGTGCATAGGGTCCCTAATATTTGTTTTTAGTGCAGAAATGGTCCATAAATTTTTTTGGCTCATCAGTCCCTAACCTATGTGCTTTTGTGCAAATGGTCCATAATATTTGTTTTTAGTGCGAAAATAGTCCCTAACTTTTGTTTTAGTGCGCAATTAGTCCTTCTTTAATAAAAAGACAAAAATACCCTTAGATAAAAATTGTCATTTTTTTCATCATGTTATCTTTTTTATTATAGTCCTCTTCAAACCCCAATTTGAGTAATTACAAAAAATGTCACTTTATTCATTGTGTTTAATTATAGTTTACCGTCATAACAATATAACATGGATAATTATGGACTTTAATCTAACTAGTTTTCTTGAACCATAAAGAAAAGTAGATGATCATATTCTAAGACAACATTATTATCAAAGTTCCAAATAACAACAGTCCTCATTGTTCAAACTAAGATCTAACAACGTAATCACATTGGTCTAAGCCCCATAATCATCCATCATGCAGTTCAATAATTCAACTTCAACTGAATAGAACTCATTCAACTTCAACATAGATTTACAGTGTATAACTTCAACAAAAAATCATTCAACTTCAACTGAACAGAAGCAACATTCACAGGGGCTTAAGTGTTTCCAGAACTCACAAAATGACATAATTTACAATCCAATTCATCAAGATGGCACAACATGATCAGAGATAAATCGCCATAAGAAATGATCATTTCGGCACTAAAAACAAATATTGATTCCGTACTCCAAAAAATAAAATAACAAAGCAATATGAGTACATACAAACTGAAAAATGAAAATGAAATTGAGCTTCAATTTCACGGTGAATCCCTCTATTTTGTATTTCAAGAGAGAAAATGTATGTGTGTGTGTGAAGTTTCCAGTACGAATCTCTAAGCAAGCACGAAAAAAAAACTGATTGAAGGTGTTTCCAATACAAAATCAAACTTGCTGTTCATAAATGCAAAATCAATTTCAACCTTAAAAAATCAACATAAATACACGGATATAAACAATCAACAGATAAAAATGAGTATGGGAAAATTTGTTGAAATTACACAAAATTTTTTATTTTACATCACATAAGAAATTAGCCCAACACACCAAACTTTTCAATACTAAAAGACTTACCCGAATTCGAACCAAAATTTTTTTGGGTGGAAATTGTATAGGTTCTGTTAGGTAGCCTTGAATTTTGACGAGAAAAAGATAAACAACATGACAGCAGCAGACAACAGCGACGACGGAGAAGGAAGAAGGGATGACCTTTTTTCTTTAGCACTTGAAAGGACGGTGATAAACAGCAACGACGGCAGAGAAGGCAGATGGACGGAGAAAAAAACAAATGGAGAAGAAGAAGGTGAATTTTCTTATTTAAAATAGTGACTCTATAGAGACGACAAGGTCGTCGCTGTAAGGTACGACGACGACATGTCTTTTTAATTTTTTGGGCAGCTTAAAACGCCAAAATTAAACAAAAATTTTACAACATATAGAGACGACATGTTGTCGCTATATATGTCGTCGCTATGATTATTTGCAGTTAGGTCCCTCATGTTTAAATCTTCTTCATTTTGGTCCATGTATTTTCTATTTTATTTCAATTTCATCCTCTTTTATTTGCAATGTAAGTTCTTCAATCTTTACGAGGTTACATGTAGGTCCCCAGTTCCACATATTTTTGAACAATTTTAGTTCTTCAAAATTTCTAATTCTATCCGAACTCGGGCTTTTACCTAATGCAATCAATTTAGATGGCGAACAATAATATTCAATCTGATTCACTAACATCATCAACAACAAAATTGATATAAATTTATTTCATAAACTTTAGTGACGAACAAAAACATTCAATCTAATTCACTATCATCATATGTTTGATCATCATCGTCGTCACTGCCGTCCTCATTGCTTTCACTAAATGTTTTCTCATTCTCGTATTCTTCATGTGTGTCATCTTCCACGCCCTCGTCGTTAATGAACCAAGTATCTCATGCAGTATCAGACGATGCTTTCCTGCTAAACGGTGTTCTTATCTCATCAGCTTCACCGTCATCCCGGTGCAAGGATATTGCTCTAAGTTGCCAAGATCAACAATTAAAGAAAAACGAGAAGAGTTGTTATTATGGAGCAGGTCTATCTCAGTGATGTTAGATCCCATAATATCCCACGTGCTCCTATGATAGACTTCTTGTACAACTCGCCAGTTCGGACCACGAGAAAGATCTTCAATGTAGAACACTTGTTGTACTTGGCTAGCAAGTATGAACTGTTCATCCTTATATGTCTCTGCACTGATGTCAATACTGATAACGTTATTCTCAGTTACCCTCTGTCTTCTATCACACCTAAACCATTTGCTTCAGAAGAAAAAAACTGAAAGTTCCAGTTCAAACTGTAGCTCCATTATCTCTTGCAGTTGCCTGTAGTAAAATTTACCCTCAATCCATGGGACAGACACACCACTGTTCTGCATTTTCCTTCGAACATCACGATCATCTGTTAGAAAGCGAACTCATTTTACAACATAAACCATGTAAGACATAACCCACGTGTAACATCCACTGGCCAATGAAAACAACTTATGCGAAACTTGAAAGACGTGTATATACCTAGATGAAATGGAATTTGATTTTAGTCAATGTTACAGAAAAGAAAAATGTGGACATATTTGAAATGTATTTGATCGTTGTTCGTTTACCTTCTTGAAAAACCAACCGTGAAAGTCTTTTCTATACATCTAGTCAATGTTTGGATAACCATTGCAAAATAGCTCCTGCCTATGTTTCCTTTACAAGGCATATAATTAGTCTCGTTTAAAATGACAAAGCTAGTTCAATATAATTGAATAATATTTAAGAACGAGGTCTTACCACAAGAATGTCTCAATTTTAGTATAGTTGTGAGGATGTAAAACATCGCTTGACTTCGAACATTTACAGGCAGCGTCGTTGGTGTCTTCTTTCCAATTGGGTGACACTGTGACTGAAAATAGAATGTTGTCTTCGTGGAACACTTACATCTTTGTTTCTGTCCGGTCGGTCGAACATTGTATCTATGTCCTCGAAATACCTCGATCAAAAAGTCAAAGCCTCGTCAACAACATACCCTTCAATTATTGAACTCTCAGGCCGAGCTCAATTTCTGATGTAGTTATTAAGTTTCTTCAGGTATCGTTCGAACGGAGACATCCATCTCATGTGAACCGGATCACCAAGGATTACCTATTCTAGTAGATACATTACGAGGTGAATCATGATGTCGAAGAAGGTTGGTAGAAAGATTCATTCCAAATTGCAGATGATGATTATCAGGTGATTGTGGGTAGCCATCATGTCGTTAACCATTAGTATTCCTGCACAAAGCTTCTTGAAAAACGTGCACAATTCAATAATTATATTAGAAATAGTTTTATTCAAGAATGCGCGACATTCGATTGGCAATAACCGTTGCATGATAATGTGGCAATTGTGTAACTTCAACCCAATAATGCGGCTGTCATTAGGGCAATATTCTTTCGAAGATTAGAAGTGAAGCCATCTGAAAACTTAACCGATCAATTGAAGTTACAAAACCTCTGAAGGTTTGCAATGGACATGCTGTAACATGCGGCATGCTTTATAAATATGTTCCCAATATGATACAAGTACAGCTCTCTTTTAATCCCTAATTGTATTAGATCGCGCATGGCATTAACCGTGTCTTTTGATTTGAATGGATCATCCAGAATTGTGCCAAGCAAGCTGTCACAAACATTCTTCTCTACGTACATGTCATCGATATTATGTTTTAGCTTAGTAGAATATCAATACGGCAACTCATAGATAATGCTCATTTTTCTCCAATTCAGCTCGTCATCACTTCTTCTCTTTCTAGCACCCCCGCAGTTAGGGTGCTTTCATAGAATACTATGTCTTAGACAGCTTAATTGTGCTAAAATTTCTGCAGACGTTAACCAGCGTAGAGGTGGTCGCCTCTACGTCCTTCCGTCAAAGTTTAAATTGCTCCTAAAATAATGCCTAGACGGTAGGAACCATCGGTGACCCACATAAGCTTTCTTACCTATCACACAGACTGAAGACATCGACAAACTACTTCTCACTGGAAAATCAATAACTGTCCACAACAACATTGTACGCATTCTGAATACCAACATATTATTGGTTCCAGCGTCACGCATGTTAATCTCATTGGCCCACAAATCCTTTAACTCATCCACTAATGGTCATAAGAATACATCAATGTCCTTACCCGGTGCTATAAGGCCAGGTATCAAGAGAGTAAGCATGAGGTATTTGAGTTTAATGCAAAACCAAGGTGGCAGATTGTAAACGGTTACAACTACTGGCCGCATGATGTACACCAGACTTATGTCTCCAAATGGATTGAATCCTTCTGCGGCCAAACCTAATTGGACATTCTGGATCTCACTTGCGAACAGTGGATCCCTATCAAAATTCGGCCATGCCTTCCCATCCAAATGATGCTGCATTTCATCTTCATCCCTAGACCTTCCTATACTGTGCCACCGCATGAATTTTGCAGTATCTTCATTGCGAACATATGTTTTAGTCTGGAGACCAAGGAAAAATAATGCAACACCTTAAGCAGAACATTCTTCCCATTTACTCTCCCATAAGTGTGCACCCAACGACTTTCCTGACAGATCAGACAAGTTTGTCTATTAGTATGCTCACCCTAAAACAGTGCATAATTATTCTTGTAGGCGTGAATAGATTTGTAACCCAAACCAAGCTTCGTCATCATCTTCTTAGCTTTGTATTGGGAGTACACCAGGTTCATGTTTGGAAAAGCTAACTTCAGCAACTTTGTAGGATCATCGACATACTTATTTATCCATTTGTTTACAATTTAATATGCATCAATTTCAATAAAAAGTTTAAAGACGAAAATGATGAAACTCTCAAGTATAGTTCTGAATGCAGAGCCTCAAACATTTCGTCATAGTAACCATCAGTGCCTATACCAGCATGCTCATCATCGACTACGTCGTCTATGATATCCATCGTCTCATCCTCCACACATGCTCTCTCATTCTGTGTATATACATTCGCAGTCTGAACCTCGGTCTCGTCATGGTATATCCAGGTTACATAAATCTCAGCAAAACTATGATGAAATATATGAGTCTCGATAGTTTTCAATGGATGTGTGAGACCGTTTAAACATCTTGTACACAGACATTTAATCATTTCCCTATCGTTTACGCATGGCCTAGCCATGTTTACAAATGTTTTCAAACAGTTCTGAAAATCTGACAATTTTGTGTAATTTCTAATTTTTGTCCAACTTTTATCAATATCTATACCTGAAAAATATTATTTTTTTTGCAGTAAAGTATATAATTTTCATTAGGTCAGTGTGTTCGTGCATTCTTCTCTTCACATGGCGAGTGTTCTATTCTAGAGGCCAAACTCAGGACTATTTTTGATGGTATCATTCTTCCTCAGATGATTGTACTCTTAGATTTATGGATTGAGTCCGATTCTATTTTGGCCATTCACTACATCACCAGAGGTGGGAGACCTTGGTCTATTCAGGCCACTCTTGGCCATGTCAGAAATCTCATTGCCTTTGACTGTGATACTATTTCTCATATTTATTGCAAAGACAACCAAGTGGCTGACTTACTTGCTTTAGAGGGTTGTGATCGTCGTTACTATTTCGAGTACATCACCCAGGACTTACCGCAATGTTACTGCAGCTTAGTTCATATTGATAGACATGGGCTTCCTATAGTTAGGAGTTTATAGAATTTTTTTAGGACTATTTGTCTAGAAAGTAGTACCTCATTATTTATTGCTTTATTATTTATTCATTTATTTATTTGCTTTAACTTTATGATTGGATGTCAGATTTTATGCCCCTCTTCCATGTATTTTTTTGAGTTATTAATATATGGTTGGAGTATCCGAACTCTCACATCCTTTTCTGGTAGAGGCCTAAAAACCACATTGGAGATGTGATGGTGTGTTGACTAAATAAAGTATAGAATTTTCAGAAATACAGTGATGAAATTGGCCAAAAAAAAAAGATGTAGATGAAGATGAAATGGGCGAAAATGTATTTTTAGAAATACAGTACAGAAATGGGGAGATGGAGAGCTGAAAAATAAGATTCTATAGTGGCGACAAAGTCGTCTCTATAAATTAAGAAAGTCGTTGCTATAGATAAGAAATAAGCGCCAATTTTTTTCGCCAATTTTGACAACTCTACAACGATGACAAAAGTTGTCTCAGTACACTTCAATACAAACTACAAGGAGAATCATGCGTCACGTGACTAAAAACAACAGCCTTAGCTCAATTGCAACGACTTATGTCGTCTCGATATGTACACAAAAATAGCACGAATTATTCCCGCAATTTGTTATATATATAAAGACGACATGAGTTGGCGTCACTATATATCAAGAGCAATAGCGATGACACTTTCAATATAAATACGACATATGTCGTCTCTATAGTGTTAGAACTTATAGCGACGATATTTTATTGTCGTCCCTACTATACAAAACAAGTAGTTGCGATATTTTATCGTCACTAATAGTGTCATTGCCATAGGTACCTTTTCTTATAGTGTTACACAAACAATAATACAAGAATCTTTTAAAAGGAAACCATAAACAAGAACACCACACCACATCTGAGTTGGTTTGTTGTGAGGTCGTTAAGTGAACTGTACATTAATAGAAAAAAAATTGTATTTTAGAATATTTAAATGATAAATTCTATATCGGTTATATATCGAAACATAAATCAGTATATAAAAATTTGAGTTATTTCTCTTAATAAGATTGACTTTTTAAAATGGAATTTCAAGTCTTAATATGGTATAAAAGTCCATAAAGTTCAAACAAGCAATTTAGTTTGTCTAAAGTTCAAACAAGTGTTCAAATTCCATTATTGGTTTGCTCAAATGAACAACCATTTTGTGGGAGCATGTTAAAAGATAAATCTTTCATCGACTATATATTGAATATTAATTAGTATATAAGGGCTTAGACTACTTTTGATAAGGTTGACATTTTAAAATGGAACTTCAAATCTTAATAGTCTATTGTGTATCAAGTCTTGGAGTTTCATTTTAATGATTAGGGATGATAACAGTATGAGACAGGGTCGGAATGGTCCTTTTTGAATCCCATCTCCCGCTTCATCAGAAATATTTGGGAAGTGAGATGGGACGGGGATTAAAATATCGTATTTTTCCGTCCTGTTTACATATTTATTTTTATTTTTTAAACTATAATTTAAATTTGAAAACATAAAAATAATAAATAAATAAAAGAGTCAGATGGGTTCAAAACGGAACAAGGCTATGCATGAGCGAGAAATTTTGCCATCCCTATTATTGATTAAAATTTTTCATTTTTTAATCAATATAAGAAACGAACTTGAAAGAGAAAAATACAAATTAAACGTAATTTGGCAAACCACCTATGATCACATGAAAAATAGACTTTATTGACTTAAAAAACTTTAGAAGACAATATTTTTTTCACTTTCTCAACTTCTTATTATAATATATTTGTTGGATTAATTAGTGCAAAATATATTCTGAAATAAAAGAAAAACTTACGTAAACAATGAAAGTGCAGAAAATAAAATATGATAGGAATTTTGGATCGAGGCAAGAGGTAAACTCTTTGTCTTTAAGACAATATTGCCCCGCACAGGTGCTCACGGTTGGATAGCAAACGTCTCTCAAGATACAACGATCCCTTCTCGACGATAGTAGCACTTCAGACCGCGAGAAACAGCAAACCAGAAAAGGTTTTGAACTATCTTTCTTATACAAAGACGGATGCAGTATATTGTGAGACTGCAGGATGCAGAATGTGTATGTTTGATAGTTCAAATTTTTTTTTAAGTACCAATTCGAAACTGGAGGGACTTATTTAAAGAACGCCAAAAGACACAGCACTTGAAATGAAAAGTTGTGTCTGAATTGATGTGTCTTTTGAGATAAACCTGGAAATTCTAAGACACGTGTTGCAATTTGATGATACCACGTGTCGACAATTTATTGGAGATATTATTGGAAGGATAATTAAATAACATAAATAGTTATTTAATTTATTTGTCCAAAAGGTTTATATTGGGCTAAGCCCAATTTCGATACCCACGACCAACGAGCCTGGCCCGGCCCGGCCGCTGACGGGCGCGTGTGGGCTTTGGATCGAACCCAATAGGGTCTAGGTCTCTCCCCTTCCAAATACTTGTGGTACCCCTTGGGGCCCAAACCCAATTCCAATCTTGGGTTATATGAATAGATAAAATTACTATTCATCTTCTGATATGGGACAAGGTTCCCACTTTTTCTCCAATTTACCTTTTATATTACAAGTTTAATGTGTCTACTTTTGGCCATAATTTCTCATTTACCCGAAAATGTTTTTGCACAACCAAATATACAATGAACATCTACTCGCGGAGTAGACCGTGCTAAACCAAGGTTCCACCTCAATTGGTTAACGGAACCCAATCAATTATTTGGTCAAAGTTGGTCAAATCCAACTTAATTAAAGATCATTTCCAAAAATCCCCCACATGAAGAAATTTTCATGAAGTATGCAAATGAAATGCAGACACTAAAAGAGAGTTAAGGCGGAAAGGTAGCTTATGGCTTTTTGAACCTTCCTTAGTAAAATACTATTGGATTCACTTAGCTAATCAGTGAACTTGATGTCTTGAACTGTTCTGCCGTTGAGTGTAAACTAAGACAATAGTACCCATACAATATCTTCCCTAACAATTTCGGTTCTCATGGTTGTGTTCATTTTGGCCTTGAACAGCACTTAGGTTTCATAAGTGTTTTAAAGAATTCAAGCCTCAAAATTCTCATAGAAGCCGCCCCATTTCTTACTTATATAGGTGATGATGCGAACCCGCGAAGAAATTAAATCTCAGAACCCTCAAATGTTTGAATCTGAACTCCAAGAAAGCTAAAATCTGGCTGCAAGAACTTGACCCGATGATTTCTTGAATCAAAGAACCATAGTTATGAAAACGCCAAAAAGGTTTGCAAAATCTTTGATAAGTTTTAGGGTTTGTTCAATTAAGAACACGGAAGAAAGTGAATCCTCACTTTAATTAATCTCTCAAAATACTGAACTGTTTAATGTTTACAGTGAAAAGTGTTTATATAGTAAACATTGAAAGAAACCTAATCTAATTCAGAATTAATTAACTAATTAAAAATTAAGAGTCCTAAACGAAAAAGGAAACTAAAAAAGTGTTTATATAGTAAACATTGAAAGAAACCTAATCTAATTCGGAATTAATTAACTAATTAAAAATTAAGAGTCCTAAACGAAAAAGAAAACTAAAGCTTGCCAAAATCCGGATTCCTCCGAAAATCATGCATTGCGATCGCATAGGCATGACCCTTGCGATCGCATGGTTTGACTCCATAACGTTGCTCATTTGTAAGAACAGCTCCAGGTACAAAGCGAAGTTGATGTGCAATGTCTCGAATAGGTGGTAACCTACTAGACATTTTCTCTGAAGATACGTCCTCCAATTCCTGCAATAAAGAAATAACTAAATTGGGGAGGAATTGGTTAGTTTTTCGTAGTACAAGGGATAATTTTTTTTGTACTTGCAAAATCATTTGTTGACTTTTTTCCTCCCTTGTCGTCGTTTCTTGTACATCTAAATCAAACTGCTGATCAAAAGTCTCTGTTTCAATTTGGGTCTGAAGAGCAGGCATCGCAATTAGAACTTTATCATCTACAGGGTATTCTACACCATCATCTTTCAGCTCAGGTAGCACATCACTATTACACTCATCCTTAGATTCCACGAAATCACTATCCCACTCATCCTTGGATACCACGACTCCATTATCACGCAATAACCCTACTATGTTGTTGCTAGTCACCTCATCTCTTCCCTTAGGTGGTTCGGTTGTCTCTTTTGAAACAGCCCTATTACTCATATTATTGTTATCCCACTTGAAATAGACTTCAGGGTCCTTCCTACCTTGGAAAGAAGGTACTTTCATTTTCATATTCCCAAAGTTTCTATCTACTCCATCGTGGTCTCTATAGTCTTCTCCTCTATGTGCCCTTTCACGCCTATCTCCTCTACGCTACATCCTACCAATCTCAACCTTATAATTATAAGCATCTTCATCCTCAAAATCAGCCATAAGGTTATAATCACGCCTATCTTGTCTCTTAACATTAGGGATCCTGAGTTGTCTCTCCCTTAGTAAGTTTGTAAGCACCGTATCCTGCCTATCGATCATACCCATCATCTCTTTATTGTTATCCCTCATCTCGCCAAACACCATGTTCATCATCTCAAATTGTTGTTGCATGGCTCTTAACAATAAAGATTGGTGGTTCACTTTTTCAGACATTTTAGGATAATAAAAAAATAGAAATTAGGAAAGAAAATGATATTTGCCTTACTCGATTACACTCGTGTTTCACTCTATATGGCTTTTTCTCGATAATTATCTCACCACTCTTGCCTTTTACCTCTCTTTGTATTTCTTAACAAGTTTTCTAAAGAACAAACCAAACTCAATTAGTAATTCAGCCTTTGTAACGTTCAAGAACAAGAAATAATAAAATAAAAGATAACGAAACCTATCAAGAAGAAAATTAATAAAATCATAAGATTTACGCACTGGATGACAATTATGACACAAGAATTTAAAAAGAATGTGTTTCTTGACTTTCTTGAAATTCTTGAATTTTCATTTTTTTTATATGATTTAAGATGAATCTGAACAAGAAAATAATAAAAGAATAACGAAAGAGATTTTCTTTTATGTGATTCAAGATGAATCTGAACAAAAAAATAATAAAAGAATAACGAAAGAGATTTTTTTTAGATATGATTCAAGATGAATCTGATAAAAACAAAGTAAAAGATAAAACCTGATTTTAGAGCCGAAGCTCTGATACTAACTTATGCGAACCTACGAAAAAATTAAATCTCGGAACCCACAAATGTTTGAATTTGAACCCCAAGAAAGCTAAAATCTGGCCGCAAGAACTTGACTCGATGATTTCTTGAATCAAAGAACCATAGTTATGAAAACGCCACAAAGGTTTGCGAAATTTTTGATAAGTTTTAGGGTTTGTTCAATTAAGAACACGGAAGAAAGTGAATCCTCACTTTAATTAATCTCTTAAAATACTGAAATGTTTAATATTTACAATGAAAAGGGTTTATATAGTAAACATTGAAAGAAACCTAATCTAATTCGGAATTAATTAACTAATTAAAAATTAAGAATCCTAAATGAAAAAGGAAACTAAAATTTGCCAAAATCCGGATTCCTCCGAAAATCATGCATTGCGATCGCATAGGCATGACCCTTGCGATCGCATGATTTGACTCCATAACGTTCTTCTTTTGAAAAGTCACTCTTGCGATCGCAGTCTTCTATAACCATGCGATCGCATGGTTGTTTCTTCTGACTCTCTGCGCTGATTTCCTCTAAACTTCGTTTTACGCTTATTTTGGTCCTCCAATGTTCCATTAGCCTCTAATATACCTCCAATATGGTCATTAGATTGAGTCCAATGTAACAAAGGTCCATGGCTTGCCTGGATCGCATCAGGTGATCTCCTATTAAGAGTACTCTGCTCTACCCTACTTGGTTTATCCAAGCTATAGGAATCATTAAAAGAATAACTTAACCTATCACACTTTGCAGAAGGCACTTTTTGAATCATGAGAATGGGTAGGAGATAACTCCTAAGTGCTCATTTGAATCTTTATAACTTAGTTGTCCCATTGAACCAAGATCTTGGGATCTCCAGTCAGCAAGGTTGGGTTACCATTACAAAGATCTTACGTAGTAGGCTTTAAATCCATTCCCTTTGACAAATAATGCATGTGATCTCTAGCTAAACCTTTTGTCAGCAGATCCGCAAGATTCTCTTTTGACTTTACATAGTCAATAGAGATAATACCATTAGAGATCAATTGTTTAATGGTATTGTGTTTTCGACGTATATGTCGAGACTTACCATTATACATACTATTTTGTGCTCTTCCAATAGCCGACTGACTATCGCAATGTATAATTATTGCAGTCACCGGCTTAGGCCAACATGGAATGTCCTCTAAAAAATTTCGAAGCCATTCTGCTTCTTCACCAGCTTTATCAGAAGCTATAAATTCAGATTCCATTGTGGATCGAGCTATACATGTTTGTTTTGAGGACTTTCAAGACACGGCTGCACCACCAATGGTAAAAACATAACCACTGGTGGATTTAGAATCCTTCATGTCTGATATCCAGTTAGCATCACTGTATCCTTCTAATACAGCTGGATATCTGGTATAATGTAATCCATCCTTTAAGGTGTATCTTAGATATCTAAGAACCCTATTCAATGCCTTCCAATCGTCATTACTTGGATTACTTGTAAATCTACTCAACTTATTAACTGCATAAGCAATATCAGGCCGCATGCATTTAGTAATGTACATTAAGCTGCCTATGATATTTCATTTGAGATACAGGATTTCCTGTATTCTTAGTTAAATGTAGATTCAGATCTATTGATGTCTTAACTGAATTTTCATCATAGGTGTTAAACTTTTTAAGTAGTGTCTCAACATAATAAGATTGTGATAACATAAGTTCATCACATGTTTTAGAGATCTTCATCCCTAATATGACATCAGCTATACCCATATCTTTCATATCAAAATATTTTGTCAACATTTTCTTAATAGCTATGATGACTTCATGATTACTACCTATAATTAGCATATCGTCAACATATAGACATACCATTACATATACGTTTGGTGTGCTTTTGATATAAACACATTTATCACACTCGTTAATTTTATAACCATTTGACAACATTGTTTTGTCAAATTTCTCGTGCCATTACTTAGGTGCTTGCTTTAGTCCATATAAGGACTTAACGAGTCTACACACTTTTTTCTCTTGTCCAGGAACAATAAACTCTTCAGGTTGCTCCATGTATATCTCTTCTTCCAACTCACCATTCAGAAATGTTGTTTTAACATCTATTTGATGGATCTCAAGATTATGCAATGATGCGATTGCAATAAGAACTCTAATTGACGTGATCCTTGTCACTGGTGAGTATGTATCAAAGAAGTCAATGCCCTCCTTTTGTTTGAATCCTTTGGCTACTAATCTAGCCTTATACTTATCAATAGATCCACCAGGTTTTAATTTTCTCTTGAAAATCCACTTGCAGCGTAAAGGTTTATTTCCTGGTGGAAGATCAACCAATTCCCAAGTATGATTTTGCATGATAGAGTCTATTTCGCTATTTATAGCTTCTTTCCAAAGTGGAGCTTCTGGGGTGGACATTGCTTCACTAAATGTCCTAGACTCATTTCTAACAAATAAGTTAGAAAATCAGGACCAAAAGTTTTAGATGTTCTGGCCCTTTTGCTACGTCTAAGTTCATCATCACCTTGATAACAATTATTTATAGCATCATAAGTTCGTTTTTGCGAACTTGCTTCTTTCTTGTCTTTACATAGAAAGACATCTTCAAAAAATGCCGCATTACTTGATTCAATAATTGTACTTTCATGTATATCAGGAATTTCTGATTTATGTACCAAGAACCAATATGCACTACTTTTACTAGCATATCCAATAAATATGCAATCAATTGTTTTAGGCCCGATTTTGACTTGTTTTAGCTTAGGTACTTTTACCTTAGCCAAGCACCCCTACACTTTTAAGTATTTATACGAAGGTTTGTGACCTTTCCATAACTCATAAGGAGTTTCGTTCTTACTTTTGTGTGGAATTTTATTAAGAATGTGGTTTACTGAAAGAATAGATTCCTCTAACAAGTTCTGGGGTAATCCAGAGCTTATCAACATCGCATTCATCATCTCTTTAAGAGTTCGGTTCTTGCGTTCAGCGATGCCATTTGATTGAGGTGAATAGGGAGCCGTTGTTTGATGAATAATGCCAGATTCTGAACAAAATTCCTCAAATGGTGCTACATATTCTCTACCTCTATTACTACGAATAAGTTTTATTCGTTTGGTAAGTTGATTTTTAACTTCATTCTTGTAGTGTTTAAACACTTCCAAAGCCTCGTCTTTGCTTCTTAGCAAATATACATAACAGTATCTTGTGCAATCGTTAATAAAAGTAATAAAATACATTTTTCCACCTCGAGTTTGCACAAACTTTAAATCACAGATATCACTATGAATTAACTCTAAAGGTATTGAATTTTTTTCAATCGAGTGAAACAGTGTTTTGGTTAATTTAGCCTCTACACAAGTGTCACACTTATGATTAGGATCAAAATGTAAATAATGTAATAAATTTAAATTTATTAACTTGTGCACATATTTAAAATTTGCATGTCCTAATCTATAGTGCCATAAATAAGATTACTCAATAATATAAGCAGAAGAATTCATATTCTTATTATTATTGCTTGATTTTGGTACAATAGTAATGACATTCATCTTGAATAGTCCATCACTCAAATAGCCATTTTCCACATATAAATCATTTTTAGTATGTACAAACTTATCAGCTACAAATACAAGTTTAAACCCATGTTTGCTAAGTAAAGACCCAGAAACAAGATTTTTACGAATGTCGAGTACATATAGTACATTGTTGAGGACGAGTTCTTTGCCAGAAGTCATTTTCAAGACCATTTTTCCTTCTCCTTCAACCTTTGAGCTTGAAGAATTTCCCATAAATAGTTGTTCTCCATTAACAATATTATAAGTGGAAAACATATTTTTGTCAGCACAAATGTGTAGAGTAGCTCCAGTATCTAACCACCATTCTTTTGGATTTCCAACATGGTAGCATTCAAATACAACTGCCGACAAGTTCATCTCTTGCACACCATCAGATAGTGCATCTGCTTCATTCACATTGACTTGGGCATTCTTCTTTTTAGGCATGCTGTTGCTACGACATTCATTTTTGCGATGTCCCGGTTTTCCACAATTGTAACAATTGCCCTTGAACCTTTTTGTGTTCTTGCCATCCTTTTTGGAAGCATCTCCAGAATGTTTTCTTTTCTTGTTATTTCTCGAAGTTGATTCCACAACATTGGCATTTGCTTGCAATGAGTATCCACCAGACCTTGTCAGACCTTCTGTTATCTTCTTCAATTCTAAGGCGAACAATCAATTCTTCCAAATTCATCTCCTTGCGTTTATGCTAGAGATAATTCTTGAATTCCTTTCATAAAGGAGGCAATTTCTCAATGATTGCATGATTGCAGCCACTTGAAATGTCTCACTTAGAGTCATATTTTCAGCATGTATGTCATGAATAAGAACTTGCAATTCTTGAACCTTGCTGATGATTGTCTTGGAGTCTATCATTTTGAAGTTAAGGAATTTACCAACAATGAATTTCTTTGTGCCGGCATCCTCAGTTTTGTACTTTTTCTCCAAAGACTCCCAAAGTTCTTTTGCTAATTTCATGGCACTATACACTCCATATAGTGTATTATCTAGCCCGTTCAGAATGTAGTTTTTGCACAGAAAGTCAGAATGCTTCCATGCATCCAAGGCAATAATCGATTCTCGATTATTTTCTTCTTCTTGCACAACCGGAGGATTTTCTGTCAGAAATCTTTCCAAATTTAGTGTACTGAGATAGAATAACATTTTCTTTTGCCATCTCTTAAAATCAATCCCATTAAATTTCTCCGGTTTCTCTCCATGAGGAACATGAGTCGATTGGATAGGAATAGCTACTGGTGTAACCGCATTGGGTGTCACATTTGTATGGGTAACAATATTAGTCCCATTTGTATTCATTTCTGTATTTAAAATAGAAGATCAACACTTTAAGCAGTATATAATTAGTGTAACAAACACTAAATAAATTAAATAAATTTCAGTGTTGATTATTTAATGTATGCATGTAAATCAATTCAATGCAGTATTATTTAAAGCAGTAATATACCATATTAGCACTTTTCCCAGAATAGTTAGATAATTCAATTATATGCACTTAATCCAAATTAGATAGAAAAATTAATTTGATCCAGAATTAATGAATTGCATGTAACTTGATTCAGAATATAAAATGCAATCTAACAAAATTCATAACATTCAGGACAATAGTACTTTAAGTAAATGTCAAATAATTTGAGTTTCAGATATTTAATAAAGTAAATAACGAAATTGACATGTGATCATATAAATCATGAAATGCATACTAATGTACAGAATAAGATGCAAGCCAAATTAATTTCCCAATATCTTACAAATTAATTACCAGAATATAAGAGTTGGTTTAATTGGTAATGCACACTGTTTCGTTTCAGAAAAGGTAAAGCATACTGTTTCAGAACTAATTCACACTGATTAAATTATGAACACTATTTCAATATTTATTGTTTCAGAAATAAAGAACACCTATTCAAAATTAATGCACACGTTTTCAGAATGTTAAATCACATATTCCAATCATATAATTTAAACATTTATATAACAGATTGATATTATCCAAATATGATTTCCAACAGGAAGAATTTTCAGAATGTAAACAGTAAGAATTCTTTCAGAATGCACACTGTTTTGTTCAGTCCCGTTCTCCTGCCCACAGTGGGCAAGAATTATCTTGCCCACTGTGGATGTGGAGTGCTGAGTGTAAAAAAAAAAAAAATCCACCTGATATTTGCCACGTTACATTAATTTATTCCCAAATCCTCAATCTTTCCCCTTCTCCACAAACACACCCCATCTTTGTCTCTATCTGTGTGTGGCGATTTCCATCCTCCCCACCAGCGCTTCACGGAGTCATTGTCCAATTCATCCTCCAAAAATCTATTTTTCCTCAATTCATTAACCCCATTTACCAAAGTGTCCTCACTTAAATCAATTGTCCTTAAACTGTCACCCAAATCCACAGCTTTTGGTCTTCAGAAGAAGAGCGGGAGTGCTGCTCCGAAGGGTATGGAATTCCATTTCATCATCATCCAGAGGGGTGCTCTGGTCATTTGAACCACTATTCGGGGCCGAAACCATGAGGATTCCAGTGGGATCGGAAGGCATCGGAGACAGAGACAGAGACGAGGCGCTGTTGGGAGGGGATGGAAATCGCCACACACAGATAGAGACAGAGATGGGGTGTGTTTGTGGAGAAGGAAAAAGATTGAGGATTTGGGAATAAATTAATGTGACATGGCAAATATTAGGTGGATTTTTTTTTTTACACTCAGCACTCCACATCCACAGTGGGCAAGATAATTCTTGCCCACTGTGGGCAGGAGAACGGGGCTGTTATTTTGTTATTCTTCAGAATTTTCAGTATGCGAATGCACGCAGTTTTTCAATTATTAATCAGCACAAGTATAAACAAATGAAAATCCGTTTCACAATATATATATATATAACAGCAAAACATAGATATTGTCTTAAGATTGTTGGATTAATTAGTGCAAAATATATTCTGAAATAAAAAAAAAACTTACGTGAACAATGAAAGTGCAGAAAATAATATATGATAGGAATTTGGATCGAGGCAAGAGGTAAACTCTTTGTCCTTAAGACAATATTGCCCCCGCACAGGTGCTCACGGTTGGATGACAAACATCCCCCAAGATACAAAGTAGCACTTCAGATCGTGAGAAACATCGAACCAGAAAAGGTTTTGAACTATCTTTCTTATGCAAGGATGTATGCTGTATTTTGTGAGAGTGCAGGATACAGAATGTGTATGTTTGATAATTCAATTTTTTTTTTTATGTACCAATTCGAAATTGGAGGGACTTATTTAAAGAACGCCAAAAGACACAGTACTTGGAATGAAAAGTTGTGTCTGAATTGATATGTCTTTTGAGACAAATTTGGAAATTTCTAAGATACGTGTTGCAATTTGATGATACCACATGTTGACAAGTTATTGGAAGGATAATTAAATAACATAAATAGTTATTTAATTTATTTATCCAAAAAGTTTATATTGGGCTAAGCCCAATCTCGATACCCACGAGCCCGGCCCGGTCGGCGGCGGCGGCGCGCGTGTGGGCTTTGGACCGTACCCAATAGGGTCTAGGTCTCTCCCCTTCCAAATACTTGTAGTACCCCTTGGGGCCAAAACCGAATTCCAATCTTGAGTTATATGAATAGATAAAATTACTATTTATCTTCCGATGTGGGACAAAGTTCCTATTTTTTCTCCAATTTACCTTTTATATTCCAAGTTTAATGTGTCTAATTTTGGCTATAATTTCTCATTAATCCAGAAATAGTTTTGCACAACTAAATATACAATGAACATCTACTTGCAGAGTAAACCGTGTTAAACCAAGGTTCCACCTCAATTGATTAACAAAACCCAATCAATTTTGTGGTCAAAGTTGGTCAAATTCAACTTAATTAAATATCATTTGCAACAATATTAGCACACTCAATGTACGCCACAAACGCACGTCTATCTCTATCTCTCTCGCCCTTTTCTCTTTCTACCCACCACAAATTCTAATGGATTTTGCCGTCACACATGCACTTCTCACCTTTTGACTACGTGAGCTCTTTAGCAAAACCTCCTCGGTGGGCGTGAATGGCTCCGTCTGTTCATCATTGTGCATCACAACTTTTCCAATAAGCCTAATTGCACGTGAAGTCCTTACCTTAATTGGATTTCAATTTATTTATTTTTATTGCATTAGGAGTCCTTTTCATCTTATTTTTCTTTTTCCAATTGGATTGTGCCATGGCTAATTACAATATTAATCCCCAAACTTTGTACCAAATTTTATTTCAGTCAATCTCAACAGAAACTTCACAACACCGAAAGCCTTATAACAAAATACCCATCTAATAATTCCTTATTTGATGGAATGGAAACGCATGACTTTAGAGAGAGAAAATCTGCTAAATTTTTGGTTTTTCGTTTTTGGGGTTTAGATAGGAATTCTTGTTCTTTATATAAAATCCTCTTTATTCATCACAAATGTGAGTATTTTTCTTTGCAAAATCGGAAGTCATTCTAATCAGTTAATCAACTAACCATTTAAATTTAAACTTTAAATTAAATCACTACACATGGTGGCCAAATATTATAACATTATCCTAACTGGTCCATATGCTCAACGGTAACCTTAAGGTATGTACTTAATATGATCGTGCATGTTCAAATAGAAATTCATAATACTTAAATCATGGCGGTCCCGTGTTTAATAATCAAACATTCCATGAATTGAAAGTATGATAATTTCTAAAAGAGTACTTTACTTTATAAATACCTTCTTATAAGTCATTTAATTTAGGGTCCAAACTGTAATTACCACAATGAATATCCATTACAAACTTTGAATGAACATATAACATTGTCTCTATAATTGAAACAACTTTAAAAGAAAAAGTTGGAGTGAAGTCATGATTTAGCAAACAAGTCACACGTGCTAAACGTGATCTGTATAAACTTTACCCCGAAAGCCTCGAGTCATGGGATTTGCTATTATACCTGGGGTTGGAAAATGGGCTGAGTGGCCAGTGGACTTGTCGATTCGGCCCATTTCAACTCAATACATGGTCAGCTTCGACTTATTTAGGGACGAGCCTGGGTCTGGACCGAGCCCCATATCTAATTTACGAGCCGAGCAATCTCAAATTGTAAATAAAACGAACCAGCTCGTGGCTCATGGGCCAAAGGGTCTCAATTGGTCACTTTTATGATCGTTTTAGCCTAAACGATCACAAAAGTGAATATTTTGGTCCCTTGTGTTTTTTTTTTAATTAGTCATAAAAAAACAAGTAGGGCTCATAGGTGGCCCGGCTTGGCCCACGGGCCATGGAGCTGAACTGAGTGGTCTAGTGGGACATGAGCCCAGCTTAGGCTTGGCTCGTCTCTACATGGGCAAAGCTGGGCTCGGCTGGCAACGAGGTGGCTCGGCTCGGCCCCGCCCCCATTGCCATCCCTAAGCATACAATCTGTCTTCATGTGCTCAATGACCACTCCATTCTTCTTTATTTGATCTTTAACAGATACTTTATGTCGATATATTTGCTTTGGCACCCACTTTTGTTATTTTTTTAAATGAAAATTGCAGTTGAATTATCACAATAAATTTTCAAAGGCTTTTCTCTATAATCAACAACTCTTATGCCCTGGACAAAATTTCTCAACCATAATGTATGTGTTGTAATCTCATAGCAACAATGAATTTTGTCTCCATCGTAGACAATACAATTATAATCTGCGCATTGCTTCTGTAAGATACAACTTCTCAAACCAAAAGAAAATGTATTTTGATGTAGACTTCTTTTGTGTCTACACATCTACCCTAATCCAAATTCGTATATCAAACAATTTTAAAGTTGTCAGAATGTTTGTATGTGACTCTATAGTCTTTGGTTCCTTGAAAATAGCTCATTTTTTCTTGGCAGCTTTCATTGTTTTATACTCAAATTACTTTGATATCAACATAGGACAGCAACTCCAAATACAATGTCATGTCTAATAGAAACTTGTGACATCAAGCTTCCAACATTGGAAGCACATTGTATAGACGCCATGTGCTCTTTTTCTCTTTTACTTAGTGAACATTGATTTTGACTAAATTTAACAATGGGTGCTACAGTTGATGCACAACCCTTTATTTTGAACTTTTCTAAAACATTTTCAATGTACGCCTTTTGATATAAGATCCTTCACCGATATCCTTATTTCAAAGTTTTAGCTAAGAAAATGTTTTTTTGTCATGTAGCAAATAGAAATCACTACTTACAAGTAAAATGTCATCTACATATAAAACTAAAAAAATGAATTTACTTTCACTGACTTTAAAGGTATATGCACTAGTCAATGATATTGTCTATAAAATCATATGAAGTACTGACAAAAGCATGTTTTAGCCTGTCTACAAGAAAAATAAAAATTGAAGACCAATTTTTTAACAAAAAAAATGAATTGGTTGTTAAATACAATTTATTTAAAATGACAGAATAAAAAAGTCCGTTGTTAATAATTTATTGTGAACCGTATAATATCAATTTTGTTGCAAAATGTTTTAACACATATTTTGTTGTTAAATATACGTATTCAAGAATGTTATTTTTACACTCATTTCAAAATGAGTTTCTAAAGATATTATTTATTCTAAGTGAGTCCTTTTTAGAAAGTGGAGAAAACGTCTAATGATAACCAATACCTGTCTTTTGAGTGAAACGTTTAGCTACAATTCTGGCCTTGTATCATTCTTTAGTGCCATATGCATTTCTTTTGGTCTTATAAACCCATTTACAACCCATTGTTGTATGTCCATCTAAAAATTCAATGAGATCAGAATCTTTGTTTTTAAACATAGTGTAGTACCCCTAAAACTTAACCCTTAAAATTTATCGCATGTAACTCTATTTTATATTACGTCTAGCATTTAAATAAAATTAAATTTTAAGTGCGATGTGTTCAGTCAGAGAAGAGCTTAGTGAGCTCCACTAGCAGAGCCAGGGGCCTAGGGTAAGATTTGATTTAGGAATTTCAAGGTAAGATTTCACATGCAAGTGGTTCTTCTATTTTACCATGATCTTTTATGTAAAATAATGCTAATATCTCTTCGAAGCAATTTAGAAAATGAAATTTGTAGTCCTCAAACCATGGAATTCGCAGAATTATTTGAGTTGTCTATTTTTCTTCAATTTCAAAGACTTATAAACTCAATTAGTATCAACATTTAATAAAATATCCTTTTAAGGGATGAGGTCAAGGGTTCGAATTGTTGGGGACGCAATAGAAATTCACTTTGGGGCCAATTCCTTAGTGGAGAGTACGTAAGCTAAGAGTGTATGGAATAATCTCTGAGCGAGAGGCTTGTATGAGAAATTTTGTGGTCGTTACAAAAAATGCGTGTTTTTTGTAACAACCATGGAATGCATTTTTTGTAACGACTACGGACTTTCTCCTACAAGTCTTTTGCCTAGGAACTATTCCGTGCACAGTTATCATACGTACTGTCTACTGGATGTTCGACCTAAACCGAATTTCTGTCGTGTCACCGATGATTCGAACCCTTGACCTCAAGTCATACAAGTGGTTTGATTTCAAGGTAAGATTTCACATGTAAGTGGTTCTTCTAATTTACCACGATCATTTATGTAATATTACACATGAAATGCTAATATCTTCGAAGCAATTTAGAAAATGAAATGTGTATTCCTCAAACCATGGAAGTTGCAGAATTATTTGAGTTGTTCGTTTTTCTTCAATTTTAAAGACTCTCATAAACTTAATTGGTATCAGCATTCAACATAAGTTTCTCTTAAAGGAGGAGGTCAATGATTCAAATTGTTGGAGACGTAATACAAGTTCACTTTGGGGCCAATACCTTGGTGGATAGTATGTAAATTAACAGTGTACAGAATAGCTTCTGAGCGAGATGTTTGTATAAGAAAGTCTGTGGTCGTTACAAAAAATGCGTGTTTTATGTAAAAACCATGAAATGCATTTTTTGTAATGACTACGAACTTCTCCCTGCAAGCCTTTCACCCATGAACTATTTCGTGCACAGTTAGCATACGTACTATCCATTGGAGCTTTGAACTAAACTAGATTTCTGTCACGTCACCGACGATTCGAACCATTGACCTCCTTCCTTAAGAGAAATTTTTGTTGAATGCTGGTACAATTGTAACAATCACAGACTTTCCCTACAAGTCTATTGCTCATGGGTTATTCCGTACACTATTAGCATACGCATTGTCCACTAGGAGTTAGACTCCACACTACATTTCTATCTCATTCTTAGTGATTCAAACTCTTGACCTCCCACCATAAGAAAAACTTATGTTGAATAATGGTACCAATTGAGCATTATCTGTATGAAACGGTATGAAAAGGATTACGTTGAATTAAAACTGCATGTCTTACTGAGTATTTACTATATACTTATCCTCTATGTCCTCCAACGTTAATGTGTGCTGAACAGACAAGTGGCGATGAAGATTGTGCTATGGATTGTGAAGTAACAAACTTATAAATGAATTAAGTGTATTTAAATTTATGTTGTTCTTTTGTTGAAAGATATTGATTTCCTTTTTAAAAAATAGCCTATTTATATTTTGTTGACGTTGGAAAATGATTTGTATTAATTCCAAGCCAACTTAAAGACAAGTATTTAGGTCGGTTATGACCGTAGTAAGTGGCAGATAGATAAGTATATATAGGAAGACCTGATTGTATGATCTTTATAAGAGTACTTTTTTGAAGTAGTTGAATGTCCAACCTATTGGACATTTATGTCTCCCATTTATAGGAAAATATATAATGATTACATGCATTTAATGCCAAGCTAGGCATTTAATGCTTACAAGACATCTACTTTATAGAAATTCAATGTGAAGTGATCTCTGTAATGGGCGGCTGATCTGACGTCTGACACTTGAGAAGACGTGTCATACTGGTGACGTGAGTTTAACTGTAAGACCTGGAGTAAGACCCTCAGTGGGATGAGGTCTGACCTGTAGTAAGACCCACCTGGGGATAAAGTCCAACCTAGAGTAAGACCTACCTTGGGATGAGGTCCGACCTAGAGTAAGACATTCTTTGGGATGAGGTCCAACCTAGACTAAGAGCCGTCTTCGAATGAGGTCCGACATGGAGTAAGACCCTACTTGGGATGAGGTCTGATTTGGAGTAAGACCCTTCTGGGATGAGGTCCGACTTGGAGTAAGACCTATATGAAAATGACATCCGAGTTGATCTTGTAGCGCCGGTGAAGAATTACTTAGCTGATGTAACAGATCGAATTGGATATCAACAATTTTCTCCCCAAGGCTTGCTCTTGACTTCAGTCATGGGTGGCCTTCATTTCATACCATAGCTCTGGGCCGTTTTGATCTATTTTGTGTGTGCACACATAGCTGATGTGATATTACTGACAGTCTGTATCTTTGGTTGACAAGTGGCACATCAATTGAAGGTAAGAGTCTCAAATGAGCCCCATTTCTCTCTATTTATAGAGAAATTGGGGGGGAGGTGAAGAGGCAGCACAATAAAAGATGCAATAATGAAATGACGGTGCAATGATGATGCTCCATTAAAATGCATCCTTGAGCCCCTCTTTGTAGATGTTAGGTAGGACCTCCCTCGTGGCGGTTAGGTAGGACCTGAGATATCGAGGTAGGATCTCTTGGATGATAGTGTCTTTCTTCATGGAGGTTAGGTTGGACCTCCCTCGTGGAGGTTAGGTAGAACCTGAGATATCGAGGTAGGACCTGATATATTGAGGTAGGACCTGAATGAGTAGGACCTCTCTAATGAGTGAACTCACTCTCCATAGAGGTTGGGTAGGACCTGAGACATCGAGGTAGGATTTCTTGGACGATAGTGTCCTTCTTCATGTAGGTTAGGTTGGACCTCCCTCGTGGAGGTTAGGTAAGACTTAATATATCGATGTAGGACCTGAATGGGTAGGACCTCTCTGATAAGTGAACTCACTCTCCATAAAGGTTGTAGGTAGGACCTCATTCGTGTGATTCGGTATGACCTGAAGGGGTAGGACCTCCTTCTTGTGATTTGGTAGGACCTAAATGGGTAGGACCTCTCTGATAAGTGGACTTCCTCTCCATAAAGGTTGTAGGTAGGACCTCATTAGTGTGATTCGGTAGGAACTGAAGGGGTGTGACCTCATTCTTATTCTCATATAGACAGAAGAGATCCCAAGCGCAGAAATTTACCCAGATCACTTGATCGCCCCCTCCGTGAGGACAAAGACTGGACCTGAATACAATGTTTCTATCGCGCTAACTAAACTAATTGTGTTGCTCAAGAGGATGGGTAATGCAGTGAATTGGCCCAACAAGACGAGGAGTTCTAGTGACCAGCATGACAATAGTAAATGGTGTAAGTTTCATGCAGACCATGGCCACCAGACAAATGATTGCATTGCACTAAGGTTGGAAGTAGCAGAACTACTGAAATAGGGACATCTTTTAGACCTTCTGACTGAAAAAGGTAAATAGAACTTAGCCAGACGAAAGCAACAGTCATGTGATAAGCAAGATTCTGCTCCAACGCTTAAACCAATGCATGATAGAACCGTTAACTCTATCACTGGCGGGTCAGAAGTTAATGGGATAACAAGGGCAGCAGCACGACGGCACGCTCGCCAAGCGACCCATCCAACCGAGAACGCAAATCAAGTAAACGAGCCAGACTCACCACAAATCATCAGCTTTACAGAACTATTGAATCTATGATGCTTAGTCATATCTCTAAAGATCGCAAACTGCTTAATCAAGTGCATTATGATAGACAATGGTAGCAGTGCCAACATACTTTTCCTAGAAACAGTAAAGGCAATGGGCATTCCAGAAGAAAATATTACTCGACGGACGACGGTACTAATCGGCTTTAGCGGAGAACAAAAGAACACTTTGGGTTAGATTGTGCTACCTGTTTATGCTAAAGAAGTTAACCTCCACACTAGATTCCTAGTGATGGACTGTCAATTAGCGTATAACGCCATCTTGGGGAGGCCCTAGATCGACGAAATGAAAGCTGTACCATCGATGTTTCATCAAGTGCTTTGTTTTCCTACCAAATGGAGAATAAGGCAGATCCTTGGCGACCAAAGAGACTCCAGAAACTGTTACCAGAATTCACTCTGCTTCGACCAGAGCCCTTTATAGCAATTACAGCAATGCCAGTTCAACATCCCAAACCATCCAGACATGAAAGATCTAGATGAAGTCCAGATCAACCCTGACTTTCTAGAACATAAAATTCAGGTGTGATCAAAGCTGGAGCCCAAACTCAAACAATGTCTCATCAAATTTCTCATGGAAAACCATGACTGCTTTGCTTGGTCTCACAAAGACATGACCAGTGTTGACCCGAAAACCATTACGCACAAGTTAAATGCTGACCCTGAATACATTCCAGTCAAGTAGAAACGAAGAAGGTTTGCACCAGAAAGATATAGTATAATCAATGAAGAGGTGCAAAAGCTCATAGAAGCTGGCTCCATTTGAGAAGTTCATTATCTCGCATGGCTCCCCAATGTAGTGGTAGTAAAGAAAAAGAACATATATTTGCAAATAAAATTGAATGGGGATGATATTGTTTCGAAGCTGAAAAAATGAGAACTGTAACCCTTTATTTAAATACAAAGACAAAATTGTCATTTCTAAAAATATTTTAGCTTGTTATGTAAAGAGAAGCGTAAATTGTCAATTAGTACGGTCCCCAAATTTCTCAAAGGTTGAGGTTAGAAATGTTATAAAATAAAGGTTAGGGACAAGATTGCAATGAAGATCAATGGTTTAGGACTATTTCTGTAATTTATCCTTCATCTTTTAACCGTGCTACTAGAAGTTATAGTTCTAAAGTTAGTTTTTCCTTTTCTTTTATTCCCCCCCTATCACATGAAACTTAGTTGAGGGGACAATGAATTCAATCATTCAATCTTTTTGATAACTATCACGTGGTTTTAGCCTCCTTGTTGGTTACGTGAAAATTACACATTAAATATTTATGTTTTTATTTACAATTAGAAAAAATTTATTATGTTACGTCTCTGTTAAAAAAAAAAAAAATTTACAGATTTGATATAAAAAATGGCTTGGAGAGGAAAAAAAGACCTTTAACTACAAATAAAGTATTTTATAAAAGTACAAAGTTTTCTAAAACTTTTCGTTTTTATTTTATCCTTCTTGTATAGAAAATTATTTTACATTTCTTTGCATTAACAAATGAACTTCCATAACTAATGAACAGATGAAATGGGAGTGAAGTTCGTCATAGTTTCTTGAAAAGCAAAACGAGAATAATTTAGTCATTTTTCAAATTTTGTTTACTTTGATTCAGGGAAGTTATTCATGATGGGTAATTATGGGTGAACATAATTACAAATTTTGGATTTGATGACACATTTTTTATTATTTTAAGTGAAAATCTGTAAAAAAAAAAAATTCAAAATGTTTATAATTTATTTTTACTTTTGAAAAGATTAGGGTCCCAATTGCAATTATAATTGTATTTTCTTTTGTCCATCATTTTAATTTATTTAAATCAGAGGCAAAATTGTCAAAAAAATTATTTGGGGACCATTTGCAAGAGTAAATGAAATGATATGGACGATATCTTCGAATAAAATTTAATGAGAATGATATTATTACAAAGATGAAAAAATGAGGAACGTAAGCGTAATTAACCCTTTATTTAAGTACAAAGACAAAATTGTAATTTTTAATAATATTTTAGCTTGTTACGAGTAAAGAGAAGTGTAAAATTGTCATTTAGTACGATTCCCAAATTTCTCAAAGGTTGAGGAGAAATTTTATAAAATAAAAGTTAGAGACATGATTGCAAATAAGATCAAAGGTTGAGATCTATTTCTATAATTTATCCCTCCCCTTTTAACCAAGCTACTAGAAGTTTTAGTTCTAACGTCAGTTTTTTCTTTACTTTTATTCCGCCTATCACGTTTAAATTAGGTGCGGGGACAATGGATTCAATCACTCGATGAATCTTTTTGATAAATGTCACTTGGTTTTAGCCTCCTTGTTGGTTACATGAAAATTACAAATTATATGTTTACTCTTTTTATCTACGATTATAAAAAATTTACTTTGTTACGTCTCTATTAAAAGAACTTAAAATATTTATAGATTTGATATTAAAAATAGATTGGACATGCAAAAATGACATTTAACTACGAATAAAGTATTTTATAAAAGTATAGAGTTTTCAAAAACATTTCATTTTTATTTTATACCTCTTGTATAGAAAATTCTTATACATTTCTTTGCATTAGCAAATGAACTTCCATAACTAATGAAAAGATGGAATGTGGGTGAAGTTCATCATAGTTTCTCGAAAACAAAACAAGGAAAATTTAGTCATTTTTCAAATTATGTTTACTTTGATTTAGGGAAGTTAGTTGTGATGGATAATTATTGGTAAACATAATTAAAAGTTTTGGGACTTAATGACACACTTTTTTTTTATTATTATTTTAAGTAAAAATATGTAAAAAAAATAAAAAAGTTTAGAATTTATTTGTACTTTTGAAAAGATTAAGGTTCCTATTACAATTTTTTATTGTATTTGCTTTTTTCTATTATTTTAATTTATTTAATTCAAGGGTAAAATTGTCAAAAAAGACACATTGGGGACCATCTGAACGAACAAATGAAAAGACGTGGACGATATTTACGAATAAAATTGAATGAAAATAATATTATTACGAAACTAAAAGAATGAGTACTATAAGTGGAATTAACCCTTCATTTGAATTCAAAGACAAAATTGTCCTTTTTAATAATATTTTAGCTTGTTACGTAAAGAGAAGCGTGAAATTGTCATTTAGTACTATCTCCAAATTTCTCAAAGGTTGATGATAGAAATGTTATAAAATAAAGGTTAGGGACAAGATTGCAATGAAGATCATTGGTGAGGACTATTTCTGTAATTTATCCTTCGTCTTTTAACCATGCTACTTGAAGTTTTAGGTTCTAAAGTCATTTTTTCCTTTTCTTTTATTCCTCATATCACGTGAAAATTAGGCGTGGGGACAATAGATTCCAACTGTCACGTAGTTTTAACCTCCTCTTTGGTTACGTGAAAATTTCAAAAACTTTGTTTTTATTTTATTCTTCTTGTATAGAAAATTCTTATACATTTTTTTGCATTAGCAAATGAACTACCATAACTAATCAACAGATGGAATGTGGGTAAAGTTCCATCTGTCAAAAACGTCATTTGGAGACCATTTGCAAGAATAAATGAAAGGATAAGGACGATATATGAGAATAAAATTGAATGAGATTAATATTGTTATAAAGTTGAAAGAATGAGGAATATAAGTTTAATTAACCCTTTATTTAAATTCATAGAGAAAATTGCCTTTTTTTAATAATATTTTAGCTCGTTATGTAAAGAGAAGAGTAAAATTGTCATTTAGCACAATCGCATAATTTCTCAACGGTTGAGTATAGAAATGTTATAAAATAAAGGTTAGAGACATGATTGCAAAGAAGATCAAAGGTTGAGGATTATTTCTATAATTTATCCTTCCTCTTTTAACCATGTTTCTAGAAGTTTTAGATTCTAAACTCAGTTTTTCCTTTACTTTTATAATAACCCCTACCACGTGAAAATTAGGTGTGGGGACAATGGATTATGTTTTTTATTAGTGCCACGTGGGTTTTAGCCTCCTAGTTGGTTACGTTACGTGAAAGTTACAAATTATATATTTATTTTTTATCAACGATTACAAAAAATTTATCGTCTTGTATCTTTGTTAAAAGAATTAAAACTATTTATAGATTTGATATTAAAATGAGTTGGACAGGTAAAATTGGCATTTAATTACAAATAAAGTATTTTATAAAAGTACAGAGTTTTCAAAAACTTTTCGTTTTTATTTTATTTTTCTTGTATAGAAAATTCCTAAACATTTCTTTGCATTAGCAAATGAACTTCCATAACTAATGAACAGATGGAATGTTGGTGAAGTTCATCACAGTTTCTTGAAAAACAAAACAAGGATAATTTATTCATTGATATTTTCTTTATATAAAGCAAATCGACTTTGATTTTTGAATAATCCACATCACTTCTGTTTCTATTGTAACACAAGATTTCCCTTTTCTGTAGAAAATGCCCGTATTAATAATTATAATTTTACGTATGGAGAATTCCTCAATATCTTGTTCATTCGCAATAAAATATTTTCTCTGTGCGTTGGTAAAAACAAACATGCTTATGGGGAGGAGAGATACTATTTCACCAATCGTTTTTCAAATTATGTTTACTTTGATTCGGGGAAGTTAGTCGTAATGGGTAATTTTGGGTGAATATAATTAGACGTTTCGAGATTGGATGACATAATTTTTATTATTGTAAGTGGAAATACTTAAAAAATATTTAAGTTTAGGATTTATTTGTACTTTCTAAAAGGTTATGGTCCCAACTGCAATTTTTATTGTATTTTCCTTTTTCCAACATTTTTCATTTATTTAAGTCAGGGGCAAAATTGTCAAATAAGTCATTTGGACCATTTGCAAGAATAAATAAAAGCATGGGGACAATATCTACGAATAAAATTGAATGAAGATGATATTGTGACAATACTGAAAGAATGGAGATTGTAAGTGTAATTAACCTTTTATTTAAATAAAAACATAAAATTGTCATTTTTAATAATATTTCAGTTTGTGCGTAAAGAGATGCTTAAAATTGTCATTTAGTACGATTCCCAAATTTCTCAAAGGTTGAGGATAGAAATATTATAAAATAAAGGTTAGGGACAAGATTGCAATGAAGATAATTGGTTGAGGACTATTTCTGTAATTTATCCTTCATCTTTTAACAATGCTACTAGAAGTTTTAGTTCTAAAGTCAGTTTTTCCTTATCTTTTATTCCCCCTATCACGTTAAAATTAGGTGCGGGGACAAGTGAATTCAATCACTCAATCTTTTTGATAATTGTCACGTGGTTTTAACCTCTTGTTGGTTACGTGAAAATTACAAATTATATGTTTATTTTTTTTTATATACGATTACAAAAAATTTACTTTGTTACGTCCTTGTTAAAAGAAGTAAAAATATTTATAGATTTGATATTAAAAATGGCTTGTACAGGCAAAAATGACATTTAACTACGAATAAAGTATAGAGTTTTCAAAAATATTTCGATTTTATTTTTTTTCTTCTTGTATATAAAATTCTTATACATTTCATTGTATTAGCAAATGAACTTCCATAACTAATGAAGAGATGGAATGGGGGTGAAGGTCATCATGGTCTCTTGAAAAACAAAATAAGGATAATTTAGTCATTTTTTAAATTATGTTTACTTTGACTCAAGAAAGTTAGTCATGATGGGTAATTTGTAATTTTTGAAAATTGGATAAGTAAATCGTAATTACTTAGACTGTATTTTGTACAAAATAAATGAAATACCTGAACCCTAAGAAGCATTATAAAATTTGATGAAAAGAGAGAACTCACTCTATCAAAATTAAGGATGATTAAATTCAAGGATGGATGTTTGAGGTGTACAACTAAGAAAATTAGTTGGATCAAGTCCCTAAATATCTGTTTGGTACATCTGTTGTGAGTAGAGCTTTTAGCAGTAAAATTTTTGTTAAAAAGCTGTTGACTGTTTGGATATGAATCCAAAAAGTGCTTTGAATATTAATTTGAGTGTTTGATTGCATAACTATAAAAGTACTTTTGTATAAACTTTATATTTATTTGATTAAACAATAATTAATTATTATATATCTCATATTATTTGTTTTAAAATAAATAAATTTTTTTATATCCTATAATAACTATTAAAATTAATATATTAATTTAATTATAATAACACTATTATTTTATTATATTTGACTAAAAACAATTAATTATTATATAACTCATTTTTTTTGAAAGAAATCATATATTTTTATATAATGTAATAACTATTAAAATTAATATATTAATTTAATTATAATAACATAATTATTTTAGTATATTTGATTAAACATTAATTAATTACTTAAATCAAACATCTTATGTATAATTTGTATTATATTATTTTACGCGCCAATTTTTTTTTCCACTTCATATAAGTATATGAAGTGACAATTTGATATAAGTAATTAATGTAGTAAATAAATTAATATCTTTTTTTGATGTATTAATGATAATTTTGTTAATTTTTAAGCTCATTAAATGTTAATTACAATTTTTCGTAAAAGCTCAATTAGAGCTTTTTAGAGAAGCTCAAAATTTGGGCTTCTCTAAAATAGCTTTTTTAAGCTGTTTTTTTTAGTTAAAAAGTGCTTTTTGGCTTTAACCAAACAATAATAAAAATAACAAAAAGTAGTTTTACTCTTTAGGAAGTGATTTCAGATTTCAAAAAAGCCCTTCCAAATACACTATTATACTATTTGTGGAAATTAGGCCTCATACGCTTTTTTCTTAAACAAATTGATAAATACGGCCATTTTAAATATGTTTTAAAAATTTCTTTCTTTTATATTGTAGAGAAATGTAATATCGTTGTAATATCTTTACCTACAGTGGAATGAAAAATCATAATTTCTTATTTATTCTCTACGATTTGGGCAATTTTGGACGATTTCGATTTGTAATCCATAATTTTAGTCAAATCTGTTAATGATTTTAACATTGTTAAGTCGAAATATGGCTAAAGAAGGCAGAATAACTGTTCCATAATCGACAGGGATAAAGAAGAAATGCAATATGGTCGAAGGATCTTCGAAAAAGAAAAGAATAGTGCTCAACATACTTACAAACCAAATGTTAAGTTCGATTTAGTCTCTATTTTTTATGATTTTTGCGATTTGCTTTAATTTTTACATTTTTAGAGATTTTTTGCCATGTGAAATCGCGTCTTTGTTTTCCACGCTTCTCTGATTTATGTCACGTTTTTTGATCTGTCATTTTTTGGAGATATATGTCACATTTTTAGATCTATGTCACATTTTAGAAATGTATGTCACTTTTTTGATATGTATGTCATTTTTTAGATCATTTTGTTACTTTTATTTTAGTTTAAATAGCACTGGGAGTCCTGAACCTTTGAACTTTGTAACGATAAGGTCACAAATCTTCAATGTCTAGCACATTGGATCCTTAACCTTTAAAAAACTCGCGATCAAGGTCATTCTATTAAAAAACTCGTTAATTTGATCATTAAATAGTCAAAATTTTCTTAAAATGACCAAATTACCCTTTTTGGAACTAAAACAAACAAAAAAAAACTAATTCTCTCTCTCTCTCTCACACAAACACGCATGCACAAATCAATTATTGTAGCCACCCCACTCAGCCCAGATTTATATATATATATATCTCTCTCTAACACACACACACACACACACACACACACACACAAAGGTTGTAGCCATTGTTGATTCTGGATCTCTACATCTCTTTCTCTCTCTCTCTCTCTAACACATACACAAAGGTTGCAACCATTGTTGATTCTGGACGAACCCACGTCAGGACTGGACTCAATGGTGGCATTCCAACTGGTGGAGACGCTAGCAGCAGAGAATGAGAAGATGGTGGTGATTTCTGTGCATCATTCGTCGAGCCAAGTTTATCATATGTTTGATCTGGTACTGGTTTTGTCAAAAGAGAGATGTATTTATTAGATGTTTGATTTGGTGCTGGTTTTTTCTGTGGGTGGTAACATCTCCATAAAAGTTCGAGAAACCAAAATTTGAAGATCAAAACCAGGCTTTGATGAGAGATTTAAGTTTGTAAATAAATTTGACCATTAGAAACGAAAACATTAATATAATTAAACTTTGTGAATAAACTTTGTCCTCTCCCGATCCTGTCAGATTTGAGTCCCAGAATCATTTGTGAATAAATCTGTCATCTCCAGTTATGGTGCTGGCTGGTTTTTTTCGGTGGGTGGTAGATGGTGGGAAACGGTAGTTTTTGAGTGGAAGAAGTTTTAAGATGGGTGGTTGATTGTAATTTTTTTAGTTGGTTGGGTGTTAGTTGGAGAAGAAGAAGTGAGGGAGGGGGTTTGTTGTAGATTTTTCTCTTTGTTTTTTTTGGTTTGTTTGTTTTAATTCATAAAAGGATAATCTGGCCATTTTAAGAAAATTTTGATCATTTAACGATCAAACTAACAATTTTTTTAATAGAAGGACCTTGATGGAGAGTTTTTTAAAGATTAAGGACCCAGAGTGATAGACATTGAAAGTTCAGGACCCCATCGTTACAAGGTTCAAAGGTTCGGGACCCTTTGTACTATTTATCCTTTATTTTATTACTTTTTGGACTCATTTGCACATTTTGAAAACGATTAGTAATCCAATTACAATTTTATCTAATTAAGACAAATGACATATTTATCTTTTTCATCAAATAAAAACCATTTATGCAACAAAACACATATGTTAGAGATTTCTATATAAAAAAAAAAAACATTACTGAACTTTTCTGCATTGAGGGCAAATGTTATGGATTGTTTGGGCCAATTTTCCTAAGGTTGTACACTTGTTTTGTAGCATATGAATGTGTGTTTTTATTATCTTCGGAAGATATTAATGTATGGACATGAGATACATTAAGGCTACACAACAAAATTTACCTTCGACAGTCAAATTAGGAGTTTGTATGATAATTTTTCTAAAGACCCGTCTTTCCTAGTGAAGCAAACTTGTCTCCTATCATATCTAATTGGATTGTACATGTCTTGTAACACAAGTTGGCGTGATGTTGATCATGTTCTCATGCCTTTGAGAATGTTTAACTCTGCTCATTGGATTATTTGCATTTGATATGAAAAGATGTGTTTGAACATATATAATTCCTACAATATGATTGTCAAGAAAATTGTTGTACTTGATGCTGTTCAACCATTTTTAGTTATGGTTTCTCATCTTCCGTTTCACACTGGGTTCTTTGAGGACAAACACATTCCAAAACAAGAGGCAGTTAAAACATGGTTCCAAAACTACCACTTCAAAAGAACGGGTTATATTGCTTTCTAATAATTTGAATTTTTATATGTCGAATATGTAAAAATGTATAGGTTGCCTTCAGTTTTTGGTTATTGAATTTGTTGCAGTGGTGATTGTGAAATTTCTGTTATTAAGTACGTCGAGTATTTTATTAATGAAATGTTGAAGAAGATGTCAAAGACATTCAACATTGCACAGTTTTGGGAAAAATTGGCCACTCAATTGTATGTGTATGCCAAGAAGAAGCAAGTAGAGAATTACGATATTGATAATGATTGGGTGTCAAAATAATAACATATCTGATGTTTGACAAGGCAAATATGAAGCTGGTTTTTTTTTTTTTTTTTTTTTTTGGTTCTGAAGATGGGAGTAACATACACAAATTTTGGTACATCTGTTGTGAGTAGAGCTTTTGTTAAAAAGTTGTTGACTGTTTGGATTTGAATCCAAAAAGTGTTGTGAATATTAAATTGAGTGTTTGATTGCGTAACTATAAAAGTACTTTTGTATAAACTTTATATTTATTTGATTAAACAATAATTAATTATTATATATCTCATATTATTTGTTTTAAAATAAATAAAATTTTTTATATCCTATAATAACTATTAAAATTAATATATTAATTTAATGATAATAACACTATTATTTTATTATATTTAACTAAACAACAATTAATTATTATATAACTCATATTATTTTTTTTGAAAGAAATCATATATTTTTATATAATGTAATAATATTAAAATTAATATATTAATTTAATTATAATAACATAATTATTTTAGTATATTTGATTAAACAGTAATTAATTACTTAAATCAAACATATTATGTATAATTTGTATTATATTATTTTACACGCCAATTTTTTTTTCCCACTTCATATAAGTATATGAAGGGACAATTTGATATAAGTAATTAATATATTTTTTTGATGTATTAATGATAATTTTGTTAATTTTTAAGTTCATTAAATGTTAATTACAATTTCCCGTAAAAGCTCAATTAGAGCTTTTTAGAAAATCTCAAAATTTGGGCTTCTATAAAACAACATTTTTAAGCTGTTTTTTTTAGTTCAAAAGTGCTTATTGACTTTAACCAAACAATAATAAAAATAACCAAAAGTACTTTTACTCTTTAGGAAGTGCTTTTACACTTCAAAAAAGTCCTTCCAAACACACTATTATACTATTTGTGGAAATTAGGTCTTGTACACTTTTTTCTTAAACAAATTGATAAATACGGCCATTTTAAATATGTTTAAAAAACTTGTCTTTTATATTGTAGAGAAATGTAATATCGTTGTAATATCTTTATCTACAGTGGAATGAAAAATCCTAAGGGTGCGTTTGATTCTTTTCATTTTCCATGGAAAATGAAAAATTTCCACCCATTTTCCAACTTTGGTCTGTTTGATTGGCAAAATTTTCTATGGAAAATGCATTTTCTCACCTATTTTCCATCTTTCGTTTGATTGGAACTTTTGATTTTCCATGGAAATTTTTTTCCATGTTTTCCACTTTTGGCCATATTTTCCTTGTTTTCAAGGAAAATATTTTCTAGGTGGGATATGAGAATTTATTTTCCATGGAAAATTTGTTAACCTTTTTCAACCCATTTATTTTCCATAGAAAATTTGTTAACATTTTCCAATCCAAATTTTCTTGATAATTCATTTCCATGGAAAATATTTTCTTTCCACCCAAATTTTTCACTTACAATCAAACACAACCTAATTTCTCATTTATTCGCTACGATTTGGGCAATTTCGGACGATTTCGATTTGAACTCCATAATTTTCACTACTAAAAAAATGACTTCTAGGGACGTCTAATTGGGGACAGTTTAATATTTTGTCTCCAATAGTTAATAATTAGGGACGGTTTGAATCCATGCATCCCAAAAAGTGAGTTAATAGGGACGGTTTTTTCAAGATTTGTCTCCAACAATATATTATTTGGGACGGTTTGAACCGTCGCAGATGTTCATTTCATTTTATATTCAATATTTGACGAAAAAATTGTAAGGGGACTGTTGTGTAAAATGTCTCAAATATTCCTAACTGGGACGCAATTTTCCAAAAAATCCGTCCTTGATGACTTAATATTTTGGCACGCCAATAACCTCCCATACTTTTCAGCAATTGCTGAAACCAGAACTGAAGAAATCAGCCGTAACCAATAAAAAGCCCTAGCTGCGATTAAAGATTTTAAGAAAAAGAAGCTGTTTTCTCTCCCGTCTCCGGCTAGGTAATTCTCTCATTCTCTCTATCCTTCGTTTCTCTCTACTCTGAGCATCTCTAGCTCCTTTAATAAACAGGCACGTGAAATTGGGAATTTCTCTGTATTGGAGAATTTATTGAAGTAGGAGATTTACTATCCAGATGTGGTTGTCATTGTTAGTTGATGCCTATGATGAATATTTTCCCTCTAAATCTATATTTAATCGTTTGATTTACCAAAATTTTGACCTCCACATTTAAATGAGCATTTGTCAATTTTAGAAATTCAAACGACTGTTAATTTCATGGGCGCCTCATTAGTGAATTAGCTTCTTTTACTTGTTTTAAGAAGTTCTAACATGTGGGAGGTGGGAATTTAGTGATGTAACAATTGAGTAATTCAATTTAATGATATTTTCATGGGTTCTTCATTATTGAAATAGTCATCTGTTTTCGGTTTTCCAGCACATGTTTGCTGCAATTAGTTCCAATATCAAGGAAAGTCTGTAAGCCAACAAAATGAGTATTTATTTCTTTTAAATACATGTTTGGTACACAGTTTTGGGAAGTGAGTATTTGTATCACACAGTTTTGGGAAGTGAGGGTATTTGAACCTGGAGTGTTGCTTGGCTTATAAATTTTGTGATTGATCTTGTTGTAATGATTTCAAGCATATTTCGTTGGATGAAGACACGATACATACGTCAGATTATTTCCATGTAAAAACGTGTATATTAGTAGACAATAAACTGTGTAATTAAACTAGAAAATTAAATAGTTTGCCTATTTGTCAGCAAATAGTGTATCCTTATTGCGGGTATTCTTCTATGTTCTTTCTGCATACTGGTTGGGGGCTAAGGCGAGGGTGTTTAAAAGAAGAATAGAAATAGCCAGCTACATTTTATTTATTTGGATACATTTTGGATAGATTCTATAAAAAAAGAAAGATCAATTGCGCGCCTAAAAGATATATGTTTGGCAATTGATATTAACCCATATTGAGGTAAAAAAAATTTGTCATTACTGACTTTAATCAAGGTACCTTGTCCATTAAAGGGCCGCAATCTGGCAAAGGAAAATGGATAGAATTCTCTGAAGTAAACAATTCTCGTTCAAGGTGGCTGAAAAATCCAGTAGCTTCTCCCTCTAACTGCTGGTGAGTATAAATCAAATCCTTAGTCCTGGTACATTAACAAAGGAGACTGTATTTCAATCACGAACTAGGACGTAGAAAAACATTACACTACGAACTTGGAAACTATTGCTTATGAAGTATGCTAACCTGGAACTATTTACCAACAATTTATTTGTTACAAATTCAAAAATATCTTGAATTGCCATCACAACTTTATAATAATGGTCTTCATTCCCTTCAACCTTAATCAAAGTATGTCATCATTATTTCCAAGAGAAGTGGGAATTGTGGATGCTTAGGTATACTTAAAATTGAGTTAGAACTCGGCATATGTAAGTTATGATTTTGAAATACAACAGAAACCAAAGAGAATGAAATATGTTGGGAATTGGAAGTGAAATAGAGGAAAATAATGGTTAATAATGACACAGAATGATATTGTTTGTACATATGCTTTGTACCATTTTCAACAGTTAAATTCCATTGCTTTGGTCCAGTGATTTAATTTACTACTGATTTGGTTGTGTAAACTTCAAGTTTTTCTTGAATTGCTCAGGTTGCCTTTGTGTATATGTATTTTAAATTCGAATCTATGTGGTCAATTAAACCTATCTGGTCCAAGTCTCAACCGCAGTAAACCAATATTGATCATGAAAATGCAGACAACAGCAATCACAGATTTCATTACATGATTCATATGAAAAAAATACCTATGTGTTTTTATATATTGCAATTAGATGTAATTTAAATGGATTATCTACTCAATTCTTGTTACAAATGTGCAGGTAAATGGCTGAAGAACAGGAAGTTGCTCCTAGAAATGTTCGAGGAAAAGCAAAGTTGGCGTTCTTGGGGAGAACACGAGTGGGGAAACTTTCAATTAGTTTTCGGGATGGGGTTGCAATTGGTCCAAACTCAACTGAGTTGTCTGCTTTGGCTGGGCGATTAGGAAGGGATGCGAATCTATTGCCATTTCACTTTCTTAAATGGCCATTGGTGGATATTTAATATAAGGATAGAGTAATGATGGAAATCAAAGTAACTATAAACTGTATTATTTATATCTTTTGCTTTGTAATTAAGCAGCATGGAAGGATGGAAAGGGAGATCTGAAGAGAGAATATTTTACTCCCTTCATCACTAGGGAAGATCGAATCGCCAACTGCCCAGATAAGGTGCCCGATGATCAATGGATGATGATAATAGAGTATTGGGAGAATCCTAAAACCCATGTAGGTTCTAATATACATAATCACACATTTCTACATTTTAGCATTATTTATTGATTCTTTTTAAAGTTCAAATGATTTGTTATCTAGGAAAAAGCAGGAAAAAATACACTAAATCGCAAGAGACATAAAATAATGCATAGTGGGGGTTCAAAGAGTTTTATGAAGCATGCGGTTGAGGTAAGACTAAACTTCAAACATCATTTCAATAATTAAGTTGTTTATGTTTATTTCATATTCAAACAAATAGAGGAAGATCCAGGGCAAGATGCACCTTCGGGCACTTCAGCAACTCGGTTAGAAATCTCCAAGAAGACTCATACTCGAAAAGATAAGACGCCGATATATGAATTAGCTAAGGAAAAAATGGTGTTGAATATTGTAGCTAATGCTTTATATTTTTTATTGAACAACATTTATATTAAAACTTCTTTATGTTAATGTAGTTTGAAAAATTTCTGCAGGACTAGATGAAAGAATTGACTGACAAGGCATCCGAGGAGGGTTTATCTATGTATTCTATCAGACATGACGACATATTCACCCAAGTTATGGGACCTGATAGCCGAGGTCGGAAGCTGTGTTTTGGAAGAGCAACATTTCCGAGAGAATTGTAGAACAATACCTCTAATAGAGATAATGCAGATGTTAGAAGCTTGAAGGGAAAGGTAGTGAACGTAGAAGAATATATTAAATCTCTAAATGGAATACATGCTAATGTTAGTTTGACTTGAGAATCGAACGTGCATGATCTTATTTTAGATTTCTAAATGGATATGGATATGTTATTGGATTTATAAATTGAATTTAGGTGGATATTATATTGACTTTATTTTTTGCTCATTATTTGGTTTTGCTGCACCTTCCTCTTTTTATTCTGTTTCTTTTTCTCCTTGTTCAATTGAAAAAGTTTTTCCACTTCTGATAATTTTCCATTTCAGCTACCGGGAACTGCTCTATGACATTGGAATGAGCCGTCGCAGTTCCCAAAGCATGTTCTTATTGCTTTATTACTTTTTTCTACTTGTTATTATTTGGATGAATCAACTTTGGATGTGATTTATAAATTTAGAATTGCTATGATTTATTTGTGGATTTGGAATTGTGTAAATATAGGCTGTGATTTATTTGTGGATTTGGAATTGTGTAACTACAGGCTGTGATTTATTTGTGGGTTTGGAAATGTGTAACCACATGTGCACATGTAACGTAATAATCAAAAGCAGAGCAAAAAAAAAAATATTATGGACATTAGGGACGGTTCAAAACTGTCCCTAATAAGAAGGACGATTTGACCGTTCCAAATTGTTGAAACGTATCGACCACTAAAACATTAATAGGGACGGTAAGATATAGTCCCGAATACATACATATTTTCCTAACATTCGTCTAACCGTCGCTATAACCGTCTCTAATACTATTCGTAACACCCTTAACGGGAACGCTTTGAGTTTCCGTTCTAAATATATATTGGGGACGGATGTGCATTATTAAAAACCGTCCCCAACTGTCAGTTTTTTTAGTAGTGTTTAGTCAAATATGTTATTGATTTTAACATTGTTAAGTCGAAACTTGGCTAAAGAAGGCGAAATAACTATTCCATAATCGACGGGGAAGAAGAAGAAATGTGATATGGTCGAAGAATCTTCGAAAAAGAAAAGAAATAGTGCTCAACATGCTTACAAACCAAAGGTTAAGTTTGATTTAGTCTCTATTTTTCATGATTTTTCCGATTTGCTTTAATTTTTACATTTTTAGAGATTTTTTGCTATGTGAAATCGCTTCTTTGTTTTCCACGCTTCTCCGATTTATGTCACATTTTTTGATCTGTCACTTTTTGGAGATATATGTCACATTTTTAGATCTATGTCACTTTTTGGAAATGTATGTCACTTTTTGGAGATGTATGTCACTTTTTAGATCATTTTGTTACTTTTATTTTAGTTTAAGTAGCACTAGGAGTCCTGAACATTTGAACTTTGTAACGATAAGGTCCCAAATCTTCAATATCTAGCACATTGGATTCTTAATCTTTAAAAAACTCACGATCAAGGTCATTCTGTTAAAAAAATTGTTAGTTTGACCGTTACATAGTCAAAATTTTCTTAAAATGACCAAATTACCCTTTTTGGAACTAAAACAAACAAAATAGAAAATCAAACAAACAAAAAAAAAACTAATTCTATCTCTCTCACACAGACACGGACGCACACTCAATTATTGCAGCCCAGCCCAGCCCAGCCCAGCCCAGCCCAAATCTATATATATCTCTCTTTAAAACACACACACAAAGGTTGTAGCCATTGTTGATTCTAGATCACTATATATATCTCTCTCTAACACATACATAAAGGTTGCAGCCATTGTTGATTCTGGACGAGCCCACGTCGGGACTGGACTCAATGGTGGCATTCCAACTGGTGGAGACACTAGCGGCAAAGAAGGGGAAGATGGTGGTGATTTCTGTGCATCAGCCATTGAGCCAGGTTTATCATATGTTTGATCTGGTGCTGGTTTTGTAAAAAGGGAGATGTATTTATCAGATGTTTAATCTGGTACTAGTTTTTTCGGTGGGTGGTAGCATCTCCATATAAGTTCGAGAAACCAAAATTTGAAGATCAAAACTAGGCTTTGATGAGAGATTTAAGTTTTTGAATAAATTTGACCATTAGAAACGAAAACATTAATATAATTAAACTTTGTGAATAAACTTTGTCCTCTACAGATCCTTTCAGATTTAAGTCCCATAATCATTTGTGAATAAAGCTGTCATCTCCAGATATGGTGCTAGCTTGTTTTTTTCAGTGGGCGGTGGGCAACAATAGTTTTGGAGTGGAAGAAGTTTTAAGATGGGTGATTGATTATAATTTTTTTTAGTTGGTTGGGTGTTAGTTGGAGAAGAAAAAGTGAGGGAGGGAGTTTGTTGTAAATTTTTTTATTTTTTTTTCGGTTTGCTTGTTTTAATTCAAAAAAGGGTAATTTGGCCATTTTAAGAAAATTTTGATTATTTAACGGTCAAACTAACGATTTTTTTTTTAATAGAAGGACCTTGATAGAGAGTTTTTTAAAGGTTAAGGACCCAGAGTGATAGACATTAAAAGTTCAGGATCCCATCATTACAAGGTTCAAAAGTTTGGGACCCTCAGTATTATTTATCCTTTATTTTATTACTTTTTGGACTCATTTGTACATTTTGAAAACGATTAGTAATCCAATTACAAATTTTTCTAATTAAGACAAATGTCATATTTATCTTTTTCATCAAATAAAGACCAATTACGCAACAAAACACATATGTTAGGGATTTCTATAAAAAAAACGTTAATGACCTTTTCTGCATTGAAGGCAAAGGTTATGGACTATTTGGGCCAATTTTCCTAAGGTTATACACTTGTTTTGTAGCATATGGATATGTGTTTTTATTATCTTCGGAAGATATTAATGTATGGACATGAGATACATCAAGGCTACACAACAAAATTTGCCTTCGACAGTCAAATTAGGAGTTTGTATGATAATTTTTCCAAAGACCTGTCTGTCTTAGTGAAGCAAACTTCTCTCCTATCATATTTAATTGGATTGTACATGTCTTGTAACACAAGTTGGCGTGATGTTGACCATGTTCTCATGCCTTTGAGGATGTTTAACTTTGCTCATTGGATTATTTGCATTTGATATGAAAAGATGTGTTTGAACATATATAATTTTTATAATATGATCGTCAAGAAAACTGTTGTACTTGAGGCTGTTCAACCATTTTTAGTTATGATTTTTCATCTTCCGTTTCACACTGGGTTCTTTGAGGACAAACACATTCCAAATTCAAGAGGCACTTAAACCACATGTTGTAAACATGGTTCCAAAACTACCACTTCAAAAGAACAGGTTAGATTGCTTTCTAATAATTTGAATTTTTATATGTCGAATATGTAAAAATGTATAGGTTGCCTTCAATTTTTGGTTATTGAATTTGTTGCAGTGGTGATTGTGAAATTTCTGTTATTAAGTATGCCGAGTATTTAATTAATGAAATGTTGAAGAAGATGCCAAAGACATTCAACATTGTACAGGTTCGGGAAAAATTGGCCACTCAATTGTATGTGTATGCCAAGAAGAAGCAAGTAGAGAATTACGATATTGATAATGATTGGGTGTCAAAATAATGACATATCTGATGTTTGACAAGGCAAATATGAAGCTGGTATTTTTTTTTGTTCTGAAGATGGGAGTAACATACACAAATTTTGTAAGATGAGATAACTATGACTATATGTTACGTGTAAATGTCATGTATATGGTGAATGTAGTTTCATGTATATGAGATTAACAATGTAGGTTTTGAAAGTTATTTTTTGCAAAGATTCTAAATACATATCATTTTTTATAGATTTGACATGCTATGTTACTTTTCATGTCAAAATTGACAAAACATAATTAATGGAATGAATTTTTTGGCAGTTGAATATGTGGAGTTGGCGGAAGTGCATATAATAGAAACATTACTAAAATTATGGGAATCATCATTTTTGTTGTAGTTAATACAAACTGATAACGAATATTTTTGTAATTAGGTGAAACATGTATTTTCTCTTCTTTACTGTTTGTTTGTGTTATTTTATATTCGTTCTCTCTTGAATTTACTATGTCATCTAGTTGTATATTATTTATTTATTTTGTTAATCTTCCCACGATGTATAGAGCGTGTTTTGGTGTGCACATCTAAACTTTGAATCATACTCTTGGCACAAATCATTATAGATAAAAGTAACATGGTTTGTCACTTTTTATTTCAAAAGTGACATAACAAGATTAATGGGATGTTATGAATTAGATTTAGTTTGTTTTTCTTCATACACTTTGTATAGTAGATCTCTTCACAAGATTTTTTTTCCATGTTTCCTTTGTATGAGAAGTACTCAAGTCAAATTTTGGGTGATACACAATGTAATATCAATATTCATCAACTTCAAATATTTAATTGTTGAAGTATCGTGTATACATTTTTAGTGCTAAATTATAAAAGTTACATGTCATTCTAATGTCAATAACTAAACAAATGCAAATCACTGGAAAATTAAGACTATTTTAAAAAGAAAATCAATACGTACACTTTTTGTTCTAAAAGTGACATGTTTTGTCATTTTTTAATTTAAAAGTGACATACTAGTATTATTTTTACTTTCAAAGTAAAAATGACGTATAGATTATTTTAGATAAGTATTATGCAATGGAAAAAAAAAAAGAAATAATCAAGAATGAAAAAGTCATAAATCTTGCAACTTTGTTTTCTTTTGTGGTTTCTTCTTCAAATGTGTTAGAGTTTGACACGATCTTTGATTGTGGCTATACTTCCCACATTTTCTACATTTTGTACTTTGCATTTTTCCTCCTTCTGATGGTATTCTTTTTTCTTTACGTTGTCTGGATTTTCTTTTTGATCAGAAGCCAAGACTATTCTTACTTTTTCGTCATCCGGTATATTCCAATTATTGCGATTCCCAAGTGGATAAATTGATATTCAAATTATTGATATAATATTGAACTTGAAGCTAATGCCTCTGCAAATAATACTAAAAAATACCATATTAATAAACATCGGCTTTTAAATAATGATTTCACGTTTTTTAACTCTTAGTGATATCTAATTATAAGTAAACCCAATGACCATATGAACCTCATCAAATTTAATATCATTAAGAATTCAAAACAAGTGACTTTTTACTGAGAAAGTGACACAACATTTTACTTTTTAATATTAGCACGTTTTCATTAAAATAAAACTCCAGTATATAATAAGAGTACAACAACTGAACCATCTAATCAAATATTAATTCGAATGATAAAAAACAAACAACTAAATATTATATCTAAATTCAATTTCAAATGAATGATATTTAGTTTATGTAATTTGTAACCTTTTACCTTCATTTATTTGACTCCACTCTCACTCAAGGTTTGCAAGTTTTGTGAAAATTGCCCATACATCAGTTAAGTGCTTCAAAAACCATTATTGGAAGAAGTTTCTTAAGGATTCTAATAAAAATTCTATTGGACAACCTTTTGTTGTTTTTGTTATCGAATTTAATGATTCAACTATATTTGAAGTCATTGTAGAAAACCTGTTATTTGTCATGTATGCTTTGTACACTTGTGATAACCAATCCTTTCCTGCATAAAGAACAATCAAAATATTAATTATTTTTATATGTGTTATTATTCATTCAAAATAAACATTTTTGAACATACCAGGTGTGATTGAATTCCTTTATAGATTTCATCGAGTTGTTTCATATGGAACTCAAAATCATTCTTTGTGTAGGTTCTAGCAGCTCTATTGAATGATTGTGTAATGTTGTTTCCATTTTGTTTGCCAAATGCCGACCTTAAATTTTGTAACAAGTAGTAGAAATATAGAGCATGCATTGCATTCTTATACACCTTTTGGATTGCATTTTATATGCTTTTATGTCAATATGAGATTATACACAATCATTCTCGCTCACCATAAGCTTTTTTTAACATATATAAGGATCACTCCCTTGAATAATTAGTTTCTAAGTTACCAAGTCAAAATGCTAATATGAAAATATTGTTGTTGACATCGTTTTTACATGCTGTAAATAATGTCCCACCATAATTGTTCTTAAAGAACGTACCATCAATCATTATTATAGGTATGCAATACTCACACCCCTGAATAGATGCTCTTAATGCTATGAAGAAGTATTTGGATATGTCTAAACTATAAATTATAAGAGCCAATAAGAGTCATTGTTCACAAGCTGTTCACAAGCATTGTCCTCAAGAATGAATACTGCGTCGTTTTAGGCCCAATTTTTTTTCCTCTTTTACCCTCTCTCTCTTCGTGCCTTCCCGAGATGAAATCTCCTATCGGCTGTACTCCTCCATATCAGTACACCACACCGTCCACACATTCAACTCCAGTTTTCCTCTTCCTCTTCTTTCTGATCAGCGTGTTCCCGGATTCAGACCTTCAACTCCCATTTTCCTCTTTCTTCCGATGAGCGATTTTTTCTGATTTCTGACCAGCGTGTTTCCCAGGTTTCATTATTTGTGATTCAGACACAAATTTTTCCATTTCGAAATCTGATACAGTCATGATTTGTTTTCGTCATATGCAGATTCTGGACAACGATTATCACAGTTTTGTCTCTTTTTGGGCATCTCAGAAGAGATAAGCACTAACTCAAAATATAATTTGGATTCTTTTAATGGTGCTGATTATTGGCTTACTTAAATTTTAAAAATTGTGAATGGTGAATGAAGGTTTTTAAATAGTAGGATGTTTTAACGCAAGATCACACAGTGAAGATCATATGGAAAATAAATTTTATTCGATTGGTTATTGTTGTAGGCATTATTTGGATATTACTGATTCTATTTGTGTTCATCTTATTTGGACTTGCCAATCTTCTATTGCTTTCTTTTCGGGTACTATTTTTTCTTTTTTGCTCATACTGCAGTGTGCCCTTTTATGGTTCTGATTTTCCTTTGAATATTGAAATTAATTTTTTTTAGTTTATGTTTTTGCCTTGTGATAAGCATTTTGTGCACTTATTTGGGCATTTAAACTAAGTTTTTATCCCGTCATATTATTGATTTATACTTAATTTAGTGTATAATTCTTTCTACTTCAGTTTTGGATTCGTCTATGAGCTGTTAGAAAAGATTAGACGAAAGAGCAACAATTTAGCAAATATTTAGGGAATATGTGAACTCAAATTGATTCACATAAAAGTTGAAGGACCAAGTTGGAGGACTAAAGAAAACAATATGAAAGTTTGAGGACTAAAATGACCAAGATCAAAAGCTTGAAGACCAAATTGAAAGCTGTGGAACTGGAAGGACCAAATTAAGAGAACTTAAAAATGCCAAGCTGGGCGAGTGCCCAACAACACAGCAAAAAAGCAGTGTACAATTTGGCTCGCCTGGGAATGTTGCCCAGGCAAAAATCTGGCCTGCGAATTTTCCTTTTTGTTTCCTTTTTGAATTCTATTTTGATTAGGAAACCTTTTGGGCCACGGATTTGGTAACTTTTTGAGATATTTTAGGGCACCATTAGGGTAGTATAAATAGGAGTTATTAACTCATTAAGGGGGTTGAATTTTTGGGGGAGAAAACATTACACAAAAACACCAACTGGAGATCAAGAATTGCTCTTTAAAGAATCCAACGAAGATCAAGATCAAGACGTCATCCTTTTTGAGTTTTCTTCGTCTTCTACTCTTTATTTTCTTATTATTAGTATATTAGGCTAAACCTTTTAGTGCTAGGATTACGATGAAGCTTGTAGTTTAAATTCTTATATTTAAAGACTTAGTTTTTGACGATTTATTTCAATATAGTTTTGAATAATTAATTTTGATTTATTTGCATCTACAATTATATACGTAGTAATTGTACGATTGTCGTGGTTTGTTTTACTATCGAAAGATCGAAAACATGCTATAGGCTATTTTAATTATCTTAAAGTCCGATAGGAGATAGATATATACCGCTATGCTTTAGGTGATCTTAATTACCCATAGAGACTTAATACATTCATTTGTATTCGCATTTGTCATAAAGATATAGTCGAGCCATACATATGAATATGTTTAATTTTATTCGAAAGAAACTGTTAAACAATCTAGGGATATTGATCTTCATAACTAATGTAATTTGTCAAAACCAAGAATCAAGATAGAGGAATTAAAAATTATAAGTGGATTTGAGATCCTAGTACTTTTCTTTCTTCAAGTTAAAGTAATTTTCATTAATCTAATTTTTAGTTATTTGAATTATAATAATTTAATTGTTTTAAGTTCAGATTTTAATTAGTTCTTAAACACCAAATTTCTAAAGTTAACAGATTCGGTTAAGGTTAATTCAATTGAACTGAATTATCTAAATCCTTGTGGGAACGATATTTGGACTCATAATCCATATTTTATTACTTGTGTGATCCGTACACTTGTAGAATATTAAACACATAAAATCGCTGACACCTTGATTGCCAAATGTTGAAACGGCGTGACCTAGAGAAAATAGTAGAAAATTGAGATATTTCTATAAGATGTGCATGTTTGCCTTTGCTGTAATGAATTTACTTGAAACTTAAAAATTCGTCTTTGTTTGCTGTTTTAAACCCTGGTGTGATAAATCATTTGTTCCTTGATCGATATAATCGAGATTTTGCTTATATATATATATATATATATATATATACAAAGTAAAGAAAAATGCATGAACAATGTGTAATTATTGTTGCTATCAGTTGGTTAAATTTGAAGTTAGTACAACCAAGAGTGACTACCCAGAAAATGTATCCCTTGTATGTTGCAAGATTAATTTCCTTCCCCACTCTCTCCCCACCCTTGGAATATCATGCGTCTACGACCCAACCCCTCTTAAAAATGCAATACTTAGTTTATGTAGAATTCTGATATAGGAAGTTGTAGGAGGCTTGCATTGGCTGAAATGATCTAATATATGCTGTTAGTGGTATCATTTCCTCCAGCTAGCCAAATATTTTTGTTTCTTACTAACGGGTAATAACTACTTTACTTCATTTTCTTTATTTGCTATATTTATAGCTCTTTATAACAAAGACGGCAAGTTTTTGTCATGCTAAACTCAATGGGACTTGTGAAACTTCCACACCTTAAGACTAGAGATTTTTTTCTTTGACCATTATCATTGTTATAATTATCATTTTATCTTGATGAAGTGATCATACAGTAAACTGTTTCATTCTTGTTCAATATTAGGTTGTTCCGTCCCTGTTGTTGATGACCCCAATAAAATAGTTATCCCTACGAGAAAATCTCCTAAAAAGATAGTCTGAAATCAATCCTACATTATGCAGGAAAATATCATAAGTAATGGATCTCAGTCACCATCTCTATTTAGGGGGTCATCATACCTGGTAGAGGGCTTTAAAGTAAAACCAGCCATGAAGGTGATAAACTGCTCGTTACTTATATTATATGGTCTTTTGTTTTGATTATAGAATGAATCCTATGGTTCAGGGTCATTTCTGGTAGAGTTATTAGAGAAGTTTTATGAAGAGCTTAAAAATTTTATGTGATTCACATGCATGGACTACTGAAATTGTTAACTGTAATGCATTTTGTTTTGTTGAGGTTTTGACATAAAACACAATGCATAAATGATGTACCGTATTGTTGAATCTTATAATGGCTTGACATTGATGACTGTTGATATTACTTGGCAATTGGCATAGGGCTTTATAGTTAACTTGATCTGACCAGTGTTTGCCAATAGATCTGGAAAGGTAGTGTCCAAATTATGGTCATTGGAGAGAATCGCAATGCTTTCATCATGTAGATTATTTGGATTAGTCAAAAAGTAACTGACATGAGGGTTTTGTTGTATGCATGTAGTCCGCGACATCAATTAATGTTGGAGAGATTAGGATCATAACAAATGCCACCATTAGGGTTTTTCGCCAACCATGCAATATGTTTGATTGTCTTTGATAATCATTTTGTAATATTGAATTCACTGCAGTACATCAAAATTTATTCATGATGGAGTGATAATTTTTGTTTACTTAGACATCAATCTTTTTCTCTTCACTTGATTGTTCTGTTTTAATTTGGAAGGTGTATTTTGTTCATTATCATTAAGATCTATCAGTGTATACCTCAGGCCTATTTTCACAATCATCGTCTAGAGACTGGTATTTCCTAAGTGGACTGAGGTTATTGTTTGGATGCCCACACCTTGAAGCTTGTGTATCTCCTCTAATACTGCTCGATATTGAAAGTAGTAGGATCTATCATCCCTTTGTTTTGGCAAGATCAAGAAATATTCATGTCAAAATTCAAATTAAGGGTGAGAGATTCTAACCGACCATGTATACAATCTTTCTAAGGATCTGCTGCCTTTCTTAGTTCTGATCATCAGTGTTGTTTCCTTGCACTATAAATACATCTTGCTGAAGCCATTTCATTTGTGAACCTTTCATCTGAGATAGCTTGTGGGTGAATCACTTCATATTTTACTATTGATATAGGTTGATTCAAGTGGTTTTCCAACTTCTACCACACGGTATGCTTATAGAATTGCACGCAATTCAGAGGACTTGTATCATTCCTAGATTGTAAGAGAAAGTGTCGTACTAAATAAGAAGGAGAAGGAAAAAAATGGTTAAGATACATGTTCATCACATTGTCAAGATTCGAAACTAGAGAGATTTTATTCGAGTGTAATTGTGAAAGAGATGGAAGCTTGTGGTTAGATCACATTTAGTAAGGTAGTAGCAAGAACATTTTGAGTCTGTAATTTAAAATGGGAAAATAAGATAGTGTCCTTGGAGATTTATTAAGATCAGAAACTATTTGAGATTTATTAAGGTCAGAAGCTATTCAGACAAATTGATTAATGTCCTTATGATCTAATTAGTCCATTTATGTGATCAATCATATGATAAATTATAAATCATTTCTTAGACCATGAACTAATGGAGGCAAAATGCTTGTTCATGAGCTCTTTTCTTTTGACCATCTCCGCAAGTGATTGTGATAAATATCAAATAGTGTTTAGATATTACATGAATTCATATTCGAAAGTTTGTGGTATGTGATTTCAAAATAAATTTGCTATCTTTTGGTAATTCAATTATGGAGCAAGCTACTTATGATGTATTTAAGTACTTGCTGAGATAATTTAGTGAATCTTGAATTTTGAACTTAGAGAGTTAGACTCGGTTTGATTACCCAATTGTAATATGGACTAACTTTAGGGAATTTTTTTTGTTATTTGGACTCCTTGGAATCTGGATATAATATTCATAGATTGGGTTTGCATTTTGCCACAAGGCTGGGTGTTCTTAGACCTAACTCTATTATGCTCCACTCCTACCTTGTCAACCTAATTAAAGGAGTGGGAGGGATAAAATAAAAGATGATACGAAAAATAGAAAATAAACTTGTGTATTAGAAACAACTTCTCTCTAGAAACTAATTAATCATTGATGAGATGCAGATATAGGTGCATTTGTTCTTTGAGTTTGTGATAGCTAAGTGGAGGACCCCAACAAAGTTTGATAGTAATATTTTGGTTTTTTTTTCCAACATGTTATATTTTTCTATTCATGCTTTTGTTATGATCTGTTTTTTTCTTTTTTATTCTATCTATTTATATTTTCGATGATAAGAATTTCTTAATAAGTTTAAGAATGACGTTTAATATGTATATTTATGACTATTTTTTTTTATTTGAAGAGAATCTGAATATGCACATTACTCGTGGTCGTATGTGTTGCTATTTCTCACCAAGGATGTTGGAAAAACGATGAAACTGATCAACATGCGACAGCTAGAAAAGCTGTTGAAGAAGCTAGAGTGCTGGGGGAAAAAGGGTTAAAAGTCTTTATTGGCGTCCGTTTTTACTCTTGTTGGGAAAAATTATACTTCACAATTTGAGAGAATGCCTTGGACCGAGACCGAAAGCAGCTGGAAGTAATTTGCTATATCCAGTTTATATATTTTGGTTCGATAATGAATTATGAATCAATTATGAGATTTGAGTAATTATGTGTTGCTTTAATAGTTGAAAACTGGGGATACATGGTAGTCTTTTTAACTAAAAAAGATACTAGAATTTCATGCTAATGCTTGTCTTTCACTTTGAAATAGAGTTGTTCTTTTGCTACTACAACTTGATATTCTATATTGATGTAGAGATGAAGAAGGTACTATTCATTAACTATCAGTATAAAATATCGGTTGCTAAATGTAAACCTATCATAGAGCAAGGAAATAAATTATCACTTGATATTCTAGCCTTGGTTTCTTTACCATGTATAGTGGAGAATAATCATGTGAAAACCTGGAAATATCACTCATGTAATTTGATCTTGATGGAAGAGTATCACTAATTGTTTGTAAAATTAACATAGAGACGGAAGCATATTTTCTTTGTAATTAAACGCACATGTAGTCTATCGATTTGCTCTATAAAATGTTGTATCTTTTATTAGGGATATTTAGATCATATACAGTTATGAACCATTTGCTTTTGACTTTTCTAAATAGGGACTTGTGAAGTATCTCCAGATTGATTATTGCTGGTGACTATTCCTTTGTAGTATTTTTGTTCTTTGCTGATGACTATTCCTCTGTGTTCTTATCCGTAGGTTTGTTTCACATGTCTGTAAGTGCTTAGAAACGTGATCCCTCTTCGACTTGGTTATGTAGGTGTTGTGAATTGTAGTCAAAGGTAACATTTTAACTTTAAAGGAATGGAAAATACCTAATCTTATTACATTATTGTATTTTGTTAATATTTGAGGCGGGGGTTGAAGTTGTTCTTACATAAATCGTATCTTGCTATTTTCAAATTTGTAATGTTTCCTTAGACTAACAAAAGATAATGTTCTTCTTCATTTAATTATATGTAATTATTGTACTACACTTCAACTAAATATATTAACTATGGACATGTCATTCTCATAGTATTCATTGCCATTATATTCTTATATTTAAATTTAATAAAAATATGTTAAAAGTAGTTATTCTAAATACGATCGATAAATATATGTCACTCTACCACGTGCAACGCATAGGCGTTCACTAGTTATTCTCATAAGTCTCAATTCTTATAATTGATCTAGGATTTGTTTGTCCTATCATGTACAAGCACTCTGGAAGCTTTTCATATGACTCTGTCATATCTCCTCTCACCAATTCCAAAGCTTTCTTCTTAGATCTTCAAGATTTCTCGTAACTCATTGGTACTCTGTATGTATTGATATCAATGTCATTTATTATGTCTACGAGAGTGTAAGTTGTTTTTGTTGAGACATACTTGTACTTGATGCATTCTACTACTATTGAGTTTGTTGCTTGATTGTGATTTGTCAAGATGATGTTATTTGAGCATGTGTGATTATTTCTTATATATATTATTTTGAATATTTTCGTTTCTCCAAGTGTTGAATCACTAAAAGTCCATTTGCAATTATCATTTATGCATTTCAGCACATATTGTCACCAAATCATGAGTTTGAAAAACTTGTAATATCATGTTATTTTTTTCAACAATAGCAGCTTCTAAAAGTTGTATGTCTTCAAAACTTTAAATTATGTGACATAATGAAAACGGTGTGACGAGGGGCAGATACAGCATGGGCAAAGCAAGCTCAAGCCCACCTAGAGATTTTTTTTTTAAAAATATTTATATTTCACCAAATCAATTTGCGAATCAATTTCGAATTACAATACTCAAACGTTCGGAAATGTTCTTGATACTATTTTGAAGTACTCACGGCATACTTCATAATGCATCTTTCGATTTATAAAATCATTAAATGATAAAGTCACAATAGCGAGTTAAAAATAGCTGCACGAAACGAGTTCAATAAATCTAATTCATTTCCATCACCTTTTTTCGCTTATTTTCGGGCTATATTTCTCAATCGTCGGAGTACGTTCTTGGTATTGTTTTGAAGAACTTGCGATCAACTATAAGACACATATTTTGAAACGGAAAATCGTTAAACATTTGACTTCAATTAGCAAGTCAAATTTGGCTACTTCAAATGAGTTTAACAATCCTATTTTTTTCCTTCTAATTCCGACATCAACTTAAATACAATTTTATTTGACTTCAATTGAGATTCTTAGAGTTAATATTGATAAGTTTGATCTTTTGAGAAATCGCCAGTTGCGATTTAATTAGTGTTTTAAGGTATTTGTATTGCACTTTTTTGGAACTTTTTCATGTCTTTCGTTTTTGTATTTTAAGTTAATGTATTGTGTTAAATGTGCAAATTAAAGGGTAGCTTGTTGTGCCACATTTTTGTCTTTTCATTTTTCTCGAAGTATCGAGTTCTTCTTACAAAAATTTGCAAGCCCTCCGACATATTTATCTTGGATCCCCCATTGGGTGTAACATCTATGCACAAAGGAAAGCTTGCAAGATGTTTCTCCCTTCTCTTGAGCTCCAAATAGAATGTGAGATAATTATTTTCTAAAATCTTCATCACCCGCAGGTTTTTCTTCACCTTATATTGTATTGTTATTTCCTGCATTGCTGGACTTACGTTTATCACTAAAAATATCATTCCTTTAAGTTCACTGTATGTGTATTCTATCAGGATGAGAATTCCAATCATTTTAAAATTTATATATTGGTTACATTGTTCCTATTTTCCCCATAATGTATGAACACATTGATTTTATCTATATTGAAACATCTACATTATTATCAAATTGAAACATCTATATTAGACATTGTGTGACCTTTTATTTAAAAAGTGACACATCACGTCACTTTTTAATTGTACAAACTTAATTCATATACAACACAAAAAGAGTAGGGAATAATATTGAAATATCAATTAAAAGGTTTTTATAAGCTCAATATACTTAAGAAAAAATGTTCTATTAAAAAAAAAACTCAAATTAGATGTGTGTGACATTTTACTTAAAAAGTGAACATAACATATCACTTTCTTATCAAGTAAATTAATTCATATTCAAGACAGAAAATAACACATTAATGTTTGATCATCCTTAATAATGCATGTCACTCAATATGCACATGAAATATCACTTTTTACAAGACCTTACTCAATACTATTCATCCAAACTTGAACTTTCATATATATATATATATATATATATATATATATATATATATATATATATGTACAAACAAAATTCTAAAAAATCACAAATCCATAATAAAAATGAATGAACAAGGATGTGTCGAGATTGAAATCTATAACATAATGCATCAACCTTTTTGGAAGTAGATTGTGTTGATAATTTACCTTTGGAGAATGAAATTAGAATAGGAGATGAAATTATTGCTAGAAATCTAAAAATTTGAACATAAATCTGCTTGAAACTCTCGAAATTTTGACAAAGAACATGCTTGAATTGAATTATGTCTATGCCGTGACCAAGTAATTCTAGATTTTGAAGGTGATTTGAAGAAAAAGATCCTTCCATAATCGTGGAACTGTGTTGTGTCTGATTTTGGATTGAAAATTGTAAAAAATACGGTTGTTATTATGTTTTAGGAGTATCTACATTGTAAACTCCTATTTATAATGACTTTCCAAAAAGTCCCTAAATTTAGTGTATAATTTGCCCATACTTCTATTGGCATCCAAAGCCCATCTTTGATGGTCTTAAGTGTGTACTTGGGTCACTTTTGGGCCCTCTTAATTATTTCTATTTATTGGCATATTAATTTGTTACCACTTAGATTTGACGAGGATGCCACGTTAGCAGGCAGTCCCCAACGAGGGTTACCCTGGCATTTGGTCATAACACACATGGCAACCAGTATCCCAAATTGTACTAAAAGGTCGTGCTCTTCAACATTATGCCTAATGGATTCCTGGAAGTTTGCCCTTCAGCGAACTTTATCCTCTTACCAAAGGCTTTCATATCCACCCAGGCAAGCTATACTTCAGTCAATCAGAGAGATAATTTAGAAGGAGATTATCCTTACTCAACGAGATGACCCCTACAAGGAAATGCCATGTTAGTGTCCCAAAAATTAGTAACACAATATTGGGGATTGATAAGAATTAGGATTGAAATCTTGGGAATCACGACAATTATGGAGTTAACCTAATCCACATAAGGAAGTAGAATCCAATAAGATACTAATTGATTTCTTCCCTAATTAACTAGAACTCTTCTCCTACAAATATCCATATATTATTCATTCAAAGGTAGACATTATTCTATGACCTAAACTATGGTCAAATCTCTATCTATCTATTTCTTTCACACCTATAATTTTCTCACATATTCTTATACCAGCAGTTAACTTAACCGCTGGAGTGCCAACAGTCACCATCTCCATTTTACATGGTGATCTCGGTTCTTAACGGATGTCCAAGTATGCAGGTGACATAGAGACTGGTAGAGACGTGATTGGAGATCTGTTGACATGTGGATAATGTAAATTTGGAGGTCAACACAATTATCATCATAACCACGAAACTTGCTAGACCGGAAGAAAGACAATTTCTCATATTAAGAGGAAGGCTATTTTATGCTCAGTCTGATGTCATTAATTCCATGTTTAATGCTGGTATAGGACGTACAAAAGTATATTTATATTTACCAAATGAAGTTTGTGGTGCTGAGAAAATTGGATTTACTAAAACAAATATGAGAAATTATTTGCAAAGACAGAAGGGTGAAATGATTGAAGCATGGGATGGACAAAGTTTGCTAAACCATTTTAAGCTCAAACAAAGTGAGGATCCTAATTTTTTCTGCTCAATGCAAGTAGATCAATGTAATCGGATAATAATTTTTTTTGGAGAGATTGTAGGTCAAAGATAGATTATGATTCCTTTGGTGATGCTTTATGCTTTGGTACTAGATTTTGTACCAATAACTACAATTCAATACGTGCTCCCTTTGTTGGAGCTAATCATAATTGGAAAAATGTGTTATTTGGTTTTGTATTTTATTGGACAAGACCACTTAATCATTAATTTGTTTGGTTGTTCGAGTCATTTTATGGTGTCAATGAGAAATAGAGAACCAAAAACTATTTTTACATATGAGGACAAAGCATTGACAAATGTAATTGACGTAGTTTTTCCACATACTCAACACCGATTGTGCACTTGGCACATTTCTAAGAATGCTACATAACATCTTGCTAGCTATTATGTTAATCCGGAGGTCAAAAAGAAATTCAATAAATGTTTTCATGTATCACTCAAGAAGATTTTGAAGTCTTTTGGACTTGTATGATTGATAAGTTTGACCTTGGGAGTCATTCATGGTTAAAAAAATTATATTCAATTTAGGAAAAGTGGTGTCGTACCTTTAGTTTGAATACATTTTAGCAAATATTAAGAATAAATAAAATTTTTCATCAAATTTCTATAAAAAAATAATGGACCTTACTAATTTTGTACATCACTATGAGAAGAAAATAGATGAAATGTACTAGGCTGAATTGGAAGATGATTATCAATGCAAACATCGTGTCCCTCCGCTTAAAGTAAGATGTAGTATTTAAAGTCACGTAGTTAACGTGTATACCAACAAAATGTTTAATCTTTTTGAAAAAGAGTTAACACGATGTATTGGAGTGAATGAAGTGTGTAGATATCTTGAGTTATATACAAGGCCAACAAAGAGTCTACAAACTCCAAACAATCCTATTACATTTGACGTTTCTTGTTCATGCAAGTTATTTCACTCATTGAGGATTTTATGTCGACATGCTTTAAAGGTGTTTGATTTGAATAATCTCACTAGCATACCAACACAATTTATATTGAAGAAGTGGACTAAAGATGCAAAGAAAGAAATTCTGGCAACTTATGACAAAAGTGACTTGTCAAAAAAGAATGAGAAGTGTTCCAAATCATTACACCTTAGTGAGTTGATGCAAGAAGGAAATAATGTTTATAGTGTAGCTTCAAAGGCAGTTTCAAGGACTAAGATTGTCAAAAAAAATTTATTAGAAGCAATTAAGCTACTTGAAAAAGACGAGGAGGTTATCAATATGTTAGAATAGTTTAGAAAAGAGGATGACCATTCCAATTGTGATGTTCTTGCTAAAGAGTCAAGTATATTAAGCCCGCCAACTATATATATATATATATATATATATATATATATATATATATATATATATATATATAGAGTATTTTGTATTTAGAAATGAACCACGTAAAATACTTTTAACTTGTTCAATTTGGCTTGTAACCTATATTTTAAAGTTACTCATTTTAACATTAAAATATTATTATTATTTTAGAAGGATAATTTTTATCTATGATTTTTCTTGTGTTTAAATTGAATAAGGAAAAACTTGTTCTTCTTGCTAGTGGAGGAAAAAAAAAAAATCAATGCCAAAGGGGAGCTAAAAAAATTTATTTAGAGCATCTACAACAGTTTATCTATATTTAAAGAACGTCATTAGCATTTTAAAGAGTATCTCTAAATTTAAAGAGCAAATTTTTAAAAAAAATTCCATTAGCTTCTTTATTTTTATATTCTTCATTTTATTTCTTTTAAGAAACATTTAATATTTTTTCCTCTTTTTTTTTTTTTATATGATTCCCTCCCAATTTGTATATACTATTTAATTAAAGTCAATATATCAAGTATTGAAAATTGAAATTATTTTAATGTATTTAATAATAGAGAGTTTGGAGAGTCAAACCCACTCTCTAAATTAAAATATTAAATTGGAGAGTCTATTGGAGCAGAATTTTAAAAGTTTGCTCTTTAAATTAAAAAGTATCATATGTTTAAAGAACTTGTTTAGTGATTTCTAGACTATATTAATAATTATTTTTTCAAATTTTTGAGGGTTTGAACAGTAGGAAGAGAGAGTCCTGGAGGAGAAATGTGGAGACCGACTTTATTAGTTATTACAATGAAGATAAAAGGTTTTGGGACTTTGGGGAATGAAAGGTTTTTGGCCCAATTGGATATTTTAATTTTAAAAATCATGTGAATTTTGAAGAAATTAAATAAAACACAAATTTTTTAAATAGTTAGATATACCACGTAGTACTGTATAAATGTCTTATTGGAAGGTTTCCTCCATAATAGTCATATAAGATTGATACTAATTCTACATTTTTTTAACAAATTAGAATATAGTTGATGAATGAATTATATATTTCATGCTAATTGAGCATTTTAGGTCTTGTCATATTACATGACTTATTCCGTCACATGAGTAGTCTTGACACATTATTCAATATCAATCTTGGACATTTAATATTATTTAATTTGTTGAATTAATAGATAATTTAAAATATTGTCCAATTGAGACCAGGATAATAATCCATAATATTTGTGGTAGAAATCCTGATGGGTCACACACAAATGGTGACAAGTGGAATATAAAATGGGAATTTAATTAATTAATAGATGTGTGATATTTATGTAATTAATTTATTATGGATAAGACTATTAACCGCTGGACCAAAATTATTTAATATAATTAATTAATTTCGAGTTTAGTTAATGGGTCAAAAGTTACTTAATATGATTAATTGTGGAAATTAGGCCCCTTACTTCATTTTACAAAAAAAATTAAAAAATACGGTTATTTTTAAAAAAATTAAAAAATAGACTTGTTTAATATATCAGAATAAGGAAGGGTAAAAGTGGAAAATTAATTACTACAGTGAATTAAACCCTAATAGGCGATTTATCTCTACGATTTCTGACGAAATTCCATCAAAATCGTTCGCTAATCTATAGTTTTTGTTCGTTTCTTCTATACTTTAATACTATATTGTTCAACATGTTTGGAGAAGGCGAAATCATTGTTGCAGAATCTTCAGGGATGAAGAAAAAGAGTAGTTCAGCCGAAGAATCTTCCAAAAAGCCGAAAAATATGGTCCGTTTATTCTTTATTTCTATATTTTTTTGATTGCTTTGTGAAATCGAACTTATGTTTTCCATTATTATTCAATTTATGATGTGTGAAATTTTTATATTTTGAAGGATTTGTTCTGTGAAATTGCATTTCTGTTTTCAATGATCAACTGGTTGATGATGGTGCGTTTAGGAATCCAATAACACATTGAAACCATTGCCAAATCAATGATATACCAAAATGAGATCAATGTTTTTTTGAACTGAATGCAATTTTTTGATATGTTTGTCACTTTTTGGAGATGTTGTCACTTTTTACTTAAAATGTTACAGAGCATTCCACTTTCATCTAATATAATAAGTGAATGCAATAAGTTTGAACATCTAAAGTAACAAATAGATTGTATAATCACTATTTTTTAAGATGTATATCACTTTTAAAGAGATCCATGTCACTTATTGGAGATGCTTGTCATTTTTTCGAGATGTTTGTCACTTTTTACATAAAAAGTGACAGAGCATGTCACTTTTGTGTTATGTATAAATACAATAAGTATTAACATCCAAACTAAGAAATAGATTGTATGATCACTGTTTTTTGAGATGTATGTCACTTTTAAAGAGATCTACGTTACTTTTTAGAGATGTTTGTCACTTTTTACTTATATAGGTACAATAAGTTTGAATGTGCAAACTAGTAAATAGACTTTATGATCACTGTTGTTGTAGATATATGTGACTTTAAAAGAGATGAATGTCACATTTTTAGATCTATATCATTTTGAAGAGATGTATGACACTTTTTGAAGATGTTTGTCACTTTTTAGAGATGTTTGTCACTTTTTACTTAAAAAGTGATAAAGCGTGTCACTTTTATGTAATATATAAATACAATAAGTATAATCATCTAAACTAACATATAGATTGTATGATTACTGTTTTTGAGATGTATGTCACTTTTAAAGAGATCTACGTATAGATACAATAAGTTTGAATGTGCAAACTAATAAATAGACTTCATAATCACTGTTGTTGTAGATATATGTCACTTTAAAAGAGATGAATGTCACATTTTTAGATTTATATTATTTTGCAGAGATGTATGCTACTTTTTGAAGATGTTTGTCACTTTTTACTTAAAAAGTGACAGAGCATGCCACTTTTTAAGTAAAAAGTGACATATCAATAAGTATGAACATTATGTCACTTTTATGTAATATATAAATTTAATAAGTATGAACATCTAAACTAACAAATAGATTATATGATCACTGTATTTTGAGATGTATGTCACTTTTAAATAGAGCTACTGTCATATTTTTAGATATATATCATTTTGAAGAGATGTATGCCACTTTTTGAAGATGTTTGTCACTTTTTGGACACGTTTGTCACTTTTTACTTAAAAAGTGACAGAGCAGGTCACTTTTTAAGTAAAAAAATGACATATCATGTCACTTTTATGTAATATATAAATTTAATAAGTATGAACATCCAAACTAACAAATAGATTATATGATCACTGTTTTTTGAGATGTATGTCACTTTTAAATAGAGCAACTTTCACATTTTTAGATATATATCATTTTGAAGAGATGTATGTCACTTTTTGAAGATGTTTGTCACTTTTTGGACATTTTTGTCACTTTTTACTTAAAAAGTGACAGAGCATGTCACTTTTTAAGTAAAAAGTGACATATCATGTTACTTTTATGTAATATATAAATACAATAAGTATGAACATCCAAACTAACAAATAGATTGTATGATCACTGTTTTTTGAGATGTATGTCACTTTTAAATAGAGCTACTGTCATATTTTTAGACATATATCACTTTTTGAAGATGTTTGTCACTTTTTGGACATGTATGTCACTTTTTACTTAAAAAATGACAGAGCATGTCACTTTTTAAGTAAAAAGTGACATATCATGACTTTTATGTAATATATAAATACAATAAGTATGAACATCCAAACTAACAAATAGATTGTATGATCACTGTTTTTTGAGATGTATGTCACTTTTAAATAGAGCTGCTGTCACATTTTTAAACAAATATCATTTTTTGAAGATGTTTGTCATTTTTTGGACATGTATGTCACTTTTATGTAATATATAAATATAATAAGTATGAACATTCGAACTAACAAATAGATTGTATGATCACTGTTTTTTGAGATGTATGTCACTTTTAAATAGAGCTACTGTCACATTTTTAGACATATATCACTTTTTGAAGATGTTTGTCACTTTTTGGACATGTATATCACTTTTTACTTAAAAAGTGACAGAGCATGTCACTTTTTACTCAAAAAGTGACAGAGCATGTCACTTGTTGAATATGTTTCTCACTTTTATTTAATATATGTTCATTCTATTTATATGTTACTTATATAGTAACTAACCATCTTTGTTATTTATTTTTTGTAGGACTGGGAGCTATTGATTCCCCAGACCTATTGGTTTCCTGGGAAGGTCACATTCTACTCTCCACATGTAGTCATCAAAACCTTAAACAACAAGCTTACAGAAACACAAAAGCAAATGTTTAAGGAAACCTGCTTTGGACCGTATCTTGATTTAAAAGAAACGGTTATTCAGGCTCAGTTGATTCACCAGTTGTTATTAAGGCAGGTGAAGCAACCAAATGTAAATGAATTATGGTTCAACATCGATGACAAAATGGTCAGATTTTCTATTGAAGAATTTTGTCTAATGTCTGGACTTCGGTGCATGGGTAATGGTGATTTTACGAAGTACAGAATGCGTAGTAGTACGATTAAGGACAAGTATTTCAAGAAATATGATAACATTTCAACATAGTGTGTTGAAAATATATTTAAAGAGTTGCCATCTGATACTGTTGACAAGAATATGGTGGATGTTGGTATTATATATCTTATTTCATCATTTTTATTTGCCACATCATACCATAAAAGTGTTGATGATTCAATTTTTGTACTTGTTGAATCGGGTGAAATGGAATCTTTTCCATGGGGAAATGAGTTGTATAGTTTGACGTTAATGTCTCTGAAGGGTGCATTCAGCAAGAGGATCATGAAGTTAGATCCTTCAAAAAAAATTTTGGAGTATAGGCTTAATGGTTTTCTTCTTGCTTTCCAAGTTTGGATATACGAGTCTATTCCTGCAATAGCTGAGAAAAAATTTTGTGTGAAGTACAAGCCATCGCTTCCTCGGATCTTGAGCTGGAGTTCTAATGTGCATTTGACATCTTTACAATTGCATAAACGTATTTTTGACTTGATAAAAGTAAGCTCTATTTATTATTTATGCGATTTTTCTTTACATTTTTCATTACTGTTTGTTATTTTAAATATATGAATATGTGTTTTTGCAGATAGAAGTTAATGATGTTAAGATCACTGATGCGGAGAAGGAAGTGTCATATACTGATGGGTTGTTTGAGAATTTAAAATGTCAAGGGCAAAACACTAAAGATGATGACAACTCTGAGCATCCTGTTATTCATCAGTCAAAGCTGATGATTACAGCCGGCGATGAGAGTTCTTCAAAGTTGAAGAAAAAAAAGATAGTTGAGTTTTATGAGCATTTATTTACCTTTTTATGCTTTTTACACCTTTTTTATTTATTGTTTCTTATGATTATGTGTTTTTCTCTGATTTTTGTATTTTCAGAGACATTCTGAATCAAATGAAGTAATATTGAAACGTTTAGCAGAGATTGAAGGGAAACTTCAATCAAATGAAGAAATTTTTAAACGATTGGCAGAAATTGAGGCGAAAGTGGAATCACATGACATTATTTTGAAACGGTTGACAGATATAGAGTCGAAAATACAATCAAATGAAGAAATTCAGAATCGACTAACTGAGCTTGAAATCAAAGTTCAATCGAATATTCAAATTGAGAAACAAATACAACAACTTGAAAAGAAAGTAAAATTGAATGATGAAATTCTAGAACGGGTGGCAAATGTTGAAAGCAAAGTGAATGACTTGCAAATGTTGAAGGTATGTCACATTTTTAGATCTAAGTCAATTTTTTCATAAATGTATGTCACTTTTTAAGAGATGTTGTCACTTTTTTAGGTTTATGTCACTTTGAAGAGATGTATGTCACTTTTTGGAGACATGTGTCATTTTTATTTTATTTTTGTGAAAACATTGAGAGAAATGGAATATGGGGATGATAGAGTTGATGTAGTTGATTTGGAAGGCCAAAATCTCTATATGTAATTTTTAATAAGAAAGTGACACAGTTTGTCACTTTTTGCTAAGAAAGTGAAGAAAGTGACAAACTGTGTCACTTTTTGCTAAGAAAGTGACAAAATATATTTGTGTACAGGTGATATGCTATTCATGTTGACAAAACATGATTATATTGGATGATTTTTATCAAATTGTTGAATATAGATGGTAGAAGTGGATCTAATTGATATATTACTTTAAGTATGGAAATCATGTATACACTTTGACAGCCAAGTTAGGGGTTTTAATAACGAACAAACGACAGTGCCACTTTTCATTATAAAAGTGACAGTGTGTGTCATTTTTTGTTGTAAAAGTGACATAGTGTGTTACTTTTTGTTCTAAAAGTGACAAAGTGTGTCACTTTTTGTTCTTAAATTATAAAAAACATGTATACACTTTGACAGCCATGTTAGGAGTTTTAATAACGAACAAACGACATAGTTTGTCACTTTTCATTATAAAAGTGACAGTGTGTGTCACTTTTTGTTCTAAAAGTGACATTGTGTGTCACTTTTTGTTCTTAAATTATGAAAATCATGTATACAGTTTGACAGTTATGTTAGGGGATTTAATAACGAACAAATGACATAATGTGTCACTTTTCGTTATAAAAGTGACATAGTGTGTCACTTTTCATTATAAAAGTGACAGTGTGTGTCACTTTTTGTTCTTAAATTATGAAAATTGTGTATACACTTTGACAGCCATGTTAAGGGTTTTAATAACGAACAAATGATATAGTGTGTCACTTTTTGATATAAAAGTGACATAGTGTGTTCTAAAAGTGACACAAATATAACTTTTTGTTCTAAAAGTTACAATTTCAGTATTTATCAAATCCCTTTAATAGGTGAAGTATCATGTATACCATATAGTGTTAAATGATAAGTTTTACATTCCACTATAATGTCATGACCTATAAAAAAGTAAAGCGCATGAATGTTAACACTATTTTGAATAGAAAAACCAATAAGAATGAATAAGTGATACTTTCCAAATAAAAAATAAAAAAACTCATAAATCTTGCAACTTTCTTTTCTTTTGTGGCTTCTTCTTCAAAGGTACTGGAGTTTGACACGATCTTCGATTATGGCCGTACTTTCCACATCTACCACATTTTGTACTTTGCTTTTTTTCTCCTTTTGATGGTATTCTTTTCTCTTTAGGTCATCCAGATTTCCTTTTTGGATCAGGAGCCAAGACTATTCTTGCTTTTACATCATCTGATATATTCCAATCATTGCGATCTCCAAGTGGGTAAACTGTACCACTGTATGTTTGGACGTACATCTCTGTTGTGTAATATTTTGAATAATACAAATATGAATCGTCCTTTATCTTTGCAATAACTGCCAATGCATGTGCACATGGGATTTTGTCCACTTGAAAATGATTGCATGTACATGTCTTTTCTTCAATATTCACCAAATATGAGGCACAAACATCATTGACTTGGTATATTATTGAACTTGAAGCCGATGCCTGTGAAAATAATGCAAGAAAAAAATGTATTAATAAACTACTACAATTAAATCATTATTTCATGATGTTTAATTCCAACTTACTGAAAAAGTGACACACTATGTCACTTTTTACTTAGAAAGTGACAAACTATGTCACTTTTATAGATAATCATATTTTCATTACAATAACAATCCGATATAATTAGATTTCAAAATCACAAACCTTCTACTGATATGTAATTATAAATAGAACCATAGACGATATAAAATTTAAGTCATGCCACTTTTTACTAAGAAAGTGACACACTACGTCACTTTTTACTCAGAAAGTGACACACTCTGTCACTTTTTATTCAAAAAGTGACACAGTATGTCACTGTTTTAGATAATCATAAATTTATCACAATAACAATCAGATATAATAAGATTTCAAAATCATAAACTTTCTACTGATATGTAATTATAAATAGAGCCATAGACTATATAAAATCCAAGTCATGCCACTTTTTACTAAGAAAGTGACACACTATGTCACTTTATACTCAGAAAGTGACACACTATGTCACTTTATACTCAGAAAGTGACACACTGTCACTTTTTTAAATAATCATAATTTCATCACAATAACAATCAGATATAATAAGATTTCAAAATCATAAACCTTCTACTAATATGTAATTATAAATAGAACCATAGACGATATGAAATCCAAGTCATACCACTTTTTGCTAAGAAAGTGACACACTATGTCATTTTTTACTCAGAAAGTGACACACTCTGTCACTTTTTTAAATAATCATAATTTCATCACAATAACAATCAGATATAATAAGATTTCAAAATCATAAATCTTCTACTGATATGTAATTATAAATAGAACCATAGACGATATGAAATCCAAGTCATGCCACTTTTTATTAAGAAAGTGACACACTATGTCACTTTTTACTCAGAAAGTGACACACTCTGTCACTTTTTTAAATAATCATAATTTCATCACAATAACAATCAGATATAATAAGATTTCAAAATCATAAACCTTCTACTGATATGTAATTATAAATAGAACCATAGACGTTATGAAATCCAAGTCATGCCACTTTTTGCTAAGAAAGTGACATACTCTGTCACTTTTTATTCAAAAAGTGACACACTATGTCACTTTTTTAGATAATCATAATTTCATCACAATAACAATCAGATATAATAAAATTTCAAAATCATAAACTTTCTACTGATATGTAATTATAAATAGAGCCATAGACTATATGAAATCCAAGTCATGCCACTTTTTACTAAGAAAGTGACACACTTTGTCACTTTTTACTCAGAAAGTGACACAATATGTCCCTAGTTGGTATATGCATGTTTTCATTACAATAACACTCAGCATATAAATGATATTTAGTTCATGCAATTTATAGCCTTTTACCTTCAATTTCTTTGATTCCATGGATTTCTCTCTCAATATTTTTTCTTGTTTGTTTGCAAGTTTTGTGAAGGTTGCCCGCGCATCGTTTAAGTGCTTCACAAACCATTCTTGCAACAAATATCTTAAGTATTCCAATAAAAGTTCTATAGGACAACCTTTTGTTGTTTTTGTTATCGAATTTACTGATTCAACTATATTTGAAGTCATTGTGGAAAACCTGTTATTTGTCATGTATGCCCTTGACCACTTGTGATAACCAATTTCTTCCTGCATAAAGAATAATCAAAATATTAATCATTTCTTGTATATAATGTTATTATGCATTCAAAATAAATATTTTTGAACATACCAGATGTGATCGAATCCCTTTGTGGATTTCATCGAGTTGTTTTATATGGAACTCAAAATCATTTTTCGTGTAGGCTCTAGCAGCTCTATTGAATGGTTGTGTAATGTTCTTTCCATTTCTTTTGCCAAATGTTGACTTTAAATTTTGTAGCAAGTGGTAGGAACATAGACCATGTATCGAATTCTTATACACCTTCTAGATTGCACTTTTTATGCTTTTATGACCATCTGAGATTATACACAATCCTTCTCGCTTACCATAAGCTTCTTTTAACATAAGTAAGAACCACTCCCATGAATCATTAGTTTCTAAGTCACCAACTCCAAATGCTAATATGAAAATGTTGTTGTTTGCATCATGTGTACATGCTGTAAATAATGTTCTACCATAATTTTCCTTTAAGAACGTACCATCAATTACTATTATAGGTCTGCAATACTCCCACCCCTGAATAGATGCTCCTAATGCCATGAAGAGGTATTTAAATTTGTTGTTGTCATAAGTCTCAATTCTTGTAATTGATCCAGGATTTGTTTGTTCTATCATGTACAAGTACTTTGGAACATTTTCATAAGACTCTGTCGGATCTCCTCTCACCAATTCCAAAGCTTTCTCCTTAGATCTCCAAGCTTTCTCGTAACTCATCGACACTCCGTATGTATTCATCATGTCACTTATTATGTCTGCAGGAGTGTATGTTGTTTTTGTTGAGACATACTTGTACTTGATGCATTCTCCTACTATTGAGCTTGTTGCTTGACGGTGATCTGCCAAGATGATGTTATTTGAGCATGTGTGATCGTTTCTCATATATCTTATTTTGAACATTTCTGTTCCTCCAAGTCTTGAAGCTCTAAAACTCCATTTGCAATTATCATCTATGCATTTCAGCACATATTCTTTCTTGTCCGACTTACTTACCTTGAACTGAAAGTTTTTATGTATCGCATACACCGAAATACTTTTCTTAACCAATGTCTTGTTCCTAAAAACCTTTTTCTCTGCAATTTCGTTCATACTAACAAATGAAATAATTTCACTACCTGTTTCATTACTCATTTCTTCAACCTCCGGTATGCATGAAGAAACATCAACAGCTAAGTCTTCAATACTTGGTAGACTTTGAACTGAGGTTGTTGCCGAACCATGAGTTTGAAAAACTTGTAATTGCATTATGTCATTTTCTTCACCAGTAGCAGCTTCTGAAAGTTGTATGTCTTCAAAACTTTCAATTCTTTGACATAATGAAACCGGTGTGCCATCTATGCCCAAAGAAAAGCTTGCAAGATGTTTCTCCCTTCTTTTGAGCTCCAAATAAAATGTGGGGAAATTATTGTCTGAAATCTTCATCAGAGGCATGTTTTTCTTCACCTTATATTGTATTGTTATTGAGTGTGTTGCTGGACTTACGTTTGTAACTGAATATATCATGCCATTGAGTTCGCAGTATGTGCATTCTATTGGAACGACAATTCCAGCCATTTTAAAATTTATATATTGGTTACCTTGTTCCCATTTCCCTCCATAATGGATGAATACATTGATTTTATCCATATCTGCAAAAAAACACCGATATATGACACATTAATGTTTGATCATCCTCAATACATGTATCATTAAGTAAAAAGTGACATAGCATGTCACTTTTCTATCTCCAAGCCTCAATTCATATTCAAGACAAAATAACGATACATTAATGTTTGGTCATGCTTAATAATTCATGTCACTTCATAATGCACAACAAATATCAAGTTAAATCATGTATTTAAATCAACCACATAGATGATTTTGATTCAAATTTATTTCTCTATCTTGCAAACATTGTTTTGTCACTTTTTGAGCAAAAAGTGACAGAGCATGTCACTTTTCTATCCCCCAAGCCTCAATTCATGTTCAAAGCAAAATAACGATACGTTAATGTTTGGTCATGCTCAATAATTAATGTCACTTCATAATGCACAATAAAATCAAGTTAAATCTTGCATTTAAATAAACCACATAGATGATTTTTTATTCAAATTTGTTTCTCTAACTTGCATACATTGTTCTGTCACTTTTTGAGCTAAAAGTGACACACCATGTCACTTTTTAGGCAAAAAGTGACATAGCTTGTAACTTTTCTATCCCCCAAGCCTCAATTCATGTTCAAAGCAAAATAACGATACATTAATGTTTGGTAATGCTCAATAATTGATGTCACTTCATAATGCAGAACAAAATCAAGTTAAATCTTGCATTTAAATAAACCACATAGATGATTTTTTATTCAAATTTGTTTCTCTAACTTGCATGCATTGTTCTGTCACTTTTTGAGCTAAAAGTGACAGACCATGTCACTTTTTAGGCAAAAAGTGACAGAACATATCACTTTTCTATTCACAAGCTTCAATTCATATTCATGACAAAATGACAATACATTAATGTTTGGTCAATCTCAATAATTCATGTTACTTCATAATGCACAACAAAATCAAGTTAATTTGTTCGTGTCCTGCATTTAAATCAACCACGGAGATGATTTTGATTTAAGTTTGTTCGTATTGCATATAATGTTCTGTCACTTTTTAAGCAAAAAGTGACAGAGCATGTCACTTTTTGAACAAAAAGCCATATTCTTATTGACATTTTTACAAACACATTGTATGCACCACTGTATTAGCAAATATGTTTACAAACACATTGGTAACTGATATTCTTATTGACATTTTTACAAACACATTGGTAACTGATATTCGTAAATATGTTTAGAAGACTTTACTCAATACTAATGATTTATAACGAAGTGAATAAAGAAAGATTTGTCTACATTGAAATCGGAATATGATATAATTTAAATCAAAATCATTTGTATGCATTTACTAAGCATGTTATTGAATATTTCCAATCGAAATTCAGAAAATTATCTAATTCAAATAGAAAGTATGAAGAAGAAATAAAATTTAGCAAATTACCTGAGAATTTTGAATTTGAATTCTGATTTTGTGTTGAATGAGAAGAAACAACGAGAAATCCTTAATAATGAGATCGGTTTTGAATTTGAATTCTGATAACGTGAAAGAGATCGGTTTTATTATGAATTTTGGTTTGTAGAGAATTTGGATATGTTTTGGGGTTGATTATGGAATGGAATTAGAATTGGAAATAATCTTTACCGTATTATTTACTGTTGTAATTGTTTAGGATGATTTTCCAAAAAATCCTCAATTTTATGGGTATTTGTGTAATTTGCCCAGATTAATTAATATTGGGCCCAGTAGCCTTAGTGCTTTTATCCTAACATGAATATGATTATTAAAGCTTATATATGGTCCAGCATTAGGGTTGGAGTACGTGGACTTTCGTTAGCACAAAACAATTCTCAAATCCTAATCTAGACACCAGAAATCGTCCAGTTCTTTAATTTCTATAGTAGGAATTTTGTGTTTCAACTCTCTAAGTGTGGATTATTGTTAGATGCGGAACACTCGACTACTGTGGTAGATCAAAATTTAGAATATAGAAATTGGTGTTGTGCATCAGAACTTAGTTTCTACGGTCTTAGTCATAAGAGATGACGATTTTTATCCCAAATCCTGTAATTAAGGTAATTAAAATTTTTAAATTTTCATTGTGTATATCAGTTTAATTCCCAAAACTTGATTTTGATGGTAGTTGAGAGACACCTACCATTAGTGGAAGTTGCCTATAACAACATCTTCCAAGCTAATATAAACATGACACCATATGAAGCTGTATATGGCAAGAAGTGTAGAAACATATTCATTAGGACGAAGTTGGGGAGAAAAGATTTCTCGGACCAGAGATTATTTAATGTACTGTTCAGGGCATAGACAAGATAAAAAAATTTCATCAACCAATTATTCTCATTTTTCAATTACCGCAGTGACCTCATTAGGTGAAATTTCAAGACCATTAATCAGAACTTTAACCAAAAGTGCATAAATTTTGATGATAATGAGACCTTCTAAATTTTTTAATTCATTCATGTGACCTCATCTGTTGCCTTAATAAGAACTTTATCATGTTGGTTTTAAATTAGTATTAATGTGACCGTAAGTGTGACCTTAATGCACCGTTTTAACTTCGATATTTGAGGATTGTAAACTTTAATATGTCGCATTTGAATTTGGTATATGGAATCTAGTTCTCAATTTTTTGATGATAATTGTGACCTTTAGTTCACTCGGATTGTGACTTTAAGAAGAACATAACATATTTAATGTGATTTATGGTTGTGATTCCGTGAAGTTTTGCAACTGTATTAATAGGTGCTACGATTTTTGCTCTTACGTTTGAATCCAACCATGAACAAGAATGTAATGCGAAAAACATAAATGAACACAAGAGTTTTCGTCCCTAAGGACCTGGGTTTGTCCAACCTTTGCCTACTTCCCGTTGAAACTCAACAAAGTAGATTTCGGCTTCAATGCAATTAAAAATTCAGAACGTCTCAAAGATTACAAGTACAAATCACGAAGAAAATAGAAATCCTCTAACCCTACAAATCGAGAGTCAATTAGAGATTAACCTCTTAAACTATTGATAAGTGCGTTTTATGCACGTATTTTGGCCTTTGAATTTATCATTTATACCGTCATATAGTTGCTTTTCTACTTACTCTAGTTTATTATCGTTCTATTTCAGTTTTGGACGCGTTTGTGAACAATTGGAGAAGTTTGGGCGAAAAGAGCAATGACTTAAAAGATATCTCATAAGTTCGAGGACTCAATTGCACTCAACCCAAAGTTGAGGGACCAAATTGGAGATTATGTAAAGTTGAAGGACCAAATAAGATGTTATGAAAAGATAGGGGACTGAAATGACCAATACCTAAAATTGAAGGACCGAATAGAAAGATGTTGAAACAAAGAGGACCAAACTGCAAACACTTAGAAACTACAAGTTGGGCGATCGCCCAACTTATAGCTGGGCTAGCGCCCAGCCGATGGAACCAGAAGCAGAGACCAAACAGCCAACCTGGGCGATTGCCTAGGAATGGCTGTTCGCCCAAGCTTATTTTTGTCTGCGTTTTGATTTTTTATTTTCTTTCCTTTTTTATTTCTAATTTCTTTAGGTAACTCTTGGCCTACGAAATTTGTAATCTTTTGGGGATATTTTGGGGCACAATTAGGGTAGTATAAATAGGAGTTATATTTTCATATCAAAAGTTGGATTTTTGGGAGCCGAATCAAGAGAAGACGGAAGAGAAAAAGAGAAGACAACTCTTTGACGATCAAGACCTCTTCGAAGATTTCTTCTCCTAAGATCCATGCTGGGTTTTATTAATTCTTGTTTTTCTAGTTTAATCATGTTCTTCTAATTTTCTTTAGCCAAGGTAGATGATGAAACCTTGTTTTAATTAAGTGGTTATTCCATTATTCGTTTAATTCCTTTTAGAGCTTTAATGTTCATGGTTCGTTCTTGTTAGATTAATTAAACAAAATCTCTTTCATCTTAAATATCATGTATTTTTGATAGTTAGATATTGATTTAATTAATCCATGTTTGGTGCTTAAATATATCTTATTAATTTCTTTTGATTTTTCGTCATCTTTTATTCGAATTGAGATACATAGAATGCTTAAAGATTCTTTGATTTTTTGTCTTCTTTCAATTGAACTTGATACGAAAAACGCTTTAAGTAATTTATGTTTGAAGCATAAATGAGAGCCTATATTTGATTTTCTTCTTTTGGACTTAATTGATAAATCTTTAGGGATGGCAATAGATTGATTTCGTTTTGTCGTGTGTGTTTTTGGAAATTAATGAATGATTAGATGATTGCTAAGTTAGACAATTGTGGATTCTGAAACATTGGTATTTTACACAACTTGAATTCTCAAATCATTTATTTTGCTTATTTAATTAGTCTTTCGATTAACTATTTCAACACAAATCTCTTCAACTCAACTAGCCTAAAATAACAGTTAATTTGGATTAAATTATACCTTCCTCATAGCAGTCTCTGTGGGATCGACATCGTTATTACTTTTTTATATTCCAATAGATTCGTACACTTGCGAGTTAATTAAAATTTGACATCAAGTTTTTGGCGCCGTTGCCGGGGACTGCGTCTGAAGGTTAATTTAATTTTAGTTAATTTTATTCTTGACTAGTTATAATTTAGGATTTTATTTGTTTAATTTTGTTTTATTTTAAAAAAAAAAAGATTTTCATTGTGCATGCTTGGTCTTAGATCTTTAGATATTAAGCTAGAACCTCTAGATAGTGAGATAGAAAGAACTTTTCACCAGAGAACTCGACCTACCAACTTAGATAAGATTGGAGGAACCGAAGCAGTAGTAGTTATGGATGATGAAATTGAGGAGAGAGCTTTCAGGGACTATTTTAGTCCATTAGCTAATTTGAGCACCTCATGCATACAATACCCACAGGTCACTGCTAGAAATTTTGAGCTTAAACCGAGTGTGCTTAACTGTCTTCCATCTTTCTATGGTTTAGATAGTGAAGAACCTTACAATCATCTCACGGACTTTTATGCTGTATGTGAAACATTTAAATATGAGAATGTTTCTCCTGATAATGTTAAACTTCGTCTATTTCCCTTTTCTCTGAAAGATAGATCTAGATCATGGTTTAATATGTTACCTGCTAATAGTATTACTTCTTGGGAACAAATGGTTGCTAAATTTTTGAATAAATACTTTCCTGTTCACAAAACTAATGCTATTCGCAGGGAAATTTCAGAGTTTGTGCAGAGAGACGAGGAACCATTCTATGAAACATGGGAGAGATTCAACAGGCTTCATATGAAATGTCCATATCACGGCTATGAAAAATGGCATTTATGCCAATACTTTTTGGAGGGATTTCTATCTCATATTCAAGAATGGTTGATGGCCACAAGCGGTGGGGAGCTTATGTCTAAGAATGCTATAGAGATCTGGAGCTTCTTTCAAAAGCAAGCTGACAATTCACAACAGCGGAGTCAATCCTCTAGAACTGAACCAAAGAAGAGGGAGATTTATGAGATTCGCAGCAGTGAATCTAGCTCAGAAATCAAAGAAGTCAAATGCATGATAGAAGATATTTCTCGCAAGTTGACCTCATTGACAGCCAATAGTCCTACAGAGCCAGAAGCATGTACTGATCAAGCTAATGTCCTCAACATGATGAGGAAGCCTCCTTACAATCCTTACTCCAACACCTATAACTCAGGTTGTAGGGACGACCCCAATTTTTCTTGGTCACAGGGTGTTCAACAGGATAATATAGCAGGTCAAGCCCCCTAGCAGGCTAATCAACAATTCAATCACAATTTTTCACAGCCAAAACCATGGGAGGAGGCAATTCAAAACTTGGCAAAAGCTACACAAGCTGCATTAGAGTGCCAGAACCACACCATTGCTGAATTTAAGAATGAAGTACGCGCCAGCCAGAACTCTCAGGCACAATCCATCTCCAATCTAGAGAACATGATGGGACAACTTGCTTCATCAGTCCAACAGTTGGCAACAACCATTGAGAAAGGAAAGTTTCCTAGTCAGCCATTTCCTAATCCTAAAGGAGTGCAATATGAAGAGGCTAAATCCATCATGACTTTGAGAGGTGGCAGATTGTTTGACAACAAAGTGGATATCTCAAAGCAAAACACATCTCAATCACTTTCTCCAGGTACTGTCCCAACTGATGATTCAATCCAAGAAGCTCCCAAAGAGGAAAATGAGCCATCTTACATTTCAAAAGCCCCATTTCCTCAGAGGCTCACAAAGGTAAAGCGAGGTAATTCTATCAATGATATGATAGAAATCTTCAGGCAGGTAAGTATAAACATCCCTTTACTTGACGCTATTAAGCAAGTACCTGCTTATGCTAAATTCTTGAAGAACTTATGTACTGCTAAGAGACAATTACATGTGCACAAAAATGCATTTTTAACTGAACATGTTAGCTCTATAATTCAAAGCAACACTCCTCCCAAATTTAAAGATCTAGGTTGTCCTACTATCTCATGCATCATAGGAAACCATAAAATTGAGAAGGCTTTGCTAGATTTAGGAGCTAGTGTCAATCTTCTTCCTTATTCTGTGTACATGCAACTTGGGCTAGGCGAGTTAAAACCAACATTTGTTATTTTACAATTTGCTGATAGATCTGTGAAGGTACCTCGTGAAATTGTAGAAGATGTTTTGATACAGGTTGACAAGTTTTATTTCTCTGTTGATTTTATTGTACTTGACACTCAACCTGTACGAGACTCTACCAAGAATATTCCTGTGATTTTTGGTCGCCCTTTTTCTAGCAACATCTAATGCCATTATTAATTGCAGGACTGGAGCTATGCAGCTTTCCTTTGGCAACATGACATTAGAATTGAATGTTTTTAATGTCAACAAGCAACCTTAAGACAATGATGATGTTGCCGATGTTCACATGATAGAAGCATCAGATGATGATTATTTTGTCTATACTAATTCACCCGCCATGGATGCAACCAAATGGAATCAGAAAATTGAGCCACGTCCAACAAGTACCAAAGTCAAGAGATGCAAGCAAATCAGGTCCTCCAAATCACTATTCAAAGTGCCGTAAGGCAACCAGACAATAAGTCAAGCTAATGACTATAAATAAGCGCTTAATAGGAGGCAACCCATTTTCTAACCCTTTTATTTACTTGTTTTATATGTAGTAGTTTTAGATAGTTTAAATAATTTATTAGTTTTATTTTATTTATTGCACTTATTAAACCTCACCATGTCACGCGCAGGATGTCCCACTTTGCGAGCCGCTTGGATACTATCTAGGCAATCATCTTTTGACCAAGGGTCCATCATTACATCTGAGTCCACTACATACTAGGTAGATCCCTCTTCTCCACTTCTCTCTGGGGAGTTACTGTTTTTTTCCCTCCTATTCTTTGCTTTATTTTATTCTTACATTGAGGACAATGTAAGGTTTTTGTTTGGGGGTGGGTTATAAAGTATCATGTTACTTAAGTGCTTTTGAATTTGCTTATCACTTTGGTCTCTATAACTGAAATACTTTTGAAAAAAAAAATAATTTTTAATAGTATTTGTCTAGTCACTGTTGAATATCCTACTGCCAATGATAATATCTGTTCAAAATTGAGCACATTTTTAGTAAACTATTAGACAACACTTGAACTCGTTCTTTTATCTGAATACTTATCCATGTTAGACCTGATTAAGGAAGCATATAGCCACATTGACTTATCGTTTATTGGAGACATGACTTGAGTGTTTGTGTTGATATTATTGACTGAGTATCATGATGAAAAATTCCGTTCCTACATCCTTAGAGCTAGTGACTAAACTGTTTTGAGAACAGTTTGGAGGTGTTGAAGTTACTACTTTTGTTCTAAGAATTTTGATAGTTTGGGTTTTCTAGGTCTCATCTTTAGTTGAATGGGTTATAGTCAAGGAATCTAAACTGAGCACTACTCGCTGCTGATAAAATTAAATAAAATATCTGACTCGAGCAATTAAGCCTGTAAGGGTATCTTAAAACCTGGTGCCCTATGGTCATCTGACTTGGGAGTCATCGGCCCAAAACTCGCTACATGAGTCATGTAAAAAAAAAGAGAGCGATATTTATAAATTTACATCTTCACTTCTCTATTAGCCTGTGGGACTCGAGCAATTAAGTCTGTTAGGGTATTTTCAAACCTGGTGTCCTATGGTCATCTGATTTGGGAGTCATCGACCCAAAGCTCGCTACAAGGGTCACACAGAAAGCTAGTGAAAGAGAAGTATTGCACAGGATGTAAGACTGTTAACAGGAGTTGAATAAATAAAAAGAGTAGAAGTGCTCAGAAATGATTGCTAGATTAGAACCTTAGAGACTGAATATGAGAATTTCGAAATCTCTCACCATCCTAATTCTAAGAACACAAGTGCTAAGTATTACCACTTTTGTGAAAAGAAAAAAGCATTGTGATGATCAATAGAAACCAATTTCGCTATAACACCTCGGGATTTGAAAGAAAAGCTTTAGAAGTGTGATAACTTACGAGAGGTGTAATGAATAAATGACTACAAAGGGTTCGGGATTGTAAAAGTATCAACAACACAATATTGGTCATGGTCTACTACATGTATTAATTTAAATTTTGGCTATTCACACACTCACACAAGGTCGAGCATCGGATAAGTGAAATTTTTTATGTTGTTGTTTGATATCCTTCTAATAGTGTTTCTTTGTTTTTGAACTTGAGGCGTATGGTAAGGAATTTAACATTGACTAATTTTTCGTTGATTCAATTAGCTTAGTTTGAATTATATTTTAGTTTTGTTTTTGTTCGAGGATGAACAAAGGTTTAGTTTGGGGGTGTTTGATAAGTGCGTTTTATGCACGTATTTTGGCCTTTGAATTAATCATTTATGCCGTCATATAGTTGTTTTTCTACTTACTCTAGTTTATTATCGTTCTATTTCAGTTTTGGATGTGTTTGTGAACAATTGGAGAAGTTTAGACGAAAAGAGCAATGACTTAAAAGATATCTCATAAGTTCGAGGACTTAATTGCACTCAACCCAAAGTTGAGGGACCAAACTGGAGATTATGTAAAGTTGAAGGACCAAATGAGATGTTCTGAAAAGATGGGGAACTGAAATGACCACACCTAAAGTTGAAGGACCGAATAGAAAGATGTTGAAACAAAGAGGACCAAACTGCAAACAATTAGAAACTACAAGTTGGACGATCACCCCACTTATAGCTGGGCGAGCGCCCAGCCGATGGAACCAGAAGCAGAGATCAAACAGCCAACCTGGGCGATCGCCCGGGAATGGCCTGGGCGAATAACCAGGCTTATTTTTGTCTGCGTTTTGATTTTTTATTTTCTTTCCTTTTTTAGTTCTAATTTCTTTAGGTAACTCTTGGCCCACGAAATTTGTAATCTTTTGGGGCACAATTAGGGTAGTATAAATAGGAGTTATATTTTCAAATCAAAGGTTGGATTTTTGGGAGCCGAATCAAGAGAAGACGGAAGAGAACAAGAGAAGACAACTCTTTGACGATCAAGATCTCTTCGAAGATTTCTTCTCCTAAGATCTATGCCGGGTTTTATTAATTCTTGTTTTTCTAGTTTAATCATGTTCTCCTAATTTTCTTTAGCCAAGGTAGACGATGAAACCTTGTTTTAATTAAGTGATTATTTTGTTATTCGTTTAATTCCTTTTAGAGCTTTAATGTTCATGGTTCGTTCTTGTTAGATTAATTAAACAAAATCTCTTTCGTCTTAAATATCATGTATTTTTGATAGTTAGATATTGATTTAATTAATCCATGTTTGGTGCTTAAATATGTCTTATTAATTTCTTTTGATTTTTCGTCATCTTTTATTCGAATTGGGATACATAGAATGCTTAGAGATTCTTTGATTCTTTATCTTCTTTCAATTGAACTTGATACGAAAAACGCTTAAGTAATTTATGTTTGAAACATAAAGGGGAGCCTATATTTGATTTTCTTCTTTTGGACTTAATTGATAAATCTTTAGGGACGGCAATAGATTGATTTCGTATTGTTGTGTGTGTTTTTGAGAATTAATGAATGATTAGATGATTGCTAAGTTAAACAATGGTGGATTCTGAAAAAACTTGATGTCAAATTTTAATTAACTCGCAAGTGTACGAATCTATTGGAATATAGAAAAGTAATAACGAGGTCGATCACACAGAGACTTTACATAATCTCCAGTTTGGTCCCTCAACTTTGGGTTGAGTGCAATTGAGTCCTCGAACTTATGAGATATCTTTTAAGTCATTGCTCTTTTCGTCCAAACTTCTCCAATTGTTCACAAACGCATCCAAAACTGAAATAGAACGATAATAAACTAGAGTAAGTAGAAAAGCAACTATATGACGGCATAAATGATTATTTCAAAGGTCAAAATACGTGCATAAAACGCACTTATCAACTATCACAAATGGAAATAACTCTCACAGGGGGAGTAAAACCACCATATACATGGTAAGATTTCACAGAGGAACCAAATCAGAGAGAGAAGAAGAAGAAATGGATTTCAACCGTAATTAGAGAGAGAAGAAGAATGAGTCCAAGTAGGGTTTTAGACTGACAGCATCGTTCTCCTGCCCTTTAATCTAGCATGGCAAATGGCCATGTCACCCCCCTCCACTCTCTCTTTACTTCGGGGCGATTTGGTGACCCAATTCACAGTAAGATTTTGGGGATCTAAGAGAATGGCTTGTTTCAAATCTTGTAATGCAACGTATGTATTTTCCAGCCTTGGATTTTCAAAGACAAGTGAAGGGTCAACTTACACTTTTTCACCTCTATCACCAAACTCATCTCTATAGTACAAGAGTTGCCTCTGCTTGATATAATGAGCTTCACCATCAGTGAGAGGCCTATTGTTGCTGACGACTTTGTTGTGGGTTACATGAGCAGCTCCTAGAGATGGTGACAACAACAACAAAGGAAGCAAAACCAAAAGAATCAATTGAAAATATACAATGCAACTACTATTTTCCTTCATCTCACATTAGACATCTGAAGCTCAACTTGTATTTTTTTCCCTTATTCTTCTTCTCCTTGAGAGTGTATTTCAAAGCTTGATTTGAGAATATGAGATAAAGAAGAATGAGATCTAGAATGGGGATTTTGGGATGTTTGCCTACTGTGCAGTGATGGATCGGCTGTAAGAGACGTTGGTTTTCACGTAAATTGTGGTTTAGGACCCCAACTGTGGTGAAATCGGAGAGAGAGAGAGAGAGAGAGAGAGAGAGAGAGAGAGAGAGAGAGACGAACAATATGAATGGTGGTTCCAGTGTACACGAGGTGCTCCAGGGATTGGCACGACGTCATGCGCCGACGAGGATGTGATTTTGGGCCACCCAAATCACTCAAAGTAGAGAGAGGGAGTGATGGGCTGATTGTGAGGAGAGGGGAGGCCGTTTGCCATGCTGGATTAAATTTGTAACTAAGCATGCCAGGTCTACAGTGGGCAGGAGAGTGCTATTCAGACTGAAGACCAAAAGATGTGAAGGGGTAACTTTAAATACCCATCATCAACAACTTAGATCAAACCCATAGAATGAATGGTCCAGATGAAGTTGAAGCCACTTAGGAAAAATCGCATTTTCCTTATGTGTTTATAAAGGAGAATAACAACTTCATCCAGCTTCTCAATTTTGGATCACATTTTAACCGTTTGGTAAACGATCAATGGACAAAGGTGATGGATAAACTTTATTTTATCTTGACTGGGTAAAACTAATATCCAAATAAACTTATATCTGAGTTTATCTGGATAACAATTTTAAGGTAAAAACGAGGATAATTTTTATCTTCATAAAGATGACAAAAATATTTATCCAGATAAAAAATTACTCAAATTTTTTAATAGACAAAAATACCCATTTATTATTGGATTCATGTCCCAGGAAACGTATTGTTTTCATCTCTCTTCCAAATCAATTTCAACATCTCTCATTCTCCAAATCAATTTTGGATGGACGAGTCACTTTCATATTAGTTTTGGGAAACTTGTTTGAATTTGAAATCTTTTAAATTTATTGTTTCATAAACATTATTAACTAGTTACTGTGATTTTTTTAATAGTATAATTATATATTTTCATTAACATATTAATTATGTACAAATACCCACTAGGACTAAAAAATAATTCATATTATTATTGTGAATCTTTTATTGCAAGAGGGGTATTTTGGATATTTCAACCATTTTATCCTTTATTTAGTGTTGTTGAGCCAAACATGATAAATATAGAAGTAGTGTTTTTCTATTGTTATACTTAACTTGTTATCCAAATAATTATTATCCAGTAAAATAGTTTTATCCACAAATCAAACAGGCCCTAGGTACTCATATTTTAGGATTGTTTGGCAATGAATTCAACAGAATGTTGATAATGGGAGATTCGGCAGATTTATAAAGGTTGCGAATGAAACCGTTAATATAAATATAAAATTCACTTGTTAGAAGTATTTAGCCTAATTTTTCCAGTAAAATTCAATTGTTAATATAAATAATAGGCGTATCTCAAGAGACTAGAGAAACAAATTGGGTTGAACGTTCCAATTCTCGATCCTATATTATTTAAACTTAATTGACAAGAAAATGATATAAATCTCAATGCAAACTTGAAGTTTGTGAGATTAGTTGCTCAAATTTTAAATTATGAGCATAATTTTTAGATTATACAACTAAGACAGTGACGTATCTTGTCAATGCTAGTGAGTCTAAATCTCAAACTTTTAATAAATATTAGTTCAAATGATGTTAAATGGTTTAACAATATTGTTTTTCAACGCCTCCAATTAAATTCTAAACAATTACTATTGAGAACAAAGCGCTTCCTATTTTTGTCTAGGGAATGCTATTTTATATGCTGAAACACTTATACACATCATGCCAACATCAAAGTTACCCTGCTATAGTTGGCTTATGGTTAGAGCCTAATATTACCCATTTAATAATTTTTGATAGTGCAATATATGTACAATCGGCATACCATAGTGCACTGAGATGGACATTAAAAAATGCAGAGAATACATGTTTAGTTTGGGACATTATAAAATATCTTAAGTCCTAACGGGTGATATTTTATAATACAGTTTTTCGGATGTTATTTTGATAAGACATTTTTCTCAACATTAGGGGAGATAAATTAAGTAGCTGGAAAGAATACGTGAAAATATAGCATATTATGTTTTTTAAATCTTTGCACAAGACAATATGAACTAGAAGTTCGACAAATAACTCATTTGTAAGTTATACAATTGACATATGTATTTACTGACCAAAGAGATTAAATCAAATCTCATATACCAGCTCTAAATGCTCCAATTTATATTAATGTACTTGAAGGACAATCCATTAACATTATATCTAATAAATTAATGACACGTCTGAAGCGTTGTGACATTTGATTCCAAAAAATTCTAAATTAAATATGGAGCACATTTCATTAGAATTGTTTTATACAAGTTTTAAAAGGATTGTGGCATTGAAAACATTGACACACAAGATATGGATAGCTTGGTACAAGTTTTTTTTCATTGATTGAAATCAGTTGGAGCAGCTGTACTCTTTTTCCTTCGCTCAGGTTTTGTCCCACTGAGTTTTTCTGACAAGGTTTTAATGAGACAGCATTTGATTACTCCAAATTTTTGATAAATTTTTTTTATTGAATTGGTATTTTTGTCCCATTGGATTTTTACCAAACAAAATTTTTAACGAACCAGTTATGTGTAACAAGTAATTCAATGGGGAGTGTTGTAAAATTATAGATAATGATGAATGACTATTTAGTTGTATCTAGATGTCTATGTAGTTATATACTTACTCCAAACGAGTGTATTCTAATAAGGTTGTAACTCTCTTTAGAATCCTATAATTAAGGGTTACTGTTATAATAAATTTACACACTTGAGTTTTGACTCTCTCTAGTCTTCTTTATTCTTCTAGTTTCATAACATTATCCAGATTATAATTATTATCTGAATAATTATTATCAAGTAAAATAGTTTTATCCACGAACCAAACAAGCCTTAGTTACTCAATTTTTAGGATTGTTTGGGAATGAATTCACCGATGTTGATAATGGGAGTTTCGGCATATTTATAAAGGTTGCAAATGAAACCGTTAATATAAATATAAAATTCACTTGTTAGAAGTATTTAACCTAATCTTTCCAGTAAAATTCAATTGTTAATATAAATAATAGGCGTATCTCAAGAGACTAGAGAAACAAATTGGGCTGAAAATTCCAATTCTCCCCTATATTATTTAAACTTAATTGACAAGAAAATGATATAAATCTCAATGTAAACTATATTAACATTGCAATCTAGTCTCTTATTTATTATCAAAATTTTAATTAATAAAATAAGATTATTAACTAAATAAAAAATTATAAAAATCACAAATCAAAAGTATAAACACTACAAGAAAAATGAGCTATAAGGACGACACCAAATTCGTCTCTATATATAGCATATATAGGGACGACAATAAAATGTCGTCTCTAAAGATTGTAATAGATATAGAAAGGACAAAAGTCGTTTCAACACACTTATTTGTCGTCCCTATAGGTCCAGCATCTATAGAGACGACTTATTTGTCGTCCCTATAGAGTACATAAGAAATAAAGTCGACTAATATCGTCCTTATAGCCTAAAAAATTCGTCCCCATAGGTCATAAGAAATGACGCCAATTTTTCCTGCTTTGTAAGCTACTAGGACTACTAAAGTCGTCCTAATAGTGCTAAAGTACGTTGCTACAGGTCCAGAATCTATAGGGACGACTTATTTGTCATCCCTATAGGCCTAGAATCTATAGAGACGACTTATTTGTCGTCCCTATAGGTCCAGAATCTAAAGAGACGACTTATTTGTCGTCCCTATAGAGTACATACCTATAGCGACAACACGGAACATCGTCTCTAAAAAAATAAAGTCGACCAATACTGTCCTTATAGCCTAAAAAATTCGTCCCCATAGGTCATAAGAAATGGCGCAAATTTTTCCCGCTTTGTAAGCTACTGGGACGACTAAAGTCGTCCTAATAGTGCTAAAGTACATTGCTACAGGTCCAGAATCTATAGGGACAACTTATTTGTCGTCCCTATAGGCCTAGAATCTATAGAGACGACTTATTTGTCGTCCATATATGTCCAGAATCTATAGAGACGATTTATTTGTCGTCCCTATAGAGTACATACCTATTGCGACAACACGGAACATCGTCTCTAAAGAAATAAAGTTGACTAATATCGTCCTTATAGCCTAAAAAATTCGTCCCTATAGGTCATGAGAAATGGCGCCAATTTTTCCCACTTTGTAAGCTACTGGGACAACTAAAGTCGTCCTAATAGTGTTAAATTACGTTCCTATAGGTCCAGAATCTATAGGGACGACTTATTTGTCGTCCCTATAGTGACAGACCTATAGAGATGACGGAGTATGTCGTCCCTACAGAATCAAAGGCGACTATTGTCGTCTCCATAACTTAAATATTCGTCCCTGTAAGTCCTAATACCCTCAACATATTGGCGGGATTTTCTCACGTCCAACTCTAGCAATTGGGACTACATTATGTCGTCCCAATAGCTCCAGTCTACAAATTCCCATCAGAAGCAATATTTCTTCAAATTCTCTTTCAAGCTTAATCCATAAATTCTACCATTTTGAATCTCTCTTTCTCTATTGCAGTCCCCCAGTTTAAAGGTCTTAGTTGTAGTCTTCAAGAGATCATTGGTCAGTCAAATTTACATATTTCACTTATATATTTAAGATTTAGTTTTCTATTTTATTTTTTACTTTTTATTCTATTTTCACAATACATTGCACTTTCATAAACCTTAGAATGCCGTTTGAAGATTAGTTTATTAAGCACACACAACCAAAAATTTGGGTTCTTCGATGTTTACAAACTAATCTTTGAATTGTCCTGTTTCGGACAGTTCGACATTGATTTGTAAGTTACGAGTTGTGTTATCATACATTTTTCCTATGATTGCCTCGACTATCGCGTATGATTTTTGGTATTGTCTCCATTTTATTCTCCGGGTATGGACTGTGTTTAAAATAGTGCGCGCACTTAGGAGAATAGAAGGGAGATGCTGCCAAAATTTACACGTGAAACATAGGCAATCATAGAAAAAATTAACACAACTCGTAAATTACAAATCAATGTCGAATGGCTAGGGCCCACACCTAAAATTAGTATTGGAGCGACAAGGAGTTAGGACATTCGCACACCACTTGTATAGTGCACTTAATTATTGTTATTTTTTTGGTGTTGCAGCAACTCTAAAGTGGAAATGGAAATCGATAAGAGTTGGATAAAGTTGAATAGAAGACGGGCAAAGTCTGCAGAGTTTTGGCATGGTCTGAAAGCGTTCATAAATATGGCGAGGCCATTAGCAAATGATAGGGGGATGATTCAATGTCCATGCAAAAGATGTATAAATATGATGATGCAATTGGTAGATGATGTTGAGTCTCACATATTTCGTCATGATTTTTACGAGAACTACGAGCGGTGGATTTATCACGGGGAGAGTGATGAAGGGCCTGTGAATATGCAAGGACAGAACGAAGGGCTTGTTGCAGCAGATGAGATGGCAGATGTTCTTACCGATGTGGTCGGGGATGACTCAGCTGCTGGCAAATCTTCTGATTTAAGTTATGACGCTTTGTTCGATGCTCTGCATTCAGAGTTGTATCTAGGAGTATCTTCTTACTCGTCCCTAAAATTTTTAACTAAGCTGATGCATTTGAAGGTGGTCAATAAGTGGACAAATAAATCTGTAAATGGGCTATTGAAGTTGTTAAAATCGGCCTTCCCCAAAATCAATCTTGTCGACTCTCACTACGAGGCTAAAAAATTAATGTCGAAGTTGGGATTGGGGTACGAATGTATTCATGTTTGTAGGAATGATTGTGCGTTATTTTGGAAGGAAAATGCTGATAAAGAGATTTGTCTAGTCTGCTATGAAAGTCGTTGGGTGCAAATAGCTGGCAAATCCTCTGGGAAGAATGTCCCGCATAAAGTGTTGCATTATTTTCCATTGACCCCTAGACTGAAGCGTTTGTTTGCAACAACACATACTGCGAGACTAATGAGGTGGCATAATACAGGTCGCTCGAGGGACGAGGATGATATGGGTCATCCCGTGGATGGAAAAGCTTGGCGGGCCTTTGACAAAAATCACCCTGATTTTGCCTGTGAGATAAGAAATGTTTGGCTGGGATTGTCGTCAGATGGTTTCAATTCTTTTGGTAATATGAGTCAGTCTTACAGCCGGTGGTTTTGGCAACTTATAATCTACCACTTTGGCTGTGTATGAAAGAAGAAAATTTAATGCTAACCCTTTTGATCCCAGGTCCCCAATCACCAGGCAAAGATATTGATGTATTTTTACGGCCATTAGTGGATGAGTTGAAGGAATTGTGGACATCTGGTATCGATATGCGTGATGTATCAAGTAATAACTGTATATTCAGAATGCGAGCAGCGATGTTATGTACAGTTAGTGATTTTTCTGCTCGTAGTAGTTTATCAGGGTGGAGCGGTCAGGGTTACGACGCATGTCCAACTTGTAATGAAGAGACACCTTCGACGCGTGTCATCAGTAAGACAGCTTATGTGGGTCATCGACGTTTTTTACCAAGTAATCATCATTGGCGAAATGACCGTACTTTCAATGGACAAACAGAGAGACGTGGGCCACCGCCTCAATTGACTAGTGCAGATATCCTACAGCAACTTAGTCATGTGAAAATTAGAACACCAGGAAAACACCGAAGCTATGGGGGTGTTAAAAGAAAAAAGGATAAGAATGAGCTAAACTGGAGAAAGAAGAGCATTTTCTATGAGTTGCCCTGCTGGTCGACAAATGAGTTGAAACACAATCTCGATGTCATGCATGTAGAAAAGAATGTATGTGATAGTTTGTTGGGTACATTATTGGGTGATCCTCATAAATCTAAGGGTACAGAAAAAACGAGACGTGGTTTGATGAAATTAAAAATCAGACACGAGCTGCACTTGTACGAAGATAAGGGGAGATTGATGAAGCCTGCAGCAGAGTACACATTTATTAATGCAGATCGTCAAAAGTTTTGCAATTTTATACGGAAAGTCAAATTTCCCGATGGTTTTGCATCGAATCTGAGAAAGAACGTTGCGCCTAATGAAAGCCGAATAATTGGTTTGAAGTCACACGATTGTCATATCCTCATGCAAAGATTGTTGCCCGTCGGGTATCGAGCATTTCTAAACAAGACAATTTCATCCACTATTATTGAACTTTGTACATTTTTCAAAAAATTGTGTGCAAGGTCGATAAAGGTTAGCGACATGGTTAATGCTCAACAACAGCTCATCCTCATATTGTGCAAGCTTGAACGAATATTTCCACCGGCTTTTTTTGACATTATGATTCACCTTGTGATGCATTTGCCTGAAGAGGCAATTCTTGGTGGGCCCGTTTACATGAGGTGGATGTATCCTTTTGAGAGATATCTTAAGAAACTAAAGGACAATGTGCGAAATCAATCGAAGCCTGAGGGTTCCATAGCCGAGGGATATGTTGTTGAGTAAGCATTGACTTTTTGTTCACGGTATTTCGACAACGTCGAGACACGATTCAACCGACCAGAGAGAAATGACGATCTATGCGTTCCCAAAAAGCAGCTATCTGTTTTTGAATCCCAATGTCGTCCTATAGGAAAGATAAGTTTAGTTGTCCTCGAAAGTGATGTTCGAGCTCAAGCTGAGTTTTATATACTTAACAACTGTCCTGAGATTGAAACGTACTTAAAGTGAGTGCGTACGTATTTTTTTAATATCTTTAACATTAAACGGTTTTATTATTATAACAATTGCTCAATGTAATTTTTACTTCAACAGTGAGCACAAGGATCAGTAGCAGACTCGTGGAGTTACCAATGTTAACCAGTTGCATAGAATCGATTTTTCTACTTGGTTTCATACGAAGGTAGAACAATAATACTGTTTGCATTTATAATTAGTATAATGTTTGATTTGTTAATGAATTTACATCTTATTAACACATATTTATGCTCTACATTGGATAAACGCTGATGATGTGTCTCCAAACTATCTTTGGCGTCTCGGGCAAATGCTGTTGTGCATTCCTACCCAGCATGTATCGTTAACGGAGTTCGATTTCTAACTTATGATCGTGATATCCGACGTAAAACACAAAATAGTGGTGTGAGTATTGCAGGGACCGGTGATGAAATATTTTACGGCCAGCTTCAGGATATATTGGAGCTTTCATACATAAACGGTTTCTCAGTTGTGGTGTTTCGGTGTAGATGGTTTAAGTGTGACGGAAAAAGAAAGGTCAAAGAGAACAACATCACAAGTATTGATGCCAACAGAGAGGCTTACAAAGATGACCAGTTCATACTTGCTTCATAAGCGAGGCAAGTGTTCTATATTGATGACCCGTCACGTAGTCATAACTGGCGAGTGGTTTAAGAAGTCAATCATCGTACTACGTGGGATACGCCAGCGACGGTTTTGACTGAGATAGATTTGCTGCACGATGATAGCTCGTCGAACTTCTCGTTGTTTGTTGATCTTGGCAATTTAGAACACATTACTATGCAGCGGGTCGACAATAATGCCATTCAGTTGGATCGTCTTGCTAAGAGAGCGTCATCGTCGAATGTTAGTGGAGATGAATATAATTTTATTAACGATGAGGAGGAGGATAATGAGGAGGAGGACGAGGACGATAACGATGAGGGTGATGATGGAGGTGATGTTGAGGCGTCTGACACGGAGACAGACTGCGACAGTGTCGACTATGACGATGATGCTGATAGAAGCAATGATAGTGACTATGAGTGATCAAACAACACTTTGTAATCTTGTACTCTGTTATTTAGTATAAATTTCGTTATTGAATAACATATTGATAATATTTTGTCTAATTTTTTATTTAAATTATATAAATAATGACGATAACATAATTTATCAAACCGACCTTTAGGGAGGCTTTTTCACCCCCATAGGCCCAAATTAAGTAAATCTTTTTAAGCAAATGATATAAAAAATCTCGTTCCAATAGGAGATAAATGTCATCCTTAAAAACATTTTATAAAATATTTAGGCATGCTCGAATTATATAATAACCATACGCTTATAATTCTTAAATTCAATTCTCTTTATACAAATTTAAAGTTAATTTGACTTTATCATCCCCTCTTCACGTACTTTTCAACATTTTACACAATAATTTCTTAGAACTGATGTCTAAGATCGACGTAAACATATAACTATGTGAAAAAATAAACTAAATAATAATTACCTATTAACTCGAATAATCCATCTTACTGAACCATGAATATGCTCGTTAGTGATCAAGTGATTTGACAAACAATATAAAATTTTCATATAAAAAAGATTTAATATTGAAAATAAGATTTAATTTTTTATTTTATTATTATTACAGGACCTCAATGGACACAGTGCATGTTTGCTAAACTAAAAAATTTCACGTTACATAAATTATTTGTCGTCAAAATAAGAAATTAGTTGTTACTTATTTTAAAATAATTTTTATACTCCTTCTGTCCCAAATATATAGGCCACGTTTCTTTTTTTCTCTAGTCCCAAATATATATGCTTGTTTCTATTTTTGAGGTATTTTTTTTGTTCCTTTACTAAAATACCCTTATTTAATGTGCTTATTTATAATCATTTTTACTAACTAAATCTTGAAATTGTACATTAAATAATACTTATTAAATAAGGGTAAATTAGGAAAACTATTTGTAAAATTTACTTTTTCAATAACATTCTTAATCCGTGTGAAAAACCCAATCAGCCTATATATTTGGGACGGAGGGAGTATTTATAACTAATTAAAAATGTAATCATCGAATATATTTAGAATAAATTTACTTAAAGGTGATTTTAAAATACTTTTAACTTTAGCCAAACATGCCAAAAAATGTAATTAGAATGGAGCGTTTTAGTGAACAACGTTCTGAAAAATTGGGAATTCTATGAAATGTGTAAATACAATTAATTGTTGATTTGATTTTATCTTTTTAACAAATTTTTAATCAAAATCAAACAAACCTTTATTAATCAATTGCAATGTCTAGAGATTTGATATACGCGTTTTATGGCTCTAATTCAAAATATTCTGTATGGACCTTATGTTGTTATTCCAAGATACCTGATCTCATCTGATTTTATTACATTAGAGTTGTACATATAATAATAAAAAATTGTACATTAGAGTTGAAATGAAATGAAGTTGAAATGAAGTTGAAATGAAGTTTAGAAGAAGTTTAGAGTTGAAATAAAAAATTATTACATTAGAGTTGAAATGAAGTCTAGAAGAAAATGCCAAAAAAAAAAAAAAAATATTGTGAACAGTTCTCGCTCGAGCGGACAGAGCCTAAATTTTGTCCGCTCGGGCGAGCACTATTCATTTTCAATTTTTTTTTAATTGGGTGTGTTCGTGTAAAAAAAAAAATATTGTGAACAGTTCTCGCTCGAGCGGACAGAGCCTAAATTCTGTCCGCTCGGGCGAGCACTATTCATTTTCAAAATTTTTTTTTTTTGGGTGTGTTCGTGTGTTAAATGTACAGGGACGATTTTAGTCGTCCCTTTATACCTCAAAAATTTACAAAAAGTAAAATCACTTATCTTCCCCTCCACTCCCTATATTTTCCACTTTTTGGCTCCAAAAACCCAATTGATAAAGCTCTCTCCCCTCAACCACGTCCACCGAAGCTACAGTAGCGCCACCGCGGCAGTCGACACTTAATTTGCTGTAGACACGGGAGGTACTCTTCTTCGACTTCAAATGTAAGTTTCTACCAGTATCATGCTCTCTCTTGGCTCCAATCGAGGAATAACATACACCCATGTACACCAATATTTTCTTCAGTTTTTATCTTACTTCAGACCCTAAAAAGGAAACATTAAACTCATCAAATAGCAGCTAAAGTTCAAGAAAATAGGGAATGTCGAAGGGGCAAGAATCTGAGGAGTGAACTGGGAATAGATTTGGGCTTTTGGCTTTGGCTTTTATGAATTTTTTTTTAGAATTTGTTGTAATTTATCCAGCATAGGATGCTGTTTGAATCGAAACAAGAAGGATATACTATGAATTGTGTCCTTTTTTTTGTTAGTTTTAGCGAACGTTCGATTATGCCGTTGCTCTTTTCAAGTTTTTGCATGATTTATTATCACTAATTTCTCGGATGTGTTTCTTGTAAAATGAGATGCAATGAGTTTTACTTAATCAGTGTATAAATTATATTATTTAATACACTCTATTGTTTAACAATTTCAGTTTGGATAAATTAGTTTTGCTCTTTTGGAGTTGCGGCCGCCACTGTTTGTATCGTCGTCTTTGGGACTCGCCAAAAGAGTAAACAAACAAAATCAAAAGCTTCAGTTTCAAATCTATACAAAGGACAAGGTATATATGTATAAAACATGCACTACCATCTGATCTCTATTCCTTATCTCAATGTTATTTAGAAACTTTCTTAAATTTTTAAATTTTTTCAGTTTATTTTCTTATGTACACTTGTGGAATCTGGTATGCAATCCATGATGAAGCCTAATAATAGATCTTGATTTTCCAGTGATTATCTCCAAATTATTCACCATCTTTTGGCTGAGATTGATGTACAAATTTGCACTCTTTTTGAAAGAAAAAGGTCCAGTAGTTCATAGAACAATGTTTGCCCATTGTATCTAATGTCCAGACTTATATTCTGTTGCTGGACATTTCGTTTTGAGGGCACAAATGAGATAAAGAACAGGTCTTGCGACATAGTTAGCTTTACTATCCATAAGCTTTCTGTTACTTTAATCCTGCTCACATTTCTCCACCTGTTGAAAGATCTTTCGTTACACTTTGTATTTAGTTGACTTAAATTTCGGGTTTTGATTGTTCTCCAATTAAGTTGTGTGATGTTTGGTTTGAATCAATGTCGGTGAACTGAAGAAGTTCTGAATTTCTCATGTCTCACACCCTTGCTTTTTATCATTTCACTTCAAACTTTGAGGAGTTTCTTGTATAAATTTCTTACTAACCACACAATCCTTAATACGTCCATGACAGCCAAACTGGCGTCGACCAAAGGGTATTGATTCCCGGGTACGAAGGAAGTTCAAGGTGTCCGTCTTAATCTTATTGGTACTAATTAATGCTTGTTGAATTAGGACTAATTTAAGCTAAGGACGTAATACAATGGCCGATGTATTAAACCATGGAGGGGATGGTGGAGATGAGCCTCCACATGAGCATGCAAATCAGCTACAAGCGGATTGCCAAACAGGTAAGATAATTTTTTTGGCAGTAAATAGTGTGTATTCAAAGTGATGTACATATTAAACCATTTTTTTGTGACTTCGTAGCGCCTGCGGCTAAAAAACGAGGCTCTTCCAGATCATTACACCTTGTTAAACTATTCCAGTCTAACGGGAAAAGACCACTCCCCATAGATTTTGATACAAAAGAGGGGACCTATTTACCTACTGGAGAGAACCAAAAGTACTTTTCGAGAGTTGTAGGGACACATGTGAGACAATTTGTGCACCCCTACTTTGATAGATGGGCGAATGTTCCAGAGGAACAAAAAGCCCGTGCCACGAGCTGCGTGTACGTAAGTGAATTAGTTGTTATTTTATACGTTAAGTACTTTTAATAAAGTCTAACTTCAATGACTTAAAAAAGATTGATTTGCTATAGGAATTCTTCGACGTTAATCCAAGGCATTACTCCAAGGCTGATTACAAGCTCATTGTTGACGGTATCGAAGATACAGCGGCCCGACGATATCGTCAGTACAAGGCCAATGTGAATGCATATATAAGAGATAAAGGTACTGCTGTACCTTACCGTGGCCTGACGGCGGACGTATGAGAAAAGTACATAGAGCGCTCATCGAGTAAAAAATTTAAGGTAAGCATAATTCTATTAATTTAATTAAATGATTTTCTATTAAATATTAATATTAATATTGTATTCATTTCAATTATAAAATTTTTATAGGATATTTCAATGATGAACAAAGTGAACAGGGAAAAAATAAATTATACTAGCCTACAGGGGTCAAAAACTATAGTTGCTATGCGTTTCGATATGGTAACATATATTATTTTTCATCCATAATTTCATTTTCAAAGTATGAAATATGTTTGAGATATTAATTTAATATTGCATACTTATACAGCGGGACCGCCAGACCCAGGAGTGGGCGAGTGTCATTGAAACTTTCAAAGTCAACCATCAAAGAAATGGCGAGTGGGTGAACGAAAGGGCTGCGCAAGATTATGTACGTAAAAATTAATACACAGTGATCTATTACTGTTAATTTTTTGAGTTTCACATTTAATTGACAATTATTTTAAATTTGATTATTTAAGGAAAAAATGGTGGAGGAACGGGAAGAGCAAACGCAGTAAGCTAGCTCCAGCGGCGTGGCAGTTAACGAGCACGACGTTGTTCTTAAGGTCCTGGGAGAGAGGAGGGGACACCGGCGCGCAGTTGGACGGGTTTTGAGGGGCACTTCCCGTTCTCACTCGTCCACTACGACATTGCAGGACCAACACGGTACCAATCAATCTACTAAGGCAACAAATGCATTGAAGTCCAAAATGGAGACATACATGCATCAAATGAATGAATTTATGACACTGTTAACGAGTAATCTGCAATCTGTCATGCCGGGAATTCAGCTGCCGACACCACCACCACCACCACTACCACCACCCTTGTCGCCTATGCATGAAGAAGAGTTAGATTCTTTGAACGACGAATATTATTTATCTGATCTTTAGTATTCCTCTGTCTATCTATTTTTAGTTGCACATACTTTTGTTTTGTACATTATGGTTATTTTGTGTTGGTAGTTTTTGTTTTTGTGAATAGAATTTTAGGATGTTTTGGTAAAATTTGTTTTTGTGTACAAATATGATAATATAATTAATATTATATAAGTTGTTTTTAAACATTTTATTTAATGTTTCTATTAAGTCATTGGTAATAAATAATTTTAATTAGTAGTAAAAGTGTAATAATTACTATAATCAATAAATTTGAAAAAAAAAATTAATTACGACGACAAATAGTTTAATGGGCCACGTGATATTTTTTTATAGATATTGGGACGATAATAGTCGTCCCAATAGTTTCCAATAGTTTGTCTTTGTAGATATTTTTCTATTGGGGTTAAACTATTGTGACGACTATTGTTGTCCCAATAGTTTAACCTATTGGGACGATAATAGTCATCCCAATAGATTTTTCGACACCCACTATTCAATTTGAAAGTGGGACATAAAGGGACGACATTTGTTGTCCCTATAGATTCAACATATATTGGGACGACAAATTGTTGTTTCAATAAATATTTTGAAACGAATATTTGGAAGAAAAGAAAAGACGAAAATAAGGGCTATAAGGACCATAAAAGTCGTCCCTATAAACCGTGAATATATTGGGACGACAATTATCGTCTCTATTGACTTACTAGAACGGGCTTATTGGGACGATCGTTAGGGACGACTATGTCGTCCCTGTAGAACTTTAGCGACGACAATTCTATCTATAGGGACGACAAAAATCGTCCCTATAGTTACTTTTTCTTGTAGTGAAAGCCGTCAAACCCCAACTTATATGTTTTCTATCTTCATCATTAAAATATATAACAAAAAATGATACTCTCTCCGTCCTATAAAGATAAACTATTTATATTTTCACACAGTTTAAAAAAACTTAATTATTATAGTTGAAACAATCAATTTTACTTAAATTTTTCCTAATTTATATATCCATACATTATAGTTCATATTTATTTATAATAAAGTACTTTAAATATGAGCATATTACAAAACTAAGAAATTAACTTTATTATTAACAAGAAAAATAAATTATAATTTAGGACTGATGAATAAATAAAGTGAATTTATTTTTATGGGACGGAGCATAAATGATTCAAGTGTATAGAGTGCATACATTTTTGTTTCTTCCCTAGATTGAGGGTATCCACTCTTTAACATTAATGTTTGGATCAACATTGTAATCTCAGTTTCACCAAAAATGTTAATGATATAAGATAAAAGTCAACGTCTAGAGACAATAAACAAACTGGATTGATCTCGAATGACATTGCTTGTACATATGTGTATCAAATCTTTATTTATTGTATAAAAAATCAAGGCCGGCCATGAAATTTGGGGGTCTTAGACAAAAATTTTAATGGAGTCTTTAATATATTGAAATGTATTTAAAATATAAATTTTTGAAAGACAATTAAAAAATGATTGAAATTTGTATTAAGATGTGGAACCTAATATATTGTGCTACGCGGAGCTGAGCGCTTTAAGTATACAGTATTTGTATTTTCTTAAGTAATGGTGTTTTACGAAATTTTGCCTTAGAGTTTTATTATAATTAGAAAATTTACATTGTGTTATTATATATATGACTAATCTTTTTTAAACAAAAATCATCATTTTCTATAGGAATAAATAAATCATTGTGTTATTTATTTTTTGTCCTTTTATTTATTGCTCCAATCTTAACAATTTGAAAAATCGTTTTGATTCAAAATAAAAATTTCTAAAATAAAATTTAAAGAAAAAATTGCACGCTCTACAATTTAAAAAATAGATTAAGATAGATCATGTAGATTATATTTGGATTTATTTTCTATTTAGACTCATTTCACACTTAACTATGTTAGTATTTACTTAAACCAAAAACAAAAAAACAATAAAAAGGGGCCAAAATTGGGCCCTGCATGACTGGTGGCCCTAGCCGGTTGATGGCCGGCTATGAGTGAAACCTGTGTTACAATATGAATCCATAAGAAAATAAACATTAGTTAAATGTCTGTTTCTTCGACTTCGACCTTTATAATATATATTTCATGCAAAAACATGAAAAGATAACTTCAGACAACCAAAATAATTACAGTCGAATGTGTTACAATAAAAAAAAAAAAAGCATCAACTTTAGACAACAATAATTACGAGGTACTGTTTCTGTCTGAATTCTTATCATTTCCGGTATGGAAACACCGGGATGCTTTGTTCATTTCTAAAGAAATTGTATGGATCCACCTTTGTCTTAATCTTTACCAATCTATTGAAATTTTCCTTGAAATACTTGATCCCATAAACTGCACCTTCCAAGTAACTGTTTCTCCCATTGTGGTTAATCCCCAAGTCAAGATCCCTGTAATTCAGAAATGCTTCCCTTGGCAACTTGGAGACGAAAGGAGTCATATAAGCATACAACTTTCTTGTCAAATTTATGTATTTTTCAGCGGCCTCGACCCCGTTTTCATTCCAGTTTGTTGCATACTGAAGCTTGGCTAGATTTCCAGCTCTATGTGGAAAAGGCTTTTCTGACGGTGGAATCTCAGCCATTCTTCCTCCATAAGGATTGAATGTCAGAATTACTGATTCCAGTTCTATCATTCTCTTGAATATGAACTCTAAACCCTGTTTTGGAATAGGGTTTTTTAAGTAATCAGATTTTCTTTTCAGGTGGGTTAGTACATGATGAACCCTACTGAGAAGAATGTTAACCGGAGTTCCGGCCGGGAAGTTTGTCCAGAAAAGGACAGATTCAACCCAACTCATTTCAGTTAAGCCGGATTGTTTCAATCCCAGATCAGGAAAAGTTTCATTCATGAGGGAGAGAAGTTTTTCGGAATCTCCGAGGAACAAGGTCGAGAATGTTGCTCTGTTGGTTTTCTCTCCAGTTCGGACACTGCTGTTCACGACATCAAGTGTCATTCTGACGAAGATTTCTTCAGGCAACTTGTCTACAACTTGCTGGTAACTGTAAACGATATTCGTTAAGTTTTCCTCGTAAGTTCTTGTGACTCGGAAAACAGTAACTGTAGAGGGGACTCGAACAAGCTTGATTTTGTATGCTAGAACAACTCCAAAGCTGGATCCACCACCTCCAGTAATTGCCCAGAACAAATCCTCTCCCATTGATGCACGATCAAGAATCCGGCCATTAAAATCAATTATTTGTGCATCAATAATATTGTCAACGGAGAGGCCGTATTTTCGCATCATGTTACCGTATCCACCGCCGCTGAAATGGCCGCCAACGCCGACTGTGGGGCAAACTCCAGCGGGGAAGCCATGAACATTACTTTTCTCCGCAATTCTATAGTAAACTTCACCAAGAATTGCTCCAACTTGAACCCATGCAGTCTCATTTTCAATACTGACATTGACTGATCGAAAGTTGAACATATCAAGTATGAAAAAAGGAACATCTGAAACATACGAAACACCTTCATAATCATGGCCACCACTGCGGATTTTCATTTGCAGGCCATGAATTTTAGAGCAAACAATGGCTGCTTGGATGTGTGAAACTTGCAATGCAGTCAGAATCAATTGAGGCTTACGCGTTGTAGATTCATTGAACCGTAAGTTTCGTATATAAGATTGCAAAACAGCAGAATAAGAAGAATTTTCAGGAGTGTATAATACTGCAGAAATTGGATTAGAGGGTTCAGATTGGCTCTCAAGGCATTCAAGAAAGCCCTCACGAGATGAATTATTTGCAGTGGACCATGAAACAGAAAGAAGAAGGGTTAAAAAGAATGAAATTATAGCAAAAACTCTTGAAATTTTCATTTTGATCTAAAGTATGTTATTTTGGTGAATGGAAATATTAAAGGGTGGAATATATATAAAGAATGTGGGCGGCCATTTTAATTTTAAACAACAACAAAATCAATGAAGTAGATAATGCAAATCTTCTGCAACTTTGACCACGAAAATTCAAACCGGAGAAGGAAGAATCGCAACTTAATTAGCCTTTGACATTTTATTTAAGTATAAAAAATATTTTAGTTTGGATACTTTTTAGCAAATATTAAGTATAAAAAAATATTTTTCATCAAATTTCTATAAAAAACAATGGACCTTACTAGTTTTGTACATCACTATGAGAAGAAAATAGATGAAATGCATTAGGCTGAATTGGAAGATGATTATCAATGCAAACATCGTGTCCCTCCGCTTGCAGTATTTAAAGTCACGTAGTTAACGTGTATACCAACAAAATGTTTAATCTTTTTAAAAAGGAGTCAACACGATGTATTGAAGTGAGAATGAATGAAGTGTGTAGATATCTTCAGTTATATACTTAGAAGGCCAATAAATAGTCTACAAACTCCAAACAATCCTATTACATTTGACGTTTCTTGTTCATGCAAGTTATTTCACTCATTGGGGATTTTGTGTTGTCATGATTTAAAGGTGCTTGATTTGAATAATCTCACTAGCATACCAACACAATTTATATTGAAGAAGTAGACTAAAGAAGCAAAGATATGAATTCTGACAACTTATGACAAAAGTGACTTGTCAAGAAAGAATGAAATGTCTTCCAAATTTTACACCTCAGTGAGTTGATGCAAGAAGGAAATAATGTTTATAGTGTAGCTTTAATGACAGTTTCAAAACAAATATATATGGTGTAGCTTCAATGATTAAGATTGTCAAAACAAATTCATTAGAAGCAATGAAGCTACTTGAAAAAGATGAGATCAATATGTTAGAATAGTTCAGAAAAAAGGATGATCATTCAAATTGTGATCTTCTTGTTGAAGGGACAACAATATTAAACCCGCCAATTATATATATACACACAGTATTTTGTATTTAAAAATGAACCACTAAAAATACTTTTAACTTTTTCGATTTGGCTTGTAACCTGTATTTTAAAGTTACCCATTTTAACATTAAAATATTATTTTTATTTTAGAAGGATAATTTTTTTTCTATGATTTTTCTTGTGTTTAAATTGAATAAGGAAAAACTTGTTCTGAGCTAGTGGAGAAAAACAAAAAATCAATGCCAAATGGGAGCTAAAAAAAATTTATTTAGAGTATCTACAATAGTTTATCTATATTTAAAAGGTAATTATATTCACACTACACTTTTTATTATCCACATCACATTTTAATTGCAATAAAAGTCTCATAACTTTTGATATTTAGACACTTATGTCTTTAATTTTTTTTTTCATCGTATTTTTATTATTAACTTTCATTTAGTTTTCACATCTTGTCTTGTATGAATATTTTTGTCTATATATTATTCTAATGTGCATTGAAATGAGGAAAAAATATTTTGTCAAACTTTCTTATTTGTTATTTATTTTGATTATGTAAAAATATTAGAGGCAAAAAAAAAAAAAATTTACGCTCTTCTAGTTAATTTTTTGGACAAAAATCATCATCAAAGACAAATATAAGACATGCAAATTAATAATTTGATGATAAAAATTTGCTAAAAAAAAGTTAGACATAAATGTAAAAGAGACCAATAGTTAGAAACTTTTATTGCAATTAAAATGTAGTGTACTTAACAAATAATGTGGTGGTAATATAATTACTCATATTTAAATAGCAATTTTAAAATTTTAAAGAGTATCTATAAATTTAAAGAGCAATTTTTTTTAAAACATTCATTAACCTATTTACCTTTATCTTTATACTCTTCATTTTATATCTTCCAAGAAACATTTAATATATTTTCTTCTTTTTTTCCCCACGTATGATTCTCTCCCAATTTATATATACTATTTAATTAAAGTCAATATAGCAAGTATTGAAAATTAAAATTGTTTTAATGTATTTAAGCATCTTCAATAGGCTCTTTAAACATAAGATTCTCTCTGTTTTAAAGAGCTAAACTTTAAAATTATGATTCAACGGACTCTTTAAATTAACTTTTTAAAATAGAGAGTGGGTTTGGCTCTCCATATTTGGAAAGCCAACCCCACTCTCTATAATTAAATACATTCAAAGAATTTCAATTTTCAATAATCTATATAATGATTGAATTAAATAGTGTATACAAAATAAAATAGAATAAATAGAATAAAATCATATAATAATTAAGAGTGAGGCATGTTAAAAGAAAATAAATGAAAAAATAATAAATACTTATTGGAAGAAGTAAAATAAAGTGTTAAAGATAAATAGATTGTTGGAGCACTTAAAAAATTTTACTCTCTAGATTTATAGATGTTCTTTAAAATGCCAAAGATACTCTTTATAAATAGAGAGTCTATTGGAGATGCTCTAATAATAGAGAGTTTGGAGAGTCAAACTCACTCTCTAAATTAAAATGTTAAATTGGAGAATCTATTGTAGTAAAATTTTAAAAGTTGACTCTTTAAATTAAAGAGCATGTTATGTTTAAAAAATTTGTTGGAATTGCTCTTAGTGATTTCTAGACTATAAATAATTATTTTTTCAAAATTTTGAGGATTTGAACAGTAGGAAGAGAGAGTCGTGGAGGAGAAATATTGTGGAGATCAACTTTATTACTTACTACAATGAAGATCAAAGGTTTTGGGCCAAATTGGATATTTTAATTTTAAAGATCAGGTGAATTTTTAAGAAATTAAATAAGACACAAATTTTTTAAATTGGTTAAGTGTAACACGTAGGACTGTATAGGTGTTTTATCGAAGGTTTCTTCCATAATTAGTCAAATAATATTGATACTAATTCTATATTTTTTTAACTAATTGGGATATAGTTGATGAATGAATTAAATATTTCATACCAATCGAGCATTTTAGGTTTTGTCATGCTACATGACTTATTCCGTCACATAGATAGTCTTGACACATTATTCAATATCAATCTTGGACATTTAAGTTTGATTAATTTGCTGAATTAATAAATAATTTAAAATCTTATCCTATTTAGACTAGGAGAATAATTCATAATATTTGTCATCGTAGTAGAAATCTTAATGGGTCACACACAAATGGTGACTAGTGGAAGATAAAAGTAGGAATTTAATTAATTAATAGATTTTTGAAGCTAGTATATAGACATGGCACTACATGAAGCTCTGAATGGCAAGCAGTGTAGATACCTATTCATTAGGATGAAGTTGGGGGAAAAAAGGGTTTTAAGACCAGAAATTAATTAGTATACAACTGTTCAGGCCATTAACAAGATCAAAAAATTTCATAAATTAATTATTCTCATTTTTCAATTACCGTAGTGACCTCATTGGCAGAAATTTCACGATCATTAATTAATCACAACTTTAACCAAATGTCCATAACATTTGATGATAATTGATGTTGGGGCGACTTAAATTTTGAGAAAGTGTGATTGTACGAAAGAAATTCATTAATAAAAAAAAATTACATTAACTATTGATGTGATATCCGATGATGTCCTACAATATAAAATTTTTCTACAATAGATTGTACATCTATATTCGCAGCAAAATCTATTTCAATGTAGATTGTTATACAATTAGCAAGAAAATCATCTTCCATTATGTTACGAAGTTCAGTCTTCAAAATTTTCATGGTTGAAAATGATTGTTCAGTAATTACAATAGAAACAGACAAAGTCAATATCATATATATCAATCTAGTCAAATGTTGATGATTCAAGCACCTCCTAGTTACAATTAATTTTCGGCATAACTCAGAAAGTGTAGGTACTTTAAATTGAGGATAAAACTTCTTCGCAAGCTCCAAAATATGATCCATATTAAATAATTCAAATGAATTTTAGGATTTAAAGCCGCATTGAGAGAAAGGAGTTCAACTTATTGTTCATTAAATCTCGTATCTAACTCCATAAAAAGGGAATCTATTACTTCGTAATTAACTGGCAATGCAACAATATAAACAACAAAGATGAAGTCAATTGTCCTATCCATTTAGTTTAGCCAGCAAGACAACAATAACACAATATAGATATAGAATACAATGGTTTATAAATTGTAAATTATAATTACAATATAAATCTCATCCTGTAATTGTAAATATACATTATAAATTTATAATGCTCCATCAATAATAAGTAAATAACTCACTAATTTTTTTATGTAAATATAATTTATAAATTTAACATCAAATTATAAATTTATAAGCATAATCAATATCAAGTTATCAACAATAAGTCAATAACCTATTAACTTAATAAGCACAAAAAGTTGTCCAGACCATTATATTTTCTCTACCAGTTGTCAACAAGGGCCATTTTCAATTTTTTATATATATTAGTGAGTACACGTGCATTGCACGTGGTAGAGTAGTAATTGAGTACAGATGAAGTACCCAATATATCACAAATAAAAATTTTCATCATTGTGTACCGATGAAATAGATTAAATCTGAAGTGATATCAATTCCTACTTGGATTTTCTATATCAACATTGCTAAAAAAGTAACTAAAAAATATACAATAAACAGAACGAGCGAACCAAAAAAAAAAAAAGGCTCGGCTAAAAACGCGGCAACATTGGATTAAAAATCTTAGATCCATTTGATGCATGCATCCAGGGGTTACCATTCATCGCTTCTATCTTCTGATTGCTAAACAAAATAATTATTTTACTTCAATCATGTCTACTATATTCTCTTTCTTTTTACAATGAAACATTCAACAAAAAAAAAGTTGATTGAAAGCTTACGTGGTCATATTCCCACCGAGCAATTACATGAAGTGAAACAAGAATACTTTCAATTCTTCCACCTGTCTTGAGACCAAATGTAGTGCTACGATCATAAACCTTCAATTGTAAAAGGGCAAGATTAGAATATCTTTAAGCACAATTTGGTCGGAATTTTAGCTATGTTCTCTTACCAAGTTGAATTATACATAGCGTTCTCTACGCAGTTGTGAAAATTAAATCTAGAAATATACAAAAAAAAAATCTAACTCTTGGAGATAAAAGGATTTGGTAGGGATGGTTGCTTTCTCCATCCGGAATATACTACCTTATTAACCAAGAAAACATATACTCGTCATACTTTGACAAGTTCCCAACAAAGCTAGACGTTCCAAAAGCCTTAGCTCGAGAAATGAGTCAAATATTACATTTCAATCTAAAATTGTGGGAATTGATACTTGTTTATTAATGATATAAATAACCAATTCATATGGAGTTTTTGCAAGATAGATGAAAGATTGGTAATTTTTATATATATACTGATATGTGGTTGTTATCCCTTTGTAAATGAAACGAACATTAATTTTCACCAAAAATATTATATTGAGGAGACATGGGACAAATTTGATTCCTTTAGAGATTATTCACTTACAATGTATCGACAATTTTTATCCTCTTGGAATATACTTCCATTTATATTTTGATGCCAACTAAATCTCCCTTGGAACTTTGAAAGAAAAGAATCAGAAAGATCAAGTTTGCAAAACCTACAACCAAAGATAAAATAACTAATAATGAAGTTCACAGGCTTTGGCATACCTCTTCACAAACTAGAGTCAATCAAAGATGTGAATAATTCCTAATGGCTTTTGGTGAAGCAATTTCTTCAGCTTCATAACCAGACTCAACATTAGGCGTATCACTGCTTTTTGTCTGCTCTAACAACCAAATAAACATAAGATTTCACTTGCAGCGTCCACACCACGATGCATAGAACTCTAGCAGAACTATAAGACTAAACAAATGAGAATATATATGTGTGGATCTAACAACACAACCAATCTAATCATACTTCTCACCAATTTATAAATATTCTTCACCAAATATAAGATCACAGTCTATTCTTTCAACACAATCAATAACATCATTATTCTCCATTAGATTTGTCTAAAATATGTAAATAGTAAATAAGTAAATCTCCACGTCACAAGCAAATAAAATTACATATTTCAAGAATCATAGCCCAAATTACGTCACAAGTTTAACAATCCCAACATTACTGACTACCGGAAAAAAGAGAATTGAACAAAATTTACAACAAATAATATTTTTAATGCAAATTTCAAATTGTAAAAAGAAAAAGCATCAATCATTTTCCATTTAATTAGACATATCATGTTACCAGTTGGAACGATTTGGAGACAAAATAGGAGGAAGAACATGTGATTCTTTGTTGTTATTATTACTATTATTATTTGAGCAACCCTTGATGTATTTTTTTTTTTTTTTCACAGCACCACTCTCAGTTGCATCTTTATTTGATTTCTCATTCAAACATGAGTTTTTCACTTTCACATATCTTAGTCTCTTCCCATTTCTTCATTGTAACTTATCCACGTATGAACCTATAAACTTGTGTAAATATCTGCAGAAAAAAAAAGAAAAAAAAGAAAAAAAAATGTATAGTCACCCATATGAGGATTTTAACTTCAAAATCGTATTCACATTCAAGACAATGTAGATATTGACAAAAATCAAAACCCACTTCAATGTCCGTGGAAAATACTTCTCAAAAATACCTAAATACACAACATTGCAGAATCTAATAACTCATCAACATAATCCCATACAAAATATTTAAAAAAAAAGGTAAAAAAGAGAAAGAAGGAATTACAAAGGTAGACACATATGTAGACATAAACATTGATCAAAATTTGTACATGTTGGAATGCCAAAGCAGCTTCAGTAGTTGCACCTAAAATATATGACTTCAGATATTAAATCTTCAACAGCAGATTGTGTGGTCAAAATGAATATGGATAGGGGCAGAGAAGCACATAGCATAACGGATCACATGTTTTGTCTTTCAATCACCACCAAATATTTATAAGCAAAGAACTAACTGAACATAGGCTACAACTTAGATTATTAAGTCAAATACATTGGATTTGTTTAGATGGTCAGTTCTTGATTCGATCAATGGATAATGCACATCATTGCAAGGTTGAGACGCCTTAATTCACGTGTTTCTCTAAAATAAGGTGACATATAAATACACATACTTGATTCTCTATATGAGGTGACGTAGAAATTAGCAATAAGAAAATATGCTAACAAAAATGCAATCTTCTCTAGGACTTAATTAAAGTAAAGTAAATGAAATTAGAGTCGGTAATATAAGAAGTTTAAATGCACATAAAATCAAAATAATCAGAACTCAAATATGAAACACAAAACTAAGATGTTATTCCACTTGAGTTATAAATTGCTCAATTTTACATGAAAAAAGATCCCTCTTAATTTGATATCCTCAAATGGATACAAGCCTAAAACTAAGATGTTATTCCACTTGAACGATGTATTTGATCAAGGGAGATAAATTAGGAGCGAGAGGATTAGGGGAGATTATATTAAAGTGGATTGTGGTGTATTATTATAATACGACTACAGTGTAGAAGAAAGTATAGGTAACGAAAAATAAATAGTTTATGACAATACTTTTCAATAAGCTTAGAAAATAGTTAAGTTACTTTCAAGTAACTCTTTTTCTACAAATATATATGAATAATTTACTTTTTCTCTTACTTGTAAGTAGAATACTTTTTTATAAAATAATTCCTACGATTGTGTCAAAATAAGTAACTTACTTATATTTAGCTTTGATTAACATAAAAACTTAATTATTTACTTGCAAGTAAATTTAGTTTTTATCTACGAACATATTTAGATAACTTATTTTTAGTAGAAAAGTTATTCTTTTAAATATTTTGGTGTCAAATAAGTAACTTACTTATTTTTAACTTTGATTAATACAAAACTATGTTTATTTTAAATTTTACTTATTTTATTTTAAGTAAAAAGTTACTTTTTTCTAAAGGAAGCTTAGAAAAAGTAAAGTTATTTCACAATTGGATAACTTACTAAAAAAAGTTACATTTCTTAAAAAGGAACTTCTACTTACTTATTTTTAATTTTGATCAATTAAAAAAATTATTTGTTTTCAAAACCTATTCACATACAAGTAAATTTACAAATTCTTGTTTTTGTTTAGACTTTTGATTTGTGTTTTTGTTCTTGATTTTCTTTTGACAACTAATAAAAAAAATGATTGAAGTTAATTATGATGATTGTTTCAAGTGATTCTAATCCACCCTTAACCCATGTCCCTGTCTTGGATTATTTTATCCAATCAACATAGAATAGTAGAAGTTGACCGGATTAATTTAGGAATTATGGTGAGCCAAACACACCCAAACTATATTAGGAACTTATGAAAAGGCTATAAGAAAAATACTGACTATTCATTAAGATTCTCGCAATTATTTGCTAGAAAGATACTTATTTTAGACAAGCTGAACCAATAGGATCAGCAAAATGTTCACCACACAAGATGTCAAAAGTAAATAAAAGATGTGCAAAGGCAACACATTTTAAATATTTTAGTAACTTATCATTAGCGGTGCCGTATAGCCATTCTTGGGCTTTTGGTCCTATATTACAAGTCTCGCTCTTTAAAACGGCGACCGTTTCAATATGCACTCAAGATTATGGTTATAACATTTTTCATTTATATCTAATTGATTGGGGGAGATAAAGAAAGAACAAAAATATCCTAATGAAGATCACATTTTTGCACCTTGAGATTTATGTTTAACCCCAAAAAAACAGGATAATTATATATATATCAACAGTTGATAAAAACAAAAAAAAAGCATGGCCTGTTTTGATCATGAAGTCGTAGCAACACAGATTCAACCCAGCGAGCTATGAAAAATTTAGCAGCAAGGCTTCTTCCTTTAATGTTTTGAAATGCCAAGTGAGATCAATTATTTGGCAATGTACACAAGTTTTGTGAAATTAAATCATACGACTCACACGCATGTGTATCATGATAATGCTTGCTCAAAATATGTTAGCCAAGGAAAATGACACATGAATGCATGCACAAGAGCACCTTGAGGACACTGTCGAGAAAATAAACGTATGATAAATGATACACACAAGAACTATAGTCACAAGGGGAAAGAGAGAGAGCCGAGGGGGAGGAAATTACACTAAATCTATTGGGTCTTCTTAACATTGTTTGAAGGCAATGGAATCTTTCTCAATATTTGTTCATCAATTTTCTGGTACTTTGTTTGAATAATCTTATGTGCTATAATCAGATTTTCATCGATTTGCATTTAGTATTTGTCGTACAACACAGGTACTAATAAACTAAGAAGAACCCCTGCAATAATAACAACAAAAACCCACATTACAACTAAAAAATATGAGAATAAAACATAGAGACCTAGAGGTGATCCAGCAAATACTGACTAATATACACCAGGGTAAGGAAGTTTAAGAAACTTCTAATGTAGGAAATAACCCACAAAACTAAAAAAAACATAGAAGCAAAATCCATATTGCACGGAGACTAACCTCAGTTAGTCATATACACAATTAAAGCCAATAAAGCTTACCTACACGAGGATAATAAAAAAATAAAATGTGTAAACAACCTGAATAAAGAGTCCCAAGTTTCCACCGATGGCAATGTCATGTGCAATGGATAATGCTCCATTTACCCAAACTCGCATCTCGTTCACAACAAATTCCTCAAAAATGTCCATATTAGGGATAGGAGGCAGAGGTCTAAAATCACAGAAAATTGATTCATCAAACTTTATTATTGATTACATCGTTTGCATATAAAAAAAAAAAACCCACCATCAGAAAAACAAGAGGGCAAGCACATGAAACAAATATCTACCATATTTAACTAATAACCCATAAGTAGTTTATGTCAATCGCAATAAATTCAGCTATCAGCTACAATAACAAATTAGGAAAGAATTTAAAAGGCGGTAATCCCACATATTGATGTACATACATCCATCCATATTTATGCTACCTATTGAGAAGTATTGCAGTTTTGGCCCAGAAGAACAAGATCACTACAAGAAAAACTTAGACATTTGAAATAAATGATAAGAGATTATAGACGGCTCTTTCAAATAGGAACCATAGGACGGTGGAACCAATAATCAGAGCAACAGTCCCAAACCAATTCTTCCACAACAACATATCAGCAACTACATCAAGAAAAGAAACATATGAAAAATTATTGCTTCAAATAATTTATCAAATCCATCTGAAATCATAGATCTGTACTGGGTATGGAATTGAGTTCTGTTCACTTCAACAAATTGTTCAAAAAACTGAAACTTGAACATGGAGGGAGGTAGTGAGCTCGAACAAATCGAATGAATTTGGCTTTTGTTCAGTGTTGATAGATGACGGTTGAACTAAAAGTGAAGTTCAATGATCTAATTGAAACAAAATTTAAGTTGTGTGACCCAATTGAGATTTCACTAAAAGTTCAATGAACACGGATGAAAATTTTCCACTAAATATGACATGGAACTATTACTCGTGTTCACCAATCACCACCACAGTTTAAAGAAATTATAAATGTCAATGATGTATTCCCAAGTGTCGTGTCAATGGGTTCAGGAGCCCTAAATTCAAAAATAGCAGCAGATAAACTTAATAATATTGGACAATAACAAACAAAATAAAGAAGTTCACATCTTGTAAATTGTTTTGCGCACAACAATTACCCTTAAGGCTCATTACACAGAGGTGTACCATCATAAGACTATGACGATGTCAACAACTAAAATGATCTATTTTGAGAGAGCCAAATGCGACAATAAAAAACATAACAAAAATTCTGCTCCTCAAATAACTTTCCATATCTGGATATCAAATAAGTAACTTAGTGTCTTGTACTTTACACAACAAATATAAAATTCTATATTCTTGTAATATCATAACAGGCATCATTTTCTAGTATTTTCATTGGAAGGTTCCTTATATTTAAGAGAGCCTTGAACGTCGTTGGCTGCTGCTATGGCAGATTCTCTCAAGATCCTTGAAGTTCTCTGACAAAATGCTAACACAAGAATTGGAATATTTAACTAACTTGTTTTCAGTTTCCATAGCTAGTTACAGTTTCCATAGCAAAACATAGCTATGATCTTGTAAAGAAACAGTCAACTCTCAGTAAATTTTTCTTTGTCGTGAGGAAGGAGAAGGGCCTTGACTACTCTTCTAGTCTAAGTTCTAAACAAATCAAGACATAAATTATGCCCATTTTGTTTAAAAGGATCTGCGAGTATTACGTACGTAAAGTGGGCCTAAAAACTAAGATTACTTGAAATTGATCCAAGAAACCATAGAATAACCTAACTACATCTAATAGATCCCATGGAGGAAGGCATTCTTTACTACAAGCTGGTAGAGGGGCCACAACAAGAACCAGAATATCATGAATGCAGATCAGTGAACCAGGAATGAGAAGATTTGATTAGGTGATGAATACTTGTGTGGTCAAAGAAATCAAAGGTACACTCCATGATATTTACTTACTCATATTCATTTGTTTTGTATCATCCAATGGACTTCAAATGAATACGAATTTCCAAATTACAGAGATAAGTGCAGAAAGGGAGGCAGGCAGGAACATCATACTTCCATATATTTATAAAATAAAGAATAGGCATCACAAATATATTGAAATCAATCAATTAGAATTAGACACATAAACAGTAAATATCACTTACAGTATCTCCAGGCTTGCGATTTTTCCAAGTGAAGAAGGAATGTAACCATCGGATCCGAAATCAAACGAAAAAAATCTTAATCTGTGAGAAAAAGGTAAGTCAGATTGACAAAAAGTAAAAAGCAAGGGCCGCAAATTTTCAAACGACGTCGTATGAATAGTAACCCATATTTACTCTTATAATATAGTTTAGATAAAAGAAAACCTAACTTGACACAAAAAGAAAAGTATGGACAACTCTTGGATTTAGTTACTAAGTAACTAATGCCATTTCTTTTTTATTTAGGAAGTAACTAAAGGCCAATTTCTTATGAATAGTGCCGGATACATTGGCTCTTTTAGTATAATTTAGATAATATACTTAACACTCCAAATCTTCAATTGACAATACAAATATACAATGATCAAAAATCACACAATCACACTTTTGACTTTCCCAATACAACACACTGCATGCACTACTTCAAAAATCAAGAGCCAGGAAGAAAAAAAAACTTTCTTCACAACAATCAGCCTTCCGCGGTTCAGGCATTCCTCAATCCTGAGCGAGCCGTTCTTCGATTCGTGTTCATCCTTTGTCAGCCAACTTTCCCTTCTTCTTCTCGTTCGTGTTTGTGAGTTCGTCGGCCTTCTTCTTCTCGTTTCCTCAATAGATTGCAGATTAATGGATTGGATTGTGGTTCTGTCTTTAGGGTTCAGACGTTTCTTTCCGTTCCTGTTTGTACTTGGTAGGTATTTTTCTTTTCTCATATCTGATTTTTGGATTGGATTGCAAATGGGTGATGAGTCAATTTGTGTATTTATGAAATGGGTTAATGGATTGAAATAATTGGACAATTATATTTGATTCGGTTGGAAAAATATGTTAAATGGGGCCAGACTATTAACTTCTTAAACTATTACAAATGGAAATAACTCTCACATAGGGAGTAAAACCACCATATGCATGGTAAGATTTCACAGAGGAACCAAACCCGAGAAAGAAAAGAAGAAGAAACATATTTCAGCCGTAATTAGAGACTGAAGAAGAAAGAGTCAAAATAGGGTTTCAGACTGATAGTACTGTTCTCCTGCCCACTGTAGATGTGGCATGCTTTGTCACAAATTTAATCGATCATGGCAAATGGCCACGTCATACCAATATACCCACTCATAACAATCAGCCCCTCACACACTTTCTCTACTTCGGTGATTTGGTTACCCAATTCGTAGTAAGATTTTGGAGATATGAGAGAATGGCTTGTTTCAAAGCTTGTAATGCAACATATGCATTTCTCTGCCTTGGATTTTCAAAGACAAGTGTTGGGTCAACTGTCACTTTTTCACATCTATCACCAAACTCATATTTGTAGTACAAAAGTTGTCTCTGCTTGATGTAATGAGCTTCAGCATCAGTGAGAGGCCCATTGTTGCTGACGACTTTGTTGTGGGTTACATTAGCAGCACCTAGAGATGGTAACAACAACAACAAAGGTAGCAAAACCAAAAGAATCAATTGAAAATATACAATGCAATTACTCTTTTCCTTCATCTCACATCAGACATCTGAATCTCAACTTTTATTTTTTTTCCTTATTATTTAACGTCTTCTTCTTCTTCTCCTAGAGAGTGTACTTCAATGCTTGACTTGAGAATGTGAGATGAAGAATAATGAGATCTAGAATAGAGATTTTGGGATGTCTGGCTAATGTGCAGTGGTGGGTCAACAGCAGAAGGAGGTGGTTTTCACATAAATGGTGGTCTTCGATTTAGGACACCAACTGTGGTGAAATTAGGAAGAGAGATCATGAGAGACTGAGTAACAAACAATAGGAGTGGTGGTTCCAGCGTACATGAGGTGCTATGGAGATTGGCACCACTTGAATGCGCCGGCGAGGAGGCGATTTTGGGCTACCCAAATTGCCCGAAGTAGAGAGAGATAGCTGGTTGTTATGGGTAGGGTAAGGTAGGGTAAGGTAGAGTGGGATGGGGTGGGGTGTTTGCCATGCTAGATTAAATTTGTGACAAAGCATGCCACGTCTACAATGGGCAGGGGAACGGTGCTGTTCAAACCAAAGACCAAAAGACGCGAATTAGTACCTTTAAATACCCATTATCAACGACTCAGATCAAACCCACAGAATGGATGGTCCAGATGAAGTTGAAACCACTAAAGAAAAATCGTATTTTCCTTATGCGTTTATAAAGGAGAATAACAACTTCATCCAGCTTCTCAATTTTGGATCGTATTTTAACCATTTGGTAAACAGTCAATGGACAAAGATAATGGATAAACTTTATTTTATCTATTTTGAGTAAAACTAATATCCGAATAAACTTTTATCATAATTTATCCGGATAACAAATTTAAGTTAAAAACGAGGAAAATATTTATCCTCATAAAGACGAGGACAAAAATATTTATCCGGATAAAAAATTACTCAAATTTTTTAACAGACAAAAATACCCATCTATTATTGGATTCATCTCCTAGGAAACGTATTGTTTTCATCTCTCCTCTAAATCAATTTAAAAACTCTCATTTTCCAAATCAATCTCTTGCTCTAAATCAATTTCGGATGGACGAGTTACTTTCATATTGGTTTTGGAAACTTGTTTGGATTTGAAATCTTTGAAATTTATTATTTCATAAACATTATTAACTAGTTATTGTGATTTTGTTTATAGCATAATTATATATTTTCATTAACATATTAATTATATACGAATACCCACTAGGACTAAAAAATAATTCATGTTATTATTTTGAATCTTTTATAGCAAGAATTAGTGGTGTCAATCCGGGTCAGGCGGGCCGGGTCGGCCCGCCTCCGATGAGGCCCGGTAACGGCCCGCGTTCGAAAAAGCCCGCGCCACTGCGGGTTGCGGGCCGGGTCGGCCCAGCCCACGAATTTTTTTCAAAAGCCCGGCCCACCCATTGGCCCATACGGGTCGAGCCCATATGGGCCGCGGTTCGATCCGGTTCGGCCCGTATGAATAAAAAATTAATTTTTTTTGAAATTACTAAAAAAAATTAGTTACTTATTGTAATTCAAAAAAAAAATATTTACATATATAACAAAAAATGTGTTAAATTACTAAATAAAAAATAAATAACAATGATAAATTCACATTTTTTAATTTTTTAATTCAATTTCTATTTTTTTTTTATATATTTAAAGACTAAAACGTGAATGCATCTGTTACATCTTTCACTTTAAACGGCTCTCTACCATTTGTTTTTTTTATTTTTTTTTTAAATATCATTTCAAATAAGAAAGTTTGAATTTTTTGCCCTTTTTTTTTTTTTAAAAAAAAATCAAAGCGGTTCACGGGCCGGCCCGCGGGTTGGCCTCTTCGGCCCGTGAACGGCCCGCGGGTTGGCCTTCTCGGCCCGTGAACAGCCCGCCCGGTTCACGGGCCGGCCCGCGGTTCCGGGTCGAGACGGGTGGGCCGATGCCGGTTCGGTCGGCCCGCCCGTCTTGACACCTCTAGCAAGAATGGTATTTTAGATATTTTAACTATTTTATCATTTATTTAGTATTGTTGAGCCAAACATGATAAAGATAAAAGTAGTGTTTTTCTATCCTTATACTTAACTAAACTAAACATGATAATAATAAACTTGTTATCTGTTGTAAAATTATAGATAATGATGAATGACTATTTAGTTGTATCTAGATGTCTATGTAGTTATCTACTTACTCCAAAAGAGTGTATTCTAATAAGGTTGTAACTCTCTTTAGAACCCTATAAATAAAGGTTACTGTTATAATAAATTTACACACTTGAGTTTTGACTCTCTCTATTCTTTTAATTTCATAACACGTTATTGTTCTAGTCAATTGAGTTAGCAAAAGAATATATATATTTTTTTCAAAAGAGAAGAATGACAATAAGTTCTGTCAATTCAACTAACAAAGTGGTTTCTCTTTTCTGTCCAAAAGAAAAGGAAAGTATTATGTTGATTTTAAATTACTTTTCATGATATTCTACCATTATTGTCAAATTTTTACCCATTAATCTATCATGCTGCAATTTGTAATTTTATTTATTTTATCGCCACAAAAATATGTTGCATGATGATTCCAGTAAGTAAAAACTATGTAATTTATTGGCAATTAACCAAAAAAAAAAAAAAAACCTGCGGCCTCACTACAGGACCTAAAAGTGGGTTATCAGTGTGGATGAATATTGTATATTGTAGAATACAACCTAATGAATATTGTATAAAAAGTGCAAAATCACTTATTACAATACTTTTAATTGTGTTTTTCTTGAAGAAACACAATTTTATAATTTTATAAATATTCCAGAAGAATATTATGTTATATTATATAACATAAACCTATAAATATTCTAAAAGAATATTTTATTGTTCTAAAAGAATATGAACTATTGCTCCTGAAGTAGCAGTAGTTTACATATATCAATATCATATTGTTATTCCTGAAGAAACACAATTTTTTTTATATATTATATTCCAATAGAATATTAATTGCTCTTGAAGAACTTAATTTAATAAGATATAATATTCTATAAGAATATTATAATATTGCTCATGGAGAGCAAATATTTACATCAAAATAATGATTTAATTATTGTAGCTCCTGAATAAGCACAACGTTATAATATTCTGACAAAATATTAATTGCTCCTGAAGAGCATGTCATTACAATTAAATATTCTTGAAGAATATTGAACTATTATTCCTGAAGTAGCAGTAGTTTTTACTGTTCAATTAACTATTAAGTTATTTTCTATCTATTTTTTCATACATAGTTATGAATAAAAGTTAGCATGAAATTATAGTGGGAAGCCAATACGATTTGTTTATTTGTTTTAATTGTGATTTTCCTGATGAAACACAATTTTACAATTCTATCAATATTCTAGAAGAATATTGTATTGTATATCACATAAATATTCTAAAAGAATATTTTATTGTTGCTTCACAATAAACAAAATTTTATATTATATTAATATTCCATTAGAATATTAATTGCTCCCGAAGGGTTTAATTTTATAAGATATAATATTCTATAAGAATATTATAATATTGCTCATGAAGAATCAGAATAAAGTTAACATTTTAAAATAATTTGTTGCTGCTCGTGAAGTAGCACAATCTTATATTAATGTTCCAGTCGAATATTACTTGTTATCAAATAGCATAATTTTATAAGATCTATTATTTTATATTAATACTCTTGAAAAAGTATAACGTTATAAATATCAATATTTTAAAAGAAAATGATATTATTGTTTATGAAGAAACACAAAGTATAGAAAATATTCTAAAAGAATATTGTGTTGTTGCTCCTGAAAAAGCATAACTTAATTATACGAATATCATATGACTGCTTTTGAAGAGGCATAAATTTGTCCATATATTCTAGAAAAAAATAAAATATCATGTTGTTGCTTTTGAAGAAGCACAACTTTACAATTTTAGAATATTAATATTGTGTAATATTAGAGTGTTGATACTCTTAAATAAGTACTATATTGAACCAGAAGTTCAATGTCCTAAAATTTTTATTGATTGACACTACCAGTTAGACAATCCCGGATCAATATGATGTGAAATATTAATGAGAATATCTATTGAAAAACAGAAGATTTTTCAATATAATGAATTCTCACGCGATACTTGTTCTCATTGTATATAAACCAGTAGACCTTCACTAGGTAAAACAGAGACTGAATTCCATGCATTTTTAAAAATTATTTAGGGTGATTTATGGGGCCCCATCACTCTCCATGTTGACTATCAATATATTATTTGTATCTAATAGATACATCTACTAGATGATTGTATAGTGTTATTATTCGCAACTTGAAGTTTGCGAGATTAGTTGCTCAAATTTTAAATTATGAGCATAATTTTTAGATTATACAACCAAGACAGTGACATGTCTTGTCATTACTAGTGAGTCTAAATCTCAAACTTTTAATAAATATTAGTTGAGATGATGTTAAATGGTTTAACAATATTGTTTTTCAATGCCTCCAATTAAATTCTAAACAATTACTATTGAGAACAAAGCGCTTCCCATTTTTGTCTAGGGAATGCTATTTTATATGCTGAAACACTTATACGCATCATGTCAACATCAAAGTTACCCTGCTATAGTTGGCTTATGGTCAGAGCCTAATATTACCCATCTAATAATTTTTGATAGTGCAATATATGTACAATCGGCCTACCATAGTGCACTGAGATGGACATTAAAAAATGCAGAGAATACATGTTTAGTTTGGAACATTATAAAATATCTTAAGTCCTAATGGGTGATATTTTATAATACAGTTTTTTGGATGTTATTTTGATAAGACATTTTTCTCAACATTAGGGGAGATAAATTAAGTAGTTAGAAAGAATACGTGAAAATACAGTATATTATGTTTTCTAAATCTTTGCACAAGACAATATTGAACCAGAAGTTCGACAAATAACTCATTTGTAAGTTACACAATTGACATATGCATTTACTGACCAAAGAGATTAAATCAAATCTCATATACCAGCTCTAAATGCTTCAATTTATATTAACGTACTTAAAGGACAATCCATTAACATTATATCTAATAAATTAATGACACGTCTAAAGCGTGGTGGCATTTGATTCCAAATAATTCTCAAATTAAAAATGGAGCACATTTCACTAGAATTGTTTTATACAAGTTTTAAAAGGATTGTGGCATTGAAGACATTGACACACAAGATATGGATAGCTCGATACAAGTTTTTTTTCATTGATTGAAATCAGTTGGAGCAGTTGTACTCTTTTTCCTTCACTCAGATTTTGTCCCACTGGTTTTTCTGACAAGGTTTTAATGAGGCAGCATTTGATTACTCCAAATTTTTGATAAATTTTTTTGATTGGATTGGTATTTTTGTCCCATTGAATTTTTACCAAACAAAATTTTTAACGAAACAGTTATTGTGTAACAAGTCATTCAATGGGGAGTGTTGTAAAATTATAGATAATGATGAATGACTATTTAGTTGTATCTAGATGTCTATGTAGTTATCTACTTACTCCAAAAGAGTGTATTCTAATAAAGTTGTAACTCTCTTTAATCTTCTCTATTCTTCTAGTTTCATAACATTATCCAGATTATAATTATTATCCGGATAATTATTATCTAGTAAAATAATTTTATCCACGAACCAAACAGACCTTAGTTACTCAATTTTTAGGATTGTGTGGGAATGAATTCACCGATGTTGATAATGGGAATTTCGGCATATTTATAAAGGTTGCAAATGAAACCGTTAATATAAATATAAAATTCACTTGTTAGAAGTATTTAGCCTAATTTTTCCAGTAAAATTCAATTGTTAATATAAATAATAGGCGTATCTCAAGAGACTAGAGAAACAAATTGGGCTGAAAATTCCAATTCTCCCCTATATTATTTAAACTTAATTGACAAGAAAATGATATAAATCTCAATGTAAACTATATTAACATTGCAATCTAGTCTCTTATTTATTATCAAAATTTTAATTAATAAAATAACATTATTAACTAAATAAAAAATTACAAAAATCATAAATCCAAAGGTATAAAGCCGTCAAACCCCAACTTATATGTGTTCTATCTTCATCATTAAAATATATAACAAAAAAATGATATTCTCTCCGTCCTATAAAGATAAGCTATTTATATTTTCACACAGTTTAAAAAAACTTAATTATTATAGTTGAAACAATCAATTTTACTTAAATTTTTCCTAATTTATATATCCATACATTATAGTTCATATTTATTTATAACAAAGTACTTTAAATATGGGCATATTACAAAACTAAGAAATTAACTCTATTATTAACAAGGAATGTGTGAATTTATTTTTATGGGACGGAGCATAAATGATTCAAGTGTATAGAGTGCATATATTTTTGTTTCTTCCCTAGATTGAGGGCATCCACTCTTTAACATTAATGTTTAGATCAACATTGTAATCTCAGTTTCACCAAAAATGTTAATGATATAAGATAAAAGTCAACGTCTACTGCCTCAATGGTTCCTCTGATACACTTCTAGAGACAGTAAACAAAGTAGATTGATCTCGAATGACGTTGCTTGTATATATGTGTATCAAATCTTTATTTATTGTATAAAAAACCAAGGCCGGCCTTGAGATTTGAAGGTCTTAGACGAAAATTTAAATGAGATCCTTAATATAATGAAATATATTTAAAATATAAATTTTTGAAAGACAATTAAAAAATGATTGAAATTTATATTAAGATGTGGAGCATAATATATTGCGCTACGCGGAGTTGAGCATCTTAAGTATACGGTATTTGTATTTTCTTAAGTAATGGTGTTTTACGAAATTTTGCTTTAGAGTTTTATTATAATTAGAAAATTTACATTGTGTTATCACTACAACAAAGAGGGTCTATAGCAGCGACATATATTGCGACGACAAAAAGTCGCCTCTATTAATTCTACATAGTAGCAACGACAAAGAAATGTCGTCGCAATACCAACAAAACTTGTAGCGACGACATATGTCGTCGCTATAAAACCTAACTCGTCGCTGTTGTATAGAGGCTATAACGACGTCTTTCTGTGTTGTCGCCACTAAGATTAGGAAAGGGCGGAAACTAATGGCGGCATTTTGGTGCATATATAGCGACGACAAATGTCGTCGCAATTGATATGCTGATGATGATGTAAGTCACGTGAATCATGTATTTTCTCGTAAAGTGTGAAGGGGTCTATAGCGACGACATATGTCGTCGCTATATACCAACATCAATTTAGGCGGGAAATTTGGCACCCAATTGTTATATATAGCGACGACATATGTCGTCGCTATAACTATTTTGATTAACTTTTGCAGACGTGTGAATAATTACTTTCCTCGAAAAATGGGAATGAACCTATAGCGACGACTTATTTCTATAGCGACGACAATGTCGTCGCTATAGACTCTTCTTTATTTTCCTCCAATGTCCGCATTTCTGTATTGCATCTCCGTATTGCATCTACACACTTCAGAAAAATTCTTCTCCATCTCAGTTTTTTCATCTCCATTTCTTCATAATCATCTCCAATTATTATCAGTACTGTATTTGTAAGAATATAGTATTTTACAAGTATGGATATTGATAAAAGTTGGACAACAATTAGAAATCGCACAAAGTCTGCAGATTTTCGGAATGGTTTGCAAGTATTTATAAACATGGCGAGGCCATACGTTAACGACAGAGGAAGAATTAAATGTCCGTGCAAAAATTTTTAAACGGTCTCACACATCCATTGGAAATTGTCGAGGCTCACATATTTCGTAATGGTTTTGCGGAGAGTTATGTCACTTGGATATATCATGGCGAGATTGATGTTCGTACTGCGAATGTGTATAGACAGAATGAACGAGATGGTGTGGAAGATGAGATGATGGATGTAATAGACGACGTAGTTGGTGATGAGAATGCAGGTACAAGCACCGATGGTTACTATGACGAACTGTTTCAGGCTCTCCATTCAGAACTGTACCCGGGAGTTTCATCATTTTCATCCCTAAATTTTTTAGTCAAGTTGATGCATATTAAAGTTATGAACAAATGGACAAACAAGTCTGTCGATGATCTTTTGAAATTGCTGAAGTTAGCATTCCCAAATATGAACCTGGTTGACTCTCACTACGAAGCTAAGAAGCTGATGACGAAGCTTGGTTTGGGTTACAAATCCATTCATGCCTGCAAGAACGACTGTGCACTGTTTTGGGGTGAACATGCTGATAGACAAACTTGCCCGATTTGCCAGGAAAGTCGTTGGGTTCACACTTCTAGGAAAGTGAACGGGAAGAATGTTCCGCATAAGGTGTTGCGATATTTTTCCTTGGCCCCCAGACTAAAACGTATGTTCGCGACGAAGGATACTGCAAAACTTATGAGGTGGCACAGTATAGGAAGGTCTAGGGACGATGATGAAATGCAACATCCCGTTGATGGAAAGGCATGGCGGGATTTTGACTTGAAACATCCAATGTTCGCAAGTGAGATCAGGAATGTCAGGTTAGGTTTGGCCGCAGAAGGATTCAATCCATTCGGTGACATGAGTCTGTCGTACAGCATGTGGCCAGTAGTTGTAACAGTTTACAACTTGCCACCCTGGTTATGCATGAAGCCCGAATATCTCATGCTTACTCTATTGATACCTGGTCCTAAAGCACCGGGTAAGGACATTGATATATTTTTACGACCATTAGTGGATGAGTTGAAAGAATTGTGGGCAGATGGGATTGACACAGGAGACGGTGGAACCAACAGCAAGTCGGTATTCAGACTGCATGCAGCTTTGTTGTGGACTGTTAACGATTTCCCAGCGAGAAGTAGTTTGTCCGGTTGGAGTGGTCAGGGGTACAAGGCATGTCCGACGTGCAACGAGGATACTCCTTCAGTCCGTGTGATAGGTAAGACAGCTTATGTGGGTCATCGTCGGTTCCTGCCATCTAGGCATCATTTTCGGAGCAATTTAGACTTCGATGGGAGGACAGATAGGCGACCACCTCCGCGTCGGTTAACGCCTACAGACATTTTAGCACAGTTAAGTCGTGTCAGATATAGAAGTCCAGGAAAGCACCCAAATTACGGTGGCGCTACAATTCGGAGAAGTGATGACGAGCTCAATTGGAGAAAAAAGAGCATTTTCTATGAGTTTCCGTATTGGACTTCTACCGAGCTCAAACATAACATCGATGTCATGCACGTAGAGAAGAATGTTTGTGATAGCTTGCTCGGCACAATTATGGACGATCCATTCAAATCAAAAGACACAGTCAATGCGAGGCGCGATCTCATGCAATTAGGGATCAAAAGGGAGTTGAACTTGTATCAGAACGGGAATAAGTGGATGAAGCCTGCCGCATGTTACACCATGTCGTCTTCAAATCGTAAGAAATTTTGTCAATTTAACCGATCAGTTGAGTTTCCAAATGGCTTCGCTTCTAATCTTCGGAAGAATATTGCTCCAAATGACAGCCGTATTATCGGGTTGAAGTCACATGATTGCCATATTATCATGCAACGGTTATTACTAGTCAGATGTCGGGCGTTCTTGAATAAAACAATTTCCACGGTCATTATTGAACTGTGCACGTTCTTCAGAATGCTTTGTGCAAGAACACTAAAGGTTAGCGACATGATAGCTTCCCACGATCACCTTGTACTCATTCTCTGTAAGTTGGAAATGATATTTCTGCCAGCCTTCTTCGACATCATGATTCACCTCGTAATGCATTTACCAGAAGAGGCAATCCTTGGAGGTCCGGTGCACATGAGATGAATGTATCCATTCGAGCGATACCTGAAGAAATTGAAGGGCTACGTCAGAAATCAAGCTCGGCCCGAGGGATCAATAGCTGAAGGGTATGTTGTGGATGAGGCATTGACCTTTTGTTCGAGGTACTTCCAGGACATAGGGACAAGGTTCGATCGACCAGACAGAAGGAAGGATGCTACTGTTCCACAGACACAGCTTTCTGTTTTTCAGTCCCAGTGTCACCCACTTGGAAAGCAGTCACCAACGACGTTTCCTACTCAAGTTCGAAATCAAGCAATTTTTTACATCATGAACAACTGTTATGAAGTTGAGCCATTCTTGCAGTAAGACGGCGTTAATTCTTGATTATTATGCTTTTATCTCGAATTAACTTTATCATTTGAAACGAACTAATGAACGTTGATCTTCAATACCTTGTTCAGGGAACATAGGCAGGAACTACTGAACAGTGGCTGTCCAAACATCGAAGTAGTGCACAGAAGAGACTTTCACGGTTGGTTCTACAGAAAGGTAAACGAACATCGACTGAATAAAATTGCAAGTTTTCAACATACTTGCTTTCATTAACTGAGAATAATTCTTGTCATGCAGCTATATGCAATGCGCCAAAGCCACAACCATTAAGTTTCTCATGAGTTATTTGCATTGGCCAGTGGATGTTACCAGCAGGTTATGTCATACACGGCTTGTGTTGTCAAAGGAGTTTGGTTCGTGACATATGATTGTGATATTCGAAGAAAAACTCAAAATAGTGGTGTGTCCGTCTCGGGGACTGGGGGTGAGGTTTACTATGGGCAGCTGCAAGATATATTGGAGCTACAATATGGATCGAAACTTTCAGTCTATCTGTTCCGATGCAAGTGGTTTAGGTGTGATGGGAGACGGATGGTAACTGAGAATAACGTTACCAGTATTGACATCAGTGCAGAGGCGTTCAAGGATGATCAGTTCATACTTGCTAGCCAAGCACAACAAGTGTTCTACATTGAAGATCCATCTCGTGGTCCGAACTGGCGAGTAGTACAAATTGTCCATCATAGGAGCACGTGGGACACAGTGGGAGCTAACATCACAGAGATTGACCTACTCCACAATAACTACTCTTCCGGTTTATCTCTAGTCGTTGATCTCGGCAACATAGAGCATGTATCCTTGCACCGCGATGATGATGAAGCTGATGAGATCGATGCATCGGTTATCAGGAGAGCCTCGTTAGATAGTGCAGGAGAGACTTCGTTTATAAATGACGATGATGTTGAAGACGATACAAATGCAGAATACGATGATGAAGAAACATCGAGTGAAATCAATGAGGACGTCAGTGACGATGACATAGATCAATCGTATCATGATAGTGAATCAGATTGAAATGTTATTGTGCGTCACTAAATTTGCAATGAAATTACTTTAAAAAAACGCATGTTCAAATTGTTGTTACTGTTTTCGGCTTGAATGTTTGTCATTCATTCATCGGTTCATTGGTATTGGTCAAAACGCGAGTTTGGATAGAGTTTCAACATTTGTGTACATAATGTAGAACAAAAAAGTTCTACAATTGTACAAAAAACATGATTTCATTTTCCCATTATATCTTCAATCGTAAAACTTGAAGGACTTAAGTTGCAAATAAAATTGAAAGAAATTGAAATAAAAGAAAAATTAAGAGGACTCAAATGAAAAATGTTTAAAGTTGAATGACCCAAATAAATATGAAAACATAAAAATTAAATATTAAATACTAAAAATTATTATTCATAATATTAAATCTCATTAAATATGAAATATTAAAAATTAAAAATTAAAAATTAAAAATTAAAAATTAAAAATTAAAAATTAAATACTAATAATTTATAATTGATATTATTAAATATCAATAAATATGAAAACATAAAAATTAAATATTAAATATTAAATACTAAAAATTATTATTCATAATATTAAATCTCAATAAATATTAAATATTAAAAAATTCAAAATTCAAAATTCAAAATTAAGTACTAATAATTTTTATTGATATTATTAAATCTCAATAAATATTAAATATTAAAAATTCAAAATTATATAATAATAATTATTATTGATAATATTAAATATTAAAAATAATTGATAATATTAAATATTAAAATTTTTTCATAATATTAAAAAGCGGAAAAATTAATAATTATAAAAATTATTGCAATTAAAATATCCCCTTCAAATGAGAAAGCAACATTTAATTTTCTGTAATGTATTGTCAATAGCGACGACATATGTCGTCGCTATTGTGCTGAAAATTGGGCGCCACCTTTAAGGCGCGTGTTCAAAAAAGTTGAAAACATGTCGTCGCTATTGAGTTAGACCTTTTAATTCACATAGAACATTCTTATTTTCCATTTCTGCCAATTTTGTGCTTCTTCCGTTGCTGCTGTCGCGCCGCCGCCGTCTGCCGTGCGCCGCCGTCTTCCTCCCTCTCAGAATCGTCCAGAGACTCCCATCAAAGCAATAAAGGTGAGCTCTCTCTCTCTCTCTCAATCGCTCTATCTCACTCTCAAACTCTCGCGCTCTCTCTCTCTCTCTCTCTCTCTCTCTCTCTCTCTCTCTCTCTCTCTCTGTGCCTGTTTTCTCTTGGTGCACTTATATGGGAAAATTCAGTGATAATTTGTGACATGGTAGTAATGAAAGTTTGAATTTTCCGGTGTTGGTCTATTGGTGTCTTTTCTGTACGATTCATCTTGGAGTACAATTTATAATGTTTGATCTTATAACAACTTGATCACATATTGACATGATAATTAGTCTGACAATATGTCGAAATTGGAATAAGAACTTGTTTCAACATAAGATACCACACAGATCATGAAATTTGGGGATAGAACATGTTCTAAATTTTTCTTTACTCTTCAACATTCAATTTACGAAAAAATTGTATCTTGAACTGGTAAAAGGGTCTCAGTTTTCTGATATCTTGATCAAAATTTGACATCGAAATTAGAGATTACATTACTGTTAGCTAATATGGGATTAGATAATTCTTTTCATCAAAGCATGGGGCAATTAGCTTTTGTTTTGCCCTGTTTTGGTTGCCTATTTTGTTTTCTTACATGTCTTTCTCATTGTTGCCTTCACTTGTGTATGTTTAAATTTTGGAATAGTATAAAAACGCTCTTTTTTGTGCATCGAGTTCAAAGTTTAGGGATATATTTGCAATAAAATAAGTTTAGGGACAAATTTATAATAAAATATAATAAAGTCAAATTTTCCCATAAATTCAAAGTTTAGGGACTTATTTGAAATTATAGTAAGTTTAGGGACCAATTTATAATAAAATATAATAAAGTCAAATTTTCCTATAAATTCAAAGTTTAGGGACTTATTTGCAATAAAATAAGTTTAGGGACAAATTTATAATAAAATATAATAAAGTCAAATTTTCCCATGAATTCAAAGTTTAGGGACTTATTTGAAATTACAGTAAGTTTAGGGACCAATTTATAATAAAATATAATAAAGTCAAATTTTCCTATAAATTCAAAGTTTAGGGACTTATTTGCAATTAAAGTAAGTTTTAGGGACCAATTTATAATATAATATAATAAAGTCAAATTTTTTCATAAATTCAAAGTTTAGGGACTTATTTGAAATTACAGTAAGTTTAGGGACCAATTTATAATAAAATATAATAAAGTCAAATTTTCCTATAAATTCAAAGTTTAGGGACTTATTTGCAATAAAATAAGTTTAGGGACAAATTTATAATAAAATATAATAAAGTCAAATTTTTCCATAAATTCAAAGTTTAGGGACTTATTTGAAATTACAGTAAGTTTAGGGACCAATTTATAATATAATATAATAAAGTCAAATTTTTCCATAAATTCAAAGTTTAGGGGCTTATTTCAAATTACACAGTAGTTTAGGGACCAAATTGAAATAAAATATAATACATACAAATTTTCACATACATTTAAAGCTAGTATGGCTGACGTGATATTCGCAATTATGTTATGTGTTAGTATGGCTGACGTGATGTCGCACGGAGGTGATGGTGCAGGAGATCCTCCACAGTAGCCATATCACCGGCTCCCTTCGGCATGCGAGTCTGGTAAGACGTTTCTTTCAAATTGTAATTATTTATTATTTTATACATATCGTTGAAGAAAATCGTATGATCAATACATTTTTCAATTTTTTCATTTTCAGCACCCCTGCCAAAGCGACGGGGTATATCTTGAGGCATCAATCTCGAGATGGTTTGGCAGGCGAATGGGAAGATGCCACTTCGTATCGCGTTCGACAATGTCGAACGCACAATGCAGCCGATCGGGAATAACGTGAAGTATTTCACGCGCTTGGTTAGGAACCAAGTGAGATTCACCGTGCCCCCGTGCTACCCTTCATGGACAGAGGTTCTAGAGGAGCAGCGGGCACGGTTACGTAGCATTATCGAGGTATGAACGTAAATTAGTTTTGTTATTAGTACACTTCATTAATACTTGTTTTACGACTTGTACACTAACATATTCTTTTTTCACTCTTGCAGAGCTACTTCGATCTGCAGGGCGATCGATCGCCCGACGAGTACCGGGCAGTATGTGCCGCAGTAGATCGTCTGGCGGCCGATCGTTATCGCGATTACAAACTCAAGGCGCATAATCACTTAAAAGTGCATGGACCGAGCCGACCATACGGCGAGATGTCCGCCGAGGACTGGCAGAAGTGCATTGACTTCTTCACCAGTCCTACTTTCGTGGTAAGTATTGTTTATATATTGTGTACGATATTTTATATACTCTTTTAACTAATACATTTTTTGCTAATCAATTATATGTTATACCTTCAGGACCGGTCCTCCAAAAATAAAGCCAATCGGGGTAAGGCTAAATACCCGAGCGTGCAGGGGTCGAAGAGCTTCTCTGCCATGCGTTACGATCAGGTACAACATATAAATTTTCAATATCATTATAAATATCTTCACTCCATTACGTAAAAATGTATACTAAATTTCACGTTTAAATTGTCGTAGCGGGACCCCGAGACCCAGAAGTGGCCGGAGATTATTGATTCGTTCCGGACGTTTCACACCTTCCGGGATGGCAATTGGGTCAACCCGCAGGCGGCTGGTGACTATGTGAGAATTTTTAAATTATGTGAATATAATTTTATCTGACATGCATGATATTATTATTTATTATTATTTTTTCACTGAACAGGATAAGCTTGTTGAGTTCAGAGAGACTCAACAGACACAAGTCGCCTCCAATAGCACGTCATTAGACGAGCGTGCTATTGCAAAGGAGGTTCTCGGAGAACGACGAGGTCACGTCCGTGGGGTTGGTCGGGTTCTGAGGGGCACCTCTCACTCGCTCGATTCGACTGCTGCATCGTTTGCCCCACAAGGAACTTCCCATCAGTCTTCTGCAGACCCCCAGAATAATGATGTTCGGTTTGCCATGTTCGAGGAGCAGCTACGCCAAATGCAGCATGAAATCGAGCTTCTAAAAAGTAAAATACCAGCTGCGCCTGCGGATGAGGAGGACGGGGACGGGGACGACGGTGTAGAGGGTCTGTAGATTTTTTGAATTTTTTATATATTATTTGGAAACAAAAAAATTTTTTTAAAAAAAATTCAAAAAGCTTATAGCGGCGACAATGTCGTCACTATAGGTAATTACATTATTTAAAAAAAAAAATTTTAAAAATAATTTAAAACGTTTATAGCGGCGACAATGTCGTCGCTATAGGTAATTAACATTATTTGCCTTAATCGTCGCTGTAATGTATGAACGTATGGCGACGACACAATGGTCTCTATTATTTTGTCTATAGCGACGGTTTTTGCGACGACTATGTCGTCCCTATAAGTCCGTTTTTGAGATATTGTCACGACTCTATTGAGACGACAATGTCGTCGCTATAAATACAAAATTATATAGAGACGACGTAATGTCGTCGCTATAACTCTAGAGACACTAACTTGTTGCGGCGACAAATTGCGACGACTATGTCGTCTCTAAAACCTTAAAGAGACGACTTATGAACATTCAGCGACGACAAATGTCGCCGCTATTTCCCTCATTTCTGGTAGTGTATTATATATATGACTACTCTCTTGTAAACAAAAATCATCATTTTCTATAGGACTATATAAATCCTTGTGTTATTTATTCTTTGCCCTTTTATTTATTGCTCTAATCCTAACAATTTGAAAAATCGTTTTGATTTCAAGATAAAAATTTCTAAAATAAAATTTAAAGAGAAAATTGCACGCTCTACAATTTAAAGACTAGATTAAGATAGATAATGTAGATTAGATTTGGATTTATTTTCTATTTAGACTCATTTCACATTTAACTATATTAGTCTTTACTTAAACCAAAAACAAAAAAAACAAAAAACAAAAAAAAAAATAAAAAGGGGCCAAAATTGGGCCTGCATGGCTGGTGGCCCTAGGCGGTTGCATGGCCGGCTATGAGTGAAACGTGTGTTACAATATGAATCCATAAGAAAATAAACATTAGTTAAATGTCTGTTTCTTTGACTTCGACCTTTATAATATATATTTCATGCAAAAACATGAAAAGATAACTTCAAACAACCAAAATAATTATAGTCGAATGTGTTACAATAATAATAAAAAAAAAACATCAACTTTAGACAACAATAATTAAGAGGTACTGTTTCTGTCTGAATTCTTATCATTTTTGGGATAGCTTAGGAAACATACATTTGGAATAGCAGATCTTGACTCAAAGAAATAGATAACGCAAATCTTCTAAAATTTGGCCATGAAACATTCAAACCGGAGAAGGAAGTATCGTAACATAATTAACCTTGTCAATTTTATTTAATTTATAATTGACTGTCAATTTTATTAATTTATAGTGAAAGCTCCTTTTATCTACATAATAGATAATATATTAATGGTGAAGTATTCACACAATGGAATAATTCATTTTGTCGAAGAAAAATAAAAAAATCAATCCTTCAACTTATTTTTATGATCCACCACGAATATTGTTTGACCAAAAACAACAAAAAAATAAATAACATGGACAATATAAAGTAATTTTTTTTTCTTTTTATCGGGATTCAACACTAAAAATTTGACCATTGGGGACGGTTAACTGTCCCCAATGTTAGATAACCGTCCCCAATATATATTGGGAACTGTAACATCAATCGTCCCTGTTAGATATGTTGCGGATACTATCAGGGACGGTCTTAGTAACGGCTCCTTAAACGTTGGCAAAAATATATGTATTAAGGACGGATGCCAACCGTCCCTAATGTTAGTAATTTTAATATATATATTTATTAGGGACGGATGCCAACCGTCCCTAATGTTCGTAATTTAAAAAAAAAAAATTGATTATACAGTACATGTGCACCGCTTTAGTTACACAATTTTTTAATCACAGTAAAAAAGTAAATCATTCAAATATAAAAAATAATAATCATTACACATTTACAAAATATGTAATAACTCTAATTGAGTTATGCTACTTGTACCAAAACAACTTCAATTTATAAATCCAAACTAACATATCCATATCCATATCCATTTAGAAAGCAGCTTACCAATTCTGCATGTGCAAGAAAAGAAATGGAAAACTTACATTAGAGAAGAAAAATTATTTTAATGACAAAAAATATAGTTATAAAAATTTAAATATGAAAAGGAGTTGACCAAAATAATTATTTCATGTTTCACAATAATACTGTAAGTCCTCATATTTATTGACAAAACTAGCATACTAAATATTTATATAATGGGTTCTGCTGCCTATGTAAAGATAACCATCGAAAAGACTTGACAACTCCAGAATCCAGTTCATTAAAATCTAAAAGATATGCTCATGAGGTCCAACATTGTTTGGATCCTTTTCACTTGTATTCCCTTGAGTTTTCCTAAGAATTATCAGAAAGAATGACCATAGAATATACTCACAAAACTATTCACATCATTATATCCATCAAACATCTCAAGAGACAAACAGAAATGAAACAATACAACTAACTTTATCTTATCCGTTGGCTACAAACCAAATAAAATAACTAGACATATCAACTTCTAATGATGAATATGTGCCTTGTATAACTCAGACATACAACTCCATGATTAACTCAATCTTGCGACCTCAATAGATGTAGTGAACATATGCCAACAAGTAAAATGGTACCAATTGAGGATAAATTAAGAGTAGTGACTTTGATGGTTGAGGCATGTCTTGCATAGACCACAAGAAACACATGATCACAAAACTAGTGGGAGTGAGACAAAGGTAAAACCATGTTTAACATGGATCATTGTCAATGGAATAACCAAGAGTTGGCATGACCAAATTTAGGCCTAGTTGGCAAATCAAAAGTTAAAAATCATTAAGAGTAAATCTTAGATTTTCCAATCTCATTCAGTTGAAGAGTTACACATTCATACAAGAACAACGATCAATTCAAGTGAAGAAATTAAGAATCTATTTAACAGTAAATCTTAATCCCATGCCATTCACGAATTTGGAAAATCGTTTTCCAAGTTTGTGCAGGGGCCAATATTAAGAGCATTAGTTACCTTCTGAATTAACGGGAAATTGCCTAATAAAAATCTTTATGTCTGCCCTGCAGTTTTACCTATTCATAGAAAATGACACAAATCAAAATCATACAAACATCATATTAGAACACGCATTTTCCTATTCCTTAACCTCTTTGACCAGAAACATAAAAAAATTGAAGGTTAGCTTATCCATGCTCACGGTTTTGCCTTCTTTGGATTTTCTTTCCTCTTCTTCCTTTTTGAGCACTAGATGTAATGAGAGAATTTGAATAGGGCTAAAAAGGAAAAATAATTGTAAAACAATGAGGGTTCATAAGATAATAATAACATGAAACAAATTGAAAGGCATCAGAATGGAGACTTTAATTAAGCAGGATATGCTTAAAATGGTCGAATTTTTAGCAATTATAATCATTCCCTGCTTTACTGAAAAGATATTCATCAATGATTCCACCATCAAGCAACTTCCAGAATTCAAACTCTTCATTAATTATTGTAGGAATATCGTAGTGCAAAAAATTGATGAAAGTCAAAAGCATGAGGTTAGTTACACTCACTAGCAACACTAAGTCTATCACGTTCTCTTCTTGCCTCTAGCTCAGCCATTTCCTGAAGAACATGTCAACAAGTTAAGGACGTCTCTTCTCAAAAATCTAAATCTAATTGATAACTAAAATAAGAACCCATCCAACCATATTTGCAAGCAACAACATTAAGATCTATCAAAATATACCTTAGCTCACATGCTAATTTAGAAAACAACATGCTCGCTTCTGAAATAATATAGTTGGATGTCGACATATTGGCAGAAAAAAAAGGAACAATGTAGGAGCCAACAAGACTTAAAACAACTCCATGATTAACTCAATCTTGCGACCTCAAAATAGTACGAGCATTGCAATAACTCCGTGATTTAACCAATTTTGCGACCTCAATAGATGTCATAACTCATATAAGTGTGATTTTATACTTATTTGGACCATCAAAATTGGACAATTATAAGTACTATTGAGTGATTTTCTACTTAAGTATGTGTCTATTTAATTGTTTTAGGTTAAAACCCCGAGATCGGATGGAATTGGAGAAAAACAAAGCAAAATAGGCGAAAAGGGACTGAAGGCGTACGAAAACTTGGATATGGGGATCAACTTGCAAACATACAAAAGTTGAAGTGCTTGGATTGCAAATAAAAGAGGATTAAATTGAAATGAAAGAAGAAATTAGAGGACTAAAGAAGATAAAATCTAAAGTTGAAAGACTTGGGCTGCAAATAAGATGAATAAAAAGGAGAAACATGACAAATTATGAACAAGGGACCAAAAAATACATGTCAAACCTTGGAGGACTAAGTGTGCAAATATGGATTGGAACCAATTTTGGCCATTTTCTCACTGTTTGACGCGGTGTGACCGAGGTTCTACTGCAGCAATGTGCTGTTCGCGCGTCTGGGTATTTTTTGGCTTATTTTTAATTCCAGTCAGGGCCTTTTTCGTCTTTTCATGTACATGAGTTGTTAAAATAGTAAAACACTATATAAAGACCTAACCTATGCCAAAATAAGGGTCGTTGAATCTTTGGAGAAGACAAGAGAAGACGGAGAAAAGAACGGCGAAGAAAACGAAGAACGACCAAGATCAAGAAGATTGGAACGTGAAGATCAAGATATCTTGGTGCAAGATAATCAACGTCTTTTCATCTTTTCTTCAGAACTCGGTTATGTATTCAAATGTTCTAATGTTTTCTTCTTCCCGAATCATAAGTAGCTAAATTCATAGTTTGGATGAACGATGTAGTCTTTTAATTCTTTAATTTCGAATCTCAAGTTTTGACTTATAAATTATTTAAGTATTTGATTTTACTTATTCTCTTAATGTTTGGAATAACTGGCCATTATTTTATTGATCTTGTGGATTGTAATGAACTGAGAAGCAAATTATTAATCTAGACCACGCAGTAAAATCTGGTAATTGGATAAAAGGTAGAGATACACTTTTATTATTGCTGCGGTCTGAATTGAATTTTAGGAGAATTAATGCATCTAATTAAGGACCATTCTGACTGTCTAAGTTGACTTAATTAGATATCACTAATTTGAACTCGAGAGAGGTAAATTAGGTTAAATTCGTGAATTCGACCGAATACAACTTTAGGAACAAATCTTGAGAGGAGGGATTAGATATGATAATTAGGTGAATTCGTTTGTCCAAACTCTTTAACCATCATTCTTTTCTAAATTCTTGTTATTTGCTTTTACATAAGTTATTATATTATTTCCTTAAATTCATAGTTTTAGTTTAAATCTTTTAAATCAACTCAATTCAATTTGTTTTAAATAAATTAGCATTAATATTAATTTAACTAGTATCTAAATAAGATAGTCTTCGTGGGAACGATAATCCGGACTCAATAGGTCCACTTTATTACTTGTTTGCGATATTGTACACTTGCAATCACATTATTTTCACAACAAGAAAGTCCAAGATCATGCTAAAGTTTATCTATTATGTCTGAACCATGGTTATAGCTGAGGTGAAGGAACCTCAAAAGTCCACATCGGATAAACTTGGGTTAGAAAATAAGTTTATAAGGGGATTGCGCTACTCGGATAGACCCCATCGAATTCTCTTTACTCAAATCACACAAGGGTGGGAATTTAATCGTAAGTATAAGCACAGTGCAAATTCAAGGAGGTGCAAAACTTGACCTCGAATGACCTATCACGTACAATGGCCCAAACAGAATTGGACAATTACAAAGATAAATGGAAGCTGAATTAGGATCATAAGGGCTTCATATGAGCCTTCACCAAGAGAAAACAGTAAGATAAAAATGCACCTAAAAATTAAATAGATGAGGGACCTGTGACACAGTAAATGATAAGACTTAACTCATGAGGCCCAGTTCCATTACCAGAACATTAGGGAGTTTCTGAGAATAGAAAAACCAAATTACTTTAGAAAGTTACTACTTCACTATAGATTTTTAATATCTGTCCAAATAAGTAATGAATATATCCTTTCAGTAATGGACTATTTGCTAGTTGTGAAATCTTATATGATGGAGGAAATCATCATGAGCATGGAGACTGCTGTTTGCACTAAAAATCCAATAGATTTTCTTAACATAAGAAAAAGTCATACTCAAACTGATAAAAATAATTTGAAAATGCATTTATATATCATCTTGATACCGAATTTTACATATTAAATTTGAACTCAAGATTCGAATTCTACAGGGCAGTAATGTTTTAACCTTGCCATATCAAAATTCATAGTTTCTACAAATTGAGTTCTTATCTTGATGAATGATCTATGATCAACATGCTACTCATGCTGCATATAAGTTAATTTAAGGCCACATGACACATTTATTCCTGAATTTGCTAAAGTTCTCAAGTTTATATTATTCATAGATGTCCATTGTGAAAAACACCTTCAAACGAGAATCAATGCATGAAAAAAAAACAAAAAAAATAAAAAAAAAAAGCACTTTGTGGGATTGTAATTCCTATTTCCTAGAATAGCATGTACAAGGTCACGAATAGAGTCAGCTGCCTCTAATTTCAAGTCAAGGTGAACAAACAGTAGGAAGACCTCTGATGGTTCATTCTAATTTTACAAACACTGGACAAGTTCCAAATTCGTATTCAATACAAAGGAAAGAGATTAAAAGAAGATAATATCTCGTTCTACTGTCTGAAGTATTTTCGAAGGCTGTCAAATGTGAGAACTGCCATCATAAATACCCAAATCAAGCAAATGGATAAAAATCTTAAAATTGGGAGACTAGAGACATGAACCAAAATGGATTCTGAACTGCTTCATTTCAAAAGAGTTTTTAATGAAATATAGATGCGTGACCATTGTTGCAACTAATCTAGAAAAAAGACCCAAATGTTCTAGCAACTAAAATCTGAATGGCCAGCAGTTAATTAACCTCAATAGATAAAAATTATACAAAAATCCATCAAAGTGAACCCAAATAACTTCAAGCAAAATGAAATCCATATTCATAAATTCAAATCATAAAAATTGCCTTTACCAAAAACAGACGTATATAAGTCTTTTGTGTGAGTGGATCTTACAATCGGTGTAGAGAGAAACCAAGAAACCGAAAGGGACAAAAAAAAAATCGCAGCCCAGATATCATTGCGAACAGAATATGATTTTGGATGGGTATTATGGATTTCAAGCGCGTGGATATTGGAATGTGGTTGTAGAATTTGGATTTTCGTTATGTGAATTGTTGATTGCCAGGAGATGGATCTGGAATTTGTAGGGAGGATTGAGATTTGTTGGGAGGATTTGGTTTGTATTTTTGTATTGTAAAGACAGACGTATGTGAAGAAAATAAGTGCGTGGGGGTGAAAAACCTCCCTACGGTATCATGAACTGTTATTTTCTTGGATGATTTTGGTGCTTCATCTGGTTTTCATCTCTTTGCATTATTTGGCCGACCAAGCATCTTGATGTGACTAGGTGGATGATAAGATCCTTACCCTTATCTATCTAGAGTTCTAGCATTTCTACTAGGCGATTGAATGGTGTTCATGCCTTGATGTAGGTCTACTTGTTGTAACATTTGTCCATATAATCTTCAATATCCATTCTCTGATTATGCTACTGATTGCATGGCAACAAAGAAGCCCAGTCAACTATTGCCTTCTTCTCGAACAAGCCATTTTCTCCAAATTAACTGCAAATGTTCCTCCAAATGCATCAGATTTTCACCACCCAATTTGATCCTAAACATCCAGGATTTCATACTAGTCTTCTCTAGTATTATACAAATCCTTGGTCCAAAAGGTCTTGCCCACTTTGTTAATGTTTATCTCTTTGTCTCCATCCTTGTAATTAGGTAACACCTAATGTTTGTCCAACCTTTTCTGCAATATTGCACATTAAATGTTTCACACAAATTATTTAGTAAAATCTCACACTTGATATTGTCCCTGAAATGAGATCTGCTCCATTGACTCGTAGGCTTGTCAATAAGCCAATTGTATGCTTCAATGTCTTCTCCCTTTAGTCTTTTCATAACTTCCTTCTTGTGAGCAGCTGCACATAACATATTTTTCAATGCCAACTCTTTCTTACTTCTCCTAAAATTGTTGTACATTTGCCTCACACAGAATTGACGTTCAACATTCTCACCCCAGCTCTCTAATGCATCAATCAAGCCTTTCTGCCTATCACTCATGAATGACCAACTATGTGATTTGACTACAACATAAGCCATGTGAACATTGAGTTGTTTCCATAAATTCAAAATTAGTGTCAATATGCACCCTCCAAAATCTCATTTTAAAAAAACAGCCGTCTAGACCAATGACCCTCTTACACCCTACCACAACTCTTTATTTACAAGCGCTAACAAACATAAACCCTTTGAAAGATCCTATCATTCCCAACCATTTTTGTCTTCAATATATATTGCTTCCGATTCAAATTTTGGCAGTAGTAATCCATAAACTTATATTGTTCATTATTTATCCCTCTGATCGCTTCAAGGTGGCCCTTATTCTATACTATTGTGCTGTAGTTACTGAAACCACGCAATATTTCTTCACCTGAGTCTCAAAAGAAGGAATTTTTCAACTCGGATCAAATCTGAATGTGTCTATGTATTTGTATGCAAAATAAGTTGAATTTGCATTCCTATTATTGAATATCATTGTACCGTCATGCTCTAAATCCAAGGTGATCCTAGTCATCTTACGGTCAAACAAAAATCTGGCATAGACAACCCATTGAAAAGTTTTATAATGTCTACCTCTTACACGAATGCTATCATTGTTGACAAGTCTGATACTATTCCTTAATGGTCTTCTTTAGAATTAATTTACTTGCAAATCTCATACCTAATAAAAATAATAATGTCAACAAGTTAAAAATAGTACATATTATATAACAACATATATGTATATAAAAGATTGGGGATCTCATGTATAACAATTCTAAAAGGTTGGAGACATAATGTATCAGCATAGTATTTATCAGAAATGAGGGTCTATAATATCAATTGATCTTTGAACACATTATCACTAGTGTCTCTTTCATCTTTATAATCATTGTAGATACTATGTAGATCTTCTGAATTTTCATTATGACTTTGTTTAGAATCCATGTTTGTGTCATCATTCCATGTGAAATGCAAATCAAATTTCACCTTAGATCTGTGACAATTGAGGTTGGCTGCCTCTTGCTCATAGTCTGAGTCCGTTAATCATCTACCTCTATATTGTTAGCACCTAGATCAACACCAACAACATCATCTTTACCATAACTATTGATGGGAAAATAGTTTCACTGGATCTTTATTAACTTGCAAGAACAAACGACAGGGCTTAGATTAATACTTACCATCCCACCATAAAACACCACACGAGAAAATTGATTTCAGCTAACCTCCCCCTTGGTTCCAAACAAAAATCTGCAAAACTCAAAAGTCACATGCTCAGTAGTTGTAAAAAATGAATTCTAAACTAATTAGAACTCAATATACATGTACCAATGTTTAGAAGTGTAAGACATCTTCTAAACTTTACCAAAGTAAACATCTTAGTGCCCATATTTGCAAGGTTATATCCGTATACACTTTCTCAAGTTTAATCAAATTTTGAGATACCATATCTCTAATAAAATACAGTCTAACATCTATATGTTTAGTGCGTTCATAAAAAATAGGATTCTTATACAAATGAATACTTGATTGACTATCACAATATATAGTTACATTATTACTTAAAACACATAGTTCATTAAGTAAACATTTAAACTACACAGCTATTACAACCCGTTTTAAATTAGTCAAAGTTAATAAAATTTTTGGTCAAGTCCAAGTCAAATAGTCAAAGTGAGACTTAAATTAAGTAAATAAATTTTTTGGGGCTATTTTGAAAAATATGGTTAATTAGGGATTTAAATGATTCAACAAGGAAGCTAGGGACTTAAGTTGCAATTTTGGTTGATTTGTAAAATGAAATTGGGACCTTTCTAGATAATTCTACGCACAGAGAGAGAGAGGGGGAGGGGGGGGGGGAGACGCAGAGAAAAAAAAAGGGGAAAAGGAAAGAAAAGAAAAGGAAGAAAAAGGAAAAGGAGGAGGAAGAAGAAGAAGAAGAAATGGTCCAGACGAAATCAACTTTTAAGGCTTGGGGTTGTCCATTTCCTTTGTGATTTCAAGAGGTAAGTAATAAATTTCTTATTTTAGAAATGAGGTTAAAAATTAGGGTTTTTGCTTATTGACTTCAATGTCAAAATTATGAAGATTAAATGATTGTTTTGAGCTTAATGAGCTAATTATTCAAGTTTAGTAATGGATTTAATGGTTGAATTTTTAGGGTCCTTGAAACTAGTGGATTAAATTCAAGATTTAAACAAGTTTAAGTTTATTAAGCCCATGTTAGTTTATTTCTTGTTCAAGAGGCTTGTTTTGGTGGAGTTATTTAAAGTTTAGCATACCCATATATATAAGTTCAATTTTGGCCAATTATGAAGTTAATTGAAAAGGAGATTTGGTATAAATGTGCATTCTTTTTTAATTATAAATTAAAGGGAGAATGGATTAGCCACTATGAGGTATTTTCTTGTGGATTTGAAAGATGTCCAGCCGTAGTACTTGGAAGTAAAGTGGGGGCCAGTTTGGATAGTATGTTGAATGTGGATTTACTATGAGCAAGTGATAATTAATTGAGACAACTTAAGTTTGATCTGAATTCCTATTTTAAGTTTCAGGATGTGACATGGAGATTGGTCAGGCTTATAGTATTTGTGAAATTACAAAGATTGTAAATTGATTACTTGTAAAATGGAATGTGAGAAATATGTGATATTGAAATCTACTAGAAAAGTGCCCATGATTTTACCTATTCTAGTGCACTGAGGGGTCTTGGCCGTGTTCTATATTACACTGAGGGGTCTAATTGGTCGTGTACATATAGTTCATTGAGGGTCTTGACCGTGTACTAGGGTGTATTATCAGAGGTCTTCATGACCCACTCTTATGCACAAAGGAGCTTTGGACCGTGTATAAGGGTGCTTATCTCAGAGGTCTTTGGGACCCACTTTCGTACACTGAGGGGCTTTAGAAAAATCATTCGATAGAAGAGGCTACGTGGAAGAATGATGATCAGATGCGTGCTCAATTTTCTCAATTATTTCAAGCCAAGCCAATCGAATTTCGAGGACGAAATTCTTTGAAGGAGGTAAGATTGTTACGACCCGTTTAATCAAAGTCAAAATTTATTTAGTCAAAGTCAATATAATTTTTGGGTCAAGTCTCAGTCAAATAGTCAAAGTTGGACTTAAATTAAGTAAATAAATTGTTTGGGGGCTATTTTATAAAATATGGTTGTTTAAGGATTTAAATATCACTATATGTAAGTTGGGGACTTGGGTTGCAATCAGGTGTATTTTTTAAAATGAATTTGGGACTTTCTAGAGAACTCAGCAGAGGGAGAGAGAACGAGGCAGAGGAGAGGAAAAACTAGGGAAAAAGAAAAGAAAGAAAAGGAAGAAAAGGGAAAAAGAAGAAAAGGAAGAAAGGTGCCAGCCGATTCATCAGGTAGTCGGAAACTTTAAGGTTTGGGTTCTTCAACTTCTCCATTTTCAAGAGGTAAGCGAAAACCCACTTATTTTAGAAATGAGGTTAAATATTAGGGTTTTTACTTATGGACTTGAATATGAAATTTATGAAAGGAGATAAGTTATTTTTAGTGACATGAGCTATATTTGCATGTTAAATGAAGGATTTAATTGATAAAATTTTAGAGTTCTTGACTAAGTGGGTTTAATTAGAGATTTATGCTATTTTAGGCATTTTAAGACTTGTATTGGTTTATTTATGTTATAAGTTTGGAATGGTGATTTTAGCAAACCCTAGAATTTCTATTTGGGTTCTTTAAGCGAATGTAATATAAAGGAGACTATTTATGAGCCTTATGGAAGATTAGAATTGATTGAGAATGTTAAGGAGCATTATATGTTATTGAATTAATGGAAATGAGTTTCTAGCTTGATGACTTTACTATGAAAGTTTAAAAAATTATTATTGGTGGTGTGTAATCGAAGAAGAAAAGTGGTAAATTAGAAAAAGGTTTAGATCAAGTGAGTAAAGGAATTTTGGAGAAGTTTTGCTTAAGTATGGGTAGATTAAGCTAAATCTTTCTTTTTAAATATTAATGTTGCTTGGGATGATTATTTATTTATTCGAGCAAATATATTTTAATTTAGGAGGTGACGAGGAGGTTAGTGTCGCATACCGACCAACCAAGTCTAGTCAAGCAAACTTTGTGAGTGGAAAAATTTATTTTCAGAAAATAAGCATTTAATTATATTATATTAATTTGTAAAGTTATATGAATTGTTTCATTATCTCAGTGCTTCTAGTACATTATATAAATTGTAAAAAAGGAATTATTTTTCAAGTGTTGGACAAGTATGATTTTTAGTACAAGTTAGCTTTTATAAATGAGAATTTCAGTAAAGTTTATTTTAAAACCACCAAAAATTACCCAAGTGATTTTTCTTGCTCTGCATTGGTGTGAATTCGTTTCTATAGTGTATGACCAGATATGGTGATTTTACTCGCTTTGCACTGGTGTAAATTCGTTTCCAGAGTGTATGACCAGATATGGTGATTTACTCGCTCTGCACTTGTGTGAATCTGTTTCCATAGTGTATGACTAGATTATTAGAGGTCTATAGGACCCACTCTCGTACACATATAGGCTTTGGGCTGTGTACCTGGGTGTTTACCCCTTTGGGGGGCAGCTCTGTGCATGTATGACCAGATTTCAGATTACAGATTATCAGTTATTCAGGGTACCTTTTTGGTGTAATAATTACAGATTTCAGATTTCAGACATTAGATTTCAGATAATAGATTATGCAGATTTAGACTTTAAATTACGGCTTACAGTTTAATCAGATTACGTTTTGTTTGAAAACTTCATTTATACTAGCATTTCTCAGTTTCTTTATGCTTGCAGTTATTTTACTTATAAAAGAATATGGAATTCTTAATTTTTACTGCTTAAGAGTATTACAGAAAAATTCTGAATTTCAGTAAATATTTTAAACAGGAAAAAGTATAATTATTTGCAAATTCTCCACTCATTGAGTTACAAACTCACGTATTTCGTCACTCTTTTTCTTATTAGGACGCAATTGAGCTATTTGAACAGTTTTTGGAAGATTATGCAAGAGCCACAACCACTTGATCTAGTGATTTGTATGGTTACATTTTGTTAAGCATGTCATTATCATACAATTGTCTCATGTCCACTAGTTTTAGTATATTTCATTTTGATATTGTTGTGGCATGTAGACGTTAGAGGGGCTTGCTGCCTTTTGATGTAATTATTATATATTTGGGCCATTTTGTAAATGATAGTAGAATTGATTGAGTTGGCTATACTTTATTTTTGATTGGTTCATATTTGGGTCAGGTGTCCTCCAATTGATTTTGTATATATATCGTGTTTGAGAAATTTGTTGATTTTCAGGTTTGATTTAGTTCAATTTACAAGGAAAACTCTACCAAAATTTTTATAAAATCTTTTTAGTCAAAGAAGAGTCAATAAGTAATAGAAAAGTCTAAGTAGCCTTAATGGTGGGTCCGTCATCCAGTTGGCATCCATCATCGGTGCACGGCACGTCTTGGGTCCACTAGGGTGATTCAGGACGGGTCGTGTCAATTTTTGTCTGAATTCTTATCATTTTCGGTATGGAAACACCGGGATGCTTTGTTCATTTCTAAAGAAAATGTGCAGATCCACCTTTGTCTTAATCTTTACCAATCTTTTGAAATTTTCCTTGAAATACTTGATCCCATAAACTGCACCTTCCAAGTAACAATTTCTCCCATTGTGGTTAATCCCCAAATCAAGATCCCTGTAATTTAGAAATGCTTCCCTTGGCAACTTGGAGACGAAAGGAGTCATATAAGCATACAACTTTCTTGTCAAATTTATGTATACTTCAGCAGCCTCGACCCCGTTATCATTCCAGTTTGTTGCATACTGAAGCTTGGCTAGATTTCCAGCTCTATGTGGAAAAGGCTTTTCTGATGGTGGAATCTTAGCCATTCTTCCTCCATAAGGATTGAATGTAAGCATTACTGATTCCAGTTCTATCATTCTCTTGAATATGAACTCTAAACCCTGTTTTGGAATAGAGTTTTTTAAGTAATCATATTTTCTTTCCAGGTGGGTTAGTACTTGAGGAACCCTACTGAGAAGAAAGATAACCGGAGTTCCGGCTGGGAAGTTTGTCCAGAAAAGGATAGATTCAATCCAACTCATTTCAGTACAGTCGGATTGTTTCAATCCCAGATCAAGAAAAGTTTCATTCATGAGGGAGAGAAGTTTTTTGGAATCTCCGAGGAACAAGGTCAAGAATGTTGCTCTGTTAGTTTTCTCTCCAGTTCGGACACTACTCTTCACGACATCAAGTGTCATTCTGACGAAGATTTCTTCAGGCAACTTGCCTGCAACTTGCTGGTAACTGTAAACAATATTCGTCAAGTTTTCCTCGTAAGTTCTTGTGACTCAGAAAATAGTAACTGTAGAGGGGACTCGAACAAGCTTTATTTTGTATGCTAGAACAACTCCATAGCTGGATCCACCACCTCCAGTAATTGCCCAGAACAAATCCTCTCCCATTGAAGCACGATCAAGAATACGGCAATTAACGTCAATTATTTGGGCATTAATAATGTTGTCAACGGAGAGACCATAATTTCGTATCATGTTACCATATCCACCGCCGCTGAAAAGGCCGCCAACGCCGACTGTCGGACAAACTCCAGCGGGGAAGCCATGAACATTACTTTTCTCTGCAATTCTGTAGTAAACTTCACCAAGTATTGCTCCAACTTGAACCCATGCAGTCTCAATTTCAATACTGTCATTTATTGATCGAAAGTTGAACATATCAAGTATGAAAAAAGGAACATCTGAAACATACGAAACACTTTCATAATCATGGCCTCCACTGCGGATTTTCATTTGCAGGCCATGAATTTTAGAGCAAACAATGGCTGCTTGGATGTGTGAAACTTGCAATGCAGTCAGAATCAGTTGGGGCTTACGCGTTGTAGATTCATTGAACCGCAGGTTTCGGATATAAAATTGCAAAACATCAGAATAAGAAGAATTTTCAGGAGTGTATAATATTGCAGAAATTGGATTAGAGGGTTCAGAATGGCTCTTAAGGCATTCAAGAAAACCTTCATGAGATGAATTATTTGCAGTGGCCCATGAAACAGAAAGAAGAAGGGTTAAAAAGAATGAAATTATAGCAAAAACTCTTGAAATTTTCATTTTGATCTAAAGTATGTTATTTTGGGGAATGGAAATGTTAAAAGGTGGAATATATATAAAGAATGTGGGCAGCCATTTTAGCACATGTTTGGACATGCTTAAATTATAATTTCAGTTGGTCAAATTGGTCAAACATATTTTTTGTTTACACAATTCATATAGGACCCACAACTTACATCATACTTTTTATCTACAATTTCACCAACAATTTATATTATAAGTACTTAAAAATAATTTTAGCACTACTAAAGATGCGCTTAATTTTAAACAACAACAAAATCAAAGAAGTAGATAATGCAAATCTTCTAAGATTTGACCATGAAAATTCAAACCGGAGAAGGAAGAATCGTAACATAATAGCCTTTGAAATTTTAATTAATTTATAGTTGATTGTCAATTTTACTTAATTTATAGTGAAAGCTCCTTTTATCTAGATAATAGATAATATATGAATGGCACAATGGAATAATTCATTTTGTCAAAAATAAAATAAAAAATCAATCCGTCAACTTATTTTTATGATCCACCACGAATATTGTTTGACCAAAAACAACAAAAACATAAATTAACATGGACAATATAAAGTAATTTTTTTTTTATCGGGATTCCTTGCCTTGTTGCTTGAATAGTTATAGTTAATTGATGCTTTCTATGCGTGCACATTTTTTGTTACCAATTTTCTTACATAACTGACAAGTCATGTGCATTCAATGTCTCTTTTTTTTTTTTCTTGGATGATTTTGGTGCCTCATCTGGTTTTCATCTCTTTGCATTATTTGGCCGACCAAGCATCTTGATGTGACTAGGTGGATGATAAGATCCTTACCCTTATCTATCCAGAGTTCTAGCATTTCCACTAGACGATTGAATGGTATACATGCCTTGATGTAGGTCTACTTGTTGTAACATTTGTCCATATAATCTTCAATATTCATTCTCTGTCGATGCTAGTGATTGCATGGCAACAAGGAAGCCCAGTCAACTATTGCCTTTTTCCCAAACAAGCCATTTTCTCCAGATTAACTGCAAATGTTCCTCCAAATGCATCAGATTTTCACCACCCAATTTGGTCCTAAACATCCAAGATTTCATACTAGTCGTCTCTAGTATTATACAAATCCTTGGTCCAAAAGGTCTTGCCCACTTTGTTAATGTTTATCTCTTTGTTTTCATCCTGGTAATTAGGTAAACCTAATGTTTGTCCAACATTGTCTGCAATATTGCACGTTAAATGTTTCACACAAATTATTTAGTAAAATCTCTCCCTTGATATTGTCTATGAAATGAGATTTGCACTACTAACTCGTAGGCTTCTCAATAAGCCAATTGTGTGCATCAATGTCTTCTCCCTTTAGTCTTTTCATGACTTTCTTCTTGTGAGCAGCTGCACATAACATATTTTTCAATGCCAACTCTTCTTTACTTCTCCAAAAATTGTTGTACATTTGCCTCACACGGAATTGACGTTCAACATTCTCACCCCAGCTCTCTAATGCATCAATCAAGCCTTTCTACCTATCACTCATGAATGACCAACTATGTGATTTGACTACAACATAAGCCATATGAACATTGAGTTGTCTCCATAAATTCAAAATTAGTGTCAATATGCACCCTTCAAAATCTCGTTTCAAAAAATAGCCATCTAGACCAATGACCCTCCTACACCCTACCATAGCTTCTTATTTACAAGCACTAACAAACATAAACCCTTTGAAAGACCCTATCATTCCTAACCATTTTTGTCTTCAATATATAGTGCTTCCAACACAAATTTTGGCAGTAGTCATCCATAAACTTATATTGTTCATTATTTATCCCTCTGATCGCTTCAATGTGGCCCTTATTCTATACTATTGTGCCCTAGATATTGAAACCATGCAATATTTCTTCACTTGAGTCTGAAAAGAATGAATTTTTCAACTCAGATAAGATCTGAATCTGTCTATGTACTTGTATGCAAAATAACTTGAATTTGCATTCCTATTGTTGAATATCATTGTTCCGTCGTGCTCTAAATCCAATGCGATCCTAAAAATCTTACGGTCAAACAAAAATCTGGCATAGACAACCCATTGAAAAGTATTATAAAATCTACCTCTTACAAGAACTCTATCATCTTTGACAAGTCTGATACGTTTCCTATAAGGGGTATCACCATTTAAACAGTGGATGGAGTCAAATTAGTCAGATAGCAAGCAGTTTATCTGCTTCACCAAAACGATTTAGGCACACTAGAACTCAACATCATACATCTAACCTTATCAAGAAAAGTATTATTCATCCTTTCAACAACCCCATTCAGTCGGAGATTGTAAGACACAATTTTGTGTCTAGTAATGCCACTGTCATTGCACAAGTTATCAAAGTCGGCATTTTAGAATTCAAAACCATTATCATTATGCAAATATTTTATCTTTTTACCTGTTTGATTCTCCACTTGAACTTTCTAATTTTTAAATTCAATGAAAATTCACTTTTATCTTTTAATAGATAAAAGGGATAATTGCATCAAAGGTTTCTAACGTTTCAAAATCATTGGAGATATGCCCCTAACCTAAAATAATAGCACCAAACATCCCTAACGTATGAAGAAATAGGCGTCGTAGGTCCCTCTTCACACTTTCCTTCAGATTTCACCGTTAAAACAAAAAATTGGACCGCACGCGCTATTATTTCCCAAATAAAGCGTCTGAGAATTTTAGCTCCAATTTCTAGAGCCAGAGACAGTGACAAGTTTTGCAACGCATACCACCCCCACGGCGGCATCTGCCACCACAACCACCGTAGCACAACCTTCACAAGCAGAAATAACAAGCACTTCAAATGAAGAGACAGGAGAGAGAAGAAGAAGATACAGAGGAGTGAGGCAAAGGCCATGGGGCAAATGGGCAGCAGAAATAAGGGATCCACATAAAGCTGCCAGAGTGTGGCTGGGCACATTCGAAACGGCGGAGGTCACCACTAGAGCATAAGATGAAACCGCTCCCCGGTTCAGAGGCAACAGAGCTAAACTGAATTTTCCTGAAAATGTCAAAATCCTCAACCCAACCCAGACACAGATTTCCCAATCCGCACAGTTGGCCGTTTCAACTGGTCCACCACCATCTTTCGCCACGCCTCAGCTGCAGACTATCCCATATCTACTGGCATTCTTTCAAACTCTGTCGTCATATTTGGTTTCAACATCTTTGAAGGTTCCTGAAGTATAAGCAACTAATTTTTCAGGACATGTTTTTGAAAAATATTTATGACATGGGTAATTTTCTCCATGTTTTGATACTCATTTTAAGACTGCTCCCCAACAATAATCTGAAGCGTCTGTTTCAAGAATAAAATAATCATCATCTTCTGGTATAAATAGTTTAGGGAGATTGGAACAATATATTTTAATGTGTTGGACCCTTTTTGTATCTTCATTGGTCCAGTTCCAAACTTGATCTTTTTTTAGTTTATTTAGAAATGGCTTTTTAAGTAAAGTACATCCTTCGATAAATTGTTCAGAATAATTTAATAATCCTAAAAAGCTTTGTAATTGTTTTTTGTATATTATTTCATCAGGAAATTCAAGTAATTTTTCTCCAATATGAGATTGTAATTGAATTTCTTCTTCTTTGATGATGAGTGATCTTTGTTTTAGCTATTTCAACTTTCTTTTCTGAGAGTATTATTCTATGTTTGTTGATAATATAAGCAAATTTTTCTAGGTGTTCTAGATGCTCTTTATAAGTAGTAGAATGTATAAGTATATCATCAATATATACTACACAATTTTTTTTAATTGGTTTAAATACTTCGTCCATTTTTCTTTGATATATTTGTGGTGCATTTTTTAATCCAAATGGCATTACGTTCCATTCGAATTGTCCTAAAGAATTAGGAGTGCTAAATGATGTTAGTGGTTTACTTTCTTTATCTAGACATATTTGCCAAAATCCACTTTTGCAATCAAACTTAGAATATATTTTGCTATTCTGTATGGCTTTTATGAGAATATCTTTATTTGGTAGGTAATATCCATCAAATTTGGTCTTCTCATTTAGTTTATTATAATTTATAACCATTCTGGCTTTATTTCTCTTTATTTCAGCATGGTTCCTAACCATAAAGGCTGGGCTACTATGGGGACTTTTACTTGGTCTAATAATTTTAGCTTTTAATAATTCTTTTATTTGTATTTCAAATTCATTTATGTCTTCTTGACTATATGTCATAGGCTTGACTCTAATTATAATATTTGGTTCTATTAATTCTATTTTTGCTGTTGTTTTATTTATAAACCATTTTTCAAATGGATTTTTTGAAAAGTTGTTTTTGATTTTATTTTTTTATTCTTTCTAGCATTTCATTTTCAGACTCACTTATTTGTAGGTTTATATTGTTGTATAATAGTGATTTGAAATTTTTTTTTCTATTTCTGTATAACATCCACCACACTGTGTTAAGGATCTCTAATGATTTATTGATTTTTGAGCTATAGATATAGCTTTTTGTATTTGTGGTACAATTATTTTGTGGTTACATGGTGTTGTAAATTCAAATCTTGTGGGATTTTTATATTGTGTAAATGGTGCATAATCTTCTAGGAGGAAAGTTTGTCTTAAAAGAATGTCACATTCTATTTTGGGAGCATAGTAGATTTCTCTAACTATGACTTCTCTATTTCCTAATAAAAATGGTATATTTTCAGCATATAAAGAGTATGGTTCAAATAGGCTACTAGCTGTTTGAGCATAGTATTTCTTTTTAGGGTCTGTTTTCCAGTAAGAGGCTAGTAAAACATTATATTGTGCTGTACATAATGTTGATCTTGTATCAAGATAAGTATGAAATGTAATTCTACAATATTCTGGTAGATTGAGTTTTATTTCAACATAGAGACTTAATAGATTTGTTATGTTCTTGGTTATAGATTTATAACTAATCATCACATAGTTAGTAAATCTTTTCTTTTCTAGTAATCCTTGGGATGTGTTGTTCTTCAAGATTGATTGTCATTTGTAATCTATTCTATTGAATACTATATGATTTGAACATATCTAAAAAGTCCATTCCTAATAGGATTGGTGCATTAGTTTGATAGCCCAAGAATAACTAACCAAGAGGGGGTGAATTGGTTTTCTCAAACGTTTTCGAAAAATATTCTAAACAAAATGATATTTAAGAAATAACAATCAATCCACAAAAATATAAGCACAATATAAGTAAATAAAAGGGAAAAGAGAGTGCAGATGATATTTTTATAGAGGTTTGATCCAACCAATGATCTACGTCTCCTGTTACCAAGCTCTCCAACACGAGCACGGCCTTTCTACTATTCTAATTGACTTATGGTGCAATCCAAACCCTTACAATGTATCCGGTGACTTACAAACAAGGAGCACCGATCCTTATACAATATTGAGCTTTCAAGGGACCTTAATATGACTAAAAAATATAAAGAGATTGATTTGAGTATTTCTCTCTAGATGAATGATAAATACAAGTTTAGTTCTAAGAGAGACTAACACTTTAATGAATAGCAATAGATGAGGAAAGCTCAAGTGTTAGAAGAAAACTTTATTGAGGATGATGAATCAAAAGTTTGATTTAATCAAACAAAGTTTTTCATTAAGAGATATTGAAGATATAAATGCAATGAAGCTTTGAATAAAGTTTTTCAATATGATTCTCTCTATAAATGCTCTTGTAAGTGTTGTTAAATGATAATAAATGAAGTGGTATTTATAGAGATGAATTTTCGTTACTTTCTAACCAAACGGTCGAATGGTCAAATTGGTCAGAACTAGCCGTTGAACTGTAAAAAATCAGAACGGACACTTTTTAAAAAATGACATTGAAACGGTCGACCGGTTCAGTTCAAACGGTCGACCGGATCAACCGGTTTACCAAACGGATTGTCCGTTTCCACAGTTTTGAAAATTTGATTTTTGGCTTTGATCAAACTATTTTTATGCAAGAGATAAAAAATATTTTTGAGCTTTCGTTCATTTAATTGCTAAGGATTAAAGAGTTAATACCTTTACAATTTTATCTAGAAATCTATTCTTCAATCTTGATCTTCGAATCTTGAATTTTGAATCTTGAGATACTTGAACTCTTGTATTGATATTGACTTGATCTTGACATTGCATGAGAGTTCGATTTGTAGCGCTTTGAATATTACTTGAAAATATATTGTTAGAAAACACACTATTTTGTTTGTTATAATTAAAACATTAAGGTTTAAAGTTAACCATAGGTCAACAATTTCCCCATTTTTGATTATAACAAACAACGTGAGAATATATAATAATGAGATGAAATAAAGCATATATATACACCCTTTCTATATATTCCCCATTTCTTTTTCAAGTTAGCATGGTATGTGATGATTTTATAGCATGATATCAATTTCATTTGATTTATCACATATCAAATGTTCAAGTCGTTTGTCAATTATCATATCGAATATTTCACACCCATCATCATCATATATGTATCATCACATTCATCACATTCATCATCATCACATTCATTACATTCATCATCACATATTTTCCCCCTTTTGGCATAAACAAAAAGGCATAATCAAAACATTAAGGAAAAATCGTTCATCGACAAAACATGAAAGTTTGAAATATGCCATGCATTAATAAACGGGGAAATTAAAGACAAATATAGTTCAAAAGACAATAACGAAATACAAGAATATAAGATTGTTTTCAAACAATATAAAAACTAGAGACAAAACTAGTCCTCCGGTGGAGGATGCGGAGGAAGCACGGCATTGAGACGGGAACGTAGAGAGTGAAGCAATGAAGTAATGCCGTCTACCGAGTTTTGTAATCCACCAACCGTAGTTTGAATCCCAGCCACCGTATTTTGTAGGTCACTTACGGCATTTTGTAGGCCATCGACGATAGATGCAAGAGAGTCGATCTGGCCATTAAGAAGATTAAAATGGTCCTCGTTGAAGCCGGAGGTGGAGGACGACGGCCGATGTGATCGTGGTCGAGGTGGGGACGGAGGAGGAGCATCTTTGTCATCGTGTATATCTTTACCCTCGAAAGGTAACATGGAGGGTCCCGACTCATCGTCAAACCCCTTTGACTTCGCCACCCATTAACCGTTTTCTTTGACAATTTTCATCCGTTTGAGCGTAAGGATATTGATGGTGTCGGTGGCTTTAGGAAGGAGGGTCACCGAATCACGGAAGGAGATGTCAAAGTATTGAAATTTTTTAGTAAAAATCATTCCGTAGGGAAGCGCCTTAGCTCTAGTGCCGCTAAGAACGCAGTGCATATGTTGGATCATGATGAATGGAAAGTCGAGCTTACGCCCACTGATAAGTACAATTTTGTACTTATCTGGGCTCACAAAAAGAGATGATTATGAGTACTCTTAGTTGTTTTCAGTTTAATTGTATGTATTTTTCTTATCATTTTAGGAAATAATCAAATTCAAGTATCAATCTGACGAAAAGACAAAAAAGAGCGCAAATAGAAGAAAAAAGGACTTAATTGAACAGATAAAGAGATGTGAGGGGCTTGACATGCAAATACCAAAGGAATGAACCACAAATTCAAATAAACTATCCATGCGATCGCATGGTTAGTAATGGATGTGATCGCACAAAAGGAAAATAAACTGCAGAACCTTAACCACTTGAACCATGCGATTGCAAGGTTATACGCGGCAGAATTTAGGCAGTTTCCTGATTGGATTAGAATTCTACCAAGTCCAAATTGATCCAACTACCTAAATCTCGTTTTGGAGAGTTGGGAGAAGAGTATAAAAGGCGGAGAATAGACATCTCGTGGGAGACGAATTTTGGGAGAACAAGATACAAAGCAAGAGACGAAGATCAAGGCACGGAATCGAAGATCATCGAGCCGGGATCAAGGCACGGAATCGAAGATCATCGAGCCGGGATCACGCGTTTTATTTTACTTTTTGTTTTTATTTCTCTGGATCATGATGAATTCAATTATTGCAATAATTGACGAAATCATGTCCGGCTAATTTACTTTTTCTAGGATGAACGATGAAACCTCGCGTTTTTAATTAATTAGAAGTTTTTCTTTTTTAGTAATTAATTGCCCGTGGGTTGATTATTCTTTATTCAGTTTTTATATTATTTTAATGCTTGTTCACCATTAGAATATATTGTGATCTATATTGAAGTCGAGAGATTCAATATAGATTTAGCACGTGGTATTGAATAACATAAGGTCCAACAATAGATAGAGATTACTATTATGCTTTATGAAATCCATTTAGGCGTTCTTGAGATTTTAATGCATGTGTTTATGTTCGAAGCTTAATTAGAGATAATTAGGTTCGCATAACATATAGAATTGATTGACCATCGAGAGAGGCTTTCGATTAATTTAGGAACGCCGATTTTCAATCTAAGGTAATTAAAAGCTAAAAAGTGATTAACAGATAATTGATTATAAAACGTGTTGGTGGATTTGTGAATCCTAGTGTTGGTAAACTTTAATTCGTTCTCATCTTTCAAAGTTGCTTATTGTTAATTTCAATTTAATTAAAATAGTTAAATTTGTTTACAGTCACACATCAAAATTAAAGCTGTGTTTCGTTTTATTGTTAGAATTTGAAGTATAAATTAACTGGTTGAATTGATATCTGGTCCTCGTGGGTTCGACACTCTATTTGTTACTATATTACTTATCAACGATCCGTCCACTTGCGTGATTATAATCGCACAACAAGTTTTTGGTGCCGTTGCCAGGGACTAGTTTATTAATTGCTACGTTAATTTATAATTTGGCTTTTAACAATTCTTTTTAGTATTATTTATTTTTATTTATATTTTCAATTCTTCGTGATACTGCTGAATTTTATCTATTTTCTAAATTTTCAGGTGTTAAGTGTGTATGCGCCGTGCAAAAGATCTTGATCTATTTGATTTAGATCCAGAAATTGAACGGAGCTTCCACCGACGACAACGTGAAAAAAGAGAAAAGAAACAACAGTAGCAAGACACAATGGATGATAACAGAATCTAGAATCCATTACCTGCAGATGGCAGAAATAATCAAGCACCACTAGCTCGACCTGTTGAAGTTAATGAGCGAGATATTCTTATAGGTGAATATATGATGCCACCGATTGTTGAAAATCGGTCCAGTATAATATATCCGCCTTATGGACACGACAACTTCCAGTTGAGGCCAGATGTGATCAACTTGTTCTCGAACAATTTGCCGTTCTACGAGATGGTAGATGAAAACCCTCATTACCACATTTCTTGCTTCGATGAATTTTGTGGCAATTTCAAATACAAAGGTGTTAATGAAGAGGCACTGAAGATGAGGCTCTTTCAACACACGTTGAAAGATAAAGCTCGAGAATGGTTAGATTCACTACTGCCTGGGAACATCACAACTTGGGGTGATCTGATTTAGAAGTTCATACTGAAATACTTTCCTCCAGCCAGAGTGAACAGATTAAAGTATGAAATTTCTAATTTCCAATAATCTGAGTTGAAAAACTTTCACGAGGCATGGGAAAGATTCAAGCAACTGCTCAGGAAGTGTCCGAGTCACGGTTTTCTCTTAGCAGCTCAGAATCATTTCTTATACTCTGGTCTAGTTCCTAGCAGTCGTTCTTCAGTTGATTCTGCAGCAGGTGGTTCTATCCAAAATAGGTCTGCCGGTGACCACCATGACTTGTATAAAACAATGAGTGAATAATTTGTTATGTGGCCAGATAGAGGGGTACAAAGGAAAGCAGCAGGGGTATATGAGGTAGGCACAAATTCGCTTGTACTGGCGAAAATCGATGCATTGGCAAAGCAGATGGAGACAATGAAATATTCTCATTCAGCTAATATGGTTCAGATGTCTCCACCAATTTGTGTAACATGCGGGGGCAAACCATCAATCTTCAGAGTGTCCATTGACAAAGGTTGATATGCCTTCCCCTGAGCAAGTTGCATATGCTCAGAATTTTCAGCGACAACAGAATAATCCTTATTCACAGACTTACAATCCAGGATGGAGAAATCATCCAAATTTCTCCTATGGCAACAACCAAAATATTCAGAACCCACCAAATCAAGGGAGGCCACAAGAGAAAAAAGGAGGATTGGAAGAAACTGTCACGCGTATGGAATCTGAGTTGAAGGAGATGCAGAAAAGACAGGATGTTGCTATAAAGAATATGGAAAATTAGATTGGGCAGTTGGCTAAATTGTTGACCGAGCGACAACCAGGCACATGGTCAAGCAATACCGAGGTCAATCTAAAAGAGCAAGTAAATGCAATTACCACGAGAAGCGGAGCTCAGTTACCAGAGATTCATGTGACAAGGAAACAGTGTCCAACAAAGAGAGAAAAAACAAATTAGACGCAGAAGTTGCACTAGAAAGGGACTCTCCACCAGCTTACATCCCTCCAATTCCATTTCCTCAGAGGTTGCGAAAACATAAGCTAGACAAGCAATTCGAGAAATTTCTCGATGTGTTCAAGAAACTCCAAATCAACATACCGTTTGCTGATGCTCTAGGACAGATGCCGAGTTATGCAAAATTCATGAAGGAAATCCTTTCAAATAAAAGGAAGTTGGAAGAGCACGAAACTGTTATGCTTACTGAGGAGTGTAGTGTTATCTTTCAAAACAAGCTACCATTGAAATTAAAAGATCTGGGGAGTTTCTCTATTCCTTGTACTGTTGGTAGTTCATTTTTTGAAAAAGCATTATATGATTTAGGTGCTAGCATTAACTTGATGCCTTATTCTATTTTCAGGCAACTAGGGCTCGTGGAAGTAAAGCCGACTACAATTTCACTCCAGTTAGCTGATCAGTCAGTCAAACGCCCACGTGGAGTTATTGAAGATATTTTGGTAAAAGTGGACAAGTTCATATTCCCAGCTGACTTCATTGTCCTCTATATGGTGGAGGATAGAAATGTGCCACTTATCTTGGGACAACCATTCTTAGCTACTGGAAGAGCCCTAATTGATGTGCAAAAAGGACAGCTAATGTTGAGATTGAATGAAGAGCAAGTCACTTTCAACGTGTTCAAAGCAATTCAATATCCAAGCTCCTCTGACTCATGCTTTCAGATCGATATCATTGATCACGGGGCTGCTACCACATTTGCCTTGGAAAATTCTTCAAATCTATGGGAAGCGTGTATTATGCATTCTTAAGATGAAAATTTTGAATCTCCAGTTCTTGAAGAATGTGCCAGATATTTACAAGGAGCATAACGGATTGAAAGAAGGAGTAGATATATGGATCTGGGTACCACACCTCCTCAGCAGCCTCCTTCAATTCAAAATGCACCAATTCTCAAGTTAAAGCAATTACCTTCTCACCTTAGGTATGCTTATCTCAGTGAGTCATCCACTCTTCCAGTTATTATTGCCAACTCTATTGATCAAGATCGAGAGGATAAATTACTCCGAGTCTTGAGGAATTACAAATCAGCCATCGGGTGGACTATAGCAGACATCAGAGGTATCAGCTCGTCTTTATGCATGCACAAGATTCTAATGGAAGAGGCATATAAACCAACAGTGCAACATCAACACAGATTGAATCCTCATTTGCAAGAAGTAGTCCGAGCTGAAGTGTTGAAACTACTTGACACCGGTATTATCTATCCTATTTCAGATAGTACTTGGGTAAGCTCGGTCCAGGTAGTGCCAAAAAAGGGAGTGATCACAGTTGAGAAGAATGATAATAACGAGCTCATTCCAGTCAGATTAACTATAGGCTGGCGTGTTTGTATTGACTACAAAAAGTTGAATGATGCCACTCGAAAAGACCATTTTTCTCTACCTTTCATCGATCAGATGTTGGAACGATTGGTAGGTCATTCTCATTATTGCTTTCTTAATGGATATTCAGGCTACAATCAGATTCATATCACACCAGAAGATCAAGAAAAGACTACCTTTACTTGTCCTTATGGCACGTTTGCATATAGGCGTATGCCATTTGGCCTATGCAACGCCCCAGCCACATTTCAGCGGTGTATGATGTCTATTTTCTCAGATATGGTCGAAAAATTCATTGAAGTTTTCATGGATGATTTTTCAGTTTTTGGAGCATCATTCGACGATTGCCTCAAAAATTTGACCCTAGTACTTCAGCGTTGCGAGAAAACCAACTTGGTACTTAATTGGGAAAAATGTCACTTTATGGTCCAAGAAAGCATCGTGTTGGGACACAGGATATCAACAAAAGGCATTGAGGTCAACAAAGCAAAGATTCAGGTTATAGAGAAACTGCCTCCTCCGACAACAGTTAAAGAAATTCGGTCTTTTCTGGGACATACGGGTTTCTATAGACGGTTCATAAAGGATTTCTCAAAAATAACCAAACCATTGTGCAGTTTGCTAGAGAAAGAGGCCATGTTCGAATTTTCTATTGACTGTCTTAAAGCTTTCAACATTCTCAAAGACAGTCTAATCTCAGCACTTGTCATTGTACCACCTGATTGGGATTTACCGTTTAAACTCATGTGTGATGCAAGTGACTTTGCCATCGGGGCAGTTTTGGGGCAACGTAGAGCAAAAGTCATACATGTCATATATTATACCAACCGAACTCTCAATGGCACTCAGATGAATTATGCCACTACAGAAAAAAAAATTACTAGCAGTAGTATTTGCCTTCGAAAAATTTCGATCTTACCTCATTGGATCGAAAGTGATAGTGCACACGGATCATGCAGCGTTGAAATATCTTTTTTGCTAAAAAAGATGCAAAATCAAGACTTATTCGGTGGATCTTACTTCTTCAAGAATTCGACTTGGAAATTTAGGATAAAAAAGGGTTGAAAACGTGGTAGCCGACCACATGTCAAGAATAGAGCAGACATATGGGAATGACGAAGGTGAAATAAATGAGAAGTTTCCATATGAGCAGATTTTTAGGATAGAGCAGATGGGAAGTGCACCGTGGTATGCAGATTATGTGAATTACCTTGCAAGTAATATCATGCCACCTGATTATGATCATCAACGCCGAAAAAAGTTTTTTTCAGAACTTAAATACTATTTTTGGGAAGATCCTATTCTTTACAAAAGGAGAGCTGATCAAGTAATTCGGAGATGCCTACCTGAAGAAGAAATGGTGACTGTCTCAGAGCAATGTCATTCTTCACCATACAGAGGTCATTTCGGTGCTACCAAAACAACAGCCAAAGTCTTACAATCTGGGTTTTACCAAAGTCTTACAATCTGGGTTTTATTGGCCGACATTATTCAAGGATGCCTACAGTTTGGTAAAAAAATGTGATAGGTGCCAAAGGACGGGAAACATATCTCGAAAGCAGGAAATGCCCCTACGAAGCATTCTAGAGGTTGAACTTTTCGATGTGTGGGGTATTGACTTTATGGGACCGTTCCCACCATCATTTTCAAATTCTTACATTTTGGTGGCTGTGGATTATGTGTCTAAATGGGTAGAAGCTGTAGCCTTATCGACCAATGATGGCAAGGTGGTGGTGAATTTTCTCAAAAAGAATATTTTCACGCATTTCGGGACTCCTTAGGCAATCATCAGTGACGGAGGTAAGCATTTTTGCATCAGACAGTTTGAAACCCTTTTGGCAAAATACAGTGTGAAGCACCGTGTGGCTACTCCATACCATCCACAAACTAGCGGCCAGGTGGAAATCTCCAACTGGGAGTTGAAAAGGATCTTAGAACTTACGGTGAGTACCTCGAGAAAAGATTGGTCGAGAAAACTGGATGATGCCCTTTGGGCATATCGAACTGCATTCAAAACACCAATTGGAATGTCACCTTATCTCCTAGTTTTTGGGAAGGCGTGCCATTTACCAGTTGAGTTGGAGCACCGATCCTACTGGGCATTGAGGAAGTTGACTTTTGACTTGAAAGAAGTCGGTGAGAAAAGACTGCTTCAGTTGAACGAAATAGAAGAATTCAGGTTCGAGGCCTATGAAAATGCCAAACTGTACAAAGAGAAAACCAAGAATTGGCATGACAAAAATATTCAAAAAAGGCAGTTTGTGGCGGGACAAAAAGTTCTCTTATTCAACTCTCAACTCAAGCTCTTTCCCGGGAAACTGCGTTCAAGGTGGTCCGGGCCATTCACGGTAATGAAAGTCTACCCACATGGAGCGGTAGAAGTAGCTCATGACACGAAGGGCAAGTTCAAAGTAAATGGACAAAGGCTAAAACAATACTTGGAGGGTGACTTTTCGAAAGAAAATTCATTTACAGCTTTGAAAAGTCTAGAGTGATCACCGTGACAAAGTTGAGCTAAAGACTATAAACAAGTGCTCAATGGGAGGCAACCCATTTTTCTCCCTTTTATTTAAATTTTCGACATTATTTCAGTTTTAGGAGTTTAATCATGTTTTTGCAGTTTTTAGGTTTTTAAGTTTGGAATCGATTTTTTTTTTTTTTATTCTTAGGTTTCGAGGTTTTTATCATCATCATTTTGCATGTGCATGTTTTTACTTATTTTCAAGTTATGTTTCTAAAAAAAAAAAAAATTGAAATAAGGTTTAGGACTATGCGATCGCATGGTTACAACCATTGCGATCGCATAAACTGGGCATATTACATTCTGCCCAGATTTTGGCATTACTGCGATCGCAGGAACTTAATTCCATGCGATCACATGGACCACCAGCGTACTTAAAAACCAGGGATCAGCTATTCAATTCAAAAACTCACCTTTTGAACTTCAAAACCGTTCCCTCTTCAAATCCATGACCTCCAAACACAAAACGAGCATCTTTGGACTTCGTTTCTCACACAATCAAGCTTTCCTAAACATCTAAATTCACGATTTAAACGGTAAGTTCACACTTTTTTATGGTGTTTTTCGGATTTTTCCCTTTCTTGTTCATTACTTGTGCATTTTTGATCAATGTGGAGTCAAGTGTGATTAGTTTAGGCTTGAATTGAAAGGGATACTTGAATTGGATTGGGTTTAGTTGATTAGGTTGTGCAAATTTTTTGGCTTTGATGATTTCCCCAATTTATGCAAACTCTTGAAGGTTTTTCAATACATGCAAGGTGTTTGATGAAATGCACATCCACACTTTTGGCCAAAATTGATGGTAACTACACATTAGGCTATCCCATTGAACTAATGTCATCGTCTAGGAGTATTCACCTCAGCTAGGGCACATTTTTATCACGAAATAATTCCAACCGTAAACATAGGGCCTGTAGCCTGCCATGGCAGCCCACAGGCATGCCACAGCAACTTACCTCCGTTAGCACCTTCGTCCTCCATCCGTTTGGCCCAAATGACCTCGAAATCATGTGAAATTTGACTATGTGGTAGACCATATCATACACTTTCATGCCACCCTCTTTCGTTTCAATTTTGCATATTCTTAAGTTTACGAAGTAGCCTAGTCTATCACGTTTTTCGAAAAATTTTACCTAATGTTTCAACTAGTTTGGGGGTGATGTTTTGGAATTATATATGTTATCTTTCACATATAATGTATGTTTGTTCATTTTATAGATTATGGTTCCAAAACGACCCCCGACCGCCACCGAAAAGGAAAAGAAGAAGGCAACCACAACACATTGAAGAGGGCACGCGTAGAGACCACCGACTCCCACCATTATCTTTCTGAGGAACACAAGGAAAGATTCACCAAGGTCATTAGCCATTGGACCATTTGGGGGGAGCGGAGATTGCACTTGGACGACTTCCCTGACTCCGAGCTATATAACCTCATTGATGTCTGCAGATGGTCCAAGGTGGCTGATACACCGCATACGGTTTACTCCCAGCTCGTCCATGAGTTCTATGCAAATTTCAACCAAGAGATCGACATTCAAGGGACGGAGCACTATGGGCAGACATGGGTGCGGGGTACATGGTTCATGTTTACCCCGAGGGTCATCAATGACTTCTATGGCCTATCCACTGAAGATATTCACCCTCTGCCTTCCATTCAGGATATGGGTGAGGTGGCCCAGTTTTTATATGGCAGAGTAGATGCATGGCCACTACCTGGGAGGGACTTCGAGCACAGCAAGTTGACAGACTCCCTTCTTATCCTGAATGTATTTGTGGGCCACAACATCGACCCGACCAGGCATCGTACTACCATCAATGATGCTAGGGCTCGACTGTTACACCATATGGCTCATGGGAGGAAGATCGACCTGGAAAACTATATCTACACCCTGATCAGCATGCTGGGCTTCTAGACGGACAAGAGGCACACAACCATCTTCCCAGCTCTGATCAATGGTATCTCTGAGGTAGTGGGGGTTCGGATCTCACCTGCAGAGCCAGTATTAAAAGCAAAGAGACCTATCAACCGCTTTGCTTTGGAGAATGCGAGACGAGGTACTACACGAGTTGTTTCAACAGCAGATGAGCTACCTTCAGATGAGCAGCCAGTCGCACCCCAGCCAGTCACACCGTATGGAGACATATCATCTATGCTACATCGCCTACTCGAGGGTCAGGCCACACAGACTCGACTCATTATCGCTACTCAGACTGAGCTACGTACTGTGCAGTAGGAGTTGCCGACGCTGTGATCTCGAGTTGATGCAGTTTGGCACACTCAGACGAGTATTGAGTCTAGTCAGCAGCAGGCTGAACTGGAGCAGAGCTGGATTCGTTCCGACTACGACCAAGTGAAGAGGCGGTTGGACAGATGTGCGGGCAAGGTTGACGACATCCATGCCCAAATTTGCCGCCCGACACCCGTGCCAGCTCTTCCACCGGTTGATCCTTCCACACTCCTTCTACCGGCACCCTCAGATCCACCTCTGGGAAGTTCTTAAAATTTTTTATGTGTTTTTTTATTTTGCATGACATTGGGGACAATGTACGTTTCTAGTTTGGGGGTGGTTAATGAAAATTTGCTTAATTGAAAAATTCATGATATTTAATATTTGATTTTTGACTTAGTTCGTTTTTTATTTTTTTAGTAAAAAAAAAATTATTTTGTTTACATGTTTATGTGATATGAATAGCCTTGCCGACTAATGATGCAACTTTTCATTTAATTTTAGCTTTAAATCGTGACTTGTGAATAGAGTATATTTTTGTTTAAATGTGAGACCATTTAATCATATCTGATATCATGTGTGTCGGCCAGTGACGATGATATGTAGCTATGTTGGTGCACTTAAGTTGAAAACAATAGGATCTCTAAACCTTAAAATTATCTGTATCTCAACTAAGTAACCAATAAAGTGAATGATTGTAGTGAATAAGCTGTGATGGTGGCTATCTAGGTTATGTTTGATTCCGTATATGTCAAAAAACAAAATTGTGTGGAGCACTTTAGATCAGTTAGAAGAAACTAAGTAATGACCGAATGTTAGGAATATAATCCCCTAGCATGAACTTATTGCACGCAGAAAACAATGTTATTATTATATAACTCTTTTCGTAGTCTTTTTGACTCGAGTGATAAAGTCATCGACCTAAAACTCGTTACATGAGTCATCTAGAAAGCTTAATGGACTGAGTTTGACACCCTATTAATATCTTATAACTCTTTTCGTAGCCTATTTGACTTGAGTGAAAAGGCCCGTAGGGGTTTCTCAAAACCCGATGCCCTAAGTTCAAAAGACTTGGGAGTCATCAACCTAAAGCTCGTTACATAAGTCATTTAGAAAGCTTAATGGACTGAGTTCTGCACATAAGATTTAATTTAAAAAAATAAAAAATAAAAAAAATGATGAAATTCTTTGCAAAGTAAACATGAGGATTAAATGACTAATGGGTTTGACTTACTTAGTAGAAAATTTCTGGTCAAGAGTGCTCATAAATTGGAGAATCTTCATAAACCTAGGTTGTCACGATCATCAGCTTTCTCAACCAGCCTCTAGAAAGAAAAGAATGTGAACAACCTTAGACCCAGAAATCTCGGAAATTTGAGAGAAAACAATTATTTTGGGAGAAGTGTACCTTACGAGAGGGAAATGAACAATTGACCAAGTGGTTAGGCTATCACCACCATAGAATTTAAGTTGATCAGATGAACTGCTCTCACACACGTCTCAAGTATATTTTAAGTAGAATCACGTTTAAAACTGTATAACCTGAACACTCGTCATGAATTATAAGCTTTTCTTTTTGCAAAACCTGAAGCAAAAACGGTAGGCTATTTATATTGTGAATTTTATTATTGCTTATTTCATTAAGTGCAAGATTGTTTTTAGCTAGTTTATTCGAGGACGAATAATAGTTCAAGCTTGGAGGTATTTGATAAGTACAATTTTGTACTTATCTGGGCTCATAAAAAGGGACGATTATGAGTACTCTTAGTTGTTTTCAGTTTAATTGTATGTTGTTTTCTTATCATTTTAGGAAATAATCAAATTCAAGTATCAATCTGACGAAAATACGAAAAAGAGCACAAACAGAAGAAAAAAGGACTTAATTGAACAGATAAAGAGACGTGAGGGGCTTGACATGCAAATACCAAAGGAATGAACCACGAATTCAAATAAACTAACTATGCGATCACATGGTTAGTAATGGCTGCGATCGCACAAAAGGAAAATAAACTGCAGAACTTTAACCACTTGAACCATGTGATCGCAAGGTGTTACACCATGCGATCGCAAGGTTATATGCGGCAGAATTTAGGCAGTTTCCTGATTGGATTAGAATTCTACCAAGTCCAAATTGATCCAACTACCTAAATCACGTTTTAGAGAGTTGGGAGAAGAGTATAAAAGGCGGAGAATAGACATTCGCGAGAGACGAATTTTGGGAGAACAAGATACAAAGCAAGAGACGAAGATCAAGGCACGGAATCGAAGATCATCGAGCCGGGATCACGCGTTTTATTTTACTTTTTGTTTTTCTTTCTCCGGATCATGATGAATTCAATTATTGCAATAATTGATGAAATCATGTCCGGTTAATTTACTTTTTCTAGGATGAACGATGAAACCTCGCGTTTTTAATTAATTAGAAGTTTTTCCTTTTTAGTAATTAATTGCTCGTGGGTTGATTATTCTTTATTAAGTTTTTATATTATTTTAATGCTTGATCACCATTAGAATATATTGTGATCTATATTGAAGTCGAGAGATTCAATATAGATTTAGCACGTGGTATTGAATAACATAGGGTCCAATAATAGATAGAGATTACTATTATGCTTTATGAAATCTATTTAAGTGTTCTTGAGATTTTAATGCATGTGTTTATATTCAAAGCTTAATTAGAGATAATTAGGTTCGCATAACATATAGAATTGATTGACCATCGAGAGAGGCTTTCGATTAATTTAGGAACGCCGATTTTCAATCTAAGGTAATTAAAAGCTAAAAAGTGATTAACAGATAATTGAATATAAAACGTGTCGGTTGATTTGTGAATCCTAGTGTTGGTAAACTTTAATTCGTTCTCATCTTTCAAAGTTGCTTATTGTTAATTTCAATTTAATTAAAATAGTTAAATTAGTTTAGAGTCATACATCAAAATTAAATCTGTGTTTCGTTTTATTGTTAGAATTTGAAGTATAAATTAACTGGTTGAATTGATATCTGGTCCTCGTGGGTTCGACACTCTATTTGTTACTATATTACTTATCAACGATCCGTCCACTTGCGGGATTATAATCGCACAACACCCACGGAGGATAGAGTCGAGAACGAAGACATCAGAATGATTGACCTCATCCAAATGACCCTTTCTAGGAACAATAATATGGGCGATGATGTTATGGAGGACACGACATGGAAGAGTGAGTTGATTTGTGCTAAGACGTACGGCAGCCTCAAAATGTTTGTCGGTGACTTTACAACAAGCTTCGACCGGATCATACTCGGTAGTGTGAGGAATTATTTTGGTGGTATAGAGATGCATACCACCATCCTCAAGATGAAGAATGGAACGAATAAGGTCTTGAGTGATCTTAATTCATTTGTTCCGAAGAAAGGACGAAATACCCGACCCCGGAGAGAAAATAATATTTTTGTAAAATTCCTTGACAATGGGGGGGTAGACTGTATCATTTAGGGTAAGAAGAGGAACCCAACCCATACCCATAAAAAGATTTTCAATGTTGAATGATGGTGCATCGTGTGTGAAAGAGGCAAGGTCGGTGTTCTTACCCATGAGGACGGGACATCTATCTATTTGTTTGGTTTGAGGGTCATCATCGGAGGAGGAGGATGGAGAAGGTTGCCTTTCTCTCATAGGACGTTTGGCAGCCATTTTCATCCGATGCATTGTGTTGGAAATCGGATTTAGAGACTAGGGTTTGAGTTCGACCGTTTGGAGTGGATTTGGATGATTTCGTGGATAGAAATTGGGGATTTTGCGGTTTTGAGTGTGGATTTGATATGGGTTTTTGATTTTAAGCACAAATTTGAAGAATTTCAGAGAGATTTGATGAATAGGAAGAGATTGGGAGAGAAAAACGTGGGTTCACGCGAAGTTGGAATGAAGAAATTTGAAAAATTTCTGACCTAAAACCCTGATTTCCGCTGAGACGGACGATCGAAAAAAGTCAGACGGTCGACCGTTTTAACTGAATTTTTGAAGTTGAACTCTCTGTTCAAACAGATGATAAGACGGATGATGTGCGGTCGTTCGCGTAAAATAATACGGACGCCCGTTTAAACTTTTTAATTTTGGCAAAACTCTCTGCTTAGACGGATGATCAAACGGATTAAACAATGGTTCATCCGTTTGAGATTAAACGGACGTCCGTTTTAGGAAACGGTCGTCCGGTTGAACAATTTTGCAAAATTTCACCAAAAATATTAATTTGGTCTTTTGTCAAATGATTTTAAAACATGTTTGTCACATAAAAAGCAATTAATTATAGAAAATATTAAAAGTTAGCCACATATTTCACATTCATCAATTATGCCTAAATTTCGTCGAATGTATGAAAATCTTTCAAGAGCTAATGGTTTTGTGAGAATATCGGTCAATTGTTTTTCGGTGTTTACAAACTCCAAATTTATATCTCCCTTTTGTGCATGGTTTCGTAGAAAGTGATGTCTAATCTCGATGTGTTTGGTACGAGAATGCAAAACGGGATTTTTAGATAAGTTGATGGCACTAGTGTTATCACACATAATAGGAACTTTTTCAAAGGAAACGTGATAATCATTTAGAGTTTGTTTCATCCATAGGATTTGAGCACAACAACTAGCGGCGGAGATATAATCGACTTCGGCGGTTGACAAGGCAACGGAATTTTGTTTCTTACTAAACCATGAAACTAAAGCAAAGCCTAGAAAATGGCACGTTCCACTAGTACTTTTACGATCAATTGTGCAACCGGCCCAATCGGCATCCGAATAGCTAAGTAAATCAAAATGAGTTTCTTTGGGATACCAAAGACCTAAAGATCTAGTTCCACTAAGATAACGGAAAATGCGTTTTACGGCACTAAGATGGGAATTCTTAGGATTAGATTGATATCTAGCACATAAGCATACACTAAACATAATATCGGGTCTACTAGCAGTTAAATAAAGAAAGGATCCGATCATACCTCGATATTTTGTTATATCAACGGAAGTACCTAGCTCATCTTTATCTAGTTTGATTGATGAGCTCATTGGAGTGTTCATAGGCTTCAATTCTTCCATTTCAAACTTTTTGAGCATATCCAAGATATACTTGGTTTGACAAATGAATATTCCATCATTAGTTTGTTTGATTTGAAGACCAAGAAAGAACTTGAGTTCACCTATCATGCTCATCTCAAATTCCCTACTCATGCACTTAGAAAATTCTTCACATAGGGAAATATTAGTAGCACCAAAAATGATATCGTCAACATAAATTTGAACAACTATCATATCATTCTTTTTGGTTTTTATAAATATGTTGTATCCACTTTATCCATTAAAAAACCATTTGATAAGAGAAATTTACTTAATCTCTCATACCATGCTCTAGGAGCTTGTTTTAAACCGTAAATGGCTTTTCTAAGTTTGAAAACTTTGTCCGGATACTTATGATTTTTAAAACTGGGTGGTTACTCAACAAAAACCTCTTCTTGAATGACTCCATTCAAGAATGCACTTTTGACATTCATTTGAAAGAGAGTAAAATTCTTATGACAAGCAAAAGCAAGAAGCATGCGAATTGATTCTAATCTAGCAACCGGGGCAAAAGTTTCTTCGAAATCAATGCCTTCTTCTTGATTGTAACCTTGAGCCACTAATCTAGCTTTGTTACGCACAATTATACCATTTTCATCTCGTTTGTTTCGAAAAACCTATTTTGTACCAATTACGGCTTGTGAATTTGGTCTAGCAACTAAATCTTAAACATGATTTCTTTCAAATTGTTTTAGTTCATCTTGCATAGCTAGAATCCAAAATTTATCAAACTCGGCTTCTTTAAAATTCTTTGGCTCGATTTGTGAAAGAAATGCACAATTGTTATGAAAATTTCTAGAAGAATTTCTTGTACTTACCCCTTTCGATGGATAACCAATGATGAGATCTTTTGGGTGAGAGAGGACAAACCTCTCCATTCTTTTGGTAATGATGAAGTATTGAGATCTTCATGAGGTTCTTCTTCATTTTGTTGCATAATCGTTTCCTCCTCATGTTGAATTTCAATATTATTTGGATTCCATTTGTCTTGATTTTGAATACTTAGTTGCTCAAATGGGATTTCCAAATCATCATCATCAATGACTTTTTCTTGTTCAATGGAGTTAGTTTAATAAAAAACAACATGCATAGATTCTTCAACTACTAAAGTTCTTTTGTTAAAAACTCTAAAAGCTTTGCTAGTAGATAAATATCCAAGAAAAATTCCAATATCGGATTTTGGATCAAATTTTCCCAAATTTTCTTTTGAGTTTAAAATAAAGCATTTGCAACCAAAAACTTTAAAATATCCGATATTGGGAATTCTATTTTTCCAAAACTCATATGGAGTTTTGGTTTTCTTTCGACTCACCAAAACTCTATTTAAAATATAACATGAAGTGTTTACGGCTTCGGCCCAAAAGTATTTTGGTAAATTGTTTTCATTCAACATGGTCCGAGCCATTTCTTGCAATGTTCGATTCTTCCTTTCTACTACACCATTTTGTTGAGGAGTTCTAGGAGCCGAGAAATTATGTTCATATCCATTTGATTTGCAAAACTCATCAAAAGCTATATTTTCAAATTCTCCACCATGATCACTCCTAATTGTGGTAATGGTGTATCCTTTTTTATTTGGACTCTTTTGCAAAAATATTTAAATGCATTTAAAGCTTCATCTTTTTCAAATGCATAATAACAAATGCATAATATTTTCCACTTAAACTAGCGGTTCTAGAGGGTCCAAATAAGTCCACGTGGAGAAGTTGTAAAGGTCTTGAAGTAGAAGAGTGTTGTTTAAGTTTGAAAGAACTCTTTACTTGTTTTCCAATTGATAAGCATCACAAATTTTATCTTTTTCAAACTTTATATTTGGTAACCCTTTTACAAAGTTATTTTTGGAGATTTTTGAAAGTAAGTCCATGTTAACATGACCTAATCTCCTATGCCATAACCAAGAATCATCATTTATACTTGAAAGACATTTTATTTCTTTTTCAAGTTCAAATTCAATAGATATGATGTAAGCATCCTTACTTCGGCTCCCCATGAACAATACCTCTTTAGATATAACATCCTCAATGAGGCATTTGGAAGAATCAAATTTAATGAGATAACATTTATCACACAATTGACTTATACTAAGCAAGTTATGTTTAAGATTATCAACTAATAAAACATTTTCAATAGAGGGAGAAGAACGATTACCAATATTTCCAATGCCTATGATTTTTCCTTTGGCATTGTCTCCAAAAGTTACACGCCCTCCATCTTTTCTTTTGAAATTTGATAGTAATGATCGATCTCCCGTCATGTGTTTTGAACAACCACTATCCAAGAACCAATTGCTCTTGACCTTTCGTGGTACCTACAAAAATAATTTTAATTTTTGATTTTTGGTACCAACATAAGTTTGGGTCCTTGATAGTTAGTGTTTGTGGATTCTTTTATCCACTTATGTTTCCTTTCAAAGTATAGTTTCTTTTTAGTTGAACAATTATAAGCAACATGACCATCTTTCTTGCAAAAACTACATGTGATGTTTTGTTGAGAAAAATTGGATGATTTTACAAAAATGGTTTCAAGGGATTTTTGTTTCAAGAGAGGTTTATATCCAATTCCCCCTTTGTTAAATACACATTTTTGCTCACCAAGTATTAATTCAAAATTTTTATTTCCTTGGGTAAATTTGTGAACAATGCTTGTCAAATCAATAACTCTTTCTTTCAATGAAAAATTTTCTTTAATTAAGGACTTATGATCATCTTTTTCTTTTTCAAAGTCCTTTTGTGCAATAAAGAGTTTCTTGACTACCTTTTTCAATAATGAGTGTTTATTGTTAAGAATAGAGTATTTTGAAATAAGTTTCTCAAATTCTTCAAGAATTTCATCATAAGAGGTAGATAAGTCAATGTAAGAGTCATTGTTGTTTGTACTTACCTCATCCTCAATAGCCATGAAGCACATGTTGGCGATTTCTTCTTTGATTTCATTTTCTTCAAGATCATCTTCATCACTATCGTCCCATGTAGCTTGAAGAGCTTTCTTTTTGGTGAACTTCTTTTTGTTCGGGCATTCGGTCCTCTTATGACCAGGTTTGTCACAATCATAGCATATGATCTTTTTGTTTTTCTCTTCACCCTTATCATCATTCTTTTGAAATCACCTATTGTTTCGAAATCCTCTCCATTTCTTAACAAGAAGAACTAAGTCATCAAGTTCTTCATCACTCATGTTTGTGTTGGAGGATCCTTCATCGTTTGTTGATTTCAATGCAATTTGCTTCTTGGGAGGCTCCTTCGTCTCTTCTTTGTTTCTCCTTGTTTTCTCCTTTGTTTCGGTATTGTTGAGCTCATACATCATCAATGTTCCATATAACTCCTCCAATGGATAAGTGTTGACATCTTTTGTATTCTCTATCAACATCGTCAAGGAGTTTCAATCTTCCGATAAGCATTTTGCTCACAAGCTCACCATTAGTAAACTTTCGATCATAGCCCTTAAGGCCATTAATAATATCGGTAAAGTGAGTAATCATATCAACAATAGGTTCATCTTGTTTCATAAAGAAATTTTCAAAATCTTTTGTCAAAAGATTTATTTTGGTTTCTTTAACCTTGTTGGTACCTAAGTGAGTTATCTCTAATGCATGCCAAATATCATATGCGGAATCACATGTGCTAATACGATTAAACTCATTTTTGTCTAAAGCACAATAAAGTAAATTTTTGGCTCTAGCATTCAAAGATAATTTTCTTTTATCCTCTTCATCATATTCTTCTCTAGGCTTAGAAATAGTTTGGTCCGGTTTATCATCAACTTTAATAATTTTTGTAGGCACATATGGACCAAACTCGATGACTTCCCAAATGTTATAATCAATTGATTGAATGTAAATCATCATTCTAGTTTTCCAATAATTGTAATGGGTGCCATTAAAGAAGGGAGGACGATTTGTAGAGTGACCCTCAATGTTTTGAAAATTTTGGTTAGCCATTACTCAATATTGTATAATAAAAAAAATGAGCATCTTACTCTGATACCAATTGATAGCCCAAGAATAACTAACCAAGAGGGGGGTGAATTGGTTTTCTCAAAATTTTTTGAAAAATATTCTAAACAAAATGATATTTAAGAAATAACAATCAATCCACAAAAATATAAGCACAATATAAGTAAATAAAAGGGAAGAGAGAGTGCAAACGATATTTTTATGGAGGTTCGATCCAACCAATGATCTACGTCCCCCGTTACCAAGCTCTCCAACACGAGCACGGCCTTTCCACTATTTTGATTGACTTGTGGTGCAATCCAAACCCTTACAATTTATCCGGTGACTTACAAACAAGGAGCACCGATCCTTATACAATATTGAGCTTTCAAGGGACCTCAATATGACCCAAAAATGTAAAGAAATTGATTTGAGTATTTCTCTCTAGATGAATGATAAATACAAGTTTAGTTCTAAGAGAGACTAACACTTTAATGAATAGCAATAGATGAGGAAAGCTCAAGTGTTAGAAGAAAACTTTGTTGAGGATGATGAATCAAAAGTTTGATTTAATCAAACAAAGTTTTTCAATAAGAGTTATTGAAGATATAAATGCAACGAAGTTTTGAATAAAGTTTTTCAATATGATTCTCTCTATAAATGCTCTTGTAAGTGTTGTTAAATGATAATAAATGAAGTGTTATTTATATAGATGAATTTTCGTCACTTTCTGACCAAACGGATGACCAAATGGCCGACCGGTCAAATTGGTCAGAACTAGCCGTTGAACTGCAAAAAATCAGAGCAGAAACTTTTTGGAAAATGACTTTCAAATGGTCGATCGGTTCAGTTCAAACGGTCGACCGGATCAACCGGTTTACCAAACGGATTGTCCGTTTCCACAGTTTTGAAAATTTGATTTTTGACATTGATCAAACTATTGTTATGCAAGAGATAACAAATATTTTTGAGCTTTCGTTCATTTAATTGCTAAGGATTAAAGAGTTAATACCTTTACAATTTTATCTAGAAATCTATTATTCAATCTTGATCTTCGAATCTTGAATTTCGAATCTTGAGATACTTGAACTCTTGTATTGATTTTGACTTGATCTTGACATTGCATGAGAGTTCGATTTGTAGCGCTTTGAATATTACTTGAAAATAGATTGTTAGAAAACACACTATTTTATTTGTTATAATCAAAACATTAAGGTTTAAAGTAAACCACAGGTCAACATAGTTTCTATTCTATTGGTATCTTTATGTATAACAATAGTTATATGAAATTGTTCTCCTCTTATATTGGTAAGTATAAGATTCATTTCTACGAATTTTCTGATTTCATATTCTATTCCATGATAATCTTTACATTTATATCCTTGTGGTATGTCTTGTTCAGGTAGCATGCTAACTATATTTACTTGAACTTGACTTGACCTTGTTCCTGTATTAATTAGGGCAATCATTTCTTGTATTTCTCCTGTAGGTTTTATCCATTCAGTTAGGATATAGAATTGTTCTTCTATTCCATGTCTATCTAATTTGGCAAGTATTGGTGTATTCTTTTTCCAATGGTTTTTTTGGAATGGATGACTCTCATATGTAGTTTTTTCTAAGAAGACTGAGACTTCTTTTAGGAGAGAATTTTGCTATCATATTTCCTATTGAATCTATAGAAACATTTCCTTGTAGATTACTAATTTGTCCAGTTTCTCTAATTGTTTTAATTCTTCTTTTGAAATCTAAAACAAATTCTTCAGGTATCTCGATTTCGTGTGATCTGAATTTTCTAGGTGGAATAACTTGTGCCAATTCTTCAAATCCTTCTTCAATTTTTATTTCTTCAAAGTTTCTTCTTATTTCTTAATGATGGCTCGTGGTAAAAGCAAATATAGATCTTATGGTAAGGCTTACTGCCTTAGTTTTTTCTAGCATATCTAATCTGTCTATCTTATGATATAGATTTAAAGATATATCTATGTTTTCATTAACAAAGATACTGCAAATCCTAGTTTTAAGGTAAATATCAGTTTTTGGTATACTAAATTACCTGAAACGGCTCCTAAAAGGGCATCTATAGGATCATGCAATATTCTATTATCCATGCAAAATATGTTGACTGGTATATCCATACCTTGTCTAAAGAATCATTTCATAAGAATCTGGATTCCTCCGATTTCTACATTCTTGATTTTGTTTCTAATATCAGGTTTTATTTTAGCTAGATCTTCATTTATCCATTTCCTATTTAGTATAAGAATTGTTGTAGATCCTTTTACATTTTCTATATAAATAGGAACTTCATTATGTTTTATAACATAAATAGTTTTGTTTAGTTTTGGTAGTATATTTCAAAAGTTTTTATTTTTGAAGACATCTTTCGGATTTAAAGATAAAACTTTCTTCATAATTTCATCATATTTTTCTTCTTCGAAGGTAACAGTTTGGCTTATTCCTTCAATATTATCTACGTTAGTTTCTATACTTTCTTCAATTCTTACTTCATTCATAAAGTTATAATTTATGAACTCATTATCTTCTCCTCTCTATTTCACTGTCAGAATATATATATATATATATATATATATATATATATATATATATATATATATATATATATATAGTAGAAACTTCTTATTCAGTTTCACTTATCTCATAAGGTTCATATTCTGAATCATATATAGCTTCTTCGTATAGTTCTAAAAATTTTGAATTGGTTTTATTTTTATGTTTATCTGGGCAGTTTGGTGCTATATGTCCTGGTTTTTGACATATATAGCATTTACATTTTTTAATATACTCCTTTTTAGGTATCCAACCTTTCGGTTTAGTTCTCCTTTTAAAAGGTTTTCTATTAGGTTTTCAATTATCTCTTCTCTTCCTAAAATCTTTCTTTTTATAAGGTTTAAGAATTTTTTTCAATTTCATTTTCTTCTTATATTCTTTTGGATAACATCCCCATTGATGAGTATGAAAAATCTCTTGATTGCAAAAAAGGGGCTTTTTCTTTGCCATCTTCTTTATTGCTTTGTTATCACCTATTTTTCTACACCATTTATTATTCGTATTGATAATAAATTGTTCTCTATCACCAAAAGTATCATTTATTTCTGGATGAGTCATGGAAGACCTAATCTTTTCATATTCTTGGTGTATTTTTATGATCCAAGGGTATGGAAGTTTTAGGAACATTATTTTGAGACAATTTAGTTTCTCATTATAACTCATATCCTTATTTAAGGCTTTTATGTAGATTTTTTCAAAATCTTTTAAGTATCCATTTAGCTCACACATATAACAAATTTTTAGATTTTCCAATTCTATTTGTGCTTCTAATTTCTCTATTATTTCTTTCTCTATATTAGTTTCTTCTGCAATTTCTCCTAGAAATTGTGCTCTCAAGTATTTTTCTAACCTTTTTAATATATCCATAATTGTTTGGTTATTTAAATATTCTCTTGTATCAACTATCAATTCTTCTCCATATTTTATATTACTCTTTATTTGGTCTGAGGTTTTCTTTCATAATTCTTCAACATTTCCTCTAAAGGCATGTTCAAGAAAATTGAAAGATGTATGTGTATCACATCCTTTGCTAAATTGTATAGCAAGGCTAGATGCTTTAATCCAAGTAGATATCTTTTTATCTTTATTACCTGAATCTAGATCTAACCATATTCCTGTTGTCGGTATTGGTTCTGTTAGGTTTTCCATAGGACTTTCTTCTTTGGTAGTTATTTTGAAATTGCCTTTAATTTGCTAGGATTTATTCTTCTATTTGGGCATTCTACTTCTGGACTGAATTTATACCAAGTATATAATTCTCCTTCATCTGTTGGATATATATAACTATTATATTCTTCATCTTCCTTTTTTTTATTTACACCACTGGTTTGTCTCGGTCCTTCATATCTTGGTGCAATGGGTGGTATGGGACCGAGCATACTGTAAGGTATATTCCTTTAGTTTTTGGTAGTGGAGTAGTTGTAAAGAGAGGTTGACTTACTGTAGGAGGGGTAGTAGAACTACTAACTCTCATGGTACTAGTATTAATCTTAGTATTTCCTAAACTTATGTTAGCCATTTGTATTTCTAGATCTTCTAACATTTTTCTATATCTCTCTGCATCTTCTCCTGAGGTTTCAAATAATTTTTCTTCAACATCTTGTTTGTTTTCATTCATTAAATTATATACGGATTCTAGAGTTTGATGTTCTTCTCTAGTATAGAATTTTATATGTTTTTCATGTTATTGCTGTTGATATTTTAATATTTTTATTAATTTTTAAAAGATTTTCTGAAATATCTTTTAATTGTGTATTCATATTTGGATTTAAGTTATAAGGTTCAAGTAGTTGGTAGTATTTATTATTTTATTCAAGAAATTCTTCTATTATGGTTTCTTGCTCTGTTGGAAAATTTTGTTTTACTTCATTCATCGTAACAATATTTTCTTTTATTAATAGTTTGTCTTTTTCTTCAAATTAAAATCCTAATCTTTTCCCAATTTCAGTAATTATTTCTTTATAATCTATTATTTCGTTTTGTATATTTATTATTCTTTCTTCTAGAGTTAAATATTTTCTTAATAATTATACTTTTCTTTTTAACTCTTCTAATTCTTGCTGGATCATTTAATACTTTATATTCCTCAGAAAGTTTATTTCTAAGATTTTGTAATTTTTGTTTATTTGTGTTGTTTAATATTTCAATTTGCAGAATTTCTTGATCTTCTTTTCTAATATGTTTTTCTCCAATTAATCCAAATTTATGTATCAAAAAAGTTTTTATCCAATTAATTTGTTCAATTATATTAATTTTTGATATTTTGTTATAATTATTTGACATAATTATATTTTTAACGAGGCTCTGATACCAATTTTGGGTGCGGAACCTTAAAATCGTAATTTTAGGGGAGCAATATAACAAATATCGAAATTTTTATATCTTAAGGATATTTTAGGTATTATTTGGTAAAAGGCTGTTATTAAGATTTAGCAAATCTTGGAGGCTATATTCAGTATATACCACATTAATTTCGCTGATTTTGCAGTTAATGTAGATATATATCCTAGCAATTATTAGTTACTAATCAATAATTAATAATCAGCATTTTGGAGAAATTTACTTTTAATTGACTTAAAAGTAAGTTTCATTTACTTTTAAGCACTACCAAACATCTTATAGTCTTAACAACTTATTTGGCTAAGTTTGAATTATAATTTAAACTGATCAAACATAATTTGTATCTATATATTTTGTAGGATCCACAACTTAGTAGTTGCTTTTTACTCAAATATTTTGAATTCACAATTTATAAGCATTTAAAAAATAATTTCAATACCTACCTAACATAAAAATAGTGTTTGAGTACTAATGAAGAAAATAAAAATAGACAGATGTCATTTGATTTGACTTTTGAGGCCTCATTTGATTTAACCTGATATACCAATTACACTAGAGGTATATGTTAGATTTTCCTTGTGTAATTAAGTTATAATTTTGAAATAGTTCACAATTAACCAAAAAAATATTATTATTTTGAAATAAAATTGATGTTTCTCTATTGGCTAATACATGAGAGTCCCAATATTAATAATTAATCTATTTAAAAATCTCAAAATATATATTGTCTAACTTTATCTAAGATTGTATTTGATATAATGTATTAGAGAGTGGTGATCTCTAGGATATCATTAACCCACCGCTGACGTGAAGGGAGCCACGTCAACGATGTGCCATGTCAAAAAAAAAAAAAAAAAAGCGACAGCCCATTTGTCTACCCCTATTGAATTTGCCCCCATTTGTGTTCATTTTCTAAATGTGAAGGTAACCCTCGTCTCTCTCTTTCTCTCGATCTGCAGCCGTAGTCCCATCTTACCATCTAACCGGAGTAGCCCATTTGGTTTATTTTTCCCGGCTGTGACCTTGTAGCTCCTGTCAGCCGCCCCATTTTTCGTTTGCTTTCGTGGATTATCACCGCGCATCTCTCCGCCGCTCAAATATGAAATTTCACCGGCGTGAATCCACACTCCACCAAAGAAGAAATCGATCTTCCAGTTGCTAGGTTGAGGTAGATTTGCTAACAATGGGAATTCAGGATGCGATCTCCCCGATTTCCTAGCATTCCAGGCCCGAATTAACCAATTTGGCCATGTTCTCCTGCTGATACTTCCATAGGCGCATGTAAGCCTTAAATACCTTATGGAAGAAGTGCCCATTTTGCTGGACGTCATTCCCGTCGTACGGATGGAGCGGCACGTCACGCAAGCTTGAATTTTTGTTCAGCAGTCTCCACCAGAGTGCGAAACATCGTCATAACTGTATTATTCTCCTTTGACATATTGAAAGGAAAAAAGAAAAATTCAACTCACTTGATTTCTCATCCGATTTATCATTTTTCTTGCTTCAAGCTGGATGCCCACCTGTGTAAAATGAAAATAGAGGATTCTAATCTATTGTAGCAAAATATGGTCAAAGTGGCATGAAGAGTGAGCTAGGAAATTGAGGAAACGGAGTGCGTGGGTTGTGAAAATGTTCTTTTTTTTGTTTGTTTTTTTGTATTTCAGTTTGTTCTTTTTTGAAGGGTTATTTATTTGACTGATTAACAATGGCGGTGTTGCAGAGGGACTGGATTTGATTTTGGGTAACGTGCAAGGTGGTGGAGGAATGTGTACAATTGTTTTTGAGGCTGTGACAGTGAGATGACAACGCAATTTCTTAGTAGAGGAACACAAATGGGGTAGACAAATTGCTGCCCCATTTTTTTTCTTGACATGGCACACTGCCACGTCAGCAGTGGGTTAATGATATCATGTCCCTAAGGGGTAGGAGTTCACCACTCATGTATTAGATTGTATAAAAAATTTATTTAAAAAAAAAAAAGAAAAAAATAAAATTAAGACCGTGCACTACAAGAAAAATGAGAATTAACAACTAATTTTTTAACGACCAGCATATTTCTGGACTATACAAAATTGGACTGGCCCGACTCGGTCCAGTTTCAAGTGTGCCCCACTCTGGTGGGCCGACCCGGCCCATTTGTCAGATCTAGCTTAAGTGCTTGTTTGATAAAGATTAAAAAGAATTTTTTTTTTTAGTCAAATTTCCTCCCAAAAAAGGGGCCCACCTTTGTCAAATGTTGCGGCTGCCAAATTACCTCCTCAGCCTTTTTTGGGTCAAATGTTGGGCTGCTTTCTACATCAACAATGTCATTTTGGTCATTTAATTCATATTCCATTCCCTTTGTCAGACTGCTATCAATTTGGTCAAAAGAAAAAAAACCAAAAACTGTTTTTAATCCCTACCAAACAAACTCTAAACTATCATCATTTATTTATAATTGTATCTACAACACATGCACAATACTCTGTTTTGTTGCTATATAGGTTTATTAAGATATATTTGTGATTTTCAATTTTTTGCTAATATTGTCTTTATATAAATTTATTATAAAGTTAAATGAGAGTAATGGGCAAGTTAAATTTTTTGATGTTTTTATCTTTTTGTAATTATGGAATTGTGCGTATCACTACAAAAATAAAAAATACATATTTTATTTCTTCTGATTATAATGAAAGTAAATTGAATTTATTATTAAAACTAAAATTTAATTTATTATTATTGCTCACTGTAGAGTATGAAATTATAAAGGAACCAAAGATTAAAATTTCAACTAGAGAGATTCTACAATCCATAGATCCAGTATAATTTGAATTCAATGAAATTCAAAATTTACTTATAAGTTTAAGTTGTTCAATTATAAGTCGAGACAAACATGATCCGGAACTCATTAAAAATAAAAATAAATATTCAAAAACCAACCAATTGAAATTACCATTGCCATCCAAAAATCTGTTAAATACATTTCAATTCTTGATAATGGAATCAATGGCAGGTCGAAGGGCCTGGTAGAGTAGATTGTATGTTCTTTCAATTGGATGTGTTGAATCCCAATATACATACTTGGATGCATCTTGACAAACAGATGATCTTGGGTTGCATAGAAACGATGCTTCAAGGAACCCCGTCCCGCAACATCCGCTGTTAACCACTTCGAAATCTAACCCACCCAAAAAACAAAAACAAAAAAGATTTGATACTAGCGTTATTTTTAATTTAAAATATTTGCATGTTCTGATACTATGTTGAACCAGTTAATGTAAAATCTATTTGATTGAAGTGGATTCACGTACCATAGTTTATGCGCAAGGATATGTCCTCTAACGGCCCGTAGACGTCCATATAAGCAATTCGTGAGCCAGTGTTTGCTAATTTGAGTTGCATTGTGCTCAATTGAGTTTGGAGCTTTAGATTGTAATCTCGAGCAATGGAGGAGAAATTGTCAATACATTCGCGTTTAAAAAATGGATTATCAGAATACATGCTGATGACAACGGGCAAACAACCTATCGGTGGCATTCCAACCACTCCAATTCGTCGAGCCCCTTCATCCAACAATCCCTGCACGAAATTACACACGTTTAGGCTGTTTAGCAAAAATTGTGGCAAATTCTTAATACCTCTCAACTGAGTGTATGTTTGGTAAAAATTTTGAAAATTATAAGTCGTGGATATACCGAAAGGGGGTGGGGTGGGGTGGGGTGGGGTGGGGGGGGATGAACCTGTATGAACTGGTGTGCTTGTTGTAATACAAAATCCATGTAAGTAGGGATGGTGTATTTTCTACGTCGAATTGGTATTGTGAAATAATTGACGACGAAGTCATTTGTACCCGCACTAACAACAAACAAGGCATTATATATCAAGTCTTCCATTTTCTCCTTTCCAATTCTGTCCTCCAATTTTGCTTTATACTCTTTCAAGTACTCCAACTGTTTCGACACTGATATCACGTTCTAAAATTAAACAAAATCCGTACATAACCCAGTCAATATCAATAAATACACTAAAGAAGAACACATGGTGAAAATATAATTCAAACCCAAATTAAGTGTCTTTTTTATAGAGTTTAAAAGTAATTTTTTTTATAAGATTTTGAAAAAAGTTAGTGAAATGTGGAGTTGCAAAATTGATAAAAATTATAGGTCTCGCAAAATATATAGTTGAAAATGAGTTTAGAAAAAAAAAAGGTTTAAAACAATCGAGCCCGAGAGAGGGAGAGAGACGCTTATTGTTGGTGTAAGGGGATCAAATCCAGATCCGGCAGAAGCAAAACTGACTCTAGTCGATAGCTCTTGAATGCTGAGATTTGGATCCAAATATGGAGGAACGTAATCTTTGAGCCCAACATAGTTAGCTGCTGATAGAACGCATAATGGCTATATAAATTGTATTATTTTCTCATATTTTGATGATTACAATTGCTTAAGTTTTGAGTTTTGATTGCATTTTGTGTTTTGTGGATTATATGTAGGAGTTGGATCGAATTGGACAAAATTCCACAAGTTTTGGAGAGAAGAATTGAAGCTCAAAAAGATGCATAATACAGAAGCGGACCTCACTTAAGGCGTGGGCAAGCTTGATTTCCCAGTTTTACCAATAGAAGCGAACTTTGCGTAAGCCGTGGGTACGCCTTACTGACTCGGGTAGCTAAAGTCTGGATGCATGGATTTTTGGAATAAAATAATGGGATGACTACAAAAAGAGATCCTAATTGATTTACACATATTTCTAGAAGGAATAGGAATATTTTATTCAAAGATTTTTGGGACTCTTTGAAAAGAAGAGAATTAGACTAGAAATAGGAAACAAAATCATACATTTTCTCTCTCCTCATCTTACTCCTATAAAGGAATTCCATTCTCTTCCCAAGAAAAAACATTTTTAACCCATATCTCTTACTTTTTAGTTTTTATTTTCATGGATTGCTAAATATCTATTCTAGCACAAGGATAATTGAAGTTTTGATTATTCAAGAATTGTGAGATCGAATTAAGTTTCATTGTTCTTCTACTCTTTCTCTATTTATATATTTTCTGTGTTCCTTGATATTATTGTTTTGATTGATTATACAAAGTGCACGTTGTTTGATTGTCAAAACGATATATTGCCAATTAGAAATCTAAATCCGTAATTGTTTAGAAATTCTAATGTTAGTCGTAAAATAACATGGTTGATTAATCTATGTTATGGAGATATATAATCTAACTTAAATGAATCATGCTTGTGTATTTGTTGGTTAGAATTGGTAGTCTCTCTAGAGATTAATGCTGTTGGTAGATTAAATCCTAAGATTGTATCTAGGGTTGTTTATTGACAAGAGAAATAGTGAACGAGCGTCTTTTGGCTATCGAGAAAGTAAGGAAAGATAGGTTGTTAGATCGTATCAATGACCATAACTAATTTAGTGAAAGAATAAAAGATTTTATTCTTGCATCAATGATCAATTCTCTGAATCAATTCTGATATTATACCTTGGGCTGGATATTTGACTAATATTAATATTCTCTTTAAATTGCTTTAATTTAATTTGCTCTAATTCACAACAATCCAAAACCCCCCTTTCTTTTATTGTTTTTAATTTTTTAAAGAATTAAATCTTACCAATCCCTGTGGATACGACCTTGCTCACCGCTATCACAATTTATACTTTAAGAGCGAGAATTTATTATTTATTTGAATTGACTCCCACCAGCTGCTATCATTCAGACACCATTAATCCAGCTAGCCACATTACACAGTATAAATCCATGCACTTTAACATCAAAACAACGTTTGTACAGCACAAACAAACATGTTCTTATAACTTAACTCACCTATAAAATCATTGGCAAGTCGGCCATTAGTAAACCTTCCAGTTGCAGTCTGATTCAAGAAATCTTTCCCATAAGGTGGGAAATTGCTCCTAAATGGAGTATTTATGTAGTTATTGTTTCCAGGGTCAACTGTGGAGTCTCCAAAAATTAATATAGCAGAAGCATAATTATTCACTGCCTTGTCTTCGACACTGGCTAGGTTTCTAGTAGATGTGGCTTTAGATGCAAAGATGAAGACAAAGAGAAACAGATGAGGAAAAAAGAAGTTGCTGGAGGAAGTTAAAGAGCTCATTTTTGTTGTGATTTGCTCAAAGAAACAAAAAAGCCCTTTAGTTATAAGTGTTATGTTTGTGAACTGATCTATAAATAAAGTCGATTCTATCGTTCAAGTCGATTCTCTCATTCGTATGATCTTGTTGAACTAAAGAGCGCTCAACGTAACGCCTAATATTACGCATAGAGTCAATTCATTTTCTCATGAGAGACTTGACATCATTTAATTTTATTTCTTGTGGTTTTGATACAGTTGGGAAATTAACCAAACCTTTCCTAATATGTTCGATGTTCTCAACTACCTCTCTGAATCTAATTACTCTTGTACCAGTCTTGAAAAATGGGTTGATATAAAAGTCCAAGGAATATGATGAATCACCCTTAGAACCTAATTCAAGAAAAGGAAAAAAGTGGCAAATTAACCAATTTGGTTATATTCTGGGCAAGAAAATTTGTTGTATTATATTACACACTTCATATTGATAACGGGCTTATTTTGTTTGTTAATTTTTTGAATTTTCGAAACAAAATTGTAAAATAAAATATCTGTTTAATTTGTTGAACTCGATAGCACTTAATCAAAAATGGGAAATAAGTTCAAATTTAATCAAAAATGGGAAATAAATACAAATTCTTAATATGTTGTACGAACATACAAATATAGATAAGTCTAAAGTGAAACTTCGCGATGGCTAATTTATTGTCCTTGAATAATCTCATCAATCACCGGCTGCATTTTCTTGAAGATATAATTGTATGTTGCTTCAGTTGGGTGTATCGAATCGAAGAATACATATTTGGAGGGATCGGGACAAATTTTCGACCCTACATTACACGCGAACATTGCTTCTATCAACCCGCTTCCACAGCAACCAATATTGGTCTCATCAAAACCTGTCATTCACGGATTGGACCGTCATAATAATATCAAAATGTCATATATATATTTGAATAATTGAAGAGTAACACTTGTAGAAATATAAAAGAGATGAAGAAATATAAAAGAGAATATGTGTGGAGAAATAATTCTCTATATTGATTCAATTGAATGAATGATTGAATAAGAGTACAATGCATATATATACTAGTAGGAAAAGAAATCTGCCTAAATATATAAATATTACATATATGATATCTTTCTATAAATACAATTCTACCAACAAGGTGAATATAAAATATGGTAAGTAAATATATGTTAATACTCCCCCTCAAGTTGGAGCATATATGTCAAAAGTGCCCAACTTGCGAGTGAAACTATGAAATGCCTCCTTGCCCAGTGCTTTAGTAAATAAATCTGCAATCTGATTGCAGCTTGAAACATAGGCAGTCTTGATTTCTCCCTTAATGATTCGTTCACGATCAATATGACAATCTATTTCAATGTGCTTTGTCCTCTCATGGTATACTGGATTAGCCGCAATATGTATTGCCGCTTGATTGTCACAATATAAGGTTGCTGCTTGTGGGTGATCCACACATAAGTCTGTCAGCAACTGTCTCAACCATGTAAGCTCACAAGTAATGGAAGCCATTGCCCTATATTCTGCTTCTGCTGATGATTTGGACACATTCATTTGTTTCTTGCTTCTCCATGATATAAGTGCCTTTCCCAAGAATACACAATATCCCGTAAATGGACCGTCGTGTAGTAATATCTCCAGTCCAATCTGCATCACAAAATCCTACTAGTTGCAATTTTCCACTTGATGGGAAATATAACCCTCGTCCTGGTGCTCCTTTCAAGTATCAGAGAAATCGGTGTGCTCCTTTCAAGTATCGGAGCAATCGGTGAACTACATCAAGATGGGGTTGTCTAGGTGCCTGCATGAACTGACTGAGTGTATTGGCCGAATATGAGATTTTCGATCTAGTGATGGTGAGATAAATGAGCTTCCATACCAACCGTCGATAATATGTGGGATCTTTCAACAATTGTCCATCTGTCGAATTAAATTTTGATGACTGCTCCATGGGAAATGCTGCAGGTTTTGCTCCAAGTAATCCGGCCTCTTGAAGAATGTCAAGAGTATACTTTTTTTGATTTATCGAGATCCCTGATCTTGCGCGAGCAATTTCTACTCCAAGAAAGTATTTTAGTGTGCCAAGGTCCTTCAACTTGAATTGAGATGCAAGAAACGTCTTCGTGGAAGAAATCGCTTCGTTATCGTTTCCTGTGATAATCATATCATCCACATATAATAGAACAGCTGTAAATGAATCACCACTGACCTTGGTAAAGAGTGAATAATCTGCATGTGATTGTTTGAACCCAAACTGAATAATAGAAGATACAAATTTTTGAAACCAAGAACGAGATGCATGTTTCAATCCATATAGAGATTTATGAAGTCGACATACAACTGGTGTCTCTCCCTATCGACAAAATCCAGGTGGAGGAGTCATATAAACTTCTTCATCAAGGGCACCATGAAGAAAGGCATTGTGTACATCCATATGAAGAAGCGTCTAGTTGCGAATAGAGGCGACAGCGAGTAAGCATCTGACTGTTGTTAACTTTGCAACTGGAGCGAAAGTTTTATTATAATCAATCCTTTCTCGTTGTGTAAACCCCTTTGCCACTAGCCGTGCTTTGTAACGTTCAACAGTACCGTCAGAATTAAATTTGACCTTGAACACCCACTTACAACCAATAGGATGAGAACCCGGAGGAAGTGGGACAAGGGACCAAGTGTTGTTTTCTTCCAAGGCACGGATTTCATCATTCATAGTAGCTACCCACTTGGGATCCTGACATGCTGCCTCAAATGTTGCTGGCTCAACAATACGAGAAATATTGTATGTAAGGGCACGATGAACAGAAGAAAGATTGCTATATGACACAAACCTTGAAATAGGATGTCGAGTGCTGGATTTGACTGGAAGAGACCTGGTTTGAGTAGGCAGAGCATGATTGATATAGTAATCTTTCAGGTGAATTGGGGTTTGAATTGATCTTGTGGATCGTCGAATTTGGTCATTGGGTATGACAGGAGGTTAGTTTGGCTGTCTGCCAGGTGAAGGTGGAGAAAAGTGCTTAACCGGTCGACCAGAATGTAGAGACGGTCGACCGTCTGAGCTCTCTGTAAAAATGGATGAAGGAACCGACTGACCAGACGGTCGACCGGGTGAACTCTCTATTGAAACAGATGAGGGAACCGGCTGACCAAACGGTCGATCAGGTGAACTCTCTGTTGAAACGGATGATAGAACCGGTCGACCATTTGAACAGTGTGCGGGACCAGCAGGCAAGGAATCTGTTCTTGCTATATGTTGGTCATCAGGGTATGGTAAATGTGGCATGTCAACATCCAGAGGCATAGATTGTGGTAATGGGATGGAATTGGTTTCATCATTTTGTTGGGAGGCGTATGGAAATATGGTTTCATGGAATACGACGTCTCGGGATATTATTAATTTTCTGTCGGTAAGGTCATATAAGGTGTATCCTTTTTGTCCTGAGGAGTATCCAAGAAACACACACCGTCTGGCTCGTGTGTCAAATTTATGGCTGGGCTTAAGGTTGGTGGCAAAACATAAGCAACCATAGACACGCAAATGGGAATAAGGTAGTAATTTCTTGTGTAATCTTTCATATGGTGATTTGTGTGAAAACAATGGAGAAGGTATACGGTTGATAAGATAACAAGCCATTTTGTTATGTTCCCCCCAAAATTTTAATGGAAGGTTAGCTTGAAATCTGATGGCACGGGCTACATTAAGGAGGTGACGGTGTTTTCTCTCTACCACTCCATTTTGTTGAGGGTATAAGGACATGACCTATGAAAATTGGTGCCATTTTGATCTAAAAATGCTTGCAAGGATAAAAACTCTTGGCCATTATCAGATCTTAGGGCTTTTATAGTCAGACTGTGTTGTGTTTTAACCCAAGTAAAGAAATTCTTAATTATGCTTTGAGTTTCAGACTTGTGACGCATGAGGTGTACCCAAGTATAACGAGAAAAGTCATCAACAATTATAAGAAAATATCTAGCACCAGAATAAGAATAAATCCTATGGGGTCCCCAAATATCACAATGAATCATATCAAATGGTTTATTGCCAGAAATTTGACTAACCTTGAAGGGTAGTCTAGATTGTTTAGCCAAATGACAAACATCACAAATATCGTAGGAATCAAAACTAATATCAGAAATACTTTGTGCTAGGAATTGAAGAGGTGAGGCGGAAGGGTGACTAAGACGTCTATGCCATAGGTTGGTTGACCCACTAGTAGTATGATGTATTTGTGGTTTTTGTGAAAGGTAATATAGGCCATTACTCTGCCTTCCCAAGCCAATCGTCTTCTTCGTAGTCAAATCCTTCATGACACAAAAATCAGGGTAAAATGTCACATAGCAACCTAATCCTCTAGTAAGTTTACTGATAGATAATAGATTTACTTTGAAGTTGGGAAGATGAAGCACATTATCAATAGTCATATTATTTCCCAAGTTAACTGCACTAATAGATTTAATAAGAGCATGACCCTCATCCGGTAATTGAACAGTTTTGTGCTTTGGCATAGATGTATTCTCAACGATCTCATCCTTTGTCACATGGTCAGTGGCCCCGCTATCAATAATCCATGAATTTCTCAAAGAAGTAGTAGAAGAATTGATACCTGGTGTGTTAACATAAGACTTATCATTACCCGTCTTGTTGTTTAAAAGTGTCATGATCTGCTCGTATTCCTTGGCTGTGAGTGTTCTTCCTTCCTTTGGGTTAAGTGCAGAAGCAGCAACAGTGTTTGTGAAGCATTTGTTTCGTGGGTTCACGTCCTTCCCATGAAACTTGTGTCATAGAGAGAAGCCATGTATGAAATAGCAGGTATCAACAATGTGGCCAGTCATCATACGGTAGGTGCATTGTCGCTGTCCAGTTTTCGTCAAAATGGTCGACCGATAAGATGAAACGGTCGACCGGTTCAGCCGATCTTCACTTTTCCAGTTTGATCTCCAATTGATTGAATGTTGTCCTGGTGCTTTGATTTTCTCATTAAGTAGTTTAGAAATGGGGATTAAGCCGGGATGATCGAATTGCTGTATAGCCATGAGATCCGATTGGGCAATCGTCGCTTCTATGATTTTTCTATCATCGTTTGTGCGAAGCATCGTCGCTCTGATACCATGTAGAAATATAAAAGAGATGAAGAAATATAAAAGAGAATATGTGTGGAGAAATAATTCTCTATATTGATTCAATTGAATGAATGATTGAATAAGAGTACAATGCATATATATACTAGTAGAAAAAGAAATATGCCTAAATATATATTACATATATGATATCTTTTTATAAATACAATTCTACCAACAAGGTGAATATAAAATATGGTAAGTAAATATATGTTAATAACACTCACCAAATTGAGAGGGGTTTTGTAATATATCTATCAACGGTTGATAAATATCGAAATATACAATTGTGGGGCCTTGATCAGTTTGCATAGCTTTTAATTCACTCTGGAGCTTCTAATTAAAGTCAATTGCAATCTGGGATAATGATTCATTACATTGACGGGGACTGAATGGAGAAGTAAGGGTGATCACGGCCGACAGGCAACCCATCGGCGGAAGCCCCTCCAAACCAATCAGTCGATCCCCCTGGTCAATTAGAGCCTGCATTAATTGCTTCATTTAATTAATCGTACGACAACATACAACAAAATAACAAGAGTAACGGCAAATTTGGATGAAAACCGTACTTTTTAACTACACGTGTACAAAAGTGTACCGTGGACGACTAACCTGTATGAACTCTTGTATATTCTGCAACAATAATTGTTCGTAATTTGAGAGAGTGTAGGTTTCCCGTCGAAAAATGGTGCCAAAATAATTGATCACAAAGTCATTTGTGCATGCCTGCGCTAATGAGGAATGCGGCGTTACTTATCAGACTTCTTGTTTTCTCCTCTCCGATTGAATTTTCAAGTTTTGTTTTGTAATCTTGAAAGTATTCCAATTGCTTTTGCATAGGAATCACGGCCTGCAAATATTATAATATTAAGAGTAAATATGCAAAACCCTAATTCCTGTAAGAGAGAGAGAGAGAGAGAGAGAGAGAGAGAGAGAGAGACGCTTATTTGGGCCGTCAACGGGTCGAATCCGGTAGCAGCAGAAGCAAAACAAACTCCAGTAACTAGGTCGTCAATGGTAAGCGTCGGGTCCAAGTAGGGTGGTACATAGTTTTTAACTCGAGTGTACTCAGCTGTTAATTTGAGTAATTAAAAAGAGAACAAATTAATAATTAATTAGTCCAATTTCATATCAACATTCAATCTAGAAAATGTTAGTTACCTAGAAAATATGGGACAAGTCGACCATCGGTAAACCTTCCGGTGGGAATGTGAAATCCATCCCATAAGGTCGAAAGTTGGCTTTAAAAGCAGTTCCGATGTAATTGTTGTTTCCAGAATCAACAGTAGAATCTCCGAAAACTAAAATTGCTGAAATCGAACGATTTGACTGCCTTTTATTGTTTAAAAATCGAGCTTCGCTTATGGATGTTGAATCCAAAATGAAAAGTAAGGCAAGATGCCATGAAAACCTGCAGCACGTAGTGAACATAGTGAATTGTGTACGTATAGAATGACCCTTCCTATCTACTTGATTTCTTGTGCTGTTTATATAGTTGTAGAATCATACACGATTGATAAATGGATTTAAGCGAATCATTTTTCTTCCTTATTTGGTGCTTCATATTATGGAAAGTTATTCAATTTAACACCATAGGCGATTAGCACTCGTCTAAGTGACAGTAAGATCTACTAATTCATTGAAATAATGATCATTATTGTATAATAAATTTACTCGACTACCATCTAGATTCGTGCTAAGCACTCGTAATGATATATAACATTATTCAAATTATTCATGAAGTGAAAGCATGGAAAATATGAAACCTTCCTTATATGGCCCCATCCACTATTAATTTTCCTTCCTAATCTGGTGCTTAATATTTGTATAGAAAGTTATTCACGAAGTGAAAGGCTGGAAAATATTTTATTTTTTGTATGTTCGTGAATTTGATGACTAAAAATTCGTTGATTTCAAGAATGTGAAAATGTTGTCTGAATTTTGAAAAGAATCTCAAATTTTATTCAACAGTCGACTAAAAAATTAACAACAAGATTCAGGATTTTTTCATAAATAAGCCACTTTTTAAAAAGAATTGCAAAAACCTATTTTCTTACATATATTCTGAAAATACTGTTTTTTAAAAATTATTATTTTAATTTATTATACTATGTATTAAATTTAGTAACTACATCATTAAAAATTAGATTTTATGGAAGTACTTTTATTATATTATAAAATATTTTATTGCTATAATAACTAAATCCTTCTTTTATTGTTATAGTAATTGTTGACGTCAGAACCTGAAACGTCTATGTGTCAACAGATCTCCAGTCACTCCTCTGTCAAATCGTATGTTACCTACACACTAGGACAATCGTTAAGCACCAAAATCTCTGGAGAAAAAGGGTCCGGCGATCGTTGGTACTCCGACGATCAAGTCAACAGCCGGTATATGGATGATACACGAGGGACGGAAATAACGGGGTGTGGGAGAGACAAGCAGGCAGATATTTGAGCAGAGTTTAGGGTGGGATTTTTAAGCGTAAAAGAGTGCGTACCTTGGAACAACCGGAGACGTTGTATTTATAGCGCAAGAGTTCTAATTGATTTAGGAAACAAATCAATTTGATAACCAATCAGATCCTCCTTCCTTATGTGATAGAGATCATCCCTTACCCAGGCAATCTCCGAGATTATCTTCCTTCTTTGAGTTTATCACGTTGTATGATTTTAGGAGATTGTGATTCAGTTTTCTTGTGAGGATTCGTGCGCCAAATCAACGCAATCTTTCCTTAATTACTTCTCTGGTCATTCCGGCATATCATGCTGCCTGCTAGTTATAATTGATACGAAGCCTGGCGAGGCCCTATGGATCGGCCGTGAGTGTCGAGGCCCTCTATGAGCCCCGCAGAATTCTGGCTGCCGAAGGCCAAGACGTACGATGGGCCTTCAGGGTGCTTTATCAGAACTTCCGAAGCCCTAGCAGGGCCCAGTTGAGGTTCTTGATGGGCCTTGGACGGGGCCCTTACTGGGCCTAGATGGGGTCTTTGCTGACATGGAAGCCATATCAAAATCGTGTGGTAACAATAGTCCTCCAAGTCCAAGCCTATTATTTATAATGTGCGTGGGACTTTTGAGAATAAACAGAATACTAATGCGCTTCGCAGAAAATACGGTCTCAGTGGGTTCGGCGGGATGTGGTCCGCACGCGTGTAGCTGTAAGACTTCAACCTACCCAGTATAGTCCCCCAAGTCCGAAGTCGAACATTCATGACGGGTGAGGGCTTCAGGGAGCCAGACCGTTGGCGACGTGTCCACTGTTGGTGTGGTTCTGTCAATCAAGGCTGTCCATCCGCAGTGAGGCAATCATGAGTGAGATGGTGTGTGCAATTAATGCGGTTGTGTGTGGCGGAAAACGGGGGTGCGCGTGGGGCGCGTGCGTTCTTGGTTCACTAAACGTTTGGGGTTTCGCTTTCCTGCCTGTCGCTCAATTTAAAACACTCGTCCATTGTCCGCATGCTTAGATGTGACGCTTGGGATTTGGACGGTGGATATGAGAGTGCACCACTATAAAACCAGGCACACCCCCAGACATTACAACTTCTTCTTGCATTTGTGCTCATTGTGAATACTCTTCCGATAAGCGAGAAGCTCCTAGTGGGTGTTTTGTTTTAATCGTATTTTCGAGGTAAGCACGCTAAAAGCAGTTGTAATTTGTTTCCGTTGTTTCTTTTCATGGTTATTGTACGATTCCATAGCCTGGGGATTATACTCTGTAAGCATAATGTCGTCTGGAAACGACGATTCACAGAACCCATCTGATGCCCCAACAAACCCTAGTATAATTGGGAGTGTGTCCTCATCGGCCACCACATCATCTTCATCTTCTAAAGTCGTAGGAGGGATAAATCTGGACCCTCCCGCCGTAAGCCCGCTAGCTCCATCTACGAGTGGGAGAGGGCCTTGTCCGTCTGTACAGGCAGAAGAGACGGCAGCGAAAAGGAGGCCTGACGATGGGGTACCCAAAATGAGGGGATCACTTGATAAGAGGGATGCCCCGGCCGCGAAGGCGCTCAATGAGGTGCTAAAGCGGTCAGCAATCGAAGCATCTATGGCTCAGTCGAGGATCACTGAGGTGGAGTTGGAGGACATACGGTTGTCCTATGACATTCCCATGCCCGTGAAACTCAGAGCTCCGGGTCCAGAGGAACGCGCCGACCAATCCCTCTGAAGGGTACGTGGCGATTTACGAACCCGCGATGCAACAAGGCCTTCGCCTACCTATGCACCCTTTCTTTCGTCAGGTGTTAAAAGATTAGAACCTAGCCCCTTGTCAGATAACGCCGAATGGCTGGGGGCAGATGGTTGCCTCGTACATATTGTGGAGTGTTGCCGAGGCGGGAGGGGACTCGTCTCCCAGAGAATTCGAGTCCATATATCGGCCCTGCCGATCTGTGGGTTGGTATAACATTTTTCCCCGGCCGGATCAGAAGTGGAGAACGGCCACCGATAGCGCCAACAAAGTACACAATTGGAAAGAGAGGTTCATCTTCGTCGGCGGGAACTGGGAGTTTGTGCCAGAGGACTCTCTTCCTCATGTGTCTATTCATCGAAAATTTGGGAAACTTGGTATAAACTGCCGTATTCGTGTGGAATTTTGTTATAGTTCCTGACTTAATGTGTTGCTTACTTTTTTAGATTGGGGAAAGCTACCAATCCTGAAGAGAAATCAAGGGGAGCTGAGGTCGAAGTGGAACAAGGTACGAGCTCTCAGTAGCGACTTCAGGAGTCTCGGGAACCTGTTGAAGGACGACAACCTACTGGCCAGTTGTGGACTGATGTGTAAGTCTCGCACGCCTTGATATACTGATGTTATAGGGGAGAATTGCCTGAACACGTCGCGTATTTGTGTAAATGTTAATAGCTTTCAGGTTCAAAAACATCCCGACGTTCCGTCTTGCCCGCCCTGCCAATGGAGAGGGTTCTTCTGTCCAGGCACTAGCGACGGAGGTGTCTGGACCATAGCAAAATATCCAGGATGCTGTGCCCTCAGAATCCGCTCTCCTACCGACTTCCGAACCCCCTCCTAGCCAGGATGTTCCTCCTCCGCCCCCACCTTCGTCATCCGCTCATTCACCCAGCCCTGTTCCACCCAAGGACAAGGAGAAGAGAATTGCCGAGGATACGGGTGATGAGGCCTCGCAAAAGAAGAAGGCTCCCGCATCTGCGGGAGGATTTATGGGGGATGCACGCAAGTCGGGTCGGGCTGATGGTGCAAAGAAATTCGACTCCTCGTCCGGGCAGGGGAGCCCCGTCTGCATCTCTCAACGCCAGGGAGAACGGGAAACTTCTATCATGAAAATGCTCCTTGCCCACCCTGCAATGATTGCGGCGAGTGTGCACAATTAGTGGACCCAGAAATGGGAGAAGGCCGCCGAAGGAGCCACTGTTTGGGAGCGACTGAAGTTGGCGGAGATGAACTTGATACAGGGCCTGGTCCTGAGCAAGGAATTGTTCAGTACCCTGGAGAGTGTTGACGGCCAATGCCACGAGGAAGGGGCCAAGTTCGCCAAGTTGTCCAAGGAGCTGAAGGCCGTGCGGCTTGAAAAGGCGCAGCTGGAGTCCGAGAAAAAGGGGCTCCAATTCAAGTTGAACTCCGCGGTGGCGAGGGAGGCGGACGTGAAGGATAAATATGAGATTGAGTTGAAGGCCGCTAAAGAGTTTCTGAAAGACGCCCGGGAATAGAAGTGGGCTGCCGAGGCCTCTCATAAGCGAGCCGAAGAGGTTTAGAAGCATGCCGAGGAGGCTTAGAAACTGGCCGAAGACCGAACCCTTACCGCCGAGACAGCGCTTGCCGCTGCGAACAGCATGTTGGAGATTATCATCGCAGAAGAGGGAAAGTTGCTGGCGGATGCGAGGCTAGAATTGGAGAGAATCTGAGCCGAATGTGCGGGTGCCGAGTCCAGGGTGGTGGAGGCCTATCAGGATGCGTTCGTGGAAACACCCGAGTATCAGGACCTTGCCCACCGCCTGATGACCGCTGGGGCGAGCAGTTGGTAGAGCGCATCACGGAGATCCATCTAGAGTGGGACCTCTCTTTCCTTCGGCAGGATCCCTCCGAGGCTCGGGCTCTTGACGTCGAACCTAGTGAAGTGAATGAGCAAATATCCCCTCCAACTGCAGAGGAAGGCCCGCAATGTGCCGACCCATGAAGAGGCGGCGGGGCATCCAAACTGTTGAATTTGTTATCCGCTTTTGCATATGTCTTTGAATAAATTGCTGGACGTATTTTACTTAATTTATTACTATCCCGTCGTTTTAATGTTATGGGTGATTGTGCGTGGGGAGAATGCCTCAAATCTGAGAATCATCTCCTTGGGCATTAATGGCGCAGACATTTGGCGAAATTTGGAGTGTTGGCGTCTTTAACGCCTCGAAGAGGTAGAACGATTGTGTGGCGGTCCAAATCTCCTTGGGATGAACGTATTTATTGCATCGTATCCAATTCCAACGCAGTCATTATATATAGAATGAAAACGTACTAAGGCCTTTCCACCGTGAGCCTTTTGTATCTAACCTCTCAGAGCCGTGTGATCGGGACTTGTATAACTAACGTGTGATGGAAGTACGGCTGGAGAACTGGCATCCAAGATGCCTGTCAATCTGAGAATCAACATTCAGAGGACCAAAAGCCCAACCAATCAACATTCAGAGGACCAAACGTGCGGGTGGGATTTTAGGCTTAGCAGCCTTAGGCCGGCCCTGCCCTGAATGGTTGATGGGGCTAGGAGGAGCCCACTGCGAAAAAGCATCAACAGCATTTTTTGAGCAGTGTGGCCTAATTAGTCACCAAATCAACTCAGGTTGGTTCTGGAAGACTTTCTATTATGGTGGCGTCAGATCCCCCAATTCGGATGATGCTGGAGAGGACGAAGACCAGGAGATATGTTTAGTGGATCTAGTGATCCCACGTGTGCCGACCCATGGAGGCGGCGGGGTGTTCGAACATATGTCGAGCGTTTTTGTTTCTGCTCTGTATTCTGGGTTTAATAAAATCGTGCCAAGTTTAACTTCTTATTTGCATGTGTGTTATTATTTGTTTGTGATACCTTTGTCTTGGACTTCGTCGGCATTCTGTGTCGCTCACGAAGTCATCGGTACCATTCCGAGGCCATCAAACACGCCCTGGGAGACACAAAGTGGTTCGCGAGGGATAATTAATATCTCCTTGTTATGTAGGAATTCCGACGAGGTTAGGGTGAACGTAATCAAAATCGCTTTACCGCGGGTAGGCATCGGCGGCATCGCTATCACACCTTGGCGTTCGCACAATCATGGGCCGCGTATCCCCGCGCACCCGTTATATCTTCCTAGGATTTATTAAATGCGCTTTTAGTCTTCCTCCACGTGTTGGTCCATCCGACTGTTGGTATCCCGTTGGGCCTATATATGTTGGCAGGACTCTCCTAAATTACCATATTCCTTGCTACCTTGTCGTCATACCTGGATTCTGATTATTTTCGGTCATGTCGGGTTTTCATTTTTCCAAAGTCTCAAAGTTTAAGATAAGGCGTGGGGGGGTCGTGGAGGATGCCTCCCTTCCCCACTTGGCTTCATCCACGGCGTCTGGTTCCAGGCCCACAATATTGAAGGAGCCAGAAACGGCAGTGGGTAACTCCCATATTCCCCCAGCGCCGAAGGTGACAGCTGACATTCCATCTCCATCAATTCCTGCTAGACCCGTGCCTCCGCCCGGGAACATTAGACAATCGGTGAAAAAGAAACTAGGAACCGAGAGCGGGGAGCAGGTGCCCCAGACGTCCACGTCTCCCCCTACTGGTAAGTGCAAATACATTAACATTGGGGCCCACCAGGACAAGCTGGATCCAACAGTCTTAGGAAAATTACCTCCAGCGGTAGCCATTGCTACTACATCAGTCCATAAATATTGGACTTCTGCCTTTGGGAAGGCGGCAGACACTGTGGAAGTGACGGAGTTAATGAAGTTGGCCAAAATGTACACCTCCCTTAGTCACGTTCTAAACTGTGAGTTGTACAAAATGTTGGAGATAAAGGTTGACGAAATACATTATGTCATTGGAGAGGACGAAGATGTCGAAGCGATGCGGGCCAAAAATAAACATCTTCGAGCACGACTTACATTTTCTGAAGACGCAAGGACTCGTGCCACGTATGACGTTACGAAGGCCCAAACAATCCAAAGGCGTGCATCGTTGCCCGGAAGAAGGCTGAGTTGCAGCTAAAATCTTGCCAGAGTATTATTCAAACCAAAGATAAAGAACTGGCCGAGGTGTTAAGCGAGTTGGCGAAGGCTGAGGACTTGCTGGCCAAACTTGGGGCCCCCAGTTATGCCGAGCCATAGGAATCTTATACGTGCTTAGAGGCGATGCCTCTTGGTTAATGCCGTTGTAAAGTTTATGGTGTAATTATCCCGTGAATTACTAGTAGAAATTTTTATGATTACTTCGAATCGTAGTTGCATGTTTGTGCATTTAATGTTTATCCAGCGAGTCGATAGAGTTGGCCGCGAACCACACTCCCTCACTACCGAATTACTTGCACTTGTTTAAATACGCGTTGAATGTTTATCCAGCGAGTTGATAGAGTTGGCCGCGAACCATACTCCCTCGCTGCCGAATTGCTTGCACTTGTTTAAATACGCGTTGAATGTTTATCCAGCGAGTTGATAGAGTTGGCCGCGAACCACACTCCCTCGCTGCTGAATTGCTTACACTTGTTTAAATACGCGTTGAATGTTTATCCAGTGAGTTGATAAAGTTGGCCGCGAACCACACTCCCTCGCTGCCAAATTGCTTGCACTTGTTTAAGCGTTGAATGTTTAACCAGCGAGTTGATAGATTTGGCCGCGAACCATACTCCCTCGCTGCCGAATTTCTTGCACTTGTTCAAATACGCGTTGAATGTTTATCCAGCGAGTTGAAAGAGTTGGCCGCGAACCACACTCCCTCGCTACTGAATTGCTTGCACTTGTCTAAATACGCGTTGAATGTTTATCCAGCGAGTTGAAAAAGTTGACCGCGAACCACACTCCCTCGCCGCCAAATTTCTTACACTTGTGTAAATACGCGTTGAATGTTTATCCAGCGAGTTGAAAGAGTTGGCCGCGAACCACACTCCCTCGCTGCCGAATTGCTTGCATTTGCCTAAATACGCGTTGAATGTTTATCCAGCGAGTTGAAAGAGTTGGCCGCGAACCACACTCCCTCGCTGTCGAATTGCTTGCACTTGTCTAAATACACGTTGAATGTTTACCTAGGGAGTTGAAAGAGTTGGCCGCGAACTACACTCACTCGCTGCCATGCTTACTTTACTTGCCTTTGTACGCGTTAGATGTTTACCCAATGAGTTGAAAGAGTTGACTGCGAACCACACTCCCTCACTGCCATGCTTACTTTGTTGGAATAATTGAGATAACAGGAACTTGCAAACAGCTGGATTTTATTGGCAAAATACTATAGCTGAATAACTTCGAAATAAAAATCGATACGCGGGTTTGTGCCAGAGAAAACCAAAATAAAACCTATTGGTTATCTGGATGAAGGTGCATGACATTTCGTATGTGTTCTATCCTCTTTCTGTTGGTATCTACAAACTTGTAACTCCTAGAGCGGATCACCTTGTAAATGTGATAGATGGGCCCTCGGGTCAGTTTTGTCCAAGAGAATTCGTGTCCCTGTCGTTACGGCGAGAATAGTCACCTTGACGCTAAGGTTGAGGGCCTCGCCCTTGGTTGGGCAGTTATCGCATTCCTCGCGTCAGGTGGTTCCACTCCAGCCTGTCAAATACAGAAGATTTGAACCCCAACCTGTTAAATACGCTGTTGGACCCGACGGGCTTGTTCCCTCGCAGCGGAAGAGACCTCTTCTGACGATTATCATGCGAGGGCCTTGGGCTCTTATCTCGAGGATTTCGCATGTCCAGTATCGATTGGTCACCCTGAGGATTTTGACGGCTTTCAATGGAGCCGTACCTCGAAGGGCTCCATCTACCCCAGTCGCGTTTGTTTCCTCGAAGGAGGAGAGGCTTCCTCAGTTGGCTATCATGCGAGGACCTTGGGCTCTCACCCCAAGGATTTCGACGGCTTTCAATGGAACCCTAAGGATTTTGATGGCTTTCAATGGAATCGTACCTCTAAGGGCTCCGACTACCCCAGTTGCGCTTATTTCCTCGAAGGGGAGATTGATATTCCAACCGCTCCATGACGGCCCTCATTTGGGCATTCTCCATTTTCAGATCTATGATATCTTGCTTGGCCGTCCGCTTCTGTCGTTGTCTCCTCCTCTGACGGTGGGTCACATTCTGACGGTTAGGAATGTTTTTCTGTCGCTGATCCGTGTAGTGGGACTCAATCTCTTCTTTTCGTGAGTTATCGGTTGTCGTGCTCTTTCTAGTAGGAAACATGTTTTTACCACAAGTTTTGGTTGTGTAACAAATTTTCGACTCCCACAGACGGTGCCAATCTGTTGACGTCGGAACCTGCAACATCCACGTGTCAACAGATCTCTGGTCACTCCTCTGCCAACTCGTATGTTACCTGCACACTAGGACAATCGTTAGGCACCAAGATCTCCAGAGAAAAAAGGTCCGGCGATCGTTGGCACTCCGACGATCAAGTCAACAGCCGGTTTATGGATGATACACGGGGGGCAGAAATAACGGGGTGTGGGAGAGACAAGCAGGCAGAGATTTGAGCAGAGTTTAGGGTGGGATTCTTAAGCGTAAAAGAGTGCGTACCTTGGAACAACCGGAGACGTTGTATTTATAGCGCAAGAGTTCTAATTGATTTAGGAAACAAATCAATTTGATACCCAATCGGATCCTCCTTCTTTATGTGATAGAGATCATCCCTTACCCAGGCAATCTCCGAGATTATCTTCCTTCTTTGAGTTTATCACGTTGTATGATTTTAGGAGATTGTGATTCGGTTTCCTTGTGAGGATTCGTGCGCCAAATCAATACAATCTTTCTTTAATTACTTATCTGGTCATTCCAGCATATCATGCTGTCTGCTAGTTATAGTTGATACAAAGCCTGGCGAGGCCCTATGGATCGGCCGTGAGTGTCGAGGCCCTCCATGAGCCCCGCAGAATTCTGGCTGCCGAAGGCCAAGACGTACGATGGGCCTTCGGGGTACTTTATCAGAACTTCTGAGGCCCTAGTAGGGCCCAGCTGAGGTTCTTGATGGGCCTTGGACGGGGCCCTTGCTGGGCCTAGATTGGGCCCTTGCTGACGTAGAAGCCATATCAGAATCGTGTGGTAACAGTAACCAAATCTTTAAAAATCGAAATTTATTGAAATATATATATTACAAAATGTTTTATTGTTATAATTGTCAAATATATATCACTTGTTTCAGAAATAGCTATAACAACCACAAATAGAACTCATGATCCCTTTAATTTTAATACAAATTGAGATGTAACACATAATAACAGTTTTCACCAAAAAAAAAAAAAAACTCATGTACTTAATTGTATCATCTGTATCATTCAGTGATATAAAATATCAATTGTGGGTAACATAATCTACATTAAGAATCAAAACATCATATTAAACATCAATGTTACAAACATAATATTAAACATCAATTAACCAATAACAAATTCTAACATTTTTAGCAGTTAGTATTACATAATAACAAATTGTTTAATATAATCTGTATTTTCGTGTAACAATTCAATCAAGAATATTTAAATATAAAAAATAGAGTGTTCAATCAAAACATCATATTAACATCAGTGTTATAAAAAGTGTATCAACAATACATGTTACATACAATTAACCAATAACAAGTTGTAGTATTACCGAATAGCAAATTAATCGTGTAACATAATCTGTATTTTTGGATAACAATTCAATCAAGAACGTTTAAATATAAAAAAAAAAATGGAAGATTTTGGTGTGTTTGGAAATAATTAATTTTCGCCTGATTTAGGGATAATTTTCTTTTTCTAGGCGAACTAAAACGGTAATATGTAATTAATGAATGATCAATCAAGAAAATTAGTTGTTATCGATGAAAGTGATATAAATAATCTTTTTTGGGCATTAATTACGCAAAATAATTGTGAAGTTTAACTATAATAAATAAAATATTAGGAAAAACGAAATTATTTGGTTAATATGCTGAAGAATCTAAAATGGAATGTGAGATTTTCAAAAGTGAAATATAAAAACGGTTGTGTATAAATTATATTTTGTTTTGATTTTAAATTATTATTTTATTTATTAATATAATAATATAAAAATAGTATTTTTAAAATAAAAAAGTTAAGTTTGTAAAAATAGAAATATTATTACAATAGTAAGTAGTAGGTGTAATTTCCACGCAGAAATCCGAGGTACTACTTTAGTACTAAAGAAAACCTTAAGCTAAACGTAATGACTTAATTCTTTCTAAGTAAAACAATTAACTAAATGGCATTAAAGATTTGAAATAACGAAATAATCAGCTAAATCAAACTTGCAGGATGATCCTTGTCATCACTTATTGTATGAAGACGAACCTGTAGTGGCGGAGCCACATATATGGTGTGTTTGGGTAGCGATCGCCCCGTAACATTTTTAAATTTTTTTTGATTTATACTAGATTTATATAGATATTTTTTAAAATATATATATAATAGTTTTTGGCCTGTGCGTTGCATGTATTTGTAATATTATTTGTTAATTTTTTTGATGTTATCGTTATGGTAAATTTTAAAATTAGCAGTGTAATGTAGATTAAAAAAAATTGTAAACATGAAAGTGTAGCTTAAGGAGATAGTATTTAAAAACAAAATTACGACCTCATGTAATTATAGAAATGAAAGTAGAAAATATGGTAAAGGAACATTATGAAAAACAAATGGAGCATCGAACTGTGAAATGAAAATAGGGAGTGGCCATAGTAACTTGAAAAGTGGCTTCTAATAAATGCTAAATTAACATGCGGCTTCAAATTTTTCATTATATATAACATAAATGATATGTCGTGCTTAAAGAGCCTCTTGAAACAATATATTGTCAAAGCAAAATAATTTACACTTTACATTATGGCTGTGTCAATGCCTCCAAATGAAAAAATAGATTATTACAATAGAACATATAAAACATTGAAGTGAACTCTCAGAATATGAATTGTTGTAGCATAATAAAAGATGCTTAGAAGGAGAAGGAAAAGATATAGAGTGCTATCATCAACTTTAAACCACATGTCCTGATTATTCTGTAACACATTGTGACCAGAGAATGTTGCATTCATAACATCCAAGAGTATTACTACTCCATAATGCTGGTAAATTGGAGATTTGTCACTTATCCTGCTTACATACGAGACCTATTCAGAATTTTTGGAAATATAATTCTCTTATTCAGCTTCTCAAATGTGTTCGCATGTAATACAAAAATAGTAAGCAACTCGTAGAACTTTGAAAACAAATGAAACATATTTGATTCAAATGATAAGCTGAAATTTCTTTAAAGCAATAGTGATGACATTAGGGGCATCCATTACTTTCAACTTCTTTTTAACCTTCTCATATATGATCTACATCTGACAAAAGCTTGACGTTGTTGAATAGGTCCTCTCATGTGTATGATCAAAATTGAAAATCAAAACCAACCTCATCTACAATCACCAACTTGGAAGTCAAGAGAATAAAATTGCATGTACTATCAAAAAGTCACAAAATAACAGTGAAATGGATCTTTCCGTTCTATTATCTACATGAGAGTTATAAGTATTCAACCAATGTGTTGCTATCTAACTGAATCATACTGGATCTAAGAAAGATATTATATCTAAGACACTTAATACGATGCATTGATACCTTTCATGTACCCTTCAAAAGTAATTTGGTAATATACCATGCATTGATTGGGATTAGTGGTATAGAAATTCAAATAATTCGTTTGAGATATTAAAAATTAAAAATATGCACAAGATTCATTTGTTCCATTAGATATAAACACAAGTCACCACTCAAATCAACCCACTCAAGAGTCCATAGAATCAGATCCACGTTATGAAATAGCAAATGATAAGCTTAGAGTAAAAAGGTATTCCAATTTCTTTTTACCTCCAAAACAACATTTTCAATAATTGCATTTTACATTGTGCCTGTTTTGAGCTTCAAGCTCACTGTTTAGCCACGAAACAATAAACTCACCATTTAATCTTTGAACTGCGAGCATCCAGATGGGCAATTCTTTCAAGTTATGGAGAATTCAGCTGGCCATATAACTTGGGGTTTGTCATATTGCTGCTCCATAAGATTCATATTCGAAACAACAAAAATATACCATTTTACTAAAATTAGAAAATTGTGACATAAATAAATGTGAAAGTACATATAAGCTGGCAAAAAAATTTAGAAGAAAAAAATGACCAACTTACCCGAAGAGAAGACAATGGAAAATATGCATTGGATCAAAAGGATAATAAGCAAGGTCCCAAATTGCATATAGATGTGAAAAGAAACCTACGCAGATCCATTCAATACCCCCGATGAAAGCCTTATTAAATGCACCTGAAATTTAAAGCAATACAACTGTTAAAACATACCCCCGATGAAAACCTTATCGAATGCACCTTGTGGCCCGGATTCATTTCAAGTGCAATATATATCACTGAATTTAGTCCCTTTGGACCTTTCTTTGTAGAAAATCTGGCATCGTAAAGATAAGAAGCAATATAAATAGAGAGCAGTGATTAAGGAATTCTTTACTCCAGTGGCAAGGTTTTTCTCAGCTTTTCAAGTTTCAGAACTAAAAATCTTCATTCTGTTCTATGTAAGGAACACAATACTAAGGTCTATTTTTCAAGAAAAATTATACTATGTGATCTATTTTAGGATTCTGAAGAAGTTAAAAAAATTTCAATTTGAGAAGAAGTGAATTCTTCTTGCTTTCTTTGTTTCTGATGTTGTTTAATAATTGATATCACAAAAGGTTTTTTTCTTGAAAAAATGCAGTCAAAAAATGAATAACACCCCCAAGAAATCTGGAAACATAAAACAAAACAAAACACTACCCATAACTCTATACTTGAATACTAAAAAAATTAATAACAAAAGAAATCGTAAATGTAAAGCATATCGAGAGAAAATCATAACAAAACCTAAATTAAAGTTAAGGACGAGGTTGATAAATTACCTCTAATTCAAAAGCTCGCCCTTTGTTATCTCTTCTTCCCGGAAACAATACTTTTTTTTACTTGAAATGCAGTCACAACAACAAGAACAAAACCCTAAGAAATCTGAAAAAATGAAACAAAAACAAAAAACAAAACAAAGTAAAAACATTGAAACTAAAACATATCTGAAGAGTGATTCACTTCAATCCAAACACATTACCACAATGTGAATGAAGGTAACAAGATAAATCGAGTATAATTTGCTCAACCAACTTAACAAGATGGTTGAGCAAGAAGTAGTTCAATAAATAGTTGAGTTGATTGTCACTCTACCACAAAAAATAAGAAAAACAAATGGTGGTGACTTTTTACAAGGATAGATAGGCTATTAAACTATAAAGATAGCATTGATACTAATATTAAAAGATGACAATTTTTAAAAATTCTTCATGAAATAAATGCATAATAGAATCACAATACCAATCAGAAAAATAATTCTAAACAAAAATAAAATCAATATACAGGTTCTAATAATCGTAATTCTCAAATATATCTTGTTTTTAGTGGCGTGAGTAGTGTCTTCAGCAACCATCTCACTCTTCTGCTTCAAGTCCACTTTGAGATCCATGACCACAACTTGCTCTCAAAGTCCCAAACCTTGATGACAACCTCCGCACAGAGCCAATGGAGGATTATAAGAAAATTGATACTTTACTGTGAGCGTGAGTTGTGAATTTTTAAATAATACTTAATGTGATTAGTTTGTTCCAACAATATGATGGACCTGAAGATTTCAGCCTACATTACGAGATTTTCACAAAATATTAATCAAAACCCAGAAATAATTTTAAAAACACAAGAAAAACAAAAGATAAAGTAAAATAAAATCAACTTATGTAATATGATAACTGAAAGTCTGAAACTTGCTAGAGGAGATCAGGAAACAAACAGCTGCTTTCGTCAATCTGGTAAAGTATCAGTTAATGAAGGGAATTTGAGTATTAGTGAATTTCCTTGAGATTGAAATAGATAATTTCCTCCAATGCAGGTCTAAGTATTAACTTGACTCTAATAATCCAACACCGTTGGAGAAAGTAAACTTTGATGTAGCAAGTTATTCCCTATTGAATTGCTCATATCATCCCAATCCTATAACAACACCGATCACAATCCCAACTGCATAATTAAAAATTCAAAAAATATAGTGTAAGCGTAAATTGAAATACATAAACACAACTAATAAACATAGTTACCTTTATACACTTGGAGAATAGAACAAAATCCAATTTAACATATGTAAGCATGCATAATCTCTCATTATACACAGCACATTCATTTACCCAATATAGCTAATACTATTGAATATGAAGATAATTAATGCCACAAACATAACACACGAACATCAATTTCCTCAACAAACAATTAACATGCATTACATCAACTTGAAATAATCCAAAAAACATAGAAAAAAAAAGAATTAAACATGATACAAATAATCAATTCTAAAACACAATATGAAAAATTTACCTTAATTCGAGCCCAAAATTCAAATGTTGATATAAAAATGCATATAAATTATGTATGTATACAGAGAGAGTGAAAATATCCTAGAAATGTGAGTAGAGGTTGAACGTACACAATTGCAAATGGTGTTTGATAAGTGTATCTTGTGCACTTATTCGGACCTTTAAACTAGGCTTTTATCCCATCATTTTATTGAATTTATACTTAATTTTGTGTTTTATTCTTCATATTTCAGTTTTGGACCCGTTTATAAGCAAATGAAGAAGAATGGACGAAAAGAGCAACAATTTGGTGAAATTGATGAGTAAATGAAGAAGAAGATAAAATCAATAAGTTAAGGTGTGTTGGAGTGACAATGAAGAGTTGAAATATATGATATATCATTGGAAATATAATCGAATTATGAGTCTCCCACTTTTTACGGATCTCAATTTGGAGCTTCCTACAAGAAGTTATGACCGTTTGAAAAACAGCCGCCCAGTGTAATTTTTGCTGCAGGAATTTTGTTTCCTTTTCGAATTCCAATTCGATTAGGAAACGTTTTAACCCATGTTTTTAAGGACTTTTAGGGATAGTTTTGGGCACAAATTAGGTAACTATATATATGAGTTATTAACTCATAACAAGGAGGGAATTTTGGAGAGCCGAATTTGGAGAAAAGAACGGGAGACAAATCAAGAACGAAGATCAAGATTCATCCTTTCAAAATTAAAACGAAGATCAAGTTCAATATTTTATCTCCCAATTATTTTCTTCTTATCCGAGTGATGAACTCCATATTTTCTTTATTTTTGTATTATTAGTATGCTAGGCTAGAATTAACTAGTGCTAGGATCGTGATAAAGTTTGTATCATAAATCTTTAATTCTTCGAACCTAGTTTTTGATATTTAAGCATGTTTTTATTTTTGAACAATTGATATTGATTTTCTTTTCATCTACAATTATATGCGCAATAGTTGTATGATTCTTGTGGCTTGTTTTACCTTCGAGAGATGGAAAATAGGTTATACATATATTAATTGTCGTAGAGTCCGATAGGGGATAGAAATATACCGATATGTTTTACGTGATCTCTAAGTATTCACAAATTCTAATGCATTCTTGTATGCTCGCATTCGTCATAGAAATATAGTCGGGTCGCATATAAGAATAGGTTTAATTATACTCGAGAGAGATTGTTAAATTAAATTAGGAATATTGATCTTCATAAGTAAATCATGTTATCAAATTTAGTGGTTCGGGTTAAAGATAATTGATATTAGTGGATTCGAGATCCTATTACACTTTTCTTTTCTTTTCCAATTTTAAAGTAATTCTTATTTAGTTTAATTTCTTATTTTGTTTGATTTATAATTAGTTAATTAATTTTAGTTCATGTTTTAATTAGTTTAAGAAACAAACATTCAAAAGTTCATTAGATTCGGTTAAGGTTAGTATAATTGAATTGAACTATCTAAATCTTCGTGAGAACGATACTTGGACTCAACATCTACTTTATTACTTGAGCGATCCGTGCACTTGCGGAATTATTAAAGATATAAAATCGCTGACAGTGTTGTATGTATAGAAAACTGAAATATAGAAGAAGAGAAAGAAACGACATCGAATTGAAAGCCTAAACCCAAAAAAATTTTAATCGAAAAACAACAGAGGATGATGGTGTATTAGCGGCCACAACTGCATGCAAGAATCGGCACACATATGGGGTTTACAAGGTATATGTTCCAAATGTAATGAGAAATCTAAAGTCGAATTTTAATATACAATATAAGTAGCACTAAAAGTTTTTTTTATAGAATGAGATGAAAAATTACTCACCACAAATTGCACGCAACATACTAAGCAACAAGCTGCATGCAAGTAGGGTTTCCGTAGTTTGTCTTCCAAATGAAATGATGAGGAGTCTGAAGGCAAATAGTCGGGTAAGTGATTTTATCTGACAAATAAGGAAAATCAATCACAAAAACGGCATTGTTTTTAACGATGAAAATTCTATAGAAACTTGGGGTGAGTGATTCTTACATCTCTTTGTAGTCATGTCACATAAATGTTTAGTTTAATGACAATGTTCTTAAACAGACTAATTAAGACCATTTAATGGCAAATGTTTAAGGTTAATTCTTTCTTAGATTGCATGCATTACCTCTATCCGGCAATTAATAAGCAAATTAAGAAGCCACATTTATGCTATCAATATGCCAAAGTTTATTTTAGGAATAATGTTATTTATTACCACATGTGATAATTGCTTGTCCATGTGGCATTAAATGATATAAACAATAAAATGCAAGGATATGATATTCAATTTATTGTTCATATAATTTAATGTCACATAACATGGTGATTATACCAGTAATCAATAATAGCATTAATTTTATTTTAGGCCGAGGTAAATTAAAGATCTACAACCATTCATTATTGTACATTAGTTCTATTTTATGTATAGTATGTAATTCAAATCATATAAAGACTTTAAAAGTTAAAGTTTAGCACCAGTATTTTAGGCTGTTAAAGGACTATTCTTTACAAAAAAAAATAGTGGCCTCAGAAATGGATTTTCTCTTGCTGAAGCCACGAAATCCGTGCCTAATGATTGCCATCAACAAAATATTATTGACCGACAATCTGTTGCTATTTTGAGGGTCGGCGAAAGTTACCAAAGAAAAATCCTTTCGTGATTTCACAAACGGAATTTTCGTTGGTAAATACATGTGTCATTACCTACGGAGCTTTTGCAGGTAATAGCAAGCATCACTACCTACGTAAATTCCATAGGTAATAGACCTACGAACGTGTATCATTATGTACATACGTAACTGCATGTGTCATTACCTAGAAAAATTATGTAGGTAAAAGCGTGTGTTACGTGTGACATTAACTATGGAGATTCCATAGGTAAAAGCGTGCTTTTGGAAATTTGTGTATAATGACCTACTGAATTCCCGTACATGAAGATTAATTAATTTATTTTTAAAAAATAATTGCTGAAAATTTATTAAAACGCACTAAAACAAACAAGTTAACAATAATCAATATTGCAAACGGAAACTATTGTATAAACGCACTATAGCTTTGATAAAGTAAGTTGTTACATCGAAATTTTAAATAAAAAGTACCATATATATGTGCTACATATCATTACTTCGTGATCCAAAACTAGAAGGGAATTGATAGTTTGGAATATTTAGTTCCATAGACATACATCACATTGTTTCTCGCAACTTGACCATGTGATTTCTTTCAACTCGTTCAAGACGTACAATGAGTTCATCGATCATTTCATTATTTTCTTCAATTGTATTTCGTGCACTAGCCAGTTTCGACTTCAAATTATTTGCATCTTCATTATCATAAAAGTCACATGCAAGTATCAAATGTCTATGTGAAGTGGGTGTGCCCAAAACATGTCAAACAAGTTATTGAGGACCAAATCCATAAACACGGTCTTTAGATGGGTCGTTGACAATATTGATCCATGAATCAAGATCAAACTCAGACTGATTGTCACTAACTATACAACTATACTTGAACTCAATATACTTATTGTGAAAAACATTTAATTAATTTTTATCATTCTTACTACCTAAAATCTATTGTATATAAACTCTAATTGTTCTTACATAAACTCTTTTAGATTTTTTATCAATAAAAAATTTGAATCCGTGATTCGTCTTGTGGACGAGAAAACTTCTAGTACTCCTGGAGTATGGAACTCAATACTCCATATCACTATTTAATAGATATATGTATGTTTGGGTCCCAATTAAACAGTGGGTCCTAGTTATTGAATATACTTGTCAATTAAATGCTAACAGGGAATACCGAGTACTTCATACTCCAGGAGTACTAGAAATAAAATCTATGTGGACATGGATGAAGAACTCTAATTGAGACATGTGATGGTCCATATTTTTCTCCTGAAATTACACATCACATTAATCACAAATAGTTAAACCATAAATGAAAACACAAAGTTAAATATAAATCAAGAGATAAAAACTATATCAATCTCTTCTTGGTTGTCACAAAGGATACTGGCAATATGCTTATTCATTTTACCATCATGTCCTTGTACAAGATAGTTCTCCTTGGCAATCTTGGCATTTTTTTTGACTTCTCGGTATGTCAATAATTAACAAGACTATCACAGTGCTCTGCTCTAATCCAACGCGGATCAAGCTGTCATTTAAATACTTAATCAAATAAAGGTTCTAATTACTAGTCTACATACAACGTGGTCAAATTGATCTCTTTGTCAGGTAGTAACTATACTCCATAAAAGTTATATTTGGAGGTTGACTTAATAAAAAAAATAAGACTATCTCAGTACGTACTCTGCTCTAATCCAACGAGGTTCACCCTTTTTCTAATCAAATTGCATTTAAATACTTAAGAATATAAAGGTTCTAATCAATAGTCCACATACAACGGTCCAGGTAAGAACTAAACATACAGGTACGTCATAAAAGTTATATTTGGAGGTTGACTTCACAAAAAACACCACTAGCATTAATTGTTGAAAAGGAAAGGTCAATGATATCTGACCATTCATTGACAAATATACTGTATTAGTTGTATATTTATTCAGTTACCTTTTATACTTGACTAGCTTGTATATTTATTCAGTTCCCTTTTATACTTAGACTACCTAGAATAGATTAGCATGATTGTAGGAAATCTCTTGTATAAAGCTACGTTTCCTGATTCAATAAAAATTATTCAAAGGCAAAATATTATTTTCCTTCTTTACATGGTATCAGAGCAGGGAACGATACCTTAGCTCTCTGCCCTCTTTCTTTTTGCCATTCTTTTTTTGCTGTTTCTCATTATCATGACGGAAGAGCAACCTTCGAATGGAAGCAAGCTTGATGCTGCCAACCTATATTTTCTTCACCATTCTGATCATCCAGGAATGGTGCTTGTTTCCAAGCCCCTCAATGGGGATAATTATTCGACGTGGTGTAGAGCCATGACGATTTCTTTGAACGCCAAATCCAAGTTAGGTTTCATAGACGAGACCACCACAATGCCGTCTGCCACAGCCAAACCAGACGAATATGCTTCATGGAAAAAATGCAACGATATGATCCTCTCTTGGATTCTCAATTCACTCACACAGGACCTTGCAGACAGTGTCATTTTTTCAACCACCGCCCAGGAGGTATGGGAAGACCTTCGGGATCGTTTTTCTCAAAGCAATGCCCCTCGTATTTTTCAGATTGAGAGGGACATTGCTTGTCTTGCTCAAGATCAGATAACTGTTGCAGCTTATTACACAAAGCTAAAAAAATTATGGGATGAACTAGGATCCTATAATGACACCGTTTGCTCTTGTGGGGCAGACCATAAGAGACGCAAATTGATGCAATTTCTTATGGGACTCAATGAGTCCTACAGTGCAATCCGAGGGTAGATTTTGTTGATGAATCCGCTACCTAATGTTGCCAAGGCTTACTCTTCCATTGTACAAGAGGAGAAGCAGTGAAGCCTGGGGGCTGCACGTGAGACGATGGAGAACTCAGCCATGGTTGTTCGAAGGGCTGATCCGGTGGCTCTGGCTGTTCGACATGGACAAGGTTCTTCTTCTCGTTCCAACCCATCTAATCGAAAACCTTTGCATTGCTCTTATTGTGACCGTGACCATCATGTACAAGAAACATGCTGGAAGCTGAATGGGTACCCACCAGAACACTCTAAACATGCATCAAACAGGTCTAATCAAGGAAGCACTCATTTCAAGCGCAACGATAGCCATCAATCTTCAGCTAACAGTGTCAAAGAAAGTCCAGTAGTGCAGGAAGTGCCGTCGGTGACAAATGGGCTCTCTGATTTGCAAATCCAGCAAATCTTATCTATCATGCAGGGTAAAGGGACAACACAATCCACCAACCCTAAAACTAATGCTGCTGCCTTAGGTTTGTTACAAACATTGTTGCGCCTCCATCGATTAATTATC